>CM070561.1:42215122-43415122 GCA_036346405.1 Phyllostachys edulis
CGTTAGCCTTGCTTGTGGCGAAAGCGTTTATGGCATCTTGAAAGGCCTCATCGGCGTCGATAGCAACAATAGCGACCTCTGCCTCCTTGGTGGCCTCATCTTGCGGGGAGAGTCTTTGAAGTAAATTTGTCTGGGAGGAGGGCGAGCGGTGACACGGACAAGGTCGGGCACCGATATCTATGAGGCGGAGAGCATCGGCGTGATCTCTGAGTGAAGACCACCTTTTGTAGTTCGTCTCATTAAGCTTGGTTCGAGAATGGGATCGCGGTGATGGAGCCAGGCCATCGGTGGCTGGCTTTGGATGGCGCGGCGGTTAGATCAGCGTCTTGTTTTTGTGTGATTTTTGGCCCAAAACACACTAAACCGATACGCCGGGCGAATCACCTGAAAGCGACCCACAGAATGTCTGCGCTTTGTTAGAGGCTTGACGCACTTGAAGGACTAGGTTCCCTGTTGGTGATGTGATGCCGATTCTTGGCGGCGGCGGCGGTACGTAGATTCGGCGATGGCGTCTCCGTGAGATCGGTGGCCGTGGCAGCGGCTCGATGGATTAGCGGCGTCTCCCTAAGCTGCAGGCGGAAGTCCCAGCGGCGGCGGCAGCAGGGAGGATCACGGAGGTGGAAGTCGCGGAGGAGATTCGGCGTCGGCCGGACTTCGCGGACGAAGCAAGCAAGCAGGCGCGCAACCGGGAAGCGGTGTATGTCGGCTTCGAGGAAGCGAGGCTCGGGTTGCCTCGTGTGAGCGGCGGTGTCAACAAAACAATGGCGGCGGCGGCAACAGCGAGTCTTGAAAAATCAAGGTTAGTGCGAGCTCACGATACCATGTTATGAATATTGTGTGTATATTCAAGAGGACCCATTGGGCAATATATATAGGGAGTACAAAGGGGTTGCTATATATAGATAAGGAAATACAAAAGTCCTATTCTAACAAAAATGATCATAGTACATGTTCTCTGATAGAGCGAGGCGGCCATGGAATTAACATGGCGTGGTGCGGATTATCCCAACATGGCGGAACGAGGCTACATAAAAAGCTATATTAAGGATAGCGGTCTCTTGGTTGGCCCTAACCGGCTTGTGAATCCTCTACAAATCAATACTTTTTTTGGCGATATAGGAAAATATCAAATTCATATTAATTTTGTCCCTCGCATGAGGAGCAAGATTGATTAACGCTTCAAAGCAAGCATCGTCCATTGCATCATATGCATATAGCATTGCCAAGGCAGGCGCACAATCCGCATAATTTATATACATCAACACCATGGTAGGGTGCCAACGAGAAAAAAATGCCACCTTATCATCCATAATATTCTACACCAACATGCATATGGACAAGCACAATAACACGGCAGCGACCAGGCGCTTGCGGCTTAATGTAATACATGTAAACTTGTCTGCGGATGTAATTAGCCGGGGCGCCATGTAAAAGAGCGAGAATTGGCAAACTCACGCAATCTCGGTCGAGATATACTCCTTAAGCATAGGCATAAAGACAAAGGATGAACTCTGCGGGGCATGTATTTTGTATATTCAATACAAAATTAATGAAATACAATGTTCCCCTATTCCATCTATTGTCCTTTTGTTTTCTAAACAAAATATCATGCCCGGTGGAATTTATTGTTAGAAAAATAGGGACAAAGGAGACAAATTTTCGTGGAAAACCCTTGCGGGAAAAAACCACAGCATGATCGGCGATGATCACTATATGAGGCGATTACAAAAGCGAGGGATTACAATGAGGCGTCAGCTCCCGTCTGACTTACAAGAGGTATATAAAGGGGTAAAAGGACTTAGAGTCCAAGTAGGAAACTAATCGCTAATATAGTATATTCAAATACTTCTATGTTAGAAATTCGGATCACATACGGATCAAATATTAACAATCTCTACCTTGGATGAATTTCCTCTTGTAGCAAAATAAAGAATATCAATCACCAAATAATTCCCCAATAAAATAAAAATCACCATCGCCAACTAGTCACTAGGACTAAACTTTAACACCAACTAAGTTTGAGCAAAACTCAAACTTAGTAACGAGCTTGACTTTGTCATCATATCGGCGAGATTATCATGAGTACTTATCTTGCACACCTTGACATCACCTTGAGCAATAACACCTCGAATAAAATGATATCTCACATCAATGTGTTTTGTTCTCTCATGGAACATCTGATCCTTTGTAAGGCATATAGCACTTTGACTACCACAAAATATAGTAGTGCAAGAATTATCTCCACAAAGCTCAGTGTACAAACCTCTCAACCAAATAGCTTCTTTACAAGCTTGAAATAGCCATATATTACGCTTGGTAGTTGATAAAGGCAGCGATGGCTTGCAAACATGCCTTCCAACTAACAGCACAACCACCAATGGTGAAAACATAACCTGTTAGAGAGCTCCTCTTGTCCAAATCACCAGCATAATCAGAGTCAACATAACCAATAAGTTCATCTCTAGAATTCCCAAACTGCAAATAAGCATTAGAAGTGCCATGCAAATATCAGAAAATCCATTAAACTGCTTTCTAATGCTCTTTTCCAGGATTAGCCATGTATCTACTGACAACACTCAATGCATGAGATAAATCAGGACGAGAACAAACCATGGCATACATACGAGAATCAACTGCACTGGAATATGGAACTCTAGACATGTACTCAATATCATAATCTGACTCAGGACAAGGCTAAAGATAATTTGAAATGCGAAGCTAATGGAGTACTCACTGGTTTTGCATCATGCATATTAAAACGACGAAGGACCTTCTCAATATAACCTTTTTGACTAAGGTATAATTTGCCAGATTGCCTCTCTTTAATAATCTCTATGCCAAGAATTTTCTTTGTTGCACCTAAGTCCTTCATCTCAAATTCATTACTCAATTGTACTTTCAGTTTTGCTATTTCTGACTTATCTTTTGCAGCAATCAACATATCATCAACATAGAGAAGCAAATAAATAAATTTGAACCATTAGCGATCTTTAAATAGACACGACTATCATAAGCAGAATAGCTTAAAATCATGAGAGAGTATAAAGGAGTCAAATCTCTTGTACCATTGCTTTGGAGATTGCTTCAAACCATAAAGAGATTTCTTTAATCTACAAACAAGGTGTTCTTTTCTAGGAGTAACAAAACCCTCAGGTTGGTCCATATAAATGTCTTCTTCCAACTCCCCATGTAAGAATGTAGTTTTAACATCTAATTGCTCAAGTTCATAATCATGCATAGCAACAATCTTGAGTAAAGTCACGAATAGAACTATGCTTCTGGCTGGGGAAAAACATCATTAAAATCAATACGGAGTTTGACTATAACCTTTAGCAACCAACCTTACTTTATACCTTCTTTGGTTCAATAGGAGAAATACCCTCCTTTCTTTTGAAAATCCATTTTACAACGAACATGCTTCTTCTCCTTTGGCAATTTCACTAGTTCCTAAGTGCTATTCTTTTCAAGTGACTCCATTTCATCATGCATGACAGTTATCCACTTATTACAATCAGTGAAGTTAATAGCCTCAGAGTATGATGAAGGTTCTGTATTACCTTCAATTTATTCTGCCACACTCAAACCATAAGCAACAAATATTAGCTTCTTCAATTAACCTCTTGGGTGGATTAATCTCCCTCCTAGGCCTGTCAACTGCAATGAACCATTGTGGTGGTTGCTCAACAACAGGAGTATCCTCAACAATAGGTGCATCATGAATAACAATATTTTCCTTATCTGATGTGTCATTTGAACCAACAAAATGGTCTACCTGAACACTTGAATTCTGCTCACTCTCAACAGGAACATTAGTGGGCAGTTTATCATGAAGCATAGCAGATTCATTAAAGACAACGTTTCTACTAATCACAACCTTCCTTGTTTGAGGATTCCACAACTTATATCCTTTAACACCGGTTATAACCAAGAAAGATGCATACTTGACTCTAGGTTTTAATTTTCCATTATCAACATGAGCATAAGCAGGATGACCAAAAACTCTTAATTGAATAATTTCTTTGAGGAACAGACCATACCTCAATTGGAGTTTTCTTTTCAATTGCAAGAGGGTGACCGATTAATAAGATAATAGCGATGGGCGGCTTGATCCAACGTCTATGCAAACACGCATTTGACAACTTTGACAACATGCTGCGGGCCCTGAAATGATGGTCTGTTAAATGCGCTCGGCTACCGTTTTGTTGAGGAGTACGAGGAGCGGTGTAGTGCCTAACAATGCCTTGATTTTGCAATATGATTCAAATTCATCGAGCAATTTCATCCCATTATCGGTCTGAAGTTTCTTTACCTTCTTTTCGGTTTGTCTTTCAACCATAGTCCTCCGCTCTTTAAATCTGAAAATGCTTCGATTTATGCTTCAAGAAATAAGGCCACACTCTTGGAGTAATCATCGATAATTGTTAACATATAACGAGCACCTCCTAGCGATGTCCGAGATGACCCCTATAAATCAGAATGCACATAATCCAAAATACCTTCTGTAGTATGAACTGAAATATTAAACCTCGCCCTCTTGTGTTTGCTAAACACACAATGCTCTAAAATTTCACTTCTTGATGCTATGTCCATCAAGAAGTCCTCTCTTGCTCAATTCTGCCAAACTAATTTCACTCATATGCCAAAGATTAATAGCATCAGAATCAGGTAATGAACTTGAAATTGCAGCAACATTACCTAATATTGTAGTACCTCGCAGATGGTACAGATTGACAGATTTAATTTCAGCTTTCATCACAACAAGAGAGCCTTTTGATACCTTCAAAACTCCACTTTCACCAGAATACTTGTACCCTTTACCATCAAGAGTACTCAAAGAGATAAGGTTTCTTTTCAAATCTGGAATGTGTCTCACATTTGTCAAAGTTCTAACAGTGCCATCAAACATCTTGATCTGAATTGAACCAATTCCTGCAACCTTACAAGATGAATTATCACCCATCAACACAGTACCACCTTCAACAGGTTCATAGGTGGCAAACCAGTCCCTATTAGGACACATATGAAAGATACATGTGGAATCAAGAATCCATTCATCATTGTTCTTAGCACATCCAGCAAAGGCAACAAGAACTCCTCCATCAAAACTATCATCAGCAGCAAGGGAGGCATTACCTTCGTCATCTTGTTTACCTTTTGGCTTATAATTGCTAGTTCTCTTTTCTTTATTTTGCAGCTTCCAGCATTCAGAGATATCATGCCCAATTTTCTTGCAATATTTGCACGACTTGTACTTGCCTTTGGATTTCGACCGATTCTTGTAGCCATTCGAACTTTTGCTTTGGGATCCATTGTTTGAGTTCTTCTCCTTTTGCCTGCCACGAACAAACAAGCTTCTCCTTTTGGACTTGAATTTTCAGAAGGTACCATTTGTTTCATCTTCTCCTTAGCATGCAAAGCTTCATAAACTTCATGAAGAGTGAGAGTATCTCTACTATATAATATGGTATCTCTGAAATTTGAAAAAAAACTAGGCAAGGAACACAAAAGAATAAGACCCAAATCCTCATCATCATATTTTACCTCCATCGACTCTAGGTGGAAGCGATCTCCTTAACAACGAAGATGATCAAGCACGGATCCTCCTTCTTGCAATTTGTGAGAGTACAACTTTTGCTTGAGATGCATTTTCTTTGGTGAGATCCTTTGTCATCTTGATTTGTTCGGCTTGACCATAATCAAGAAATTGTCTTCTCCTTCAAAACCTCCGCAAAATATTATTTGATAGATGAAGTGAATCGAGATAAAGCCTTACGGTCTTTACGCTTCTCATCTGCGATCCATGTGATAGGTTGTTTATCAAACCCTTCCAATACATCATCCAAATCCATACGTGCCAACCACACTCTCATCTTGACTTGCCACAACGAAAATCTTGTGTCTCGACCGAGTGGAAGATCATACTTCAAAGTCGCTATGAGGAATAAACCCTGAAAATTGCTGGTACTGATATGTGTAAACCTAGCAAAAATCACGACCTCTTTGGTACACCTTCTGTGTACACGAATCAAAGACTTCAAACCTCCTGGTAGGCTTCTTGAGTGGACTTAGCAAAATTGCTGGAATTTGTATCTCCACGAATCAATAGAAAAGCTTGTCTTTAGATTGAATAAAGAAAGATTCTCTTGACGACACAGGACACGTGAATCAACGAGCGCCGATTAACACGTACTCTTTGGATGTCTTTGCTTATGCCTTTCGGACTTTGGCGACGCAAGGACCGAAGGGCGTTGGCGGAGAACGCGCACGCTGCGTGCTGTCGCTTGGCTTGGGATGTGACGAAGGACGCTGGCGCCGCTTGATGCCTGATCGATGGCGACAACAGATCCTCATGACGGCAGCCTTGACGCCGAGACGAAGACGACGGCTTGGCTTGTGCGGCGGAATAGATCTATTTTTTTTCTTCTGTATCTCTCTAAACCCTAATCTCTCCTGAGCTCTGATACCACTTGTTAGAAAAATAGGGACAAATGAGACATGAATTTTACGTGAAAAACCCTTGTGGGAAAAAACCATGGGCATGATCGCGATGATCACTATATGAAGAGTGATTACAAAAGCGAGGGATTACAATGAGGTGTCTCACTCCTCGTACAGCTTACAAGAGGTATATAAAGGGGTGAAAGGACTTAGAGTCCAAGTAGGAAACTAATCCGCTAATATGACATATTCTAGATACTTCCATATTAGAAATTTGGATCACATACGAATCCAAATATTAACAGGGACCACCACCAGTAACAAAAGATTTTTCTTATTCTTCTGATGAAGAAATCGTGCCCAATGCGAAGACGACCTTTTCTAAGACTTTCTTACCTTTTAGATAATGGAAGTACAATTCCCGGTCTCTGCACCAACTAGAGATGCACACAGCTAAGACTTTCTTACCTAATCTTAGGAAGGTGCTGGTTGGTTTAAAGGTGCCGAAACGCAAGGGGATGACGATGCACTAGCATCCTCAAGTGACAACCCGTGTTTTCCTATAACACATGAAGAAGCCTTGCCTTTCGAGGGAACACAGTCTCAATTGGGGACTTTGTCTCGCCCCTATACAAATATTACATCTCGCCTTCCATAAGATCCAACCTTGCTACAAAAAGTTGCAGAGCACCCCAGCATCGGCATTTGGTTAAAAGCTAGCGCCTCCCAAAGGATGGTTGGTACCTCGACTCACTCGGGAGAAGAAAATTCTGAAAGTGAGGAGTCCGATGGAGACTCTAGCTCATCGTTACAAAGGTTTCCTGAGTCCCCTCATTACTCTGATTTGGTTCATTCCGTAGTATCAGATGATGAGAGTCAATTTGGACTTTGGAGACGAGAATACCGTACCAGCCCACATGGCTATTGATCATGTTAAAAAAAACAGTGAAACGCTGATCTCCGACATCTTGGCTTTACCACACCTCAAAATCTGGATCATAATATTTCCTGGGCATAACTATTGTTATTCTTTTCGCTTTTCGCAATCATATTATCTATATGATGAACTTATTTGATTGTTTCAACATTTCAAGAAGTTTATATTACCTGGCATAACTATTTGTTAATGCCAAGTTATTAACTTGGTCTACATTATTACATTTAGGAAAGAAAAGCATATTACAATTTAAATTGGCTGTGTTTTGTACATGTTTCTAGGATCTCTCCGTCTCCTTCTCCAGTGATAAAGGGCAGCAAGTTGATAGTCACTTTGGATACATGGGAGGTAAAGAGAGTGACAGGATGTTGATGACAGTCGAACCTAGCATTGGCATAAGAGAAGACAATGTGGCTGAGGCTAGTAATATATGTCTGCCTAGACTTGTTCTTTGGTTGACACATTAATTTATGAAAAGTAACATTTGTTTCTTGTTTGTGCTTTATGTAGGCCTCTGATGTCTGGTCCCAGCCAAGCAGTGAAAATTTCAGACAATGCATTGTTTCAAACTCTCATAAAAGTAAGTTGGTTTATATTGCATCAATGCGTTTTTGGTCTGTTTTTCTACACCTTTGTTAACATGATATGGTCTCGTTCTTAATTTTGTAGAGCAAGATTCTCGCACGAATGGCTACATTCTCATAAATGCAAATGGAGGTTTGAATCAAATGAGATTTGGGGTGTGATTACTATCCTATATATTGATTTTAGGTTGCCATTAGTATTCTATGGCCTGATATCTGATGGCGTATTTTTCACATTGCAGATATGCGACATGGTTGCTGTTGCTAAGATATTGAAGGCAACGCTCGTTCTACCTTCACTTGATCATACATCCTACTGGGCAGATGACAGGTTAGGCCTTTTAACCACAACCACTTCATCCCTAATCCCCTATAGCTTGTCAATCAACGGTCATTATGCCTTCTTGTTTCCTCAATTCTCAGTGAATTTAAGGACCTTTTCAATTGGAGGCACTTCATTGAGTCACTGAAAGAAGACATTGATATTGTTGAAATGCTACCTCCTGCATACAAGCATATTGAGCCTTTGGCTAAAACTCCAATATCTTGGTCGAAGGTTGAAACTAGATTTGTATCTATAATTTACATTGATATATGATGGAACACTCATTCAGTATTTTATCCTGGGCAGGTGAATTATTACAGAGATGAAATCCTCCCTCTTTTAAAGAAACACAAAGTCATTTACTTTACTCATACAGATTCTCGCTTGGCAAATAATGGCCTTCCTAGTTATATTCAGAAGTTAAGATGCCGAGTTAACTATAGATCTTTGAAGTATTCTCATACAATCGAAGATCTTGGTGCTACCTTAGTTTCGAGGATGCGCCGGGATGGAAGGCCATATCTTGCTCTCCATCTAAGGCAAGTTCTATGCTCCTACATTCATCAGGATATGCAAGTCATTTTGTTATATCGATGCTAGCACACATGAAATTATTAGGGTCTCTTCAGTGAAAATATAAGTTTGCTTGTTATCCTGGAACTGCAGTGGGTCACATTGTAATGATGTTTTTTATTTAGTTATAGAATAGATCGCCTATGTAAATCAGTGGTGAATGATCTTAAATACGTGTGCCACTTGACAGACATTTCATGGAACCATTTTGTGAAGGAAGTTCTAGAATGCTTCAATCATTATCTGGTTTTCTTGTGAAGTTCTAGTCTTAACTTCTTGGAACAATGGCAGCAGATAATGCTACAGAACTATGGAGCTAAATTTCCTGAGGTTTTTTAGCTATGTTGGTGCTCTAGTGAAGTAGACTCTTAACTTGAAATCCTTTATAATTACTATAAACAACATGATTACTGAACTCTTTGCAGCTACACCAGCTAGCACACTTAGAAGCGAGAAATCGTGTAGTACATATTGTAGTATTTACATGCAAGGAAATAAGATGGGGTAACATTTGCTTTGTTAGTTATCCTTTTTTAAACTGGAAACAGGAGGGGATTTGCTAATTTTTAT
Source organism: Phyllostachys edulis (assembly GCA_036346405.1). Lineage (NCBI taxonomy): Eukaryota > Viridiplantae > Streptophyta > Magnoliopsida > Poales > Poaceae > Phyllostachys > Phyllostachys edulis. The sequence continues at coordinate 42,224,550 of CM070561.1, forward strand.
ATTTTGCAGGTATGAGAAGGATATGCTAGCTTTTACTGGTTGCAGCCACAGCTTGACATCAGATGAGGAAGAGGAATTACGTAAGATGCGTTATGAGGTTAGTCATTGGAAAGAGAAAGAAATCAACGGAACTGAGAGAAGAAGTATGGGTGGCTGTCCTTTGACTCCAAGGGAAACTTCGCTTTTATTGAAAGGATTGGGTTTCACACCAAGCACCAGAATTTACTTGGTTGCAGGTGAAGCTTTTGGCAATGGAAGTACACAGGCATTGGTGGATGATTTTCCCAATATTTATTCTCATTCTACCCTTGCAACAGAAGAAGAACTTGAGCCCTTCAAAAATCATCAAAATATGCTTGCTGGTCTTGACTATATTGTAGCTCTCGAGAGTGATGTCTTTATTTACACTTACGATGGAAATATGGCAAAAGCTGTACAAGGCCATAGAAGTTTCGAGAACTTCAGGAAGACGATTAACCTGGATAGGTAACATCTTTTCCTTGTTAGAAGTGCTATATGTTATGGTCATTTTCCTTCTACACCCAATCACTCAATAGACTTTTACTTGTGTTGCAGAGAAGTAGCCAAGTAGCTGTTCTTTTTTCTCTGAATGTCTAATTCCCCGTCTTGCAGGATGAGTTTTGTGAGCCTGGTGGATGAATTTGATGAAGGAAGGATGCCTTGGGAGGAATTCAGTTTAGAAGTGAAAAGGTTGCACAAAGATCGAATAGGAGCTCCGTATTTTAGGGAGTCTGGAGAATTTCCAAAGCTAGAAGAGTCTTTCTTTGCAAACCCTTTGCCTGGCTGTATATGTGAGAAACATAGCGAGGAATGAATATATTCCAGTTGATGATTCTTTGACCATCTGCACCTCTTAGGTCTATTAATATAGGGCCCTCTGCTTCCTGCCGGCTGTGGCGTGCACCATTGTTCGGTCGTGATCATTGAATTCGTGCTGATGACAGTTGAGCTACAGGGCACTTGCACATCTATTTTCAGGTTCATCCTTACTAAAGTTCACTGCATGAAAAACAGCAGATGTTCAAAACACGTGAAGCACTTGGCATTGCTAATCGATATTCATACAACCAGAGCATGTGAGAAGTCTGGCATATCACAGGGACTGCATTCGGTATATAGAAGATAAGGTAAATACGCTGGAGGAGATTATGCTTAGGGCTATCCGGTATAGTCTCATAATTGCTGTTCTACTATAATGTTTGCCATTCTTGCTGCTGCTAAGTTGAATTTTGTGTAGACAACATTGGAAGCAGGAATTGCCTTATGCCCTTATGTGTACAACCGAAAATTTTGACACTTGTATTTCATTCAGATATATACAGAAGTAAATGATAGATATCTCACCGAAGGCGGATGTACTTGTCCCAGCGTCTTACTTCCCGTTGTGCAAGAAACTTCTACATTTTACTAGTGTTATGCATCTCGTTGTGCTGGACACTAGAATCACATGCCTATGCAAATGCCTTTTCTGCACTTTTATAATTCACTCTCCACAAATTGTTTCAAAGAAAAATGGAGGAAGGCCTTACCAAGGGAAAAAAATGGAAGTAATAAAACATGCATGGTACTTGCATATAACCTGAAGGCTTCCAAACTGGTCCAGGCGTCCAGCAAGTTTTTTCGCGGTGAGCATATTACAACATGTTCAGAATTATGCGTTGTAAGAACTGCACGCCTGATTGCCTGCGCCGGTCGATGGGTGAGTGGTGGTGGCGCAGTTGTCAGGATCCAATATTCAGTACTGAAATTGGATTTCAGTATAGGATTTGGGAAGATGTGGAAGCACATAGAACTAAAAACAAGAAGGAAAGAATAAAGTAGAAAGTAGGTAGAACTAGGGTTTTCATTGATGATCCTTTCGCTATTACATGGTGGCTTTATATACCACCGATACAGCATAGCCAGCTCACAGGCGGCAATCGCAGAGTTTGACGGTAATTGTAAAGATGATATTAGCTACGGTAAATAGTAAGATCTCAAAGGAATGGTGACCACCAGATCACAGCGAAACACCATCGTGCAATACCATCCGTAGGATCTTCATAAGTGGCCCTTCTCTTGTCTGCCCAATGATGCTGAACGAATCGGTATCGGAGCTCCTAGACTGTCCGATAACTGAAATAACAAGTTCTCTTCAGAGATCAACTTTAGACATTCAGAGATCTGACAGCAGTGCCGATCGGCAGGCAGGTGGGCGACGCGCTGGTTGTGGTTGGTGGGGCTGCACTGCAGTGCGTGTGCTGATCACGTCGGCTGGTCAGCTGGTCGCGACGGGCCAACCTGCAAGCGGGAGCATGCCTTCCAACTTCACCTGACGCGCGCTGGCCGAGTGAAAATTATACGAGATCGCGATCATTGACGTGCACAGCTGCAGCTTGTCAGTGAAGAAGATGACCAGACCTTACTAAGGATCCTGGCATCAGATACATCATACTAAAAAAAAATCAGATTGTTTAGTGAAGTTTTTTTTAGACCAGTGTTTAGTGAAGTTCGGACGAGTTTTGAAAGCACAGAATTAATGTTCATGTACGTTTAATTGTATCAGAATTTGATTCGGCAATTGGTAGCAGATCTGGACACGGTGTAGCATAACGCAGATCATATTACATTGTTCCTGCACGCGCGCGGCGCCACTTAAAACCCTAAGAATCGAAGCGTATATCAAATTGCTGTCCATGCTGCCAAAAACCCGACGGAGGGTTTTTTGCCTTGGAAGCGGCGTGCTTGCTCGCCGCCGTTGTCCTCGTATCCACATGCGCGCTGTAGCAGCTTATGGGCCGCGGCACGGCCATCTCCGACCTCCCTACGGAGCTCCTCGACCTCATCCTGGCGTGCCTGCCGCTCCACGATGCTGCCGTGCAGCGTCCTCCCGATGAGGCGGAGCCAGCTAGGGCATCTGGTATGCACGAGCTCCTATAAATATTTTAAAAATTATGTATGTACCTGATGAGGATATAACAATCCTTATTTTATTATATATCTATAATTCATATTATAGATAATAATGACGTCATATAACTTTTGAGTATACCCTTTAATATTCATAAGGGAGAAGCTGGAAGTCGTAAGTTCTTCTACGATCACCCTGTAGTCGTGGGTCTTCCTCGACTACCTTATAATCGTAAGCCCTTTTACGACTATCCGTGATCGTAAACTCTACCACGATCGATCGTGGTTGTAGGCTTTCCTCGACCACCACTTGGTCGAAGCTCTTCTATGACCGATCCTCGATCGACAAGACTCACGGACATGTGGGCCTAGTCGATCGGGAATCTCATGTACCGTATCCAAGGATATGAGCAATCAATTACGCTGTTATTCCCTGAAATAACAGCACGACTTAACTCTCTGTTATGGTGATAATCGCCTGGCAACCTGAGAACGTTACAACTCCCGTAATGACCTCCGGTAACGGCTCCACGATCTGGTGCGTTAATGTGACATTTATACTGAAGATCCAACGACGCACCCCGGGGACAGTATAAAAGGCAAGGATCATCAGAAAGAGGAGGGAGGCAAAAGAAGATTAGAAGGACAATACTTTAGTCTCTGATTCCATCTTGTAATCCAGTATACTCAATACATACACACAGGAGTAGGGTTGTTATTCTCCCAGGAGAAGGCCCGTACCTGTATAAAAATCCCCGTGTCTCTATCTCTGTGTGATTTTGAGCCTAGAGGAACCCCCGAATCAAATAATCTTTACGTAAGTTCGGTTCTAAAACACCGATAGTACCCTTGTGAGCTATAGGTTCTATTGAATTTGGACTTCGTTGTAATTTGATAATACTTATAGAAATTAGTTGCAAATTGTATTCCACGTCACCCGATTCGATTTTGTAGAAAGTCGACAAAGTACTGAAAGTACTTTATTTTATTTAGCGCATATAAACTTCTTTAGTTTTGTGGATATCATGGGGATATGCTCACGATCTTAGGATGATGAAACAATTGGCAATGGTTCTTAAAGTTTGTTGAATATTCTGTTTTCAGCAAAGTCAGGATTTTCGGTAGTACCGGCAAGTAACGTGCAGTATGACCGCAATGCGGTATGACCGAAATGGTAGACCGGTAGTACCGTAGTGCGGTAATACCGGTTTTTAGTTGGCGATATGCATTTTCCAGAGAACATGTTTTCTTGGATTTTTGGTCTTATGTGAGAATCGGTATGACCGCAGTTATTGGAGCGGTACTACCGCAGCGCGGTAGTACCGGTGGTTACATGGCGGTACTACCGATTGCGTTCTGAATGTCGATCGACTTGGTGAAATGTTTTTTCGTTAGGTCAAGTTCATGGGTTTCAGTGCATATGTGTTGCATGATGCATGTTTTGACTAACGTGGGTTAAGTTGCGAAGAACTTGTTCCCGAAAACGATTTCTTGGTCTATTGTTGTGCAAGTTGCTTGGAGGTCAACGATGGTCAACGCGAGGATGATCGGGACTAGGCTTGAGAGCTGAGGTTCAGAACGATCGAGGATGCCGGGTGAAATCGATGGACTCAAGCATGGCTCAAAATGGACAAGGATGACCGAACGGGCAGTTTGGTGCGACGGGTTGGATCAAGCGGCGCGGGGGTCGGTGCAAGTGCCATGGTGGTTTCGGTGGGAGTCGGATGGGAGAGACTTGCTGACATGAAGAGAGCCGTTGATCAACCTACATGTGGCGAAGCATGGGATTGCTTCATGAAGATTGGACTCGGTCTTCGGAGAAAGATCGAGAAGGGGTATTTTGGTAATTTCACCTAAATACCGCCCTGGTGACCTTTTGCTAACCTGCGGCGCAAGACGGCTCAAGGAGAAGCGGTTTTGTAGGATCGTAATGGTAATCAGAAAGGGGGGTTGAATGATTGTAGCGAATAGATCACCAAATTCAAACTCCTGCTTATGTGAAAGAACTTCAGGAACCTCTCGGATGATTCTTGAAGAACTTCACAGCAAAGATCACCTCAAGCGCACAGCAAGAACAACAAAATCAGAGACAAAGTAAAGCAAATCTGAGCTTTATTTCTCAAGCTGAATTTGTGTCTACAAAGCGCTCATCAAGTACCCCTCAAAGCCTTCAATCGAAGGACCTATCAGTTTTCCCTAAAACACCGTAACACCACCAACATGAAAGGCTACGGGTGAAAGGCGCACTCGAAAAACACGTCCACAAGGCGCACCCCTCTGCCTCTTTTTATAGGCAGAGTTCTATCCTTGTCAACAACAAACACGAAATCCATCTTTCCGAAAATCAAGGGACCCGAAACCCTTACCAACACGGGTTTTACCAAATTCACTCAAACTTTCCAAAACCGAAAATATCCAAAACTCCTCACGCCGTAAGCCTCCAGAACTCCTCCCGTAGCTTCAGCGTGCACCACCTTTGATCTCCACGTGCTCCAGCGTAATCCAAACCACCTCGTGACATCCACGACTTCCAAGACCTCAGATTCTCCCCATCCTAGTCTGAGTCAACTTCGTCACCGACCGTGATTCGACTTCACGCTTAACCTGCACATGCAAAGATCAAAGAAACCAAATCTTGGCACAAGTTGTCCAACTTGACCATCCATTAGTTCACACACGCGCATAAACACTATCATGCATCATGCAACACATTAACACTCATGAATTTAACTTACCCTCAGCCAAATTCCCAAAAGCGACAATTTTACAGAGCACAAGCAACAGATCAGCCATGACATGCCCGGTACTACCGCACCAACGGTCTTCTGCTTCGAAACGCCGGTACTACCGCTCCTCGGGAAATCTCAAAATCTTCCAAAAACATGCTCTCTGGAAATTCCATACCGCAACCTTGCAGTCATACCTTTGTGCGGTACTACCGCCGTTCAAACTGCGGTATTACCTTGCGGTCGTACCGTTCCACAGCTGTGGTACTACCGTTTTTCACTTATCAAAACTTGTCAAAAACACTTTCTCTCCGAAAAACTTAGCACGGTATTACCGCCGTTAAAACAACGGTATTACCGAAATAAAAACGGTACTACCACTTCTAAAACGCGGTACAAATGTATGTCAAAACGTTTCATGAACCTCAAAGCTGTGCGGACGCTCCAGATGATTTGGCCGATCGGACCACGCTTCACAACCGTCGGATTTTAAGAGCACTGTAGCAAGTCCGAACGTTTCCCTTGATATCAGCCGTCAGATTTCAAATCAAAGGCTCACAATCCTTGAAGAGTTCAGACGGTCCGAACGTTCCTCTCAATATGAGCCGTCAGCTCAAGATCTAACGGTTCGAGCAAAACACCATTCGGAATCAGTGACTTGCGGTACTGCTGTGCTTTACAAGCGGTCCTATCGCAAACCTGTAGTTCCGCAGATACAAAGCCGGTACTACCGCTCTCAAGAAAATCCAAAAGCCAAAACACAAGTCTTCAGGAAATTTCATACCGCCAACAATTGTGCGGTTGTTCCGCCCAGTGGTAGTTCCTCGGACACAGAGCCGGTACTACCGCGAAACCTGACAAATGCTAATTTTCGACAGAATTCAACAGAACTCAAAAGCATGTCAGCATCTAAGATCACAAGCATGTTCCAGAGATAATGTATTCAACTTAAAACACCAAGACTATGTCTTTCTTATTTTCAATGTGTTCATCATCAAATATCATGACCAAAAACCTCCTAGTCTTATAGGTTTAGGTCAAGAGGAGATGAAGACGGTGCTTTAAAATACGTGCGTAAGTGAAACTCGTTTGCGTGTGGGCATAATGGGTGCCCATTAGGGAAAACCTTCTAGAAGCTAGCCTCCACTATAAATAGGGGAGGGTGCTGGCCAGCACCTCCCAACCCTTGTATTTTTGAAACCCTAGTTTGTGTTTTAGGGTTAGGAGAGGAAAGTAGAGATGTTAGGGTTCTAGGAGAGTTGGGTTGATTATGTGCTCATGTATTGAGTTTTGTTCTCCAAGATGGAGTGGCTGTAAACCAATATCAATATCAAATCAATCCAAGCAAGATTCCTCTAGATGACTCTCTCTTTTGCTCTATCTCTTTTGGTGATTTTGGGCTTTTGATGATTCGTTGATTTTCCTTTGGTTTCTTGTGGTGATCTTGCTTGCTGTGATATGTGGGAATACATCTAAGATCATCTTGATCATCTTTTACCCAGAAGCAAACTTTTAGATCAAAGTTTGATTTCGGCTCGGTTTTGAAGCAACCTTCACTCAAACCGAAAAAGGTTGGAACTTTGGCAATGATCTTTATGATCTTTGGTTGGAATAGGTTCCTGACATCCTAGAGAGGTTATGTGTCAAGTTTCATGAAGTTTGGAGTTACAGATTAAAAGTTATGCCAATTTTTGATTTCGTTTTCAAGCTGATTTTCCTATTCATTCCCTAATTTTACTGTTTATGCAGTAGTACCGCATTGTTCATGGCGGTAGTTCCGATTTTATTGTTCATCCAGTAGTACTACAGTGTTCATTGCTGTAGTTCCGATTTTACTATTCATCAACACATCTTTTGTGTTTTTGGTCGTTGCACTTGGGGGTTTTTAATTGGATTCAGTACAAGTTTTTCGCTATGCATATATATTGATCTTCATAGCTCTCATAGCTATTGGAGTCAAGATCATGTTGAATCTGATCAAAGCGAAAAATAGATAGTGCTCCTCTTCACCCCTCCTCTAGTCGCCGTTTCGGTCCGACAAGTTTCTAACTCTAAAACAAAGTGTCCAATTCTCTGTCGATTTGCGTCGTTGCGACCATCACGATGAATACAATGATTCAAACTAACATTTGGCATCTTATATGAGATATTTTACTTGCAAACTTTGAAGTCATATGTGATGTAAATAGGCCGTATCAATCCTAGCCTAATAAGCATATATGTACTAAAAAACATACATGTTGGGTGGTATGTCACGCGAACTGTCGTGGGAGCTACCAGGCCACTGGCTTGTCCTTATATGTTATTTTTAAAAAATGGTTTTGCAGTTTGGCAGTCTCCTGGAAAATTCTTAAATCCCAATCGATTTCTTGGCCATTTGATGGTGCTTTATGATCTGTGCTAGATCTTCCTGACTAACAGGCCTGCCTAGCTTATCGGGTGACGATTCTGCATTTTCGATCTGTCAAATCCCGAACCCGTAAGCATAGATATTCGGCTTGGCTTCTCTGTTCAAGTGGAGAGAACCAGTGGGTAGGGGTGGGAGTGGTTCACGCCGACCCATTGGATCACCGCCCCACTCCACAAATTCCAGTAAGATGGGTTGTAGGTTCGGCCCAAAAGCAATTAGGGGCAAAAGGTTTATGAACCTATTGGTCCATAGGTCCAAAGGGTTCGACCTAATCAACGTGTCGATCCCCATCAATAACGAGGGAACTCCGCCAAGATTACGCCATCTTCTACCGAATTTCACTTTGCATTGGGTACTACGCAGATGAGTCGAGTCTAGCGCTACTGTCCTAGTGCATGCTTCTTCTACCTGCCGACTCGATCTCCAAGTGTAATCTTGCATCTGCATGTAGTGGTGACTTGTTGATCCATACCAACAACATACTATATGCTTTATTTTTCCTTTTAAATTCGCATTTAATCGAGGCGAGTCGGTGTCCAATCAAGATCTACACTATAATCTGAATTATAAGATAAGGTTAGCACTCTGTTTTTCAGTATCAGAGCCGGTTTCAGTTTTGAGTTGTTTTCAGTTTCGGAGTCAGTTTGTTGTGAAGTAATGGCTGTTCATGAAGGAAAGCTCGAGTTGTACCTCAATGTTCCTACTTGTGTTCCCTATGTATCACGTCATAAGCAACATGGAGGCCGGAAGGCTAATGCTCGTAGTGAAGTCAGGATGGTGTGCAGGAGGTTTCAAACAGCAGGGCCGAACCACATGATCCAAAGGTTCCAATGGATCAAGGGAGGGATGCTAAAGGGGTCGAACCATTAACCGGAACTGGAACTCTGGACACAGGGGTCAGTTCCAGGGTCGAACCGAACTGCTCCATTCCCAACCCTACGAGTGGGACATGAGAGTGGGGAAGAGGGAGAATGACTGAATGAGAATAGAGTCGGCGATCGATGTTTTCTCTGGCACTGTTGCGGTTGAGGCCAGGGCTATTTTGCTCATTTCTGCTACTGCTCTGATTCCCTCTGCTACTCCTTCGTTTCCAAGGCATATTTTCTTCTATTTCTATCTCTTTTTTTGGTTCATCCTTTGAGCAAAACTTGTTATTTGTTGTTTTTTTGGTTAACAGATGGTAGATCGGTGTGATTTGTAGCGGGATATGTTGCGATTCGAGGGTAATCGGTGGGGTTAGGTGTAACATCCCAATTGTTGGAATATCAAAACCTTTTTGAGTAGTTTAGCCCTTAGGAAAATTTCACCAAATTTTATTGAATTTAATAAAGCTTAAATGAGACTTTTCAAAGTCAAGACAATTTAATATGATTAATCTGAACATCAATTAATTTCAAAATTTATTTTATTTGAGTTATTTGTTCTTGGAAGTATTTTCGAGTATTTTTTTGGAATATTTCCGAGTTCATTTGCTATTTTTAAATTGCCATTTGGATTTTCTGTATTTTCTAAAAATAGAAAATCTATTAAAAATCTAGGAATTATAAATGGGTCGGTTTCCCTTTCCCCCGGCCCATTCCTTCACTTTCGGCCCGTTTTTGCCTACGGCCCATCCCTTCTCTCTCCCTCACGCACGTCCCGGCCCCACCTGTCAATCGTACACGTGGCGTGTGCGACACAAACTCACCCTAGCCTTCGTCGCTAACATGTGGGCCCCGCCTTGCATACTGTTCATCATCTTCATCGTGAGCGAGCTGGACTCCGCTGCCGTGTCGATCTCGGACACTCCTGTTGCCCCACTGCCCTAGGCTATATAAACCCTCGACGTTTGAGTCGATTTCTTCGTCTCAACCCTAGCCACCGATTCCCTCAAGCCCTGAGCCCTAGATCGCCGTCGTTGCGTCGGATTTGGAGATCTAACCCTATCACCACCGCGTCGGAGTTTCTTTGATTCTGCCAGCACCAGTGAGCCCCTGCCGTCGTCATCTACACTGTCGGAACCGCCTTGGCGTGTTCTACCCCGTGTGCGCACCATCTTCGCCGGAGAAGCCCCGTAGCACCGTCGTGCTGTCGAGCCCGCACCGCTGCCCTACCTCATCGTCACCAATGCGTTCCAGTCACCATCAGTGACCATTGGTCCTCGTGCACCACCTGTGAGCATCGCCTGAGCCTCAGGAACCTAGTGCACGTGTCCAAGTCCTCGTCAAAGCACCCCTGCCATCGTCTAGCCGTCAGCCCGAGCCAACATTGTCGCCCTCCCCGCTGTTGAGCCCTTTATCGGTCTTTGCCGTCACATCGGAGCCGCTAGATGGATTCGTCATAGCATAAGCATGCTGACAATGACCTCTTTTTGCCGTTGATCGCCGCCGGTCGCCGTCGTCGTGACGTAGTAGCCATTGAGTTTTGTCGATGTGGCTACTTGCATGTCCGCCCCTTGCCGCCACGTGTGCCACATCAGTGCCAGCCCGTGCCATGTCAGTTTCGCTCTGCGTCATTGCCACATCAGCGCCTTTGTCCTACGTGTCCGCCATGTGTTTCCACCTCAGCAACACGTGTGCGCCATGTGTGCAAATCGCCACCACCTCAGCGCCACCACAACCAAACCCTAAACCTAACCCTAGGTGGACCTAGTTGATCTATCGTTGGACCAAGCCACTAACATGTGAACATCACATGTCAGAGCCCTAGCCCATAGACCCGTGGACCCGGTCTATAGACTGTGGGTCTCACCTGTTAGTCTCTATTCCTATTTTAGGGATTTTCTTTTAATTTAGAAATTCCTTGCTGACGCAATAATTCAGGATTTCCTTTAGAAAGAAAATTCCAAAAATCTGAAATAGTATTTTCTCTATCTTTTTTTTAGATTTAAATCTTCCGAGAGCCCGTTCTTCCTCATACAAACTTTGATTGAGCCCATTCAAGTCTCTAAATTCATCTAAATTCAAGCTCTATCTTCTTGTGATTTTTATTTAATTTTTTGAGTTAATTTGTTACTCTATTTGTATTTATTTGTGTTTTCAATTTCGTTTGCGAGTAAACGTTGATACTTCGAGAGCTTTCGAGGAAGGAAAAGTTGATTAAGCTCAAGACCAGTACCAAAACTTGTTTCAAAGCAAGTTGTACCTTTCACCATGTTGCACTCAGTTTTTCAAAATTACTTTGATTCAAATTATTGCATGTTATCTCAATTATTTAATTTTTAAATACTCTAGGATTAGCTATACACCTACTTGTTTATATCCACCTTGCTCATTGTATCACCATGATCATTTGTCACACTAGATTTGGTTAATTACTAGTTGGTATTATCATAGCACCAATGTGGGTTGGTTAGATACGATTAGTATGTTTAGTCATGCAACGGGTCATTGATATCATTTTGAATTGCAAATCTAAACTTGACTAAGTGAATATGGAATACTTTGTGGAAAGTTGTGTGTAGTATGTTGTCAATCGTTGATAGCATGTGTTGCACTTAATCAACAGGGTGGGAAAATATCTAGGCTGAGGTAGGTGGATGAAATTGTGATATGGTGGAGCTGTGTGCGTTTGGGAAAAATATGAAGATTGGTAACTTGGAGTAGTTTGACAGTCCTGCCTTAGTCAAATAAGGACTTAACTTTGTGCGCCATTGAATTGAGCCATAATTGTACGATCACATACCTGGTATGTGACATGCCTAACTTAGTAAGCTACGGAGTCCAGATATTGACTACTCAGGAAGTAGGTTAAGCTTTGTGCTAGGGTGGAGGTGTGATTCTTTATGTGCGGGGGAGAGGGGCAGCCGACGGTGAGGGGGTAGGGGCGAGGAGAGGCGGAGGAGGCGGCCGACGCCAACGAGGTGGGAGACGCGTGAGTTGGAGAGGAGAAGCACCAAGGGTGGAGGAGGAGTGGTGGGATTGGGGCTGGGTGAAGAGGAGGGAGAGAGACAAGGAGGCGGTGGTCTTTGTGATGTTGGGGGGGGGGAGGGGGGAGGGCGAGGGGAGGGGATGGAGGAGGAGGGGAGAAGTGCCAAGGGCGGGGAGGAGGAGGAGGAGGAGGGGGAGGCATGGGGGTGGGGGGGCGAGGGAGGCGGATCAGAGGGAGAAGCACCAGGGGTGGAGGAGGAGTGTCGGCTGCCATGGCAAGAAGAAGAAGGTGAGGAAGAGAAGAGGTGGAAGAAGAAGCGGAAGAAGACATGGGTAGAAATGTCCAAAGTGGTAAAATAACAAAGCGGCAAGGAAAGATGTGGCAAATAATCAGTTGCAACAAACATAGTGGCAAATAATCAACTACAATGAACATAGTGGCATTTTGTAGAAACCAACTATAAGGTGTGGAAAAATGGAAAATTTCCCCCCTTTTATTGTTTGGGTTACTGTGATCTATTGTACTGCACTGCCCCCCCTCTCCTTCTCATCGCTGACCACTGTGATTGTAGTATTAGGGATTTGGCGAACCCGAACCCTAACAGGGTAAACCCAAGCTGTAACCCTTCATCGCCACCACTGGAGGGGAGTATGTCGCCATCAACCAGAGCATGACTCGCGAGAAGATACAATGGTCAGCAAGAATTTTCAGTCACGTGAAGATTAGCAAATCCATAGAAAATACTGCAAGTGCACATCTACAAATGTTTCTAGCCAGTACGAAGGAATTTTATATCTTAGAAAACACATATTTGTAGGAGAACATCGCTTGACTTAACCGTAAGGTTGCATACAAGTAGGGGTATCCATGTAGTTGGTTGCTCCTTATTGCGCCTAGAAATCATGAGCTGCCCGCGCTTCACGGCAATTTTCTCCCACTCATGCCTAGACGCCTGTCCCAGGGTTTTGCTTCACTAGCGGTAGCCATTCTACGCCTTCGATTGCAGCGTGCTTATCATTTTACGCTTTGCCACTCATCTTCCCAGCGCCGCCTCCACTTCGCCCGCCCCCTCCCTCAACACCCGCGCTTGCTTCCTCTCCTTTGATCGCGCCCACGGCAATGGCTCCTCCTCCCCCGAATCCTCCTTGCCGCTACCTACCTGCGCCGCCCACACGTTGGGTTCCTCCCCTATCTTGCCCTCCGCTAGCACCACCACCGCTGCCCCCTCCTCCGCTCTGCCCCCGCCTCCTCCCCTTCGGACGCGCCATCCTTGCCGCCCAACTCCGCCGCACCCCTCTCCTCTCCTTCGGCCGCCCCTACGACACCGGCTCCCCTCCCTCAAGTGGTATTCATCTGGGCAATTTCTCCCACCGCGCGGAGATAGCTGGCCCTAGGTTTTCCTTCACGCAGCCCATGCCAGCGCTCTCACCCCATCGATTCCGTTGAACTGGTGAGTTCCCTTCAATTCCTTCTTCGTCATGTTCTGTTCCACCACATCATGAGTGTTTCCCCTCAATCGATTTGGGTTTTCTGCCATCGTCTTCCCCTAAACCAGTGAACCCCGTCGCCTTGTACATCGCCCTCCCCTCCGGTGATACCCGTTCTAATTTCTTGTTTGGGGACCATCCTCATGCCTTCGTCTCTCATGCCCAAGCCCCGATTTCGGCTCTACCTCTCTAGTGCACCACGCCGCTCGTGGATCCCATCACCGACCCGCGCCGATCACTCCCCGTCGCTAGCAAGTGCATCGGTGAGCTCCTTGCATCTTCCTCATACCCATGCTTCCCCTATTCTTTCCCCCATCTCCCCTCCAACGGCACCACCCCTCCTCCTTCCCCGCACCTGACCGTCAAGCCACGCCACCAGCTCGGGCCAGCGCCGGTTGGACCACAACGTCGCCTCCTCTCTCTCTCGGAAATCCATTTTTCCTGTCGTCGCCGGTCACCATCGACCCCTTCGTCGGCGTCGACCCTTGCCTGAGCTGCTCCCGTACTTCCTCTGTTCCTTGCTCTGCTTCCTTCCCTCTGTGGTTTCTCTCTGTGACTAAAGTGAGGGTCCACCTGTAGGTAGCTAGGTAACAATACTACATTGCAAATGAGCAACTGACACTAGGACCCACAGGTAAGTTGATTACTGAGTACCTATGCAGACAGAGTTAGGCAATTAGATGATTAAGTACATTTCATTTAGTGGGATGATTAGTGTTGAGGTAATTATTCATTTAATGGGATGATTGGTGCTTGAGGTAATTACTTAACCAAAACTTTCTTTCTATAATTTATAATCATTAAGTTGATTAGTCAGTATAGCATATTCATTTGATTTTAGAGTATAAGAAAAGTAGCTACGGATGAATAGCTCTTCCCCTAGCCATATAGAAATCTATTCCGATTTTTCCTTATGTGGCGTTGAGGCTTTCGCGTGTTGTGTTACGGTTCGGTTTTCCTTCTATGCGTCATTTTTTTTCTGTGCGCTGCTGAAAAGCATCCAGGGCCTCAGCGGGGCTATGTGTGTGCGTGCGGGTTTCCTTCTCACGCTTTCCACCCTGCATGCCGTCTCGACCTTTGTGCGCGACTCCCTTCCCTGCTGTTGCGTTGTGCCGCTGTTTGTTGTTCCATTCTGCCACGCGCTTTTGCTCGTGCAGCACCATGTGGGCCATGTCTTCATCCGGGTCACCCATCGATTGGTCGTGGCTTGCCTGGGTATATTTTTGGGTGTGTCGCTCTTTGTTGTGTGTGGTCGATTTCTGCGTTGCTGTGCTTCATTGCCTCGGTTCACGCCCGAGTCTAGTGGTTCCATGTTCACGTGACGAAGCTTGCGAGAGAAGCCTACCATGTTTTGTCTTCCCAGCTTTCGCCATTCGACCATGACTCAACATTCCTACGGCCGTGACTGAGGTCTGCCAGATTTCCGATCTTACCTGTTTTCTCCTGCTTTCGTTTCTTGCTCTCATCCTTTTTTGTTGTTCCTTTCTTTTGTCCTCCGATTTCATGCGATTTCTTGCTACGCACATGTCGGTGCAAATGTCTTTTGCACGGATTACCTGGGTCTGTACTTAGTTCTTCCAGCTTGCTTCCTTCAGGTATACGGGTATATTACATTTTCTTTTTACCAAAATCGGTGCGCTTGATCTTACCTATTTTCGCCTGCTTCCGGTTCTTGCTCTCACCCTTTTCTCTATTCCTTTCTTTTCTCCTCCGGTTTCATGTGATTTCTCAATGCGCACATGTCGGTGCGAATGTCTTTTGCATGGATTCCCTAAGCTGCACTTGGTTCTTCCAGCTTCCTTCCTTCGGGTATATGGGAATATTACATTTCCTTTTTACCAAAATCGGTGCGCTCGAGTCTCTCCTTTTTGTGATTTCTTTCATCCTCATTTCTTTTCCTGATTCCGTAGATTTCTCTGTTCGGACCATACATCTCGGATCGTCCGTACGCGCAGATCTGTTACGGTGAAGAGGTGAGACACATTTCTCATTTCTTTAGATTTGTTAGCATGTTCTCGGTACATGGTTGTGTTGGATCTTCTTAGCACCGATTTCACTACGCTACCATTTCTTCCTTTCCTGATTTCCTTGCTCTTGACTTCGCTTCGTTGTTCGGTAGGTGTGTGTGCGGAGAGTACATTTCCTGTGGCCCGTCGACGTATTTATGTGCCACTGTCGAGGTGATACGCATTTTCCTTTTCTATAGATTTGTTTGGATGTGTTCTCTTGTGTTTATCTACCCCTTGGATTCTGATTGGTACACTTGCGCTTTGCTTTTCTAAATATAAAAAAGTCTAGATTCTTCCTGGTTGCCTAAAAATAGATTAGCTGACCATGGACGTCCGCGTATGCCACACTTTTCCAGCCTTACTGATTCGGCTATAGTTTCTCTACATACAAGTTAAGAAACGTCTGTTATGCAAGATATATGGTCTAACCTTTTTGCCATGGTTGCCCATGACGCGCTTGCTTATGTACTGGATCACGACGTGACATGACCATGAACTTCCATGAGGCTATAGTTGTTTGTCACGTCTACGGCCCACCGGATTTATTCGTGGCTTTTACATGCAATCATAAATGGCCTGAAATTGCTGATGCCCTACGAACTGAACCGAGACAACATCCACATGATAGATCAGAAATTGAGTGTCATGTGTTTAAAATGAAACTTGACGATTTATTTGGTGGTATTAAGGACGGGTCTGTTTTTGGTCCTATTCTTGTTGGTATGCTCGCGTATATTCAGATTTAATCCATCGTCTTGGTCCTTTGTTCCTATCAGGTTGCTTATCCAATCCTTCACTCTCACTTTTTTTTGCAGCTATGCACACAGTTGAATTTCAAAAGCGAGGGTTGCCGCATGTACATATTCTGGTATGGCTAGCGGGAAGCGGTTCCTCATCTGCCCAACTCCCTAAGCAACGTGTCCCCATCGAAGAAACAACGTTGTAGATCACGACTGCTCCAGCTAATGATTCCAGCACACCATAGGAAAGTCTCACCATTCTCCGCCATACTAAGATTATCGCTTACTGCATTTTAGTTATACCTTGTCCTCTTCCTGTCAATACACAACTAGTACCACACGATTTATTGTATAAACAACTAACTGATCGTGTCTTTGGTTTCATCCTCCCCACTTTTTGGGGGTTTATATAGATGCCCTCCATGCTACACATCAGCCAACAATAACCTTCACTATAAGACAACAAGCCCCAAAACAAAGAACTGAAACAGATTGTGGAAACAACAATGGAACATCTTGGCAATCCTTTAGCAGCTCAGCCACACAGATTCATCATCGATGGAACATTCTATGGTAAGTATGCTGGTCCAAAAAGGCTGATAGCTCCGTCATTTGCTGATTCCATGCAACTTGTTTTATCCTAATAGAATTCACTCCCTTACAGCCCAGTGAAAAAAAACTACCAACCCAAGATACAACCCCACCAAATGTTGAAGATATTCCTGTACAGAGCAGTTCTAAAAGATACAGTTAGTATTTAAGTTACAAATCTGCACGAATTCACAGGAAAAAAAACACTCTCTGCCACGAAATATATATCCACGAATAACATCACATAGCTAACTTCAATATCACTCCTATGCTTGCAGACGCAGCTCCTCTGCAAATGTTTCACAGACTGCTAGAAAACTATTCAAGGATGACGATGGGAAAGCCGTCGGGAGAGCATAAGTCCCCTCGATTCCTCTCGAATAATATACTGTACTGGTAGACTATCATTTAGAGCACTAGAATAGTATCACATCATCCTTGTTAAAATGCCACCAAAGGATCTATCGATTTCAGATGTGCATTAGTTCTAGCATGAAACAAATTTCTAGATTGCATGATAAACCAAATTCAATTGGCTAGGTAACACATTAAAAAAATGTATAGATAGTTGTTTACACTCCCATACATTGTTTGTTGTTTCGATATAGCTCCATGTTTTCTTTCTTATCACACTTCAAAACAAATTCATCAAGGTCATTTAGTCCAGCTGAACTTGTGGAGCTTCTTTACGCTCCATGATTATGAATGCAGTTGTACTGAAACCTGTGGATATCATGGGGATATACTCATGATCTTAGGATGATGAGACAATTGGCAATTGCTTTGAAGTTTTGTCGAAATTAAAGTTTCAGCAAAGTGTCAGGATAATCGGTAGTACCGGCAAGTAAGTTGCGGTATGTAGCACCGAAAAGACGCCTAGAGGGGGGGGGGGTGAATAGGAGCTTGCCTAATTTTTCACCTTGATGAGATTCAACATCAATATCACTCCAAAAGCTACAGAAGCTATGAAGATCAACATTCAAGTACTGTAGAGGACTTGTGTTGAACCAAAACAAAAACCCGAAGCAAAACACAAAAGGCTCAAAGTGTTCTGGCGGAGCGGTCAGACCGGCGGCATATGAGCGGTCAGACCTGAGGTCGGTCTAACCGGCCCTGACCAGAAACAGTGCGACAGCCTGAAATCCAAAACGAAAATCAGTCTAACTTTTGATCTACACGATGAAACTTGACCAAACTTGAGACACACCTTCCTAAGGATATCAGAAACCTATTGCAAGCAATGATCGTCCAGATCTATACCAAAGTCCTAACCTTTTTTCATTTGAACAGAGGTGATTTCAAAACTGAGCAAAAACGAAAACGAGATCTAGAAACTTGCTCGTGGTTGAATGATGATCTAGATGATCCTAGATGTATTTCCACACGTCACAACAAGGTAGATGAGGGCAAGAAACCAACCAAAGACCAAAAGATCAAAGATGAACTCAAAATCATAAAATAACGAGGAAGAACACAAAGAGAACTCATCTTTGAGAAATTATGCATAGATTGATTCGTGGTTGTTGTTGTATTACAGCCACTCCCTTGTGGAGGACAAAACTCACAACATGAGCACTCAAATCAATCCAACTCTCTAAAATCCTAAGTCTCTCCTTTCCTCTCTAAGCCCTAAGACAAACTAGGGTTTTGCAAATGAAGTGCTTGGGGGCTGAATGACAGCACCCCTTCCTATTTATAGTGAGGCTTAGCTTCTAGAAGAGTTAACCATAATGGGCTCCCGTTAAGGCCCAACACAAACGGGTCACACGCACGCATCTTAAAGCGTCGTATTCATCTTCTCTTGACCTAAACCGCTTCTCCACGCACCGTCTTGCGCCGCGGTTTAGTCCAAGGTCACAAAGGCAGTATTTGGTGAAATTACCAAAATACCTCTTCTTGATCTTTCTCTGAAGACCAAGTCCAATCTTGGTGAAGCACTCGCTTGCTTCGCCACGTGTAGGTTGATCAACGGCTCTCATCGTGTTGGCAAGTCTCTTCCGTCCGGCTCCCGCCGAAACCACCATGGCACTTGCACCGACCCCCGCGCTGCTTGATCCAACCCGTCGCCCCGAACTGCCCGTTCGGTCACCTTTGTCCATTTTGCGCCATGCTTGAGTCCATTGACCTCACCCGGCATCCTGGATCATTCTGAACCTCAGCTCTCCAAGCTTAGTCCTGATCATCCTTGTCATTGACCGTCGTTAACCTCCAAGCATCCTGCACACAAAATAGACAAAGAAATCGAATCCGGGAACAAGTTCTTCACAACTTGACCCACGTTAGTGAAAACATGCAATATGCAACACATATGCAATGAAATTCATGAACTTGTCCTAACGAACACACATCGCGCCAGACTGACGAGCAAAATAAGTCAAAACCGGTCAGACCGCCACCCTTGGCGGTCGACCGCCAATAACGATCGATCGCCAACAAAAGGCCGGTCTGACTGCCCACTTGGGACTTAACCAATTTTCCAAGCTGGAAACCGGAGAGCTCTTTGGAATTTTCAATCTAATAGAACTTTTGACTGGAAGCTCCAAAAAACGTGAGACCAAGTGCAGTAGAATCCTTTCTCTTGCCTACACCCTCTATTTTTGGCCTAGCTCAAAAATCCAAGGTCACCTTATGGCCGGTTTGACCGCTCAGCAGTAGCCGGTCAGACCGCTCCTTTGGCCGGTCTGACCGCCACTCATGGCCGGTCAGGCCGTCAGCCACCAAACCTGAAAATCAAACTGAGGCAAAGTGGTCCGACGCCAAAGTGGTGGTCGACCGCCCGCTGACTCGACAAATTTTGAAACTTTGCAAAAAACGCATGATTTGACAAACCACAAAAGCCATTTCCAATTGTATCATCATCCTAAGATCATGCACATATCCCCATGATATCCACACGGTACTACCGCAGATTGGTACGACCGCAAGTTGAATGGTGGTAGTACCGCGATGCGGTAATACATGGTTGGAGCGATACGTATTTTCCAGAGAAGTTGTTTTTGAGAATTTTAGGTTTCTCAGGAGCGAGACGACCAGTAGTCTTGGTAGTCTGCATGAGTAACATATGGCGTAGTACCGTTTGTGTGGTGATTATCAGCCATTTTGGAGTTTTGGCTTAGGGATGGGTCAAGTTCATGAGCTTCAGTGCATATGTGTTGCATGATGTATGTTTTGACTAATGTGGGTCAAGTTGTGAAGAACTTGTTCCTGGAATCGATTTCTTGGTCTATTGCTGTGCAGGTTGTTTGGAGGTCAACGACGGTCAACGGTGAGGATGATCGGGACTAAGCTTGGAGAGCTGAGGTTCAGAATGATCGAGGATGCCGGGTGAGGTCAATGGACTCAAGCATGGCGCAGAATGTACAAGGATGACCGAACAGTAGTTCGAAAGGCGACAGTTGGACTGCGGCGCGGGTTGGTGCAAGTGCCAAGGTGGTTTTGGCAGGAGCCGGACGGGAGAGACTTGCCGACATCATGAGAGCCGTTGATCAACCTACACGTGGCGAAGCAGGCGATTGCTTCACCAAGATTGGACTTGGACTTCGGAGAAGGATCGAGAAGGGGTATTTTGGAAATTTCACCTAAATACTGCCTTGGTGACCTTTTGGCTAAACCGTAGTGCAAGACGATGCAAGGAGAAGCGGTTTAGGTCAAGAGAAGATGAAGACGACGCTTTAAGATGCGTGCGTGAGTTAAACCCGTTTGTGTGTGGGCTTAACGGGTGCCTAAATTGGAATATTCTCTAGATGCTAGCCTCTAGTATAAATAGGAGAGAGTGCTGTCCAGCAGCCCTCAACCCTTGCATTTTGTGAACCCTAGTTGGTGTTTTAGGGTTTTGGAGAGAAAGATGAGAGGTTAGGGTTTGGGATAGGTTGGTTGATTGTGTGCTCCATGGTTGAGCTTTGTCCTCCAGGATAGAGTGGCTATAAATATCATCTATCTCAAATCAATCGAAGCAAGTTTCCCAAAGATGAGTTTGTTCATGTTCTTGCTCTCCCTCTCTTTGATGATTTTGTGTTTTTGATGTTTTGTTGGTTTTCCCTCAAGTTCTTGTATTGATCTTACTTGCTGTGATATGTGGGAGACCATCTAAGATCATCTTGATCATCAATCACCCACGAGCAAGTGTTTGGATCATATTTTGGTTTTGACTCGGTTTTTGGAGCAACCTTCGTTCGAACGGAAAAAGGTCAGAACTTT
This sequence comes from Phyllostachys edulis, assembly GCA_036346405.1. Taxonomy (NCBI): domain Eukaryota; kingdom Viridiplantae; phylum Streptophyta; class Magnoliopsida; order Poales; family Poaceae; genus Phyllostachys; species Phyllostachys edulis. The sequence continues at coordinate 42,245,469 of CM070561.1, forward strand.
GGCAAGGATCTTCACGATCGTTGCATGGAATAGGTTCCTGAGATCCTTAGAAAGGTGTGTTTCAAGTTTTGTGAAGTTTGGAGTTGCGGATCAAAAGTTACGTCAATTTTTGATTTCGTTTTCAGGCTGTTTATTATTCATTCGGCTGTTTTTACTGTTCACTGTGGTTCGAGGCACTATTCACCCGATCGTTCCGAACTACGGTACGACTGGCACTATTCATCTGGTACAACCGGTACTGTTCATCAGTGAATTTTTTTGTGTTTTTGGTCGTTTCTCTTGGGGGTTTGAAGGGGATTCAGTACAAGTCTTCCGCTGTGCTTATATATATTGATCTTCATAGTTCTTATAGCTATTGGAGTCAATATTGTAACATCCCAAATGTATAATCAGGGTTATTCAAGTATAATTATATGTGTAGAAATTAAAACTTTTTCTCACAACTTGAAAACCCTTACAATCTCATGTAATTCTTGTCCAAGAGTTGTGTAAACCAAGAACACAAAGCTCTTGTTGACCAAAAGTCAAATTCATTTTCCAATTCTCTCAAATCTTGTGCCAAACAATTGGAAAGTATCTTCCTTGGTCCTAAAATTGAGGTGGGACCCCTCTGAAAAATATCACAAGTTGTAAAACTAGTTTGATAATTTTTGGAGGTAAAATGAATCATTGAACAACCTTAATGAAATTCCTGAGAAAAATGCATTGCATAATAACCTCTGGAAAATTTATGTAAGGTTAATCATGTTGTCAGCTAGCTCCAGTTAAAATCTTATGAATTTTGGAGTTCATTTGCTATCTCAAACAATTTTGCCAAGTCTTAGTGTTAGAAAATTAAATTTAAAAGCAGGCATTGTTCCTTGGCCGAGCCAGTACTCAAACTGGTCCACCCCAACCCCATCTCGACCTCCTTTCCCACCTTGATGAGGTCGTGAGCCGTTGGATCCAATCCAACCGCCACGACCCCCTCAACCAAGGCCCCGGGACCTCCCATTCGAGGTCCTCTTGACCTCGTGGACCTCCTCGGGTCAGCGTGGGCGTCGAGACCTCCTCACCTCATCAGGTCATAGCCGCTGGATCAAAGATCCACGGCCACGACCTCCCGTGTGTTAAACCTCAAAGGACCTCCTCGTCTTTGTAAGCCATCGCAGCCGAGGTCATCCCACCTATGTGAGGTCTTGGCCCTTGGATTCAAGATCCGCGCCCGACCTCCCTCACTGTTAAACTAAGCAAGTCCACATCCCACCCACGTGAGGTCACGACCATTGGATCAAAATCCATGGTCACGACCTCCTCCTCCCAATCTAAGCTGTCAGACCTCCTTTGCACTCACTTGAGGTCGAGCGTTGGATTTACATCCAAAGGCCACGACCTCCTCTGAAAAACATCACAACAAGGTCCTCCCGCCTTGTTGAGGTCATAGCCCTTGGATCCAAATCGAGGGCTAAGACCTCCTTCGCTTTGTCGCGTGTCGAGACCTCCCCATCAGTCGGTGCCCTTGGATTTTAATCCAAAGGCCAGACCTCCCCTCATGTCTTTTCGATCGCGTGCAGTTAAGTCCTCACCGAGGTCCGCGACCGCTGGAGGGAGATCCAACGCCTTGGACCTCTGTCCCATTTCCCACGTGCGTTTAGCGATTAACGAAATCGAGGGCCACGACCTCCCCATCCTTGATCGTGTGGTGGGACCTCCACCCCACCACTTAAAACGAACGGTTCAAAACTCTCATCCGATGGCGGGACCTCTCCTGTGTCTTATCCAACGCCACTAAGACCTCCCTGTTCTTCTCCTTCCTCTGGCGCGGGCAAGCTCGAAAGTGCATTTATTGCGTGGTCCGCACATGAGGTACACTTCACGACTCTTGCCGACCAAGATTTAATGCGGGTCGACCTTCCGCCCCCCCGCCCACACAGCTGCACCTTGTCAACCTTGTGTCTTGTCCAAGCCATGGACCTCCCATGGGCCAAGCTCACCATGAGCTTGGCGATGGTCCACAACCTCCTGTGCCCTTAGTATAAAGCCTCCCCACTGTCTTGGCTGGCTTCCTTTGCACACCTTTGTTCCTTGGCTTACACCCTGTCTTTGTGAGCTCTAAACCACCAAAGCTTCCTTGGTCGCCATTGTTGGAGCTTGAAGCTCCTCGGTGGACAAGGGTCCTTGGAGTTTTTCTCCTTTTCTCTAAGCTTCTTTTGTGCCATTCCTCTGGGACCAAGTCCTAACTTGAATTGGTTTGGGCGATTCTGAGGTGGACAAAGTGGAGCTTGAGTCAAGCTTTGGCCGTGGAGCACCCTTCCTCCCAAGACCGGTCCTCCTTCCTCGACCTCCTCAAAGACCTTAGGACCTCCGGTACATCCCTGGTAATCCCTTAGTCTTGGCACCATGATGAATGTTTTCATGAGCTTTAGTTTGGCATAAGCTTGTTTGTCGCTGGAGCTCATTTTTGCTTTTCGGTTTTGCCCAAGGGTCACCTCTGTCCTCTCGGCTCGCCCGGCGTTCAAGGCCGTCATTGCTGTTGAGAGAAGGTCCGTTGGTGCTGGCGTGGTTATTGCGAACCGCGGTACCATTGGATCTCGCCCGAGGTCTACATCGCCGAGAACCAAATATTTGAACCGGGTTTTTGTCGGACGCAAGCGACAGCGTCGTTGTCGTTTTAGGACAAAAGATCCACCGAGTTAATGCGCTTATCATTGCTCCCATCATTGAATTCATTTGGTGTGTCTTAAGCTGTCTTAAATCCACCATTTCTTTGCGGCGCCATTAAGTCCTCCAGCAGCGGACCTCCTCGTGGTCCCGCAAGATTTAATCTCTTGTCCATAGCGGCGTGCGTGTCGTGCGCTAATTCTAGCGCCGATCTCGACATCGGACCTCCTCCAAGGAGATCTGGAGCGCCCAAGACCTCCTTGGCGCAATCTTAGCCGTCGAGACCTCCTGGAGGTGCAGGACGCTGAGGACCTCCTCTGGGACCTCCTCGAGGTCATCTCACCGCTGAGGACCTCCCTTTTAATCTGGTCCGTTCGGACCTCCTTCCATGTTGTGGTCCGTTAGATCTTCCATCTACGGCCATGACCTCCCCTCACCTCGCGCATGTGCGTGGTTAGGAGGTCCAGGACCTCTGGACCTCCCATGTGCATGTGTGTTGTTCTCCTGGGAGGTCTGAGCCGTTAGATCTGAGATCTGTGGCTCACGACCTCCCATGTCTTTGTGAATGTTAGGAAGGTCAGTAAATTCTTAAGTATGAACCTAAATGAGGTAGACTTTAGAATTTCATATCTTTTTCATTTTAAATCCTTTTGAGGTCATTCAAATTGTGTTAGCTCTGTCTTAAACTTGACTTTAATCCAAAATGGTTGTAAGTTGAGTTCAGCTCCAGAGCACAGTTTTGCCATAGGTTTTAGTACTCCTTTTGGATAATACACTCAAAATTTAGGTTTAACTTGTAAAACCCATAACTAATGTTCTGTAGGTTATTTTTGAATGAGACCAACTTTGTTAGCTTCCTCTATTAATGAACTCACTGTAAAAATTAGATTTGAGCATATTGCTGTTATAGAAATAAGGACTTGTGCATTATAATTTTGTTCAAGTTCTTGTTTTTGAAAAATTATAGAAAGTGCAATATAGCTCCAAATGGGATGAACTCAATTGTGTTATTCATCTCATGAGGTGCTGGTTTCACAGTAAAAATCTCAGCCTCACCACTTTTCTAGAAAATGTTGCCTCATAATTAAATTAGTGAATAGTGCAGTTTGGTATTTTCAGGGCTGAGCAGAATTGTTTTGCTCATAACTTTTGCATTAAGAATCCAAATCCATTGGTTCTTGTTGCTAAATTCCTAAAATCACCCTCTTACTGCTGTAGAAATTTCAGAGAATTTGGAGTTCGTTTGCTGTGCTGTCTTGTTGTTTTTCGTCGTTCTTATCGGTTCTTTATCGCTTTTTCCGTTAGGTTTCGACATTTGTGGTGATCCATAAGCGACCCTCCGCAACAAAGTGACCAGCAGCAAGGCAAGCAGTTTGACCATTTCCATCATTGTCCCATTATTTTAAAGCTTAATACTTTGTTTTACTTCTATGTATGCATGCTACTTTGTGTTAATTGTCGCTAGTAATCCTATAGTTGCATAATCTGTAGGAGTTGTTTATCCTCTACTACCAATGAGCCTAGGTTATTCGCTGTGGTTGGAGCTCGTTGGATGAGCTCTTATCACTTAGTAGTTTCGACTTAAACTGCTTAGACATGCTTAGCTATCGGTAGTAATGGGCGATCATCGACTTAGTCGATGGTCTTGATCACACAAGTATAATTATTCCTCCTATATGTCCAGCACTTGTGCTTTGATTAATTTGTAAAATCAAAAACTGAAAATAAAATGTTGATTTGGACTTGGGCATATTGGATGGATGGTGTGGTTTTTGGAATGTGGTAGTATGCCTGAGTCGTTAAGGACCGAGTTACTTGCGCCACCGTTCTGAGCAATATTGCGTGCTAACCACACGAGGGGGATATGGGACCTCTCTTGACTAAGTACTTTGGGGGGTGTTAATTATGAGCTGGTTGGTGGGTATGTTTTAATAAAATGTGTATGTGTAGTGTTGGGAGGGAGCATTGGCAGGCCGGTTAGGCTGTCTAATGTGTCCTTGTCCCCGTGGGTTTGTGGCTCGTAATTAGCATCGTCCATTGGAAATGTCTCGTAGGACTTAGCCGTGCGGCATACCAAAGGTAGTGTGCCTAAAGGAAAGGCGGTGCGGCGTGTGGGTACATTGGTACACCCCGCAGGATAAAACTATTGAATAGCCTCGCCCTAGGTTATGGACACGCCGAAACGCCCGTAAGAACTAGACTACAACTTTTAATTAAAACTTGACATGGTTGGTATGAGTGGGTAATTCATACTATTGTTGTGGTGGCTATTGGGTTAGTCACTTCCAGGATTGTTCTTGTTGTTGTTATTATGTTATTATTGCGTTGTTATTTCAACAAGTAAAAATGCTTTGTCAAATTGCCTTAAATCTATTATGTTATTGCAAATGGAACTTGCTTTATGCTAAATGTAAGTCCAAAGCTCCATCCACTTAATTAAAGCTTGCATGTAGCTAAATTATAGTTCTGTTATCTTACACGTCAGTCTTGCGAGTACAATAAACAAGTTATTGTACTCATTTGCTTTGCTTAACAACCTTGTTGCAGAGGACGGAGGTGAGCTCCAAGAGCCTTACTTCTGTGCCACGTGTTGCAGTTTCTTCGACGACTAGCTTGGCGGTCCGGTCAGATGCCTAGGGGTTAAGGCACACTGATTGGCTTTGTGTTATAGCCATCTTTATGGCACTTTTGCTTCCGCTGTGTATTCTTGTAACTTATTGCTATTTGGCCTAAGGGCCCCTCTTTTGTAGTAGCTATTCCATATTAATATTAACTTCTGGTTTGTTGCTTATGTACTATGTGTTGTATGGAATTGATATACTCTTTTGTTGTGAGGTATGTATACTGCATTCTGGGGAGTATACATTTCTCGAGACCGGGTTTATTTGGTTGATAATACTAGGGTCAATTGGATGACTAAGTATTATGAGCCTAATAAACATCGGGGTCTCACAAAAGTTGGTATCAGAGCCGTTATGACCGTAGTAACACAAGCTTGGTCGTCTTTAAGATATTTTGGAAAACCTATTTTCAAAGTATAAACGAGATTTGAAAGCTTAAGAAAATTCTCAGATTTTACTCCTCATCTACCTTAGCTTTCTCTTCTCATCTCACTCTAATTTGAGTTTTGAAAGTTGTTTTCCTCTCTTCTCTTCTACAAAATAGTCATTATCGATTAATTGGGTTTTGGGTAACATATGAGAGTTCTAAATTGATGTCTTGGCTACCTTCTTGGTGAAGAATAGAAGTATTTGAAGGCGAAACTCAAATCTGAAAATTCTGGACAGCAAGCAAGCATTTTAGGGCAGCAATGCTTAAGCTAGTAAATGAGGTAGAAAATGAGAGGCTAATCAACTAAAACTTGTGGGAATAAAAGGGTAAGATGTGATACTAGTTAGCTAAGTATCTAACACTTATTTCGCTGCCTTAACCTTGCTCTCTAATAGTTTTAGATCTCATCTTACAATCTGATTTGTAATCTTCCGATCAATTACTCGTTCATTCAATACGGGTTAGTTGAGTTGAGAAGTTGAACCTTGCTTTTGGTGTTTCTTGGCTGTTTGTAGAGTCTTTTAGAAGCTTTTAAAGTTTAATTACTCGTTGTTTTGGCTTTCGTTTAGGGTGATCTTCATTCCCCTAGTCGATCGCTTTTGTTTTCTTTAAGGCTTAGTTTTTCGGTCTAGTTGCTAACCAAAATTTCTTGTAACAGGATGGCGGGCCTTTTCAGAGCGGCCAAGGCGATCGGTGGTCCGGACGAGGAGCTTCCTCCTCCTCCGACCATGGCCGAGGTCCTTCTTGATTGAGCGCAACGCGCGGATGATGAGAGAGTTCTCATCGGCGTCATCGCGCGCAACACCACCGCCCTTACGGAGCTTGAGGATCTGGGCGTGGAATGCCCATCGACCTCGTGGGGGTCTTCTTGAGTTCGCCGTACTCAGCCCCTACCTTTCTCGATCGAGGACCCTTTGGATGCAGACGATTGGCCGTCTTGTGGAGCGTAAGCCAGATAGCGCAGATGTGTGAGAGCACGAGAAGGCGCTGATCGCGATCGCACCGGCTTGAGGGTGCGGCTTTGTCCGTGGGAGAGCTATCTCGCCATGCAGCCGTAGACCACACCGTCTCTTGGGAGGAGTTTCGTCTTGCCTTCCGTCGGGCTCACATCCTCGCCGGCTTGATGGAGATCAAGAAGGGGAGTTTCTTGCGCTCAAGCAAGGCGAGCTTCGATCATGGAGTATGTGTACGAGTTCAACCATCCGCTCGTTATGCTCCCGAGGATGTAGCCCGATATGGCCAAGAGCCAAGTTCAGCGCGGCTTGTCCGAGGAGTGAAGGACAAGCTATCCATTGCCGACTTTCTGATTTTCGGACCTTGGTCGACAAGGCCATCGTCGCTGAGCATGCGGCTCGGGAGCTTATGGATTCCATAGCGCAAGTGGGAGACCTATAAGACTTCGAGCCCGCTTCTTCCGCCTCGTTTGAGGCGATCTCGGTACCACTCTCATTCTTGGCGCCCAGGTCACCCCGCCTCGTCCTCGTCCCAGCCGTGCCCGATCACGCGTCGCTTTGCCGATCGTAGTGGCCCCCGCAACCCGGCGTCGGGTCACATGCTTCTCATGCAAACGAAGGGGCATTATGCGAACCAATGCCCTAAGAAGGCGGGAGCCCTCGTCCTAATGGAGGACGCGCGGGCGAGAGGTGGTGCATCTCGGGACGAAGATCGTCCCGGCTACCCAAGGCATGGGTAGTGGTCGCGTCAACGCCATCACCGCAGAGGAGGCTCGGGAGGCACCCGGCGTCGTACTAGGTACACTTTCGTTAACTCTCACCTCGCATCTTTGTCTTGTTTGATTCAGAGCATCTCATTCCTTTGTTTCGAAGTCTTTTGTTTGCTTTGTTGGAGAGCTTCCTTTCTCTCCATTGTCGGTCCGCTTACTCATTAGCTCTCTCTGGTTCGGAGTTGAGAGTGAATCCGAGTGTAGAGATGTCCCTATCGAGATCGAAGGCGAGGGTTCTTAGCAAACCTTATCCTTCTCCATTCAATGAGTCTTGATGTGATTCTTGGTATGGATTGGTTGTCTCGGCACATGGGACAAATCGATTGCGCCAGAAGCTCATCTCTCTGTCTAGTTCTTCCGTGAGCAGGTTTGCTTCTCTTGAAGTCGCTAGGCCCTCATCTCTTCGCAGACTTGAAGCGAAGCCCGCTCAGATATTAGCGAAGTCCCAACAGTTTGTGACTTTGTTGATGTCTTTCCCGCCGATCTTCGAGGATGCCACCCGTTCGAGACCTCGAGTTTGTCATTGAGTTGGCTCCTGCATCGCCCCTATCTCAAAGAGGCCTTATCGGATGCCACCGAAGCGAGTTGGTGGAGTTGAAGAAGCGATTAAGCGAGCTGCAAGAGAAGGGTTTCATCCGCCTAGCTCATCTCCGTGGGGTTGTCAAAGCAATCTTCGTGAAAGAAGAAGGGCGGTACTTACGCATGTGCGTTGATTACCGCCCACTTAATGAAGTGACGAGAAAGAACAAGTATCCGTTGCCCGCATTGGCGATCTCTTTGATCAATTAACCGGAGCTCGAGTTTTCTCCAAGATTGATCTCGAGTGGGATATCATCGGGTTCAGATTCGCCCGAGGATATTCCAAAGACGACATTCTCTACTCGCTATGGCTTGTATGAGTATCTTGTCATGTCATTCGCTTAACCAATGCTCTGCCTTGTTCATGAATCTCATGAATTCGGTATTCATGGAGTATTTGGATAAGTTTGTCGTGGTCTTCATCGATGATATTCTTATCTATTCCAAGGACGATGAGGAACATGATCGACATCTCGAGGCTTGTGTTAGGCAAGCTACGTGAGCACCAGTTTGTGCGAAGTTGACAAGTGTGCATTCGGTTGAAGGAAGTGGCTTTCTTAGGCCATATTCTTTCAGCGGGGAGGCGAGCCGTTGATCCTAGCAAGGTCACCGATGTTCTTTCATGGAGTCACCTTCTTTGGTCACCGATGTGCGGAGTTTTCTTGGTTTAGCGGGATATTATCGCCGCTTTATCGAGAACTTCTCCAAGATCGCATGGCCGATGACGGAGTTGCTCAAGAAGGACAAGAAGTTCTTGTGGTCCGGTGAGTGTGAGGAAAGTTTCCAAATACTCAAGAAGCGTTTGACCACCGCTCTGTTCTTGTTCTTCCCGATATCCATCAAGCTTCGATATCTTTTGCGATGCTTCTCGTCGAGGCCTCGGTTGTGTCCTTATGCAAGAAGGCAAGGTAGTGGCCTATGCATCAAGACAATTGAGACCTCATGAACTCAACTACCCTACTCATGATTTGGAGTTGGTCTGCTGTGATTCATGCACTTAAGATTTGGCGACATTACCTAATCAGTAATCGCTGTGAAGTGTATTCGGATCACAAAAGCCTCAAGTACTTGTTCACCCAACCCGACTGAACCTCGTGCAAAGGAGATGGTTGGAATTGATCAAGGACTATGATATGGGTATTCACTACCATCCGGGCAAGGCTAATGTCGATTCTTGATGCGCTTTAGTCGCAAAGCGCATTGTAATGCCTTAGTGCTCAAGGAGCATTCGCCCTCTCTTCTCGAAGCATTCCGGCGCCTCAACTTGGAGATAGTTGAGCATGGATTTCGCCGCCATGGTTGTGCAACCAACCTTGGTGGATCGGATCAAGTCCGCTCAGCGATGGATTTGGGAGTGAGCCACATTAAGGCAAATGTCAAGGCGGAACGACCAAGTGCTTTTTCGAGGATGAGCATGGTGTTGTGAGGTTCGCAGCGCCTTGTGGTTCCAAAGGACATGGAGTTGCGGAATTTGATCCTCCATGAAGCCCATGATTCGCCTTTATCCATTCATCCCGGCCACAAAGATGTATCAAGATCTCCGCTTTGAGATTTTGGTGGACCCGAATGAAGAGGGAGATTGCGGTTCGTTGTCGAGTCGCGACGTATGTCGCCGTGTCAAGGCCGAGCATCGGCGTCAGCGAGATTGCTTCACCCTTGCTCGTCTTGGGAATGGAAGTGGGATTCGTCGGCATGGACTTTATCACCGGTGCGCCGAACACCAACGGGAAAGACTCCATTTGGGTTGTCATTGATCGGTTGACTAAAGTAGCGCATTTCTTGCTGTCTTGGGCTAAGATTTTGTTGGTCAATTGGCCGACCTCTATGTCTCTCGTGATCGTGTGCTTGCACGGTGTGCCCAAGACGATCGTCTCGGATCGTGGTTCTCTTTTCACCTCTCGCTTTTGGCATAGTTTGCAAGAGGCCATGGGAACCCGTCTTACCTTTTAGCACGGCATTCCACCTCAAACCGATGGTCGACCGAGAGGGTCAACCAGTTTTGGAGGATATGCTTCGTGCTTGTGTCCTTTCCTATGGGAAGCATTGGGAGAAATGCTTGCCATTCGCCGAAGTTTTCTTATAACAACGCTTTTCAGCCGTCTCGGCATGGCACCTTTTGAGGCCTTGTACGGAGAAAGTGTAGAACCCGTTGAACTGGTCGAGACCGGTGAGAGACCTCTCTTTGGCGGACTCAATCAATGAGGCGGCGCCAAGTTCATTTTATTCGTGGCGTTTGCGCCTGACTCAATCGAGCAAAAGAGCTATGCGGATCGCGCCCGACGTGAGTTACGTTTTGAGCCTAATGACTTTGTTTATCTCAAAGTCTCTCCTTTGAAGGGCCATCAACGTTTGGCGTCGGGGCAAGTTGGCTCCTCGATATGTCGGTCCCTACCGCATTATCGAGAAGAAGGAGGTGTTGCCTATAAGTTGGAGTTGCTACTGCACTTGCGGGGTACATGATGTTTTCCATGTGTCCCGACTTAAGAAGTGCCTCCGTGTTCCAACCGAGGAAGCTCCGTTGGAAACCCTCGATGTCGGGAAGATTTGACCTATCGCGAGCACCTGCTCGCGTGACTCGATGAGTCCGAACGAAGGACAAGGAATAAGACCATCAAGTTCCTTAAAGTTCAAGTGGTCAAACCATTCCGAGGATGAGGCTACTTGGGAAAGAGAAGATCGTCTGCGTGCGGACTATCCATCCTTCTTATCGAAAGTGAGCCAAATCTCGGACGAGATTTCTGTTAGGGGAGATTTTGTAACATCCCAAATGTATAATCAGGGTTATTCAAGTATAATTATATGTGTAGAAATTAAAACTTTTTCTCACAACTTGAAAACCCTTACAATCTCATGTAATTCTTGTCCAAGAGTTGTGTAAACCAAGAACACAAAGCTCTTGTTGACCAAAAGTCAAATTCATTTTCCAATTCTCTCAAATCTTGTGCCAAACAATTGGAAAGTATCTTCCTTGGTCCTAAAACTGAGGTGGGACCCTCTGAAAAATATCACAAGTTGTAAAACTAGTTTGATAATTTTGGAGGTAAAATGAATCATTGAACAACCTTAATGAAATTCCTGAGAAAAATGCATTGCATAATAACCTCTGGAAAATTTATGTAAGGTTAATCATGTTGTCAGCTAGCTCCAGTTAAAATCTTATGAATTTTGGAGTTCATTTGCTATCTCAAACAATTTTGCCAAGTCTTAGTCATTAGAAAATTAAATTTAAAGCAGAGCCTTTGTTCCTTGGGCAATGAGCAGTACTCAAACTGGTCGGCCCCAACCCCATCGACCTCCTTTCCCACCTTGATGAGGTCGTGGCCGTTGGATCCAATCCAACCGCCACGACCCCCTCAACCAAGGCCCCGGGACCTCCCATTCGAGGTCCTCTTGACCTCGTGGACCTCCTCGGGTCAGCGTGGGCGTCGAGACCTCCCGCCTCATCGAGTCATAGCCGCTGGATCAAAGATCACGGCCACGACCTCCCGTGTGTTAAACCTCAAAGGACCTCCTCGTCTTTGTAAGCCATCGCAGCCGAGGTCATCCCACCTATGTGAGGTCTTGGCCCTTGGATTCAAGATCCATGCCACGACCTCCCTCACCGTTAAACTAAGCAAGTCCACATCCCACCACGTGAGGTCACGACCATTGGATCAAAAATCCATGGTCACGACCTCCTCCTCCCAATCTAAGCTGTCAGACCTCCTTTGCACTCACTTGAGGTCGTGGCCGTTGGATTTACATCCAAAGGCCACGACCTCCTCTGAAAAACATCACAACAAGGTCCTCCGCCTTGTTGAGGTCATAGCCCTTGGATCCAAATCGAGGGCTAAGACCTCCTTTTGCAGCGTGTCAGACCTCCCATCAGTCGGTGCCCTTGGATTTTAATCCAAAGGCGAGACCTCCCCTCATGTCTTTTCGATCGCGTGCTGATTAAGTCCTCACCGGAGGTCCGCACCGCTGGAGGGAGATCCAACGCCTTGGACCTCTGTCCCATTTCCCACGTCGTTTAGCGATGACACGAAATCGGAGGGCCACGACCTCCCCATCCTTGATCGTGTGGTGGGACCTCCACCCACCACTTAAAACATAACGGTTCAAAACTCTCATCCGATGGCGGGACCTCTCCCGGTCTTATCCAACGGCCACTAAGACCTCCCCTGTTCTTCTCCTTCCTCTGGGCGGGCAAGCTCGGCGGTGCATTTATATGCGTGTCCGCACATGAGGTACACTTCAGACTCTTGGCGACCCGCATTTAATCTTGGTCACCTTCCGCCTCCCCTCTGTCCACACACTGCACCTTGTCAACCTTGTGTCTTGTCCAAGCCATGGACCTCCCATGGGCCAAGCTCACCATGAGCTTGGCTGGTGATCCAACCTCCTGTGCCCTTAGTATAAAGCCTCCCCCCGTGCCGTTGGCTTCCTTTGCACACCTTTGTTCCTTGGCTTACACCTGTCTTTGTGAGCTCTAAACCACCAAAGCTTCCTTGGTCGCCATTCTTTGGAGCTTGAAGCTCCTCGGTGGACAAGGGTCCTTGGAGTTTTTCTCCTTTTCTCTAAGCTTCTTTTGTGCCATTCCCTCGGGACCAAGTCCTAACTTGAATTGGTTTGGGCGATTCTGAGGTGGACAAAGTGGAGCTTGAGTCAAGCTTTGGTAGTGGAGCACCCTTCCTCCCAAGACCGGTCCTCCTTCCTCGACCTCCTCAAAGACCTTAGGACCTCCGGTACATCCTGGTAATCCCTTAGTCTTTGCACCCGCATGAATGTTTTCGAGGAGCTTTAGTTTGGCATAAGCTTGTTTGTCGCGCGGAGCTCATTTTTGCTTTTCGGTTTTGCCCGTGCGGGTCACCTCTGTCCTCTCCGGCTCGCCGGCGTTCAAGGCCGTCATTGCCGTTGAGAGAAGGTCCGTTGGTGCGTGGTTATTGCGAACTAACGGTACCATTGGATCTCATGGCCGAGGTCTACATCGCCGGCGAGAACCAAATATTTGAACCGGGTTTTTGTCGGACGCGAACGACAGCTGGCGTCGTTGTCGTTTTAGGACAAAAGATCCACCGAAGTTAATGCGCTTATCATTGCTCCCATCATTGAATTCATTTGGTGTGTCTTAACTGTCTTAAATCCACCATTTACTGCGCGCCATTAAGTCCTCCCGCGCGCGGACCTCCTCGTGGTCCCGCGCGCATTTAATCTCTTGTCCATAGCGGCGTGCGTGTCGTGCGCTAATTCTATTTGGATCTGGACATCCGCACCTCCTCCAAGGAGATCCGGAGCGCCCAAGACCTCCTTGGCGCAATCTTAGCCGTCGAGACCTCCTGGAGGTGCAGTGGACGTGAGACCTCCTCGGGACCTCCTCGAGGTCATCTCACCGTTGAGGACCTCCCTTTTAATCTGGGTTCGTTCGGACCTCCTTCCATGTTGTGGTCCGTTAGATCTTCCATCTCGGCCATGACCTCCCCTCACCTCGCGCGATGCGTGGTTAGGAGGTCCAGACCTCTGGACCTCCCATGTGCATGTGTTGTTCTCTGGGAGGTCTCGAGCCGTTAGATCTGAGATCTGTGGCTCACGACCTCCCATGTCTTTGTGAATGTTAGGAAGGTCAAGTAAATTCTTAAGTATGAACTGAAATGAGGTAGACTTTAGAATTTCATATCTTTTTCATTTTAAATCCTTTTGAGGTCATTCAAATTGTGTTAGCTCTGTCTTAAACTTGACTTTAATCCAAAAATGGTTGTAAGTTGAGTTCAGCTCCAGAGCACAGTTTTGCCATAGGTTTTAGTACTCCTTTTGGATAATACACTCAAAATTTAGGTTTAACTTGTAAAACCCATAACTAATGTTCTGTAGGTTATTTTTGAATGAGACCAACTTTGTTAGCTTCCTCTATTAATGAACTCACTGTAAAAATTAGATTTGAGCATATTGCTGTTATAGAAATAAGGACTTGTGCATTATAATTTTGTTCAAGTTCTTGTTTTTGAAAAATTATAGAAAGTGCAATATAGCTCCAAATGGGATGAACTCAATTGTGTTATTCATCTCATGAGGTGCTGGTTTCACAGTAAAAATCTCAGCCTCACCACTTTTCTAGAAAATGTTGCCTCATAATTAAATTAGTGAATAGTGCAGTTTGGTATTTTCAGGGCTGAGCAGAATTGTTTTGCTCATAACTTTTGCATTAAGAATCCAAATCCATTGGTTCTTGTTGCTAAATTCCTAAAATCACCCTCTTACTGCTGTAGAAATTTCAGAGAATTTGGAGTTCGTTTGCTGTGCTGTCTTGTTGTTTTTCGTCGTTCTTATCGGTTCTTTATCGTTTTTCCGTTAGGTTTAGACATTTGTGGTGATCCATAAGCGACCCTCCGCAACAAAGTGACCAGCAGCAAGGCAAGCAGTTTGACCATTTCCATCATTGTCCCATTATTTTAAAACTTAATACTTTGTTTTACTTCTATGTATGCATGCTACTTTGTGTTAATTGTCGCTAGTAATCCTATAGTTGCATAATCTGTAGGAGTTGTTTATCCTCTACTACCAATGAGCCTAGGTTATTCGCTGTGGTTGGAGCTCGTTGGATGAGCTCTTATCACTTAGTAGTTTCGACTTAAACTGCTTAGACATGCTTAGCTATCGGTAGTAATGGGCGATCATCGACTTAGTCGATGGTCTTGATCACACAAGTATAATTATTCCTCCTATATGTCCAGCACTTGTGCTTTGATTAATTGTAAAATCAAAAACTGAAAATAAAATGTTGATTTGGACTTGGGCATATTGGATGGATGGTGTGGTTTTGGAATGTGGTAGTATGCCGAGTCGTTAGGACCGAGTTACTTGCGCCACTGTTACGAGCAATATTGCGTGCTAACCACACGAGGGGATATGGGACCTCTCTTGACTAAGTACTTTGGGGGTGTTAATTATGAGCTGGTTGGTGGGTATGTTTTAATAAAATGTGTATGTGTAGTGTTGGGAGGGAGCATTGGCGGGCGGTTATTTGTCTAATGTGTCCTTGTCCCCGTGGGTTGCGGCTCGTAATTAGCATCGTCCATTGGAAATGTCTCAGAGGACTTAGCCGTGCGGCATACCAAAGGTAGTGTGCCTAAAGGAAAGGCGATGCAGGCGTGTGGGTACATTGGTACACCCTGCAGGATAAAACTATTGAATAGCCTCGCCCTAGGTTATGGACACGCCGAAATGCCCGTAAGAACTAGACTACAACTTTTAATTAAAACTTGACATGGTTGGTATGAGTGGGTAATTCATACTATTGTTGTGGTGGCTATTGGGTTAGTCACTTCCAGGATTGTTCTTGTTGTTGTTATTATGTTATTATTGCGTTGTTATTTCAACAAGTAAAAATGCTTTGTCAAATTGCCTTAAATCTATTATGTTATTGCAAATGGAACTTGCTTTATGCTAAATGTAAGTCCAAAGCTCCATCCACTTAATTAAAGCTTGCATGTAGCTAAATTATAGTTCTGTTATCTTACACGTCAGTTTTGCGAGTACAATAAACAAGTTATTGTACTCATTTGCTTCTTAACAACCTTGTTGCAGAGGATCGGAGGTGAGCTCCAAGAGCCTTACTTACGTGCCACGTGTTGCGATTTCTTGACGACTAGCTTGGCGGTCGGTCGAGATGCCTAGGGTTAAGGCACACCGATTGGCTTTGTGTTATAGCCATCTTTATGGCACTTTTGCTTCATTGTGTATTCTTGTAACTTATTGCTATTTGGCCTAAGGGCCCTCTTTTGTAGTAGCTATTCCATATTAATATTAACTTCGGTTTGTTGCTTATGTACTATGTGTTGTATGGAATTGATATACTCTTTTGTTGTGAGGTATGTATCTTGCATTCTGGGGAGTATACATTTCTCGAGACCGGGTTTATTTGGTTGATAATACTAGGGTCAATTGGATGACTAAGTATTATGTGCCTAATAAACATCGGGGTCTCACAAATATCATGTTTGAATCCAATCAAGGCAGAAATTAGATAGTGCTCCTATTCACCCCCTCTAGTCACCTTTCTGGTCCTACAAGTGGTATCAGAGCCCGGTTAGCTCTTCTCATAGATCTTAACCGGTCTTTGGAGCCATGGCGACTGACAAGTATTCAACCAAACCATCTGTGTTTGATGGTGTAGATTTTGCTTACTGGAAGGCTCGCATGCATGCCTACATCGAGGCTCAAGGGCACGCAATTTGGTTTAAGGTCAAAAATCCTTATGTTGTGCCAGCCAATGATGATATGATCACTCCAGACGTGGAGGCAAATAGCAAGGCTCGAAACTTCTTGATTCAAGGGCTTAGTCAATCTGAGTTTGAGCATGTCGCTCATTTGAGGTCTGCTCATGAGATCTGGAAGACCCTTTGTGATTACCACGAGGACTCTACTGCGATCAAGGAAGTGAGACAGAACCAACTCAAGAAAGAATACTCAAAGATCGAACAAAGGCCCGGTGAATCTTTGGATGAGTTGTGAGGAAGATTATCAAAAATCCTTCATGACTTACGTGTTATGGATCTTGTGTTCACTGAATCTGAAAATACACGTCAGCTCTTGGGTGCTCTTGATGTGAAAGTCTGGGGGATGAAAATCACTTCCATCAATGACAACACTGTCATGAGTGAGCTTACCATGGATAAGCTCTACTCAAGGTTGAAGACGCATGAGATTCACTTCATCTCGCGTCTCCCCAAGACAGAGTCAATGGCTTTAGTGGTTGACCCATCTAAGGGTAGTTCTTCTGATTATTTGGATTTTGGCTCATTTGGGTTTTCATTGTTCGCTTTACACTCTTTGAGCAATGAGCAACTAGAGAAGCTACCTGAGGATGACTTAGCCCTCCTATCTACAAAATTCACGAGAGCCTACAACAAGGTGAGAAGCAGAAGGAGAGGTGGCCCTGTCACCTGCTTTGAGTGTGGTGAGCCAAACCACATTCAGGCTAAATGCCCCAAGCTGAAGGGCAAAGAGGAGAAGGACTTCCGGAGGCGTCCTCAAGCTCGGGATGCGAGAGCCAAGAAGCCCAACTACAGGAAGTTCGTCAATCGGGTTCTTGCCGCTCTTGAGAATGTTGATATGAGCGATGTGGACACGGGGACGGAGGACGACGATGATGATTCCCATTGCAAGAAGAAGGCCTAGGACTTCATCGACATGTGCTTCATGGCCAAGAATAGCCACGACATCGACTCCTCCAACGACGATGAGCTTTTCAGCGATCCCGACGAGGTATGCCCCTCACCAGATGAGATGAAACGTGTTTTAGTTGTTGCTGAACGAAATCTGAAAAGGCAAGCTAAAATGATTAAGAAACATGATATCATGATTGACAACTTGAACCTAGAAGTGGTTAGGCTCAAATCCATTAATCCTGCTGATGATTGTGATTCTTGCTCTAGCTTGCATGATGAATTGATCAAACTGAAATCTGTTCATTCCTCTATTGCAAATCAACTTAAAGATGCTCTAGATGAACTAGAATCTTTCAAATCTAGTCCTGCTTGCATGGATGCTATTTCTCTAGATGTGATTGCTGTAGATGCTATTCCTTCACCTTGCTCAAATTGTGCTTTGCTTGAATTGAAGTTAGTGCTACAAAAGAATTGCTGAAATTTGATGCTAGTCACACTTGTTCTCATTGTGAGGATAATACAATTAAAATGAAAGAAATGACTGAAATGGTTCTTCATTCTAAAACTACTTCATGTGAAAATTGTTATAAACTCACAGTTGAGAATGATGCTTTGAATAAGACTCTAGAGGACAAATCTAAAATTGAACAATCCATGTCCATGACTGCTTCCAAAAAAGTTGTTAAGTCTGCTTCTTGTGCTTTTTGTACTAAAATTGGAACAAATTTAGATGAGATACAAGAGACGTTTAGAGTCAAATTCAAAGAGCAAGTGAGTATGATTAAGAATGCTTCTTATGTGTCTTGTGAGGCTTTAAAGGTTGAGGTAGCTCTTGTTAAAGAAAAGCTTGCTAGGACAATCAAATCGAATAGGTGTGTCACCTGTAAGGACCTAGCCAAAGAAAATGATTACCTCAAAAAGACTATTGAGAGATTTTCTAGTGGGAAGAAGAACCTTAACATGATCCTTGATCAATCTAAGGTGAGCGTGAAGAATAGTGGCCTAGGATTTAATTCTTTAGAGAATTCTAAGAATCACCCACCTTAGGTTGTGAGAGTTGTTAAGAGTGGCTTGTTTAAGGTAGAACCCCCTGAGCCATCTAAGATCGTCTTTAGATCTGCAGGTTTTGCCCAGACCCCTTCTAGCAAGACAGATGCTTCTAAGTCAGAAGGTCAGACCTCTCAAAAGGTCAAGTATCATTGCACTTTCTGCAAGAAGGATGGCCACTTAGTTGAGTTCTGCTTTCGTAGAGCTAAGAGTGAGAGGAAGGAGAGAGTGCGTGCTTTGAGGTCCATTAGAGGAGTTCCTTCACCTTCTACTGTCTCTAGAGCCAGGCCGCCTGTCTTTCCTGCTAGACATAGGCCTAGGTTTGTAGAAGACTTCTTTGACTCTTTTGGTGGCTCTAGGCAGCATTTTGGGTTATGATATCGTGAGGAAGGACCACGGGTAGCATCTAGACAGGGGGAGTACCGACCTTTTGGTAGGTTGATTTGGAGAGGTCTAGGTGTTTCACGTGTGCATTCTTATGATTATCCCTCTAACCATTTTACTGTTGTTTCTACTGCTGTTCCCAAGCATCGTGTGACTCAGTACTGGATTCCCAAGTCTTTTATCACTAACCCCAGTACTGAGGCACAGATGTTCCCTGCTTATGCCCTGTAGGTCCGTTGTGCGAGGAAGGAGGACATATGGCTTGTTGACTCTAGGTGTTCTCGATACATGACTGGAGATTCTAGATGGTGCTCCTCCCTCACACGTGCATCCGGAAATGAGTTGACCACATTTGGGGATGCTTCTACCGGGGCCGTGACAGCTAAGGGCACAGTGCGCGTCAACAATAACTTCATGCTTAAGGACGTCGCTTTGGTAAGTAAGCTGCGGTATAATTTGCTATCTGTTTCTCGACTTCTTGATGAGGGTGCGGAAGTGAGGTTCAAGAGTGGTGAGTGTAGAGTACTAGACTCCTCGGGTGGCGTGTCTTTGGGATCTCTAGGTTTGAGAGGATCTTTAGTCTTGATTTCAAGATCTCTTCTTCTTCCAAACCCTAGGTGTCTCGTGGCTTCAGACTCTCATGATCTAGTGTTGTGGCACCGTGAGGCTTGGACATATAGGCTTCACCATTTGACCGTAATCGAGAGCAAAGATTTGATTAGAGGTTTGCCTAAGCTTAAGAATGTTAGAGATCTTGTGTGCACTCCCTGTAGACATGGTAAGATGGTTTCTGCTTCTCATCCACCTCTTACTTTAGTGATGACTGATGGACCTGGTCAGCTCTTACACTTAGACATGGTTGGCCCTTCTAGAGTTCAGTCTGCAGGAGGGAAGTGGTATGTGCTTGTAATTGTGGATGACTTCTCCAGGTATTCATGGGTATATTTTCTGGTTTCTAAGGATGAGGCTTTTGGCTGTTTTAGAGAGCTGGCCCTTAGACTAGCTATTGACCTTCCTGGAGCCTTGAGAACCATTAGAAGTGACAATGGCACAGAATTCAAGAATTCTTCTTTTGCCACTTTCTGCTCTGAGAGAGGACTTGAGCACCAGTTCTCTTCACCTAGAGTTCCCCAGCAGAATGGGGTTGTAGAGAGGAAGAATAGGACCCTTGTAGAGATGGCTAGGACCATGCTGGATGAGCATAGCACACCTAGGAGGTTTAGGGCTGAGACGATTTCTACTGCTTGTTATGTGTCCAACAGGGTGTTCTTGAGATCTGTCATAGGAAAGACTTCTTTTGAGTTTAGATTTGGTCATAGGCCTAAAGTCTCTCATTTCAAGATTTTTAGTTGCAAATACTTCATTCTTAAATATGGCAACTTGGACAAATTTGAATCAAGATGTTATGATGGCATTTTTCTTAGATATCCTGCTCATTCTCGTGGCTATCGTGTATTTAATTTGGATACTAACAAAATTGTTGAGACTTGTGAAGTCACTTTTGATGAGGCTAGTCCTGGTACTAAACCCGATGGTGTAGGTACACAGGTCATTGGTGATCGAGAGTATCTTCGTTGACGACGACTCTGAGGATGAGGACCCAATCCATCCTCTAGGCACTCCTGAGATGGTTGGAGAGCCTGCTTCTACTTCTCCAGCTTCAGGAGAACAACCTCTTCCCACCTTCACCGGCGCTTCGAGTGGCTTTGTTCCTACCTCCACAACTCATGAGGTTGAGGCCACATCTGCACCAGGACCTCCTCTTCATATTCAGCGACGACACCCACCAGAGCAGATGATTGGAAATCTCCATGAGCGAGTTACTCGCTCTAGGTTTATCTCTCCAGATTCTTATGAACATTCTGCTTTTGTTGCGTCTTTTGAACCCCGAGATATCACCCATGCTTTATCTGATTCCTCTTTGGGTCAATGCCATGCATGAAGAGCTTGAAAATTTTGGAAGAAATCAAGTCTGGACCTTAGTTGAACATCTACCTAATCACAATGTAATTGGAACAAAATGGATTTTCAAAAATAAGCAAAGTGAGGATGGGTTGGTAGTTTGCAACAAGACTAGGCTTGTAGCTCAAGGATATTCCCAGGTAGAAGGTTTAGACTTTGAAGAGACCTTTGCTCCCGTAGCTAGATTAGAAGCCATTCACATTTTGCTAGCTTTTGCGTCTTCTAAGGGTTTTAAGCTTTTTCAAATGGATGTTAAGAGTGCTTTTCTTAATGGTTTCATAGAAGAAGAGGTCTATGTCTAGCAACCCCTTGGTTTTGAAAATCCCAAATTCCCAAACCATGTGTTTAAGCTCTCCAAAGTCTTGTATGGATTGAAGCAAGCCCCTAGAGCTTGGTATGATAGGCTTAAGAGTTTCTTGCTTAAAAAGGATTTCATAATGGGAATGATAGATAAAACCTTGTTTACTCTCAGGCATGGCAGTGATTTCTTACTGGTTCAGATTTATGTGGATGACATCATATTCGGTGGTTCTTCTCATGCTTTGGTGTCCAGATTTTCAGATTCTATGAGTAGGGAATTCGAAATGAGTATGATGGGCGAGCTGACTTTCTTCCTTGGTCTTCAAGTCAAGCAACCGAAAAAGGTACCTTCATTCATCAAAGCAAGTACACAAAAGACCTTCTTCGACGCTTCGACATGGGAAGCAGCAAGCCAATGTCTACTCCTATTGCCACTTCTACTGTGCTGGATCCTGATGAGGATGGAGAGCCCGTGGACCAGAAGGAGTACAGCAGCATGATCGGCTCACTCCTCTACCTCACGACATTGAGGCCAAACATACAGTTTGCTGTGTGTCTGTGCGCTCAATTTCAGGCTTCCCCTCGTGCCTCACATCGTCAAGTAGTGCGTCGCATCTTCAGGTACCTCCAGGACACTCTTAATTTTGAACTCGTATTCTTTCGATTTCGCTCTCTATTCAAAGCTTTTTCGATGCTGATTTTATGGGTGTAGAGTGGATAGAAAGAGTACTTTTGGCACTTGTCATTTCTTAGGCACATCTCTTATCTCTTGGTCATCTAGGAAGCCATCATCATTGCCTGATCCATCGCCGAGGTCGAGTATGTAGTATGCCGATGAGTTGCTCTCGTGTTCTCTGGATCTTATCTACTCTGCAGACTATGGGTTGTCTTTGGGTAGTGTTCCTCTCTTCTGTGATAATACTAGTGCCATAAACATTGCCAAAAACCCAGTGCAACACTCTAGGACTAAGCACATTGACATTTGATATCATTTCCTTAGAGACCATGTAGAGAAGGGTAATGTTGTGCTTCACTTGGTAGAGTCCGAGCATCAGATTACAGATATTTTCACTAAGGCTCTTGATTCTTCTCTTTTTGCTTCTTTGCGGGGAGAGTTGGGAGTTATTAGTCCTCTTGGCCTATTTTGAGGGGGAGTTGGCTCTTTTGCATTCATTGTACCATAGTACATTTTAAATCAGCAACTTGCATTGTAATATAATTTCACGGAGCCTTAATTATTATCCTTGTATGACATGATTTCATGCTTTATACCTTGTCATGTCTTGTGCTAGTTTGCTAGATTTATCATGACTTTCCATGTGTAGTTTAGCTTTTGCCATGCTGGCTCTATTAAATGTAAAAAACTTGAATTAAAACATGACTTGTTGGATCTTGTGACTAGTTTTGTCATAGTGATCCTCTCATGATTCATGCCATGTCAAATAGGCTAAGTTGAGTCTTGAATCTAATTTGAGTTTTAGATTGAGCTATGCTAGTTCCTAAGTCAAGAAAATGAAAAATGATTTCTTCTATGCGAAAAAACTGATCTCACCAATTCTTTCTCATGAGACAGCTTGCCATTGCACTAGGCATGAACTCAGGGGGAGTTTTGGATGACCTAGACCACTCTTTTAAGCTTCTTGCTTGGGATGGTCGCGGCAAGACTTGAGATCTAGCACATGGCTAAAAAAACAACAAAATGTGAAAATTGGTTGAAGCTTAGGAGGCAGTTGTGGATGGCTCCTAGTCCAGGACTTGTTTTGCTAAGATAAAACCAAAAATAAATTTTAGCAATGCTAAATATGCTAAATTTCAAAGTGCTTGAACAAATTGATTCAACATTGAACTCATAGCGCTCTAAATTGACTCTTTTATAGTTTCTTGGTTCCATTTAGTTTATTGACATGGTTTGACTCATTTTTGGATATATTTGGCTAAACTATGATCTCGAACACCTTGTCATACTAAACGATCATTTAATCTCAGATTATTGCTCATTTGGCATTAGCTTTGCTATATATGTTTTGCCATGATATGAAATAGCTACTTCACATAATATGGCTTGGTGTAATACTTGTAGAGTCCTCTTGGATAATTTTCATGGCTCCCTTTGCTAAAAATGAATAAATTGTAGCCATTCCATGCCATTCATGCTCTATCTTCTTCTATGCACCTTAATGAATCCATTGTCAAATGGGGAGAAATGGTAAAAATGAAGAAATAGAGAGAAAATGAAATTTTCAGGATGATCATAGTGAGGGGGAGCATCTCATTCGCATTTCTTGGTTCCTCACAATGATCAAAGGTCAAATTGAACAATTGTTCTTTCATATGGACCTTAAGTGAGATTTTTGACTCTTCTCTGGAATTTGAAGCTTTCTTGCTATCCTCTGTCTTATCTCACTTGCTGATACTTTCTGAAGCCAACTTGGTCACTTCCATTGCATTCTCTTGTCTTTGGACCAAGTTGTGCCTTTGCACGAAATCGTGAGTTCTTTTCGTTTCAAACCTCAAAACTTACATTTTTTTGGAAATTGCCAATGTGTTCATTAAGGGGGCAGATTGTGGATATCATGGGGATATACTCATGATCTTAGGATGATGAAACAATTGGCAATTGCTTTGAAGTTTTGTTGAAATTAAAGTTTCAGCAAAGTGTTAGGATAATCGGTAGTACCGGCAAGTAAGTTGCGGTACTAACGCAGAACGGTACGACTGCAAGTTGAATGGCGGTAGTGCATGGCTTGTAATAGGGTTGGAGCGGTACGTATTTTCCAGAGAAGTTGTTTTTGAGAATTTTGGGTTTCTCAGGAAGCGATGCGACCATTGATTATTGGAGCGATACGACCCATGATCTTGATAGAGTTGGTAACATGGCGGTAGTACCGTTTGTGAGGTGATTGTCGGCCATTTTGGAGTTTTGGCTTAGGGATGGGTCAAGTTCATGAGCTTAGTGCATATGTGTTGCATGATGCATGTTTTGACTAACGTGGGTCAAGTTGTGAAGAACTTGCTCCCCGAATCGATTTCTTGGTCTATTGGTGTGCAGGTTGCTTGGAGGTCAACGACGGTCAACGGCGAGGATGATCGGGACTAAGCTTGGAGAGCTGAGGTTCAGAACGATCGAGGATGCCGGGTGAGGTCAATGGACTCAAGCATGGCGCAGAATGGACAAGGATGACCAAATGGACAGTTCGGTGTGACGGGTTGGATCAAGCGGCGCGGGGGTCGGTGCAAGTGCGAAGGTGGTTTCGGCGAGAGCCAGACGGGAGAGACTTGCCGACATGATGAGAGCCGTTGATCAACCTACACGTGGCGAAGCAGGCGATTGCTTCACCAAGATTGGACTCGGTCTTCGGAGAAGGATCAAAAGGGGTATTTTGGAAATTTCACCTAAATACTGCCTTGGTGACCTTTTGGCTAAACCGCGGCGCAAGACGACGCAAGGAGAAGCAGTTTAGGTCAAGAGAAGATGAAGACGGTGCTTTAAGATGCGTGCGTGAGTTAAACCCATTTGTGTGTGGGCTTAACGGGTGCCCAAATTGGAATATTCTCTAGATGCTAGCCTCTAGTATAAATAGGAGAAGATGCTGTCTGGCAGCCCTCAACCCTTGCATTTTGTGAACCCTAGTTGGCGTTTTAGGGTTTTGGAGAGAAAGATGAGAGGTTAGGGTTTAGGAGAGTTTGGTTGATTGTGTGCTCCTTGGTTGAGCTTTGTCCTCTAGGATGAAGTGGCTGTAAACATCCATCTATCTCAAATCAATCCAAGCAAGTTTCCCAAAGATGAGTTTGTTCATGTTCTTGCTCTCCCTCTCTTTGATGATTTTGTGTTTTTGAAGTCTTGTTGGTTTTCCCTCGAGTTCTTGTGTTGATCTTACTTGCTGTGACATGTGGGAGACCATCTAAGATCATCAATCACCCACGAGCAAGTGTTTGGATCATATTTTGGTTTTGACTCGGTTTTTGGAGCAACCTTCATTCGAACGGAAAAAGGTCAGAACTTTGGCAAGGATCTTCATGATCGTTGCATGGAATAGGTTCCTGACATCCTTAGGAAGGTGTGTTTTAAGTTTCGTGAAGTTTGGAGTTGCGGATCAAAAGTTACGTCAATTTTTTATTTCGTTTTCAGGCTGCTTACTATTCATTCGCCTGTTTTTACTGTTCACTGTAGTTCGACCGGCACTGTTCATCCGATTGTTCCAAACCGCAGTACGAATGGCACTGTTCATCCGGTACAACCGTACTGTTCATCAGTGATTTTTTTTTTTGTGTGTGTTTTTGGTCGTTTCTCTTAGGGGTTTGAAGGGGATTCAGTACAAGTCTTCCGCTATGCTTATATATATTGATCTTCGTAGTTCTCATAGCTATTGGAGTAATATCATGTTTGAATCCAATCAAAGTGGAAATTAGATAGTGCTCCTATTCATCCCCCCCCTCTAGTCGCCTTTCCGGTCCTACAAAACCACAACAAACCATTCACACAAACTTTAAATTGTTCACTTCAACCAATGCCATACTATCATGTCCATTTTTTTATTGGAATACAATTGGGGTTTTACCCCGCTATGTCTAGACAACTTGCCGCATTTTGCCTACAACGTTTTATTTTCCAGAGTTTGTTTGAACCATCAGGTTATTCGTCCTTGTGCACAGTACTATGCTATACTACTCTAGTGCGCCCCTTGTGCACAGTGCTATGATATACTACTCTAGAGCTGCAGGGTTCAATCCATGAAAACAATTAGGGCCCAAACTTACAACATAATTAAAGATGGTAGATCCATTATGCAACCGAGTAAAAGATGCAACCAAAAAAAACACTTCACATACATTTACAAATCCATGATTGCAAACTAAAAAAACTAAACTACCTACATTTAAAAACATACTGAAGACTAATCTACAACTAAACTCGATATTGCTAACCGTGTTGTTCTACAACTTTACTATTGATGTTGATTAATTTACGTCCTTATTATGCAGGCTACACTAACGATATCTGCTGTAACCCCATTGCTGCTTTCATGTATAGCATTTGCTTACATGTCATGCCTTACATGACGTGCTTCACTGTGACAACATGCTGCCTACTACCACATCTTTTTGAGACATGCATGCTAGGCACTCATTGCTTCCTCAGACTGTTATGATAGTCTTTACATAACGCAAAGCACACAACACTCTGATGTATGTCTTGCTGATATGTACAAACATACCAGCGATGTCCATGTAATAACTCTATCTACATAGGTTCACTTTTATCCCCCATCATCACATATATGTCAGAAACTACCTAATCGTCGAAACATAAACACCTCCTATCTAGCAACTACGTATGTACAAAGTAAACCATTTTACTGATGTTCTCTATTACTACTATCGCTATTACTAGCCTATAGACTGCTACCATATGACATAGAACTAACCTCGCTATACCCTAACTAAACATTTTCATCAAAACTTGACCTTTGTAGGGCAAACAGATTTGTTCTGCATATTTAAGAAAAAAAAAAGACAAAACTAAGATCAATGGCGTAGCAACGCGCGCACTATCATCCTAGTATAGATAAAAAAAAGAAACATTTGGCAGCAGCAACATGGATGTACCAGTGAATGACTAATGTCGAGCGAAAGGTTGTTGGCATTCACAAGATTGGAGAGGAACTCGGTGAACTCATGGCCTGCAAGAAGGGTGTCCACTTCGATAACGGCGTAATCAGGAAAGGGTTCTCCCCAATCTTACATCAATTATTCTGCAGGGCCAAACAAAACATCAGGTGCCGAAGATTCGGCACCTAAATCACCTACCAGTTCACATCCTCATTGTCTTTCCAGACTTCACAGAGTTGCAGGTCCTCAAGCAACGGTGACTTGGCAATGATCTCCTATAGATCGTACTCCCCGATCTCCGCAAACTGGATGAAGTTGAGTACCATCTTGGTGAGGTTCGAGAAGCTCGCGAAGCCATCGGGGAGGTGCAGGATGTTGCCGAGGGTGAGATTGAGGAAGGTGAGGCGGTCAAAGGTGAAGGCACAGGGGGTGGAAGCTAAAGAAGTTGGTGCCGAAGGTGGCTTGCAGGGTCAGCGACTCCACGCCACGGGTGGTGAGCTTGGTGAGCCAGTCGTCAATGCGGCGGATGGTATTCATGTTGAGATCCATGCGGAAGTGCAAATGGCTGAGATGGGGCTTTGGTCGGCGGCGAGGGCGCGATCGATGTTCTCCGGGGTCACGGCGCATGGACGACATGGCTCTCTTCTTGATGGTGCGGGTGGGTGGATTGGAATTTTTTTTAAAGGAAAAAAAGAGGGTTGTGGGGGGTTTTGAGCAAGTCGTTCGCCGATGGATGGACGCCCATGTCGAGCCTAGCGGCGAGGGCGCGATCGATGTTCTCCGGGTTCACGACATGGCGCATGGACGACATGGCTCTCTTCTTGATGGCGTGGGTGGGTGGATTGGAATTTTTTTAAAGGAAAAAGAGGGTTGGAGGGGGTTGAGCAAGTCATCAGTCGGTGGATGGACACACATGTTGAGCGGTGGATGCGCTAACTCCGAAACCTTATGCAACAAGGCAGGGGGTGGACCAATGGTGATGGGGGAGACGAGATGAGAGGGGATGGGGGAATGAAAGTACCAAATATGAACTTTTTATAGATTTTTTCCTTTTAGGGTTTTGGGGAGGAAGACTATTAGGTTGGAGTAGTGGCGGTGGCGGTGGCGGAGGTGCATGTGGTGCAATTGAAGCCCCAAAATTTTTGATATAGTAAAGATCATTCCCTTCGATTCACAAAGGCATAGTTGGCTCCATGGATAGCCACCTTCTTCCATCAAGCTGGAGTGTAGGGTTCTAGCCTTGAGTTGAGCAATATATTGTATCTTTTTATATTTTCATTTAGTTTGTTCTCTTTTGCGATACAATGGCTACAAATAACATGATATTGTTTCCTATGTTTTTTATGTTATGTATTGATTGATGTAACATGATTTTATTAGGAGTTAGGTAACTTGAATAACTTTTATCATGATATTCTTGAAAAACTGAACAAAGTAGAGAGGATTGTGAGCGGCGAGTATATGGATGACCACGGGCGATGACAACATGTCTCTTATGTTTGCACCCACATCGCTAAAATCCTAGTGTAACACCTCAGCTCAACATTGAGCCTAGAATGCCACTAAACTATCCTAACAACCAGTTTACATCACCCTACACTAAAAATTCAGCAAACAAAACATTAACAAAACAGTTCATGAGTCATAATAAAATTATGACTAAAGGTGGACAACTCTAAAATAGTTAATTTAGAAGCAAAGCAAGATAGCAAACCACATGTTACACATAACCAGACGTTTAAACACTATGGAAAATGTCCAATTTCTATCAAGTTATAAAAATTATTCTAACATTAAGACGTAAAGGTTTCTTGCTAACTATCAAATTTTTCTCTAGATTTCGACATAGTTTCTTTTGCATTTGACCATTCAAGACTTCAAAACAATATATCAAGAATGAACATGATAAATAGATAATGCAATTTAAAAACATAACTCTAAACATCCACATGGAGAAAATGAACATCTCAATTACAAGGTAACTATTTCATCACGAATGATGTTCATGATTGTAAATAAATAGAGCAATTAACGAGTTTTTCTCCAATTAAACAAGGGCGTCATTTTATTTGTCAAGGTGAATCTCAAGTCAAGTGCATCCTCGAAGAGTACCTAAAGAAGTCATCAACAACAAGCGTGAGTCCACGACTAAGCAAAGTACAACAGTGTAATAGACAAAACATCTTGAACAAATGTTGATCATAACAAAATCCTCATACCACCACCAACAATGAATTCAAACCAAATATCTTCCATTCTCATGCGATGCAGATGACAAGAATGCAATTTTCTTCTTTCTTTGCAATTACCAGTAATGCGGAGTAGTGCATCCGTCGATGCATACTCAAGCCTGTGCCCTCTAGCACAGATACTTCAAGCCCACACTCCACGAGTGTGGGGACCTCTTGCCCGTCCAATACATGACGGGGACCTCAAATGAATCAATTCTTGGCTACCACGTAGTTCAAGGTTCAAAAATGAATGCCATGATGCAAATGAACATAATATTCTTAATCGATCATGAGTGAATAACATTCAGTGGAAAAATCATGAATAAAATTTCATACAAGTAAACCATAGCAATTTTCATGAATTTATTTTCGCATATACTATACACTGCTTGCACTTGCCTCAACCGCGTGATGAGTGACGACGAACAGAGGACTCTAACCTGGTTTATCACCACCACCTAGCATTCGTAAAATATACTAATAATACCATTCAATTGCACACAACATAGCAATAATATTAAATAAACACAGCTGCTCCTATTTGTAACCCGAAAATGATACCATTCCTTCCCAAATACCATTCTGTCCAAAACAGAACAATCACCTTAGAAAAAATCATAACTTTTAATTTATAGTTCCAAAAATCATGAATTCGGGCTTTCTAGAATCTACACTCATATACCCACAAATTCTCAGGTGATCGAAAGTTCAGATTATTTCATCTAAACCCTTGTTTTTACCACCGAAGACAGATCTGCCCTCTTCGGTAATATCGAATTAGAAATCCCATAACTTTTAATTGGTGCAGCCAAAAATAGTGTTCTAAGTCATTCTGGATTCTACAGAGAATTATATTCCATAAAAAATTTATTCTAATTTTTCTATTGTGCAACCAAATTCACTAACATAACATTTCTTCCCGACTGTCCCCAACAGAAAGACAGAACTGCATCATATGATTCAAAATTCTATATCTCCCTTTTTACTTATCCAAAAAATATGATCTTGGGCTCTCTGAAATCATTATAAAGTTAGCTATCTAAGTCACGGAGACCAAAAGTCCAAATTCGTCCATTTTAAAATTTTAATTTGCGTAACTATG
The DNA here is from genome assembly GCA_036346405.1 of Phyllostachys edulis. Lineage (NCBI taxonomy): Eukaryota > Viridiplantae > Streptophyta > Magnoliopsida > Poales > Poaceae > Phyllostachys > Phyllostachys edulis. Next base: position 42,275,241 of record CM070561.1, read on the forward strand.
TTCACTGCCCGAAACCCAGAGACTGAAGAGGCACTCGTATTGTAAAAATCATAACTAATTATCTACTCATCCAAATAATGCGAACCAAGGCTTTATAGAAAGCTAATGAAATTATCTACCTATCTATAGGAGATGCAAATCCCTAATTTCGCACGGAACTAATCCAAAACTACAAATCAACATAATCTGTAGATTATCGATCCGCTAACAGTTTCTACCGAACAACAAACTAATAAACCAAATAGAGAAGAAACGAATGGTCACCCTTGAAGACCGGGATGAAAGATGCTGAAATTCCCTGTGAGATCGGCCCCTTATTGTAGCCTTCATCCCTTTCCTCCTTTCTTCCTCTTCTTCTTCTTCCCTTTGATCTCTTGACAGCAGCAGGAAGGAGGCGTCGGCCTTGGGCAACAGAAGGGAGGAGGTAGGGGGTGCAATGGAGGGGTTGGTCAGGAGGGGAAGAGGCGGCCAAGGGTGGGAGGGGTGGCGGTCGGGAAGAATGGGGGAGGGAGGGTAGCTAGGGTTAGGACTCTCCCTTGGCTCTCATATGGCCAGCCAACCCCACATGGGTTAAGGGGCCATGGGCCTTCGGCCCATAATCTCTTTCCCCATCCAAATTCTGAAATTTCAGTATTGACTCCATAATATTTCCTTCCTAATTCATATAGTTCTCCAAGGTGAAACGGAATATTACATTCTACCCCCCTTAAAAAGAATTTTACCCTGAATTCTACTTTCGCCAGTCTACTCGATAGAACACCAAAACTAAAGTTAAACATCTGTTAACACGTACCCGGCGTGAACCACTCCGAGTACTGCTCGCGCATGCGAGCCTCCAACTCCCAGGTCACCTCTCGCTCAGACAGATGAGACAAAAGCACCTTGACACATACCAATGACTTGTGCCTCAGCACTCACTCTGAGCTCTCCAGAATACGTACAGGGTGGAACTCAAGGGTCAGCGGCTCCCACAAAGCCTCAAACTTCAGACCTCTCAGATACTCACTTAGCACCAGAACATACAAGACGTTGTGTACCACGCGTATGGACCCGAGACGGTCCTAGCGATTCGCCAACTTCCTAGTTCCCGCAACTGTCGAAACTAAACCAAAGTACCTTGGGCTAACTTCCACTTTGGTACCAAAGCACACAATCATGCACATAACGCATAGAACACTTGTCCCATTTCTTAATCGATCTCTTCCTCTTAACAAGGAGCACCTTCTTTAACCAGGGACACACAACGAAACTTGTTTTAAACAAACTCTTTTACAGACTTAGCCCAACTGAAAATAAGGATTCTCGTCGTAACCACGCATTGTCAATTTGGTACCCAAAAGCGTCGAATCCAAAATCGAAGATTCATCACGAAATCTTTCCACCTTCCAATTAGACAGTTTGCAAATAAACACCACTTCAGCCAAATGAGAAACCACTCAAATGACCAAATCATACATTTCCATTATTTTTCTGAACCGGAAAGAACCACATGCACTAACATAAAGCCAATCTCAATTTACGAAAGACATCCGTCAGAAACACATAGCTCAAATAAGAATCAAGGCAACATTTCACTACCCGAGAAAACATTCTTTTCTCATTTTTTTCTTTTAGGAATAAACTTTCTCTCAAGTCATGGGATTCCAAAGCATCACACTAACTCTTTTATCTTAAATTGGTAACTACAATGCTATGCTCATACCGAAAAAAACAACCAAAATAATCTAGAGGAACTCCTCTAGACCACAAAAAGATACTCCAGCCCACTCCTCTACCAACAGATCAATTATTTCGACAAAAGATTCCTAACACCTCGAAAAAAGATTTTCATCTATAATCACGTCACCTCAATCTATTAAGGATAATCAACTTGAAATTATCGGTGCGCACGCTCGTTTACTGCACCCAAAGGATTTTATCAGTGATCATCACTCTGTTCGTAATCCACCTTTATTCTACTACTTCTACACATAGTCATTGGGCAACCAAGGTTCTAGCATAGAACACCGAACCCAAATTCTATCTCCAAGACTCCTATAAATGTGTCTCAGTGTAACTGATACGAAAACTCTCAAATCCGTTGATTAAGATTCTTGTCATCCAAACATACTCAATCTTTAACATCAACATGTAAACGTAACCTCAAACAAATTATCTTTATAAAGATTCTAACTCGCAGAGGGTTACTCACTAAAGCCAAGTCATACCTGACAATAACTCAACATTCTTTGTCATCCCAATAATGGTTATAATGATTAGATTTCTTCGCTAATCCCTTTCTCATTAAACTACACCGTCATAAATCGCCTACAAAACCATGCAAATTACCCAATCGCGATACTGTAATAATCTGATCAAGATTTCCATTCTTTCGATAATTCTAATGTTCCACCCAAAATGAATAAAAGATCTTGGACCACAAATCACTATAGGTTCTATTAGTTGCAACAATGCAATCAGTTTAGCGCCAAAGACAAACATTCTGTTTTAATAAAATTCTCTTTAAGAATTATATCGCAAATTCAATTCATCGTTCAATACTCCTCAAATAACTTGTAACCCAAGGTCCCACAACAACAATTAATAAACACTTTGAAAGACCCTTTTGAAATGAATCGATTGACCCTTTCTCAAAAGAAAAGGCAAATAAAAACAATTTTCACCACCTAGAAAAACGTTTACCACTCGTAGTAAACACATGACTAAGGGAAATAGTCAATTAGGCAATGAACTCAGAAAACATAAGGGGGTCCACAGTTGAGGGCACGAGTCCCGCATGAAGAGAATATCAAACTGCAAATGAGAAGACAGTATTGCCTTTGAAGATCGGGAAACTATTATGGGGCAAAAGCAAAAGATTTAGACACACTTTAATTAAACCACAAGTTACAAAACTTGACTCCAATCCTCAAATACTCCTACTACACTCTTTCCTTTAATAGAAAATAATTTTCTTTGATTAAAATACCATTCTGCAAACTCGGACAAGAAGAGTTTTTTAGTCCAAATCACATGAATCACTTAAGAACCAGTAAAGTTTTTCAACACGTCACGTGCGCAAACTAATTCCAGTTATGACATAAATCATCGGGTCAAAAAAAATCATGAACGCCAAACTCGAAACCTTCCATTTGAGTGATATCACAAAAGACGATCAAATTACTTTCTTTCTATAAGAATCAACAACACACTCACAATCCATTGCTGTCAACCTTACTGACATTCAAAATGATACACCCTTAACAAGAATCGTCATCGTCTACTCTTTCGTTATAAAGATCTCCAAAACTCACCAAATTGTTCTATATTACTTTATCATCCCATCCTCAAATTGAGAGTTCACCAAAACTTTACAACCTCACTATAACACCCACTTTATTCTAGAGGTGATCTACTACGCAAATTAAAAGATTTTACCAAAACCCTTTCATCAAGGACATGCTGTCATCCGACAATTCCACAATCTTGTAGGCATAAGCCACCTATTAAATCAGATCACTTTAACTCTTAGTCATGCCCAACACCAAACTTAATCACACAACAATTGCACTCTAACCATCATTGTTATTAGCTGGCTTCATTATGAAGTCTAGTTGCTACCTACTTTCCCTTGCGATTCATATGAATATTTACAAACATGTATTCAACTATTCCTACTCACGTTTAGATTTCGGCAAAATCGATGTAAAACATCAAGAATCAAAATTTTCCATCGATAAAAAGTCTCAACAACACTACAACCAAATTCATCGCGTCATTCTATATAGAAGGACTATCCAGAACTCCCATAAATTCTAGATCCATCGATATTCAATCCCTTCAACCTTTTGTACACATTTTCAACAATTAATCATACTAAGGAATATGTAAATCTAGCAACCATATATGATCATCAAGTATCTACTGAAAAGATAACCCCACGAATATTATCTATTAAGGAAATAACCTAGCATCTCCTCAAGTTTCCCTTTCCACACAATTATATTAATACATTGGGACCACATAGTCCAACAAGTTTAGCAATCTAAACAATTTTAATGACCAAACCAGTTCATCAATATTTCGTACTTCTTAATAACTCTATTAATTCCAATCAGGTATAGCTATGCTCAATATCACAATTCATCAAGAACTACTAGAAGACAACGTCAACTTAATCGATTTCACTTCGAATGATACTAGTTAAGATTAATTAATACCACGCCATTGACCCGACTTGATACTCATAACATATAAATTTATTTGATTACAATCACGGACTTAGCCATAACAAGACATTGCAAAAAGGGCTTTGACGATTTCTTTCATAAAAGAGAAGTATTAAACTTCATACTCAAATTACCTCCAAAAGAAATACATTTAGGCCAAAGCTCCCTCACATTTAAGAACTTGCAAAAGAAAGCTTCCATTAACCAAAGTACCAAGTGATTAAATGAGCCGTGTTTCCCAATAAGAAGGATAGAACTCCCCAATAGAAAATCAACTACGTTTACAACTAGCAAAACAACTCGTCAGTCAGAAGGAAAAATGATTGCTTTATAGAACCAACAAAGACCGATGAAAACCCATCAACTGCAATGAACCACTATCCAAGAAAATTCATCAACCGCAGTTGGACAAGAATAATCAATCCAAACTCAAGGAAGACAATAACCTTCGCAAAGAAACTGTGGATATCATGGGGATATGTGCATGATCTTAGGATGATGAAACAATTGGTAATGGCATTGATGATTTGTCGAATCACGTGTTTTCGACGAAGTTAAAAGAGCATCAGCGAGGCGGTCGATTAGCGGTCAATGACCGGTCGAGCCAAGCCTTAAGCGGTCTCGACCGCGCTTGAACTGCTGATCCGACCGAATTTGTGCTGTTCATCGTCCAAATTGTTGTGATGAGTTTTTCGTTAAGTCAAGGACTTGGGCTTCAGTGAATATGTGTTGCATGATGCATGTTTTCACTAATGTGGGTCAAGTTGTGAAGAACTTGTTCCTGGATTCGTTTTCTTTGTCTATTGTTGTGCAGGTTGCTTAGAGGTCAATGACGGTCAACGGCGAGGATGATCGGGACTAAGCTTGGAGAGCTGAGGTCCAGAACGATCGGTGATGCCGGTTGGAGTCAATGGAGTCAAGCGTGGTGCAGAATGGACAGAGGTGACCGAACGGCAGTTCGGTGCGACTGGTTGGATCAAGCGGCGTAGGGGTCGGTGCAAGTGCCATGGTGGTTCAGTGGGAGCCGGATGGGAGAGACTTGCCGACATGATGAGAGCCACTGGATCAACCTACACGTGGCGAAGCATGTGAGTGCTTCGTGCAGTTCGGACTCGGTCTTCGAAAAATATCGAGAAGGGGTATTTTGGAAATTTTACCAAATACCGCCTTGGTGACCTTTTGCCAACCCGCGGCGCAAGACGGTGCGTCAAGAAGTGGATTATGTCAAGAGGAGATGAAGACGGCGCTTCAAAATACATGCGTGTGTGACCCGTTTGTGTTGGGCCTTAACGGGAGCTTATTAGGGTTAACTCTTCTAGAAGCTAGGCCTCACTATAAATAGGAGGGGGTGCTGTCAAGCAGCCCCCAAGCACTTCATTTGCAAAACCCTAGTTTGTCTTAGGGCTTAGAGAGAAGATGGAGAGGTTAGGGTTCTAGAGGATGGATTGATTTGAGTGCTCATGTTGTGAGATTTGTCCTCCTTGAGGGAGTGGCTGTAAACCAGCAACAACCATGAATCAATCTATGCAAGATTTCTCAAAGATGAGTTCCTATTCGTTCTTGCTCTCTATTTCTTGATTTTGGGCCTTTCTTTGTTCCATTGATCTTTGGTTGGTTTCTTGCCCCCATCTACCTTGCTGTGACATGTGGGAATACATCTAGGATCATCTTGATCATCAATCACCCATGAGCAAGTGTTTGGATCAAGTTTTCGTTCTTGCCCGGTTTTGAAACCACCTTCGTTCAAATGGAAAAAGGTTAGGACTTTGGCATAAATCTGGACGATCGTTGTTTGCAATAGGTTGCTGATATCCTTAGAAAGGTGTGTCTCAAGTTTGTTCAAGTTCATCGTGTAGATCAAAAGTTAGACCGATTTTCATTTTGGATTTCGGGCTGTCTGCACTATTTCTGGTAAGGTCCGGTCAGACCGCCTGCCGGTCTGACCGCGCGATAGCCGTCGGTCAGATCAGGCCCGAGGGTTTGTTCTCCGTGTTTTGGGTCTTTTGCTTCGGGGTTTGATCGGATTCAACACAGGTCATCCACTATGCTTGTATACAGATCTTCATAGCTTTTATAGCTATTGGAGTGAAAGTAGTGTTGAGTTCGATCGAGGTGAAAAATAGAGAAAGCGTCTATTCACCCCTCTCCCCCCCTCTAGGCGCCTTTCCGGTCCTACAAAAACCCACCCTCAACACCTGGAACTAGTTTACCCGAAGTAAACAATCCACTATTCTCATACCCCAACCAGTAGTACAACCTAGCCATGCTCATGGCCACACCCAAAATCTACCTATCAACATCGATTATCCACACACATAACAATCATATAGTCAATTAATAAGCATTCATACTCAATTCATATCAGCAATCATCAATACGATATAACGAAAACGTAAATGCAATACTTTGCCCATTCCCATCCTACTGTGCACCAGTGTGTCAAATTTTAAGTTGATTAGCCATTAGCAAATTTTAATTAATCTATTCACCACGAACCTAAAGCCTGCTCTGATACCAACTGTAACACCCGAGCTCAGCATTGAGCCCGGAATGCCACTAAACTATCCTAACAACTAGTTTACATCACCCTACAATAAAATTTCAGCAAACAAAACGTTAACAAAACAGTTCACGAGTCATAATAAAATTATGACTAAAGGTGGACAACTCTAAAATAGTTAATTTAGAAGCAAAGCAAGATAGCAAACCACAGGTTACACGTAACCAGACGTTTAAACACTACGGAAAATGTCCATCTAGGATTTAAACAATTTCTATCAAGTTATAAAAATTATTCTAACATTAAGAAGTAAAGGTTTCTCGCTAACTATCAAATTTTTCTCTAGATTTCGACAGAGTTTCTTTTGCATTTTTGACCATTCAAGACTTCAAAACAATATATCAAGAATGAACATGATAAATAGATAATGCAATTTAAAAACATAACTCTAAACATCCACATGGAGAAAACGAACATCTCAATTACAAGGTAACTATTTCATCACAAAGGATGTTCACGATCGTAAATAAATAGAGCAATTAACAAGTTTTTCTCCAATTAAACAAGTGTGTCATTTTATTTGTCAAGGTGAATCTCAAGTGAAGTGCATCAAGGTCTACCCCTCCCTATGCATGCCACTTTCTCGAAGAGTACCTAAAGAAATTATCAACAACAAGTGTGAGTCCACGACTCAACAAAGTACAACTGTGTAATAGATAAAACATTTTGAAAAAATGTTGATCATAACAAAATTCTCATACCACCATCAACAATGAATCCAAACCAAATATCTTCCATTCTCATGCGATGCAGATGACAAGAATGCAACTTTCTTCCTTCTTTGCAATTACTGGTAATGCAAAGTAGTGCATCCGTCGATGCAAACTCAAGCCTGTGCCCTCTGGCACAGGGACCTCAAGCCCACACTCCATGAGTGTGGGGACCTCTTATCTGTCCAATACACGACGGAGACCTCAAATGAATCAATTCTTGGCTACCACGTAGTCCAAGGTTCAAAAATAAATGCCATGATGCAAATAAACATAATATTCTTAATCGATCATCAGCAAATAACATTCAGCGGAAAAATCATGAATAAAATTTCATACAAGTAAACCATAGCAATTTTCATGAATTTATTTCCGCATATACTATACACTGCTTACACTTGCCTCAACTGCGTGATGAGTGACGACGAACAGAGGACTCTAACCCCGGTTTCTCACCACCACCTGGCATTCGTAAAACATGCTAATAATACCATTAAATTGCACACAACATAGCAATAAGATTAAATAAGCACATCTGCTCCTATTCGCAACCTGAAAATGATACCATTCCTTCCCAAATATCATTCTGTCCAAAACAGAACAGTCACCTTAGAAAAATCATAACTTTTAATTTATAGTTAAAAAAAATCATGAACTTAGGCTTTCTAGAATCTACACTCATATACCCACAAATTCTCAATTGATCGAAAGTTCAGATTATTTCATCTAAACCCTTGTTTTTACTAGTGTTGTGAAAAACGGAATACGGCCGTCGAACGGGCAAGGTACCGTCATTCGATTAATCATTATATGGATAATTAATCGAAATTATGTGGGCAATTTGGTGTTCTGCTTATATATGTATGTATGTGATGATAATACTAGCCCTAAAGGTATTTAAACACATAATATTGTCAGAATTACTAAACATACATGTACCACACTCCAGTTATGGCATGGTTTTATTCTGAAAATTCAAATTTGTAGTTGACCTAGTTCTTCTTCTTCGGCAATGTAGGAAACTCAACAACAACAAAGTATCGATGTAAAGTCATAAAATTGTTGTGACGAAATAATGCAAGTACCTAATTTATCGAACTTTCTAGTTAAGATGCTAGAATCTTCAAAGAAAACCCGTTGTTAAGATACAAGAAACTAAATTACTCAAGGACATAGTTTGCATTTGCTTGGAATAAAGACTCATACCAACAGATCTAACAAAAAGAAGCTGCCGATTTCGTCGTCTTGTTTAGAGAAAAGCTTCAAGTCTACATATCTTAATATTTGATGGAGAATGAACCCTAAATTGCAGTGACGAGAAGGCCAAGAGTCTGCTGAGGGCAACGCAAGAGATTATTAGTACATGTGCTCCCTTTTGGGCAGCTATATTGGGCCACTGGACATAAGGCTAATGTGCTGTCACGGCTAATTAAACGGATTATGCGGACGATTAGTCGGAAGCGACCAATTAATGGGTATATGCGGCTGATTAAGCGCTCACAAGCGTTAACAGCACTCCGTATCAGCTAGTCGTGATGGATTGCTCGCTGATTCCGTTTAGTCGGCTGAATAATCGACCGTTTTGACCGATTTTTACAACACTAGTTTTTACCACCGAAGACAGATATGCCCTCTTCGGTAATATCGATTTAGAAATCCCATAACTTTTAATTGGTGCATCCAAAAATAGTGTTCTAAGTCATTCTGGAATCTACAGAGAATTAGCTTCCATAATAAATTTATTCTAAATTTGCTAACAAAACATTTCTTCTCGACTATCCCCAACAGAAAGACAGAACTGCATCGTATGATTCAAAATTCTATATCTACCTTTTTACTTGTCCAAAAAATATGATCATGGGCTCTTTGGAATCATTATAAAGTTAACTATCTAAGTCATGGAGACCAAAAGTCCAAATTCGTCCATTTTAAAATTTTAATTTGCATACCTATGTTCACTGCCCGAAACCCAGAGACTGAACATGCACTAGTATTGTAAAAATCATAACTAATTATCTACTCATCCAAATAATGTGAATCAAGACTTTACAGAAAGCTAATGAAATTATCTACCTATCTCTAGGAGACGCAAATCCCTAATTTCGCACGAAACTAATCCAAAACTACAGATCAACATAATTTGCAGATTACCGATCCACTAACAGTTTCTACCGAACAACGAACTAATAAACCAAATGGAGAAGAAACGAATGGTCACCCTTGAAGACCGGGATGAAAGCTATTGAAATTCCCTACGAGATCAACCCCTTATTATAGCCTTCATCCCTTTCCTCTTTTCTTCCTCTTCTTCTCCTTCCCTTTGATGTCGTGACAGCAGCAGGAAGGAGACGTCGGCCTTGGGCAGCAGCAGGGAGGAGGTAGGGGTGCAATGGAGGGGCTGGTCAGGAGGGGAAGAGGGGGCCAAGGGTGGGAGGGGTGGCGGCCAGGAAGAATGGGGGAGGGAGGGAGGGCAGCTAGGGTTAGGACCCTCCCTTGGCTCTCATATGGCCGGCCAACCCCACATGGGTCAAGGGGCCATGGGCCTTTGGCCCATAATCTCTTTCCCCATCCAAATTCTAAAATTTCAGTATTGACTCCATAATATTTCCTTTCTAATTCATATTGACGAGGATCTAATAAACCTCATTTTATTATTTATCTATAATTCTTATTATGGGTGAATATGACGTCATACAGTTCTTGAGTATACCCCTTATAATCATAAGGGAGAAGCCAACCAGCTGGTCGTAAGCTCTTCTACGACCATCCTCATAGTCGTAAGTCTTTCTACGACTGTTTCATGATCGTAAGTGCTGCTACGATCACCATCTAGTCGTAAGTTCTTTTACGACCAGCCCCAAGTCGTAAGTTATTCCACGACTACTTCATGGTCGTAAGCCCTTTTACAACTAAGTCAGCTACGACCACCCTATGATCAATAAAGCCTGCGGACAAGTAGGTAGGCCCAATTGATTAGGGAATCTAAGTAGATAATATACGCTGTTATTCTCCGGAATAACTGCATGTTACACACCATTATCTCTGACTAGAAACTGCCAGGCGACGTGGACGAGTTAATACCCCAGCGATTACTACCAACAATGCGCCCATTACTTGGAATGATGAGGCGCTTCTTGGCCTAGAGAAACGGCTACCTCTACGAACACTATAAAGGGCTATGGCCAAAGATAATGAGAGAGGGGGATTAGAGACAAACAATCGGACATACATACTGAGTAGCAGGGAAAATCGTAGCATTTTCTACTGATTGTAACCAGTATACTCAATACATACACACAGGAGTAGGGTTGTTATTCTCTCCGGAGAAGGCCCGAACCTGTATAAAAATCCCTGTGTCAATCTCTCTGCGTGATTTCAGTCTTGGAGACCCTCGAATCAAACAATCTTTACGTAAGATCGGTTCTAAAACACCGACACATATAGTTCTCCAAGGTGAAATGGAATATTACACTTAGCTCCACCACTAGGCGGCAGGGTCGAGAGAGGAGAGGGAAGGAAGGTAGTGGGAAGAGACGTGGTCCTTGAGGTTATCCAATACTAGACAGGCTAGTAGGTTTGACTAGTGGCGGCGAGCCAAGAGTGGGGATGGAAGGAAGGCAATAGGAAGGGACTTGGACCTTAATGTCCAGTACTAAATAGGCTGGTACAAGAAAATGAATGTAGTGGGAAGAGTCGTAAACCTTGAGGTAATACTAGATAGGCTAAAATGAACACAATGCGAAGGGATGTGAACCTTGAGGTATTCAATACTAAGCAGGCTAGTAGGGATGAAAACGAATCATATAGTTTCCGTCCGATCCGGACAGAAACGGATTCGGATTGTCTCGGATTGGATTTTTCTCGGATAATTTTCGGATCGGAAACGGATTCGGTTTTTTTGTCGGAAACGGAAACGAATACAGTAGGCATGCTATCCGGCGGATACGGATACGAACGGATTATTTGGATAACACCTCATCCGGATATCCGGAATTTCAAAACATACTTAGCCCAGCCCACTGCCCAGCTGAAGAATCTAGCCCGCCATTATATGTTAATGGAGTGTTTTGGTGATTAATGACAAATGTATTTGTGAGACTAACATGTTTACTGATATACTTATTGTTTAGTCTAAATTGGATATAAAGGTGATAATCATGAAGGCATGTATGTGATTAATGACAAATCTATTTGTGAGACTAACTCTCTTATTGTTATATCTCATGATTAGTCTCGTTTGGATATAAAGAACAAAAGAGGTATGCATTCTACTTTGTATTATTATACCCTGTTGCATTCCTCGGATCCAAAATATAGGTTGAACTTCACCAAAAGAATTAACCTAAATATGTGCATATGTTTTTACTACATATTCATGTATGCACACATATAGGGGGAGTTCATTCTATATTTTGAGGTTTCATTAGTATTGATCCATATTCCTGTTTCCACACATTTGGGATCTTTACTTTGAAACATATCCTATGAATATATTTAACTTGCATGGTTAATATATTCATATGAGTATATAAGACTTGTGTAGTCTAAATATACTTATATGTGAGTATAACATAACTTGTGTAGTTCATATGCACTCACATATCCTTGAATATATCTAACTTGTGTAGTTAATATATTCATGTGTGTATATGAGACTTGTGTGCTCATATATCCTTTGAGTATATATAACCTGTGTAGTGGTTATATACTCATACCATTCTATATTCAACTACTTGCAATTGAAGTGATTATCATCAATTACCAAAGAGGGAAAAATTGTGGTATCTTGTCCCACCATTATGAGTTAATGGTATAGTGTGGTAAATAATGATAATCATATTGTTGGAACTAACATTTTCTATGAGTTGGATGAAATAGGTTATGTTCCATGAGGTTGACAATTTGGGATGACATCATGTGTTGATGGTCATCAAGTCAAGAGCTTGGTGTAAAGGATGTATCATGTGTTGATGCGCATCAAGTTCAAGACGAAGGAAATCATCGTGTGTCGATGATGTTCATAAAGAAGATATGATCATGTGTTGATCAAGTCAAAAGAAGACCCATCATGTGTTGATGGAAGTCAAGTGAAGGATGCATCATGAGTTGATGCATATCAAATCATGACCCGGACTTGAAGCAAAGATGTGCGTCGTCAAGCTTCAAGTAGTTGCTCAAGGCAAATGTATGACTAGCTAGGGCTAAGGATTTGTTCCTAGTATTTTGCCGGTTTTGGTGTTTGATTGGAAGACCGGATTGCTAGTATAGGTTGCCGTACTATTAAGAGGGGTCTTTTACTAGTAGCTTGAGTTAGTAATGTGTTGATAGCTCATTGTGTTTGCTCTAGCTCATCTTAACATGTTGCCAATATTTGCGAATGTGTTTTGCAAATAGTTGTGGCTCATAGATAACCCTTGTAGCATGTGACTTAAGTTTGCGAATGTGTTTTGCAAATGGTGTAAGTCCATGTACCTTATTCCTTGTAGTGTGATTCTATAAGTTGGCAAATGTGTTTTGCAACTTATTGAGAATCTCACTTGAATCCTTGTTTGCATCGCGTGTCAATTTGGCAAATGTGTTTTGCAAATTGAGTTGAAGCGGAATGCAATTTAAGGCATTGATTATAAAAGTTGGCAAATGTGTTTTGCAACTTGTTGAGAATCTTGATTTTAACCTTGTGTGCATCTTGCATCAATTGGCAAAATGTGTTTTTGCAATTTGAGTTGTTGAAAAATCAAAATGCACTTTTGTTTGTTGCTGGCGGTCTGACCGGCCGCTATCACAGCAAAGGCTGTGCGGTTGAACCGCGCTTATTTTCGGTTCAACTGATGTGCGGTTGTTCCGTTTTTTGTGTGGCGGTTTAAGTTTTACAGAAGAGATGTTTTCTGGTCCTTAGCCATTCCTGTGAAGTTTTCTGGAGCGGTCAGACCGACGTCTATTGGGCGGTCTGACCGGCCATTAGTTGGTGGTCAAACCGGCTGTGAGCTCAACAGCTAGTTTTATAGCCGTTGGAGCTAAGGGCAGTCAGACCGGCCATTATACGGCGGTAAGACTGATTTTGTCCAGATTCTCTGGAATCTTTTCCCAACGGCTAGTTTTTGTGTGTGGGCTATATATAGCCACCTTGGCTGGTTGGGAGAGGTTGCTGGTTATGTGCTAGTGCCCCTAGACATTCCATTGAGCAAAGAGCAAGCCTCTCATTCTCTTTTGTGCATGTGTTGCACTAAGTGAGGTTACAGAGCAAACCCTAAGTGCATGTGTTGCCTTAGGTAGTAGATTTCGTATCCATTTGAGCTTAGACACTTGATTGGTTCAAGTGAGCGTTGGAGACTTGTTACTCTTGGTGTTTGCCGACACCTAGACGGCGTGGTGGCGTCGTTACACCGGTGAGCTTCTCAAAAAAGATTGTGAGAAGACCCGGGCGGTTTGTGAGTGGTGTGGTGCTCGCCATCTCCGGAGTGGAGGAAAGAGCAACCCTAGTGGAGCGAGGTGTTGGTTCGGTTTGGAACCGGTTCAAGTGATTGGACTTACCTCGAAGGCGGGTGCTCAATTTGTGGAGCCGGTCCAATTAGTTTGGGCTTGCCTCAACATGGATTAGGGGAGACCGGCAAGTCTCCGATCACCACGGGAAAACATCGCCGTGTCATTGTGGTTTGATTACTTGTGCTTTACATTGTGCAATTTATATTCCTTGTATTAAATTGCTTATTCATTGTTTAAATTGAATAGCTTACAAGTCCTTGCTTAATTGTTTTATTTATCAATAGACTTGTATTGTTGGTGCACTTAGTTGAACCTAGTTGATTTAGGCTTTAATTGTGCAAAACTGTATTTGTATTAGTTTCCACATTAGAAATCGGTTTTAGCCAAAGAAGTTTTTAAAACGCCTATTCACCCCCCTCTAGTCGGCCTCCTCGATCTTACACCAGCGTGGCCCACCATGGTCCATTGCGACTTAGAAGGAGCGGTCGTAGGCCGGGCCAAACCGAGGGGAGTGGAGGCGAGCCGAGAGGGAGGCGGACGTTGGCGGCGGTGACAAGGGAGCTGGGCCGAACTGTGGCGAGCGACGGCAAGACCGGAGGCGAGGCCAAGCCAGGCAGGGAGAGCGAGCGAGAGGAGGCGTGGCCGAGAAGAACCAGAGGGCGACGGAGAGCGGGTGCTGGCCATAAGCGCGCGTGAGCTCTGAAGAAGGTAGCACTCACCTCGATGCAAAGCTTAGGAACCACCTCCATCACCACCCCAAGTCAAGCGCAGAGCAAAGAGGTCAAGGCTGGGCCGAAGCACACCAGCAGCAGCCAAGCCGCAGCAGCTGTGGGAAGCACGAGCGAAAGCGGGCCAGTGGCAGACGGTGGCGCCAGCCTGCTGCCAAGCCGAGGCGCAAGCCGACAAGGATTTTGAGGGCCGGGCGATCGAGCCAAGCGAGAGAGGCGGCGTTAGGAGCTCCCATGGCGCCATCCTTTTGGTTAAGAGCAAGAACCAGGAGTAGAATGGGGAATGGAGTGAGAAGGATTGAGGAAGAAGGAGCCAAGAAAGAATGGGAACCTGGGTGGTGTTCGGCCAAGCAAATGGAAGAGAGAGAAAATGAGATGAGAGAAGGAAGGGAAAGCCAGGCAAGAAATGTGTGGCCAGGAGGCCATTCGGCTGAATGGGTAGGTGAGACTGTGAGAGGAATTAAGGTGAAGGGGATTGGTTAGAGGTTAAGTAAAGAAGGATTAGGGAATAATTGAAAAACTATGCAATTAGGTTTTTTTTATTGAGGATTAATCGTAATAGATCTAGCAGGAAAATACACATCAGTCAATTGATTATCAGGTGCTATGTAATTTTTAGGACCAAACGAATTTAAATAAGCCGCGTACGGTAAATAGCCGTAGACCCGACTGATAGAAAATAAAAGCAAGAAAATAGAGTAAATTAAATCTAATAAAATCACCACTGCGTTAGATAAATGATTTGGTTCATTACCTGCGAGTTTTGGGCGAATCGCCCGATCAACGGATTTTAAAAACTCCGTACAGGTAAATAACAGTAGATAGACTAGTCTAAAATGAAAATAGGAAAAGATGTAAAAATTAATCTGAGACTTCTAAAATAAATTAATCTAAGATTTTATGTTTGTGATGAATTAATTAATGCATCTTGCTAGTGCCAATGTTATGTGTGGTTGCTGAAAATATGAACAATTCATGAATATTTGCATCAAACAAACTAGTTATATATTTTTGTTAATTTATGGCATGCGATATAAGAGGTTTTTATGTTCCGAAAAAATATCCGTGACCGTATTCGTTTTGATTCGTATTCGCTCCGTATTCGTATTCGATATTATTCGCATCCGGAGTATCTGTATTTGTATCCACATCTAGAAAAAATATATAAAAATAAATATGATAGAATCATTATCCATTCGTATCCGATCCGTTTTCACCCTACAGGTAGTACAAGAAAATAAACGCAACGACGAGAAGAGACATCAACCTTGAGGTATCCAAAATACTACAGGCTGATAGCTACGATAGTTTAATGGCAACAGGAGGGGGATGAATGCACTAGGAAGCACCACAATATTTTTAAGTAATCTAAGACTTTAATTGCTACAAGCTTGTTAGTAGGCTGTGGGACCCACAAAATGAGTGTTTAGGTAACAACTAAGTCTCTAATAGAGTTTTTTTGTTGTTTCTTATGTCTTGGTATTAACAATCTGATAGTTTCTTTATGTAGAAACAGCTTCACCTTTTCTCTTCTTCTCTTTTCCACATCATCTAAAAGCTGATATAGCAATCTCTTAAAAATAGCTGAGGTGGATTGTTATAGATGACAAGGGAAGGAAGTCAACGAGAAAGGACTGCCTTGCAGTAATTCAGTACCCGATAGAAATACATGTTTGTTAGAGAGAAAAAATAGTGTACGTACCTATGCATATCTTTCTATGGGATGGTATGATTTTTAGTCCCTTATTCCGAGAAACAGCAGCACCGCAGTGGCCTACAGATCTAAAAGCAACTCAAAATATCCTCCACATATCACCTAGCTACACTACATTAGACCGAAGATGGTGATGGTGAAAATTCTGCCAGACCTAATTGACTCACCCTTACGTAAAATAGACGACAAGAAATCCACCTCTAAATCGTTGACGACATCAAATGTTCATATTGTAATTTGTACATCGACAACACCCAGCATATATTGACAATGGGAATTCATGTAAATACAGGTCATAGCTACTCAGTTGCTCAGAATAATCATTATATCTTGCCATAGTTGTCACGGCGTCGTCTCGGTGTCCTGGCGTCACAGAGGAGACGCCGCGGAGGAGAGCCTCGCCTTGGCCATCTAGCCGGCGCCGCGCCTCACCGTGCCAACCGCCAGGTACGCCCTCTCCTTTGCTCCCTCCACTCTCGCCGCCTCCCTCCCTCCTGCGCTGCCTCAGCCCTCCGCATCGCCTCCCTCCCGCCGCTTCTCCCTCTGCAGCTCTGCTTCTCCCCTCTGTAGCTTTGCTGCTTCGGTAATATAGCAATGCTATTGACTAGTATTGCTACTTGCTAGTTGTAGACTTATAGTTGCTACTGACTAACTGAAGTACTGACGTGTGAATGTGTGATTGTGTATTTGTGTGCTACTGATGTGTGATTGTGTGCTAGGCTGCTAGTGTTGCTAACTTTCTACTTGCTACTGATTGTGTGCTCTGCTTCTCCCTTAGCTTGCCTTGCCTCGCCTAGAGGACGACTAGGCACCCGCTTGAATGATTGGATGTCTTGGCGCCCCTCAGACACCGTGGTCGCTGAGGTCGCCGTGACAACCTTGCATCTTGCCAATTCCTTGCAGGTAAATCAAGTCAAGATGAAGGGGCACCTTAAATGAAGAACGTTCAAATCAATTACATTTCATCACAAAAGAGACATGTCCTGCCATTATATGGGTGTTACTAGGATCATGGGAACAAGTTAAAAAGGGTGGTATTCTCAAAATTTTCATCTGCAGATCTAGCCCCTCACAACAGCCATAAGTTGTTGCAAACAGGTTGCATACTGAAGTGCGGTGTGCCGGAAAGAGTAGTGATCTGAAAGACCATACTCTGAAAAGTTAGATTCTACATGGATGAAATGACCAGGTAACGACTTCTTCGCAACTGTTTCCTGCCATATGTCAAAGAAGTCTTCCATAATTGCCCTGGAATTTTCGATGGAAGATAGGGGATAATACTCTACCTGCATAGAAAGCAAGAAGAAACTTAATGTCAACGTTGCTAGCAAACTTGAGTAACAAAGGCAAAAGGAAGGAACTGAGGGTTATAAATAGAACAGTTGCAGGCAGATTAATACAGTAGAATCCATCAAGATTTTTTTCTTCCTTCCAGTTGAGCATATGAGCTGATTACACAGACGAAGGTGTAGACCAGCATAAGTAATGTGATGGCTTTCCCAACTATTGCCAGAAAGGATATCAAGAGCCTTATAACTTTAAAGCTGTGAAGGTGTACTTTAAAACTACAATCTTAGTAGTGATGCAGCTGAGCTCGCAAATTTTGCTTATAAAACTAATGGAAAGACCAAAGATCAGCATGTACATCTGCTAAAGTTCATCAAGCTCAACGTTAATCACTGAATGATTCAAACTACCTCAGAAAGTCAGAATTAAATAGAAGAAACGAACCAAGCTGTAGGTTTGTAATCATCGATTGAGGGTGCTCCATACTAGTGCTTTAGAATTGTAAGTTGTGTATATCGAAACATCAAGAATTATCTTGAAAGTCTAAGCAACAAAGCCCCATTAACAGTACTTACTTAAACCTAAAACTTACAATATTAAGGTTTGATTCTCATCTTTCACACGGAAAAGGTAAACAATCAATCAGAGGTTAAAGGCCAGCAGGCCGAGTCTAAAGAAACAAAAGAAGAAGAAGAAAAAGAATGGTACCTCCATCATGATCCCTCTCAGTGTTTCAGAATTGTTAGGAACACATTTTCCTATCCTCAAGCAAAAATCACCCAATTGATACTGAAATCCCTGCAGATGAAAACACCTCTATTAACACCATGTGAATCAACTGAACTAACAAATGGGATAATGCAACAAGCACACAGTAATAGAATAAGCACAATCTAGATTAAAACAGAAGATAAAACTTATGACTAGGTATCTAGGAAAGATGAAGGGTTAACATAGAAACAAAAGGTAAATACAAACAACAATCAAGTAGCTTCATTGTGAGATTCAATTATTAATTCTACGCACATTTTCTCTGATCACTACTTATTAGTGGTTACAGCCTAGAAAGACATCCACTTCCTGGAATTAGAAGTCAAACTGGAAACTGGTAGAATCATGAAATAACATAATTTTTTTATTAAAAAACGTAAAGGGAAAAGGATTTCTCGGCAACCTCATAAGCTTCAAGAAACAATTTCTATATAATAAAAAATGTAAATCACAGAAGGCATATTTCATATTTGGGGTTGTGAATAGAAGGCCTTGATTCCACAATTTTAACTATTTTTGTTACTGTTGTGCACTAGGAAGACATAAAATTCATAATCTGCATCCACCCTGAACTCCATAAAAGAAGGAAGCGCGTTTCAGTAGAGTCAATCACAACTGATCCAAACAAGTTTTATCTTGTGAGAAAAAATTGCCTTTTGTAACTTAATATTTCAAGGAACTTTGAGATTTTCTACACACTATGTAGGTTAGTTTATCCCAGCCCAATTCATCTGTAGCACTGGCCCCAATCACCCATCTTAATTCGTCACTTTCCCTCAGCCCCCTGTGGTGGCTTTCCTCACGATGGTAAGTTCACTTAGAAAATCTCAGAAAAGAAAATTGAAATTTATTTAAGCAAGCATAATCAATTCCAATTTTAACAGAAAACAACACATATTCATTTAACTTGCAAGTAGCAAAGCCGCAATTTGCACCCTACTGCTTCAATAAATAAAAAAAGCTACCAGCCTAAGTGCCAAGTGTGAGCGTCAAATAAGAAATCTGAAGGGGAAGTAAGAAGGAAGCAAGGTGACCTCGAAGTTGAGGGTGACGCGGGCCTTGTAGGACTGGAGCTTCTCCATGACCTGGGGGAAGGCGGCGTCCGCCTGCAGGACGAGGCGCTGGGCGCGGAGGATGGAGAAGTAGAGGCCCGGGCGCTCGTGGAGCACGACGCCGAGGAGCTCGCGGGGCACGTCGGGGGGTTGCTGCTGCGGCGCCCCGCCCGTGGCGGCGGCCGCGCCGTCGCGCGCCATCGGGCGGTAGAAGATGATGGAGGTCTTCCAGCGGCCGTCCTTGGCACCGCCAAGGGACTCCGCGCATCCGCACGCCTCCACCAGGATCTGGCTGTTGAGCGTCACGCCGGGGTTCGGGTGCCAGTGCATCAGCCTGCGCCGCGGAAACGTCGAGACGGGGTGAGCTCGCGGCGGAGCGCGGGGAAAAGGGAGAGATGGAAGTAAAGTACCACTTGACGGCAGGCATGGCGGCGAGTCGGTCGGACGGCGGTGGCTTGCCGGGGTGCGGGGTACGGGTGGTCGCGGGCTGCCTAGCTGGGCAAGAGTCCTAAGTTGGTTAAATGGGCGGCCCGGCCTGGTACGGGGGCACGGCCTATTCCGGTTTAGCTATTAGATGAGCCAGATTGCACCGTATCGGCCCACATGTCAAGGAGGTGGCGCAGGCACAGCCCATTGATCGTTCGTGTAGTGTTAGACCGGTAGTAGCCCGTTTGGCCTAGCGGACCAATGCTAGCCTATTTAGCATGTTAGGCTCACAAGGCCACGCCTGCCTATCGCGCCTACCCGTCCCTCGCTTGGCTCTTTTTTCTCGCTTCGCCTAACCGCCTTCTCCTCTCTGTCCTCTCCCACTCTCCTTAGCTGCGCTGTGGCAAAGACGACACACACAAAGCGCTCCTCTTTTCGGCCAGCCTCCATGCCATGGCGTGGCCTCACACAGATGGCTCCTCTACGGCTCTACCGACTCCGCCCCTGTCGCCTTCTCGTCTCCCTCTCCAACCTCTTCCCTCCTCACCTCGGACCATCTCCGGCCAAACCGGCCACACCTATGCACTCCTTGGGTCGAGGCCATGTCTGTGCTCACTCTAGCTCCCTCCCTGTGCCTCTGGAACACCGACGTCGTCGTTCGGCCATGCGCGTCGCCGTCCTGGATGCCGCCGTCGCCGCTGCCGGGCCTCCCCAGCCGAACCATCGCCTCCTAGGGGTAGAGGGACCCCACAGAGTCCCATTTTCATGTTTGGCCGACTGCCTCACTGCCTACATCGCCGGTGCCATTGCCATGGCCGAAGCTCTAGACGTGCTATGTTTTGCATTCTATGAAGTCCATCTGTATACTTTCTTTGAGTCTATGGCTATGAGGCCCCACAAGTCAATGATTTACCCCTTCCTTTCTTTGCTTCTTTGATTCTCACTAGCAAATGAATCCCTCATGTCTTGATGATAACATTCCTTCACTAAGCTCTGCACTCAGGTGGTTATTCGTTTGTTGTCCAGTCAAACCAAAAACAAAATTTCAAATTAGTCAAAGTTCAGCATTTCCTATCAATTTTCTTCTCTGTTGTTAGCTAGTGATCCCACATGTCTTGTGTCTACCAATCAAATTTTGTGTCTAGCAATCTTTCTTTGTTTCCAGTCAATCTGAAATCAGCAAAGTTTCAGTATGAAATCAGCATGTCCAGAAACAGTAGAAGTCCAGTCCAATAGTTGTGTGTTATCATTTCTTGTGTTACCAAACTTCCTGATATCTGTTCTCCTTCGTACGAACTCCAAATTCATTGATTCTCATTTCTAAATTCTTGTAAATTCATTCTCCACTTCTAGTAATTATTTTATAATTTTTAGTTTTTATTTTCTTTTTGTTATTTATTTGGTCCAATTCGCGTGTGTAGAGATCAACGTCGTCGACACAAATTTGGAGCAATAGGAAGCGCTTACCTCCAACATGACCGAAGGTGAGTCTCGTTTGACCATTTTAAACATATGATTTGTAAATTATGTTTTTAGTTTTAAATTATTATGCATTGCTATTTTATTTAAATGATGAGTTTAAATTATAGGTTGTTAGTTAAAACCTAAATATTGTTAATTTCTTCCTTGATATTTGTTGTCCTATACATTTGTAACCCTAGCGTAGAAATTCTGTAATATTGATTACAACTTTGCGGAATAGTTTGTACGGTATAATTGCTTAGACATGCTTTACGGCTTTATTTAAGATTTAGGGGAGAAAAACCATTATTACCCTTTATGCCTTGTTTGGAAAATGTATGACATTAGGTAATATCAGTATTTGCAAAATAAAATAAAATGATGAAAATATATTTTAGATTTGGGTGGATGGTAAGATTAGGCGGGTGCAGCTAGAGCCCGAGATCTTGTATTGTGTTAAGTTCCACCCAAGTCATATTAGGGACCGACGCTTGTGATTATCCAAACTGAGCAATACCATGCAACCACATGTCCTAAATGGGAAGGACCTGGCTGAATAATTTACTATATTCTAGCATTACGCCCGCAGGCTGTAGATGGTAGGAGTTACCTGGGTAGTGCAGATAATGGTAATTGACATCCATGTCTGCCGGGGCTTGCGCCGGGCGTTGGTAAATGACGTCCAAGTCTGGGCAAGTTATCCCCCACAACGGTGAACTCCGGGTTGATGGTAAATGATGTCCATGACCTGGGGTTAAGCTCATCGGGCGGGCTAATGTTAGGATAAAGTATTATAAAAGCCCTATGATAATTGCGTAGTCACACGCTTAAGGAAGCGTGTCATAGCTGACATTATAAGTCAATTATCTTGTGTGGATCAAGCTGTACAACCTCTATAGAGTGTAAAACTATTCGAATAGCTGTGCCCATGGTCAAGAGCGGGCAATGTGTGTTTCCACATGGTAGATTTTGGTTTTAATTTCAAAAGAGTAAATTTTGGGAACCGGGAGCAGTTGGGACTCTCAGGTAGTTTACTAGCAGCTAGAGCCAGTTGGGCAGCTAGAGCCCTATCCTTTGAACCTTGGCGGCTAGAGCCTTGATGCTAGTGGTTGGTAGCTAGAACCTCCACTAGTGATACAGTTAATTTATTTATTAAAACTACTTTTTGTTCAATTGTGTTTTATGAAAACTGTTTAAACTTAAAATATTGCTTTGTGCAAAAGAACCATATAAGCCCCATTTCTTAAAGCTATGCATATTCATTTTTCCCAAGACGCACGGAGTACTTTATGTACTCACATGCTACACTCAAAATAAATCTCAGAAACCTTCGATGACGACGAGAACGACTACGACTACTTCATCTGTGGTTTTGATGAAGGACACTTAGAGTACTAAGTTGCGCTCCCTAGTTGAATGCCGGTGGGCAATTTGATGGGCCACCACTCGGAGTTTATCATTTGTTGTTTCCGCTACTGTAAGACTCAAGGTCTTATGACCTCTTTTGTAATAAGTGGTCATGAGGCCAGTACTCAGTTGTTTATTAATGTTATTTCGTGATTTGAACTTGTTATCAACAATGTTTCCACTATGTGAAATATGGTCCCGACAAAGTTGTAGCTGCTTGCCCAGCTTACAACCCTGACAAAACATGGTCATGTCAATAGTCACACGTCCAAGAACACCCTGACGAACTGATGAAGAAAGATGAGACCCACACAAGTGACCTAGATAATGATGCCACTACTCAAAAACTCCAGAGGTGGTGGCATAAGTGGCGATGGAGGTAGACGTAGAGGTGATAGGAGCAACTGAAGTCGACGGAAGGTGGAGGCGGTCAAGGATGTAGAGACCCTAACGATGCCTACGGAGCCGGCCAATCCCAAGTACTGTCCCTGTCTGTCAGTCCTAGATGAAATAGGAGTGAGAGTCCAAACCAACCCTACAGCCGAGATCGGTAAACTGACGCACCGAGAAAAGCTGCATTGTAAGCTGGGGAACATGGGAAACAGCTAAAACAGAAAAATCAGTAGACAAAAGAGTGCCATGATAGCTGACAGACAGAGGAGTACCATCAGCTATCTGAACAGAGATAGGAAAAATAGGAGGTCCTACTGAAGTGAGAGATGTGGAATCCGGTGTTATGCGGAAAGATGCACCAGAATCCAGAACCCAAGAAGTACCTGGAGGAGACGTCTAAGCTAGACTAGCAGAACCTGCTGAGCTGTGAGAGAGCTGCTAAAGTAGAACCTAGCAAAACTACTGAATAGAGTCACATCGCTGAGAAGGTCCTGATGTGCTAGTCTGTCCTCCCGTGGAGGAAGGGCCTCCCTGGCCCCCCCCCTTAGATCGTCCACCCTCACATGCCTTGTTCCACTTTTTTCGCACCACACAACTCTTATAGTCATGCCCGAAGTTCTTGCAATAATTGTACTGAACCACAGTTGGTGCAAAAATAGGAGCGAAAACAGACACCTGAGGAGGGACTGTAGTCGAAGCAGAAGCCGTCGGTGTAGTTGAAGAAGAAGAGGTAGCAAGCACAGCTAGAACAAACTATGCTACTAACCCGCGGCGAAGCTCCTCAGCACGAAGCGTTGAAAGAGCCTCGGTGACTGTTAATCGTGGTGAGCGGCTCAGCAGTTGAGCCCTGACAGGCTCAAACTTTGGGCGAAGACAACAGACGAAGTCATAAAAGCGAAGACAGTCATGATCCGCCTTCTACACCTTATGACACTCTTGGCAGAGTGGAGAAGCCAGCTCGTCCAGCTGGTGCCAAAGGCTGGCCAGGGCATGGAAGAAGTCGTCGACTGAGGAGTCCTCCTGGCGAAGCATCTCCAACTCACACTCAAGCGAAAAGAACATAGCATCGCTACTTTGCTGGTATCGCTCGCGTAAGTACTCCTAGATCTGACGAGTAGAACACAGACCAACAATGTATGGCTGGATGGAGTCATTGACACTGACCACTAGGATGGCTCGAATATGGGCCTTGTCAGCACACCAGCGCTCAAAAGCGTCTATGGCATACTGAAAGGCCTCATCAGCAAGGTCAGCAGTAGCAATAGCGACCTCTGCCTCCTTCTTGGTGGCCTCTTCTTTTGTAGGAAGTGCAGAAGTAGGCTATCTGGGAGGAGGCTGAACCGGCATCGGCGAACAAGGTCGAGCACCAGTGAGATGTCCCTAGAGGAGGAGACCATCGAGCGTTATCTCCATGAGTGAAGACCACAACATGTAGTTTGTCCCATGAAGCTTTCTTCTCGAGAATGTGATCGTAGCTGATGGAACAAAAGCCATCGGCAGGCGGCGTGGGATGGTGCGGCGACCAAGGCAATAAAGTCTAACAGGCAGCACTGAACGACACGGTGGTTAGATCGACGTGCTATTTTTTGTTATTATTTTGATTTTTTTTGTTCAGAAATCCTCTATTTTTTTAATAGAAACCGAATCGGTTTCTAAGTTGCTCTACGGAGAGGATGCCGATGCTCGAGCGTCGGCAGGGGTGGCGGCGGCGACCGGGGATGGCTCCGGCGGTGGGGACGGCTCCGGCTCCGGCATGCGTAGGCGGCGGGCATAGGCGGCGGCCAGGCGAGTGTAGGCGTAGACAGCAACAAGGCGGGTGATGGCAATGTCGTCCTTGCGTCGGGGACGGGCAACGGCGTCCTTGCATTGGGGATGGACAGCGTCGGGCGGCGGCGGCCTATCGATGGCGGTGGCGGCCGACTTCTTCTTCTTACAAAGCGCCATGGGCAAAGATCGAACCACTCGTTTGGCAAGAAAATGAGGTCGGAAAGAGCTATGTTAGTGACCTAGCTCTAATACCATGTTATGAATATTGTGTGCATATTCATGAGGCCCAATGGGCAATGTATATATAGGGAGTACAAGGGGGATATGCCATATACAGATAAGAAAATACAAAAGGCAGATACAGAAATAGACAAGGATTCCTATTCTAATAGAAGTAAGAAAGGAAGCAAGGTGACCTTGAAGTTGAGGATGACGTGGGCCTTGTAGGACTGGAGCTTCTCCATGACCTGGGGGAAGGCGGCGTCTGCCTGCAGGACGAGGTGCTGGGCGTGGAGGATGGAGAAGTAGAGGCTTGGTGTCAGGACCCTAATCGAATCCGAGTGGAATCCGACTAAAATCACAGACAAGTTTGAGTATTTTGGAGATAAATTGAAGATAAGAACAAAGCTATAGTTCTATTCTAGTTTACTCTAAGAACTAAGAGACTAGAATTAGTTTCCTCCTTTCTTGGTTTCCATTCCAGATTGAATCAGGTTATAAAGTCCCGAGAATTACAGCTTGAATTACATGGGTAAAACCGTAAAAGTAAGAGTTAAACTCTAAATTCACTGAAAGTAAATGAACTGAAACGCAGATTAGCTGTTGGATGCCAGTTAGCGTTCATCTCCCAATCTTTACCGTTCCCTCCTCTCTTAAGTGAATACAACAAAGTGTTCAAATAGTTGCAGTCTTCCTCTATTTGATCCCGCTTATACTTGGGCCTTGACAATTCTCCCCTCTTATAGAACCTTGCCGTTGAGGGTCTCATGAACCTAGGATGTAAATGTTTCAATGTAGCACACATAGAAATTGTCTTCAAACAATAACAATATCCAATTTCTTTACTACATGCTTGAGGCAACCAACATCAAGGAGGCAAATAGGTGATAAGCCAAAGATTGGTGACCCTAGAGAAGAGTTTCCACTGTAACAGCATTAAGCATATGCTCGCATGGTATGCAGAGAAAAGCTCACTACAATGTGGATAGTCCAATATTGATCTTCTCATGATATTGTGCTTACTTCCCACTACCACATTTGTTTTCACTGGAGCTGAAAGGGTTATACTAATGTAAACATCAATATCATCGCAGTCAGCTAGCATGTGTGCATATATCATTGATGCAAGCTCATGAGCCATCTCATGGTTATCCTTTTGCACTTTTTAGAATAAAAATTCCAGCTGTCTCCTATCTGGCAAATTCAACCTCCTTGACGTTAAAATCTTCAAGTTAGATTTCTTGAGAACAAGTATTGCAATGCCAGGATCCCATTTCTGATATGATTCATTCCCCAGGGAAAGATTTTGTAATATAGATGTCACTCTTGGAAGCTGCACTTTGTGTTCAGTGTGACCTAAAGCTTGAACCAAAACCAAAAACAATTGCGTGGTATCAATGACTACCCCCTCCTTAAGGAACCTTGTACAATAACATAGGTACTTGAGATATGGTTGTGATGTTAAGACAAATATCACTAACTTGAACTCCTAACTCTTCAATATGATCAATAGAAGCTTCATAACATATTGAAGTTTTGCATGGTTCACTATAAGTAAGCACATTAGATTTGAATGGATCAAGGAACTTATAAAATTCATATATATCCACATTTATAGTTTGGTGGTTAAGCAGCTCTTGTGGTGGAGGAACTGGACAGTATATCCTCATTAGTTGCAAGTAACTGAAACACTTCATGTCAAAGTTTTGACAGCAGCTTGCACCAACCAAATTGAATAGTGGCAAATAATAATGTTTGGCCATGAATAACAGCATATTCTCAGCCATCCTGATTTCATTTACCTCTCTCAACTCCCAAAGTAATTGGCACCACTCGACTATATGCAAAAGTGAAGCTTCGATGATAAGAATATCAAGTCCTATTACTTTCTTGGAAGTAATCATAGACTCTGGACCACTAGGGTCCCATGGCAATCACATCTTTTTTATCTGCCATTTCAGTTATCATGCTTGGTTGTGGAAAGCAAGAATGGTTCCATTGGAAATCTTTGTTAGCAGTTGTCGATGACAGTAACGAACATGAAGGTGAGCAGACACTCGAATGCACTGTGAACAAATAGATGAAAGGCCCGACGTTAAATGTTCTTTTAACTCGTTATTGCCCTTGAGCTCCTCACATCTAAATAAGTGCTTGCTGACAATACAAAACAATCTCCCAACAGTACTGGCATCAGTAATAAAAAGCTTATCATGCAAGTTCAACATCTTTGTGCCCCAACTTTGTAATCCTGGGTCCCATTGCTCATTTGCCTCGCTCTTAGAGACAAGCTTGTGCAGGTCAAATCCCACACTTAGCAGCCAAAATTCAGCGCTCTTAGCGCCACTTATTAGTTGTAAATCAGAAAGTTTAGATGGAATGAGAATTATGGGTGCTTTATGTATCTTCACAGGTTCATCATTGTAGCCCATTATACTTAGCAACTTGTGTATTGGTTGGTTTGATTCAGACCTTAGAGGTAGTGAGTGATGGATAGTATCTAGTCTTGGCTGGTTCAATTTAGACCTTAGAGGTAGTGAGTGATGGACATTATCTATAACCGGCCTCACTAGCATCTAGCTCTTAATCCGATCCCATGGAATCTCTAGTATAACACCATCAATTTCATACTGTTGTACTGGGGGTGACAAACCCCACGATTGTGTCTGGTTTGGTATTGTAGCAACGACTATATCTTCACCTACAGGCATTTCTATGGACTTGGCAATTGCAGTGCAAATGGTTGATACTTGTGGCTATCTTATTGAGAATTTTTCCTTGTTACTCATTCCCTGTAACAAGGGTATCCCTATCCCAATAGTGGAAGACATTCCTTCACTTGTTTCATCCCATGTTAGCACAATAGAATCAACCATGCTTAGCATATGTTAAGGGTATTAGTGGTATTTTCTATTGTTCTAGGGTTTAGTCTTGTGTCTCTTTGTACTCCGCTCCCAGGGACGACCACATTAGTTTTCTTTCCTCATGGAAGCAGCAGCAACAGCATCCAGTCCTCGCCGTTGTTGCCGTGCTTAGTCTTCATCGCAGTGGAGCTTTCCAGCATCGTCGACCTCGGATCTGGATGCCCCGCCGTCGCTAGGCTCTTGGATCCGCCTCCACATTGATGCCAGCGACCTCGCCCCCGACGCCATGGTTGCCTGCCTCCGCCTGGCCGCGATTCGCCTCTCGGGGGAGCTCTTCTTCTAGATCGCGACGCTGGGGGTGACGACGAGGTGGAGGGAGCCTTTGAGCTTCCCTACTTCGGCAAGGCCACCAATATCCGGCAGTCTCCTTGTTGGATTCGGCGAGATCGAGCCCTTCCTTGCTGGATCCTATCGCCGCCGCTCCTCCGCGGCCTGTATCCACTCCTTACGCCGACGAAGAGCTGCCGCCTCGAGCTGTGCCACCCCGGATTGGGCCGCGACGTCCCCGCTCGGATCTCGCAGTGCCTCGGCTCGCTACATTGCCACCGCACCCGGTCACCAGCAGCCTCCGCTTGCCGCTGTCGCTCGGTTTCCTCAGGAGAGAGGGAGAGGAAGCTCTGCGCTGGAGGGAGAATAGAGGTGGAAGGAAGAGAGAAGAAGAGAGGAAGAGAGGCAGATCTGCTTTTTTCCCTCTTGCTCTCTGTCTACGTTTGTGTTCTCCGTTGTGTATTGCTCTGCCTCCCTGTGCGTCTGCTATTGCAACGCGTGCTTTGCCTCTGCTGCCTACAATGCGTGTGTGTGCTACTCTCCTTGGATGCAGGTCTGTGTGTGTTCTGGTTGCCGCACCGCCCCTGTGGCCGGAGCCGCTCTGGCTTCGATTTCTGGTTTGGCTTCTGCAGCTCTGCCTTCTCATAGCTTCTTTTGCTGTTAAAGAGTGTTGTTGCTAGTCTGCTGCTCCTTTGAGTCCTTTTTCTTTCGTTGCGTCTATCCAAGTTCGTATCACTCTATCTTTGATTTCGTCTAAGCCAAGCGAGTCTACAAATTCATTGTTAGTTAGGTGATTGCTTTGCTAGCCACTGTCTGTCCTCTTGGATCGATAGTGACACACTTTTTTCTCTTTTGCATGGCAGCAGCCACTACTCTTCTCTCTGAGCTGTTGCAGATCATAGAAGTCGTTATGATGCCGTCGCTTCTCTCTGAGTCGCCGCCCCGAGCTTCTAAGGTCATCATGCTTCTTTCACACTACGCCTCCGTTACGTTTCTTGTGCACTGCAACGCCGCCGTCTTGGGCTTCGATCTGCGCCTCCTCTTCGATTTGTTTTGACAGCTTTCTCTATTCATGTCGGTTTCATCATCTTCTTCGTCGTGTTTTCGTGGTCGACTTTACTCCCGCTTGTCTCTACTTTCTCAGCCCCTACGCCTTGTGCTTTTTGGGCTGTCGCACGACCCCAGATAGGAGATCTTTTGATACGGGACATTGTCGGTGTTTTAGAACCGAACTTACGTAAAGATTGTTTGATTCGGGGGTTCCCCTAGGCTCAAAATCATGCAGAGAGGGAGACACGGGGATTTTTATACAGGTTCGGGTCTTCTCCTGGGAGAATAAAAACTCTACTCCTGTGTGTATGTATTGAGTATGCTGGATTACAGGATCAAGAGAAAGACTAGAGTATAGTGTCTTGTGCTCCTGATTACCTCTCAAAAATCCCTCCCGATTGTCCTGATGATTCTGCCTTTTATACCGTCTTTGAAATGTGCCAGATTCTCTGCTTAAAGATCGCTTTAATGTTCCGATCGTGAAGCCGCATCGAGGTTATTGTGGGAGTAGTAACGTTCCCACGTTGCTAGGCAGTTATCACCATAATAGAAGAGTTAAATTTTGCCATTATTCCATAGAATAACAGTGTAATTGGTTGCTCATATCCTTGGATACGGTACAGAAGATTCCCTGATCGATTAGGCCCACATGTCTGTGAGCCCTATGGACTAGAGACTGGTCGTAGAAGAACTTACAACTAGGTGGTGGTCGTAGAAGAGCTTACGACCATAGACTGATCATAGTAAAACTTACGATCACGTTATAGTCGTAGAAGGACTTACGACTATGAGGTAGTCGTAGAAGAACTTACGACTATGGGGTAGTCGTAGAAGAACTTACGACCTCCAGCTTCTCCCTTATGAATATTAAGGGGTATACTCAAGAACTATATGACGTCATTATTATCCATAATATGAATTACAAATAAATAATTAAATGAAGATTTATTAGATCTCGTCATCTAGCCCCCCTAGCTTCAAGTGAAATTAACTTACTTGGAAAAGGAGTTAAGATGATCTTATGACCAGCAGGTGGTCGTAGAATAGTGGTCGAAGGAAAAACTCTTTGACTGGAGTTTCATTTGACCAGAAATTAACTTGGTCAAGAATGTTGTGGAGGGACTTACGACTTACAAGGTGGTCGTAGAAGATCTTACGATCACATAGTAGTCGCAGTACAATAGTCGGAAGTAAATTCTTTCTGATGTTACTTTTGACTAGAAGTAGACTTGGTCAAGAATGTAATTTTGCTTGAGGTGTGAAGACAAGCTTGGTTTTCTCGAGCAGACAAATCAGAGTAGTCTGTACCAAAGACCTGAGTCCTGTAAAGACAAGCTTTTGTTGATGTTGACATATAATCCTTCCTTCTTCCTGAAAATCATCTTGTCGAGTAATTAGTAACTCATAAGATAATGAATGGAAAAAAAGAGCAAGACTAAGAATTGAAGTCAAGTTAATAACTTTATCCTAGCCCCCGACTATTTGCTTGGTTTATTTAGATAAACCGAGTAAATAGTGTGAAATGAGTTTTCTTAAAAAGAGAGGTTTAGCTAACTTGTAGTTTTTCGATCACGATTATCATGCACTGGTCGAAAGAGTAGGAACGAGTCAACACTAGGAAGTTCTTTCTAGTGGGCAGGACCACGTGTAGAGAGGAAAGGCTTCAACTAGGTGATGTTACCATCTCCAACTAGATGAGTTTTCTTAAAAAGAGAGGTTTAGCTAACTTGTAGTTTTTCGATCACGATTATCATACACTGGTCGAAAGAGTAGGAACGAGTCAACACTAGGAAGCTCCTTCTAGTGGGTAGGACCACGTGTAGAGAGAAAAGGCTTCAACTAGGTGATGTTACCATCTCCAACTAGATTAATCAAATCAAGAACGGTCAACTTGAGTTAGATAAACGTCTGGAGTTCCTTGAAAATTCGTTCAACTTATTCCAGTGCACTCAGTAGGTTCGCTTTGGTAGCAAGAGTTAGAAACAGGACGACGCTAGTAAGTTCCTTCTAGTGGGCAGGACCACGTGCAGAGAGGAAAGTCTTCGACTAGGTGTTGCAACTTCCTCCGACCAATTAAAACAAAGCAAGTTTATCAAAAGTAGTCGAGCAAATTTGAAAAGTGTACTCGGCTTAATTTATTATTCAAAAATGAATGAAGAAATAAACTAAAGTACTAAGAGTCTGCTTCACATTATTTTGACCATGTTTTAAACCCAAGCTCTTTGTGTTGGCAGCAAAAAAGGGAGGAACGAGTTGACACTAGGAAGTTCCTTCTAGTGGGCGGGACCACATACAGAGAGGAAAGGCTTCGACTAGGTGATGTCACCATCCTTTCGACTAGTGTAAAGATAAACTAGGTACTAGTCGTAGAATGTCTTACGACCAGTGTATTGTCATGAAAAAGCTCACGACTAGGAACTGGTCGTAGGCAGACCTTCGACCAGGGTATGGTAAGAAAAATGTCAAAGCACTACTCAAAGTAAGACAATAAAGATAGAAAGAACCTGATGTTTTATTGCAGTGTTGGTCGATTACAAATAGAATTTGCGTAACTGGTCGATATTCTAAGAATTAGAGAGAATTCGGCCGTCTTGCATTGCTAATCGTACCGAACCTGGTCGCATAACTTTGACCACTATGTAAGTACCTTCCCACTTGGGGGAAAGTTTGTTCCGATTAGACTGGGATTGAATTTTCCTCAATACCAAGTCACCTACAAGAAGGTCATGAGGTTAGACCTTACGATCATAGTATTTGTGCAGGCTTTGCCGTAGGCTCACGAACGGATTAAGACTTGATTTCTCTTCTCTTCGAGCAGGTTAATGTCATCCGCTCGAAGTTGTTCTTGGGCTGAGTCATTGAAACTCTCGACCCTTGTTGATTTGATCTTTAATTCTGGTGGAAGCATGTTGCCCGACTAGCAGTCGTGCGAACTGCCCATAATACTGAGGGTAATTCTTGTACCCAAGCCCTCGAGCGCTTAACAAGCTGGTCGAAGACTCGAGTTGTAATTCCCTGCATTATTTGGTCATTCGCTCGTTCGACTGCCCCATTATTTATGATTACCATTATCTATGATTATTCGACTTGGGACTCCAAACCGAGTAATCACACTTCTCATCATGAACCGTTTTGCGGCTTCCGTTGTTATCCCAGTCACAGGTTCAGCTTCGATCCATTTTGTGAACGTATTAATAGCCACAAAAAGGAACTCGAAGCCTCCTAGAGCCTTTGGGAACGGTCCTAGGGTATCGAGACCCCGAGTCGCAAAAGGCCAAGATAGAGGAATTGTTTGCAATGTCTGAGTTGGTTGGTGTATTTGCCTTCTATGAAACTGGCATTGTACACATTTCTTAACCAGTTCTTTGGCATCGTAGAGAGCTGTTGGCCAGTAAAATCCTTGTCGAAAGGCTTTTCTGACCAGTGTTCTGTAGGAAGCATGAGTTTCACAGATGCCCCCATGTATGTCATGAAGGAGGTTTAGTCCTTCTCTTTGCGGTATGCATCGCATGAGTACCCCTTGAGTGCCTCGTTTATAGAGTACTCCTTCGACCAAAGTATACATTTTGGCCTTTCGGGATAGATGATCTGCCTCAAGTTCGTCGTCGGGTACGGAACCCGTCTGAAGATACTCATAGATGGGATTCATTCAAGTATCCTCGTATTCTAGAGAGGCTGTCTCAATAGGAGATGTTTCTGGTGTCTCCACCAGAGACGACTTCTGGAGTTGCTCCAAGAAGACTCATTTTAGTACTTGTGATTGGGAAGAAGCTATCCGAGTAAGCTGGTCTGCGAGGAAATTATCCTTTTGAGGGATGAATTGTACCTCGAAACTGAAAAATGCTTTTCAAGCTTATGAACCTCCGATAGGTACCAAGACATTGTTAGATTAGAGCACTGGTACTCCTTTCCGACTTGATTAATGACTAGTTGAGAGTCTCCTCTCACGAGTAGTCGTCGAATCGCGAGTGCTTTTGCAGCTCGTATGCCAGCTAGCAAACCTTTGTATTCTACTTTAAGGTCTCTCCATTAGGAGATTCCAAGACCACCCCAGCCCCCGAGCCACTTAAAGTAAGTGACCCATCAAAGTACATCATCCACTGGTCATGGGTATCGTACTGGGGATCCTGAACAGGTTCAGGATTTGTCCATTCGGCGACAAAATCTGCCAAGATATGGGATTTAATAGCCGTTCAGGACATGAAATGGAGGTCGAACTCCCCAAGTTCTACTGACCATTTAGACATGTGTCTCGCTGCTTCCCTATTCTAGAGGATCACTCCCAAGAGAAACTCAGACGGCACAATTATCTTGTGCGCTTCAAAATAATGCTGTAGTTTCCTCGAAGACATGAGGAGGGCATAGAGAAGTTTTTGGACCTGAGGGTAACGCTCCTTAGGCCTGTGCAAAACTTCACTTACGTAGTACACTGGTCGTTGGATGTTTTCACGTTCTACGACTAGTACTACGCCCATTGCTTGTGGCATGGTAGCTAGATAAATTAAGAGCGTCTCTTCTGGTTTCGGAGAAACCAAAACAGGAGCACTCGTAAGATATCTCTTGACATCCTCAAAGGCAGTGTTTGCCTCTTCCGACCAATCGAAACCCTCGTGCTTCCTTAGAAGTTTGAAGAAAGGTAGTCCTTTTTCTCCCAGTCGTGCGATGAAATGACTTAAAGCCGCCATACACCCTGTGAGTTTTTGGACTTCTTTCTTCGTGGTTGGAGGGCGCATATGCACGATGGCCTTTATCTTTTCGGGATTTGTTTCAATCCTCGCATGAGACCGTAAATCCAAGCAATTTTCCAAGAGACTCCAAACACACACTTCTCGTGATTGAGTTTCAGCGGTGTTTTCGAGGTTGTCTAACGTCTCTCGCAAGTCCAAACATGATCAAGCCATTTGATGCTTTTTACGACTAGATCGTCAATATAGGCTTCCAAATTTCGGCCTAGCTGAGGTGAAAAAGTCGATTGCATCAAGTGTTGAAAAGAAGCGCTAGCATTTTTTTAGACCAAATGGCATTTTGACATAGCAAAATATACCAAATGGAGTAATAAACGCGGTCTTTTCTTCATCTTCTAGACACATATTAATCTGATGGTAGCCAGAATATGCATATAGAAAACTTAATGTTTCGCAGCCAACAGTAGAGTCAACCAACTGATCGATACAAGGTAAAGGGAAATCATCTTTTGGACAAGCTTTATTAAGATCAGTGAAGTCTACGCATATTCGCCACTTGCCGTTTGATTTTCTAACCATTACAGGGTTGGCCAACCACTCTTGGTGATCGACTTCTCTTATAAAGCCTGCTTTAAGTAGCTTGTCCAATTCTGACCTTATAGCATCTCGTCGATCAGGGGCGAATCTCCGTAATTTTTGTTTTACGGGTACTTTGTGAGGTCATAGAGCTAGCCTGTGCTCGATCACTTCCCTGGGGATTCCGGGCATGTCGGATGCTTGCTATGCGAAAACATCTGCGTTTGCCCAGAGGAAAGTGATTACTTGGGGTCGGAAGTATCCCAAATGTGAATAGTCTTAGAGGGCTCCTCCTGATCCAGGGGAACTTCTTTGACATGGTCGTTTGGTTTAGGTGCAGCTTTAGGCTTCGACTTCTTGGTCAAAGGTTGCCATTTTTCTTCCCGAGTTGGTATCTGACCAACCATCTCGAGGAATCGACGGTCACAGGTATGTGCCATCTTCTTATCACAGTGAATTGTGATTACTCCATTGGGACCTAGCATCTTAAGATATTGATACCCATAATGAGTTGCCATTAAGAATTTTGTCAAAGCTAGTCATCCGAGTATGGCGTTATATGTCGTATCGAAATCGACTACATCAAAGGAGATCTTCTCTGTCCTGAAATTACTTAGTGAACCAAATGTTAAAGGAAGAGAAACTTGACCAATGGGTTTGGCCGAAGACCCCGGTACAATAACATGAAAAGAGTATCTTACCGGTCTTACCTTGGTCCTGGGTACTTGCATCTCGTCCAGGGTACTCGTAAACAAAATGTTCAACGAGCTCATGTTCGACTGCGTTAAGCTGTCGCTTTGACTCGTATGCCGATGATCCTCCAAAGATGTGCTCGATGGTGTGAAACGGCATGTCCTCGTTGTCGTCCGACTGTGTACGACTACTATCTTGCCCTACCTCCTCGAGAGTAGGAAGTGGTCATTTGTCGTCGTAGTAGTCCTCGAGTTTCCGTTGGAAAACTCGGTAGTTGCGAAGGTCATGTCCTTCCTTTTTATAGAAAGGGCACCACCTAGGCTTATCGTTCTTCCATTCGGGGTGCTTACCTTTGCCTCGATCGGGGTGTTGTTTGGCAGTTCATAGCTCCTTATCGCTTATGGCCAGGACCTTCTTAAAAGCATTGGCTTGAGACTTTTGGCCTTTTGCCTTGTTTTTGGATTTCTTGGCCTTCTTATCCTTCTTCTTGCTACCTTCGCCAGTCTCTTGAGAGTGCTGGTCATCTCGATCGATGATTTTGGTCCACTCGACTGCTTCATCAGCAGTCGCGTACCGGTCAGCCATCTCGAAGAGTTCAGCGACAGTAGCAAGAGGGTTCAAAGTGATGTCCTCTGTGATCCTTCTGCTGCGGACTCCCTGCTTGAAGGCTCTGATAACAGATGAGTCAGAAACATCAGGAATTGAATTGCGAACCTGACTGAAACGCCTGATGAATTGGCGTAATGTCTCATGGTCGTTCTGTCTTATCCTGTGCAGGTCGTCTTCCTTCCCGGGGCGATGGTAGGTGCCATGGAAATTGGCTAGTAGAAGGTCGCAGAGGTGTTGCCACGAGTAGATCGACTCGAGTGGTTGGTTTAATAACCACGATCGAGTGGACCCTTCGAGCACAGTCGGAAGGTAATTTGCCATGACGCGCTCTCCTCCTCCTGCTGCTCGGACAGCGGTCGTGTAGATTTGAAGAAACTCGATGGGATTTTGAGACCCATCAAATTTCTTCATGTTCCTTGGTCGAAACCGCGGCTACCAGTGAACTGCTCGGAGGTCAGGTGAGAATACTCGACATCCGATAATCACATCGTAACGCCTTCTTTGCAAGAAAGAAGAGTTGACGTCACCAGGCAATCGTACTCGACGATACCCGGCAATGGGTGAATCTGACTTATGATAAGTCTCGATCCTACAAGGGTAATACTCCTCATATTTTGCATGCTGTTGCAAACCTCTAGGCCGCTGTCGGGACCTGACCCGAGAGGACCTGAAGGGGTCTCCTAGGACCACCCAGGAGGTCCGACCGAACTACCCAGAGATTTAGGAAGGTCCTCCAAGACCTCCTAAGAAGTCCCCCAAGACCTCCCGGAGGGCCTTCAGGACCACCCAGGCGGACTCAAAGGTCCACCCGGAGGTCCACCAAGATCACCCGGAGGTCCCAGTCTTTGTGCACAATGAGCTAGTCCCAAGATCAGATCGCTAGCTCGCACAGACTCAACATCGGTGTCATCACCTCTATACAACAAACTTAAGATGAAGCAGACAAATTAATGTATATAATAAAAGACCTTACGGTCAAGCTTGTTTACAGAGGTGCCATGCAGGGCAAACAACAAAAGGAACACTCGTAGCAGAACTAAACGTAGCGCGGAGCCACTCGGCGAGCCACAGACTATCGAGTAGAGGACGTCCCCTAGTCCACGAAGTCTTCAACGAACTCCTCCTCATAGTGCTCGGAGCACCCTGGGAGATCTTCGGCTGCTGATTAACCAGAGGGCACAAGCCATAAGTACTTTGAATGTACTCAGCAAGCCATAGGGAAATGAATGCAATAACATTTATGCAAGGCTTGACAAAGAAAAACTGTATGGTTAGTTTGCATAAAGCAACATTGGTTGTAAATATTGTAAGTATATAGCAAAGCACAAGTTGAAAGAGATAATACATAAGTAAACAAGTTCTTTGAAAGCAACACACGACCACCCTAGTCATGAACCAAACCACTCACAACCAACCACAACTTTTTAGAAAGATCTACCCCTTGCGTGAAAGAACCGGGCATGTCCATAACCGAGGACACGGCTATTCGAATAGATTTTACACTCTGCAGAGGTTGTATAGCTTTACCCACAAGACACGAAGTCCTCTAGTTGGCTGGGCACCCGTCGATGCCCCTGCTCACTTCCTTTGGTAAGCAGTCTAGAGCTCGTGACAAGGCCTTTACAAAGGTCAGTCCTGACTTGGTTCTGCCCGCTAAGGATTCGCCATTCAGGGCTCCCTCTTGCGCCATTCGACAACCAAGACAGAACCGCATCAGGACCTCGCTAATTACTTGGCCAGGACCACCCCATAATAGACTTATGGTTGCACGGTAATGACCCAGATCAATGGTGTACAAGGTTAAGTCCTTAGTTGGCTGCTCAGGCGAGACTATCCACATCCCGGTGTGCACAAGGTATCCACTAGTCACCCCCTGACTTCTCGCCCGAGCATAAAACATTTTTGGTCCACCCGGCCAAATGACCACCCTGGTCCTGGTGCACAAATTTAAACAATAGTGGCATTGCCACAGTTCCATAGTTCATTAGTCAGGTTCAACATTCTTTGAGTCATGAGATCGAGAGACCAACATCTACTAGAGCATGGCTAAGCAATAAAACGCACCCATGTTGGTACACAAAAACATATCCAACTAAAATAACCCATCCTACGGATGACAAAGGATACATGTTAACATGTTGTTTTCAACCATACCAAGGAGTCATATTTAACAAGTGGTGTTTAACTACTCCCAAAGCCATTTTTATAAAACTAGACATGCATGTTCATAACAAAACAATATACTTTTTGCAAAGTGGGCTCAACATGATCAAAGGTCTATGACTTGCCTTCGCTGAAGAACTGAGCTTCTTCGGTTGAGAATGCTGGGTCCAGGAGGTCTTCAGAACAGCCAGATCCTACACGTGTGGATAAGAACCCAGTAAATAAAACGAAACCACAAAAACTCCAACGAGAGAAACCAACTAAGCCAAAAAGAAAGACACGGGATCAGGGCAATGGTAGGAACTTGAATCACTGAGTCGGAGCTCCAATCGAAGAAGAAAAAGCTCTTCTGAGGGAGGTCCAAGGCACTGGGAAACAAAAGGAGGCAAGAGGCCTCTCTGGCGCTTTATATAAGCATGGGGAGGTCCGGAGAGGAGGACGGCGCATTTAATGCACACGACGGGAGCAGGTAATGAAGGGAAAGGAGCGGGTAAAAGAGGTGACAAAAGAGGAAAAGACAAGGTATGGTGGAGGTGACAGTATTTAATACGACACTACAACATTAAATGCACGAAGACTCCCGCGGTACTGAGACACGACGAGAGGAGGAAGAAGGTGAGCAGAGGACCTGAGAAAGTGGTCCCACAGGAAGGCTAGTCATGACCAAGGGGAGGTCGTGACTGCAAGGGTGGTCTTCGCAAAAAGATCAAGGGGGAGGTCGTGACCCAAAGGGAGGTCGTGACCCAGGGGGAGGTCCTGACCACATGGGGTGGTCTTGACCACGAGGGTGGTCTTTACAAAAAGACCAAGAGGGTGGTCTTTGCAAAAAGACCAAAGGGGAGGTCGCGACCCAAAGGAAGGTCGTGACCTAGGGGGAGGTCCTAACCACATAGGGTGGTCTTGACCACGAGGGTGGTCTTTGCAAAAAGACCAAGAGGGTGATCTTTGCAAAAAGACCAAAGGGGGAGGTCGCGACCCAAAGGGAGGTTGTGACCCAAAGGAGAGGTTTGGACCTCAAGGGAGGTCGTGACCCACAAGGGTGGTCTTTGCGGAAAAAAGACCAAAGGGGAGGTCGCGACCCAAAGGGAGGTCGTGACCCAAAGGAGAGGTCTGGACCTCAAGGGAGGTTGTGACCCAAAAGGGTGGTCTTTGTAAAAAGACGAAGAGGGTGGTCTTTGCAAAAAGACCACAAGGATGAGGAGGTCCAACACAGTCCGAAGTGCGCCTCCGAACTCAACTGATCCGACCGTCCAACCACAATCAGATGGTCCAAGCTGCGGGTGAAGTTCAGACTACTCGAACGGCACAATTCAACGGACCGTCCAAGCACGATCGGACGGCTCAGACTGAGCGCGCTTACACGAAGAGAGAAAAAAAAGGATTGACAGGCGGGGAGGTCCAAACGAAAGAGAGGTCTGGACTTCAGGGGAAGGTCCTGAGGAGGAGGTCCTGACGATCAGGATGAAAGCAAAGGAGGTCCTGACGGTCAAGATGAACGCAAAGGAGGTCAAGGGAGGTCCGATCGAATAGAGAGAGAGGAAAACAAGACCAGAACTCAAACAACTCCAAATAAACCAAACTTTCGCATTAGTTGAAGTTCGATTAAGTCATGTTAAATCTCTAAATTTTTTTCAAAATCTTCAGGTTAAGCTTGGGCAATTCAACAAAACTGAATGGTTATTTTTATTTTGAAAACTTCAAGAACTCTAGAAAATTGGGATGTTACAGTCGGAGTGGTGAATGATCACCTCTTCTGGGAGCTTTTTGATCATCAGGCATTCGAGGAACCCTTTTCTGGTTTGGGGAACGATGCAACTTGCGTCGATATCCATGCAGTGAGTTATTCAAACGACTGGAAGCTGATGGAGTCGTACTGCTACGACTTCCAGAATGATGTCGGCGGGAACGTTCGAGCTTGCTCATCATGCTTCGTAACCTTCGTTCGATATCTTCGGCGAAGAGGTTGTAGCTAGGTGCTCGAGCAAGTTCTCGAGATGGGTTCTCGAGCAGATCATTAATATGCTGGAGTTCCCGAGCTTCTTCCGACTGGTATTGAGTGCACCCAGGTAAATTTCTCTGAGCCGCACCTCGTTTTCGTCGGATTGTTTCAGAATCATCCATACCTGATCCTTGAGCTTGCCTTAGTGAAGTGTGATGATCTCGAGGATTTCTCTCACGCTCATCAGAGTATTGACTCTGATCATCGCTGGAGGTGTCCTTGCCATTACCACGAGTGGTCGTAGGGTGTGATCATCGGGAAGCATCCTCAGTCCTGCCTCTAGTAGAGTTATTGCTACCTGAGGGAAGGACGAAGACCTCCCATTGATGATCTCCACTTGTGCTTGAAGCCTCATTGCTTGAGGAGTAGCCGAATGAAACCACCTGACGACTTGGAGCAAACCCCTCCAGGAAGGGGAATTCCGGGTTATAGCCATCTCCGTCCGTAGGTGAGCCCTGCGTTGGGATGGTCGAACTCACAGGAAGAGCATGTTCGATCACATCCTTGGTTGGGCTAGCCGGAGAGATAGAGAACCACCAGGTGCTGATGAAGATCCGGAATTACGACTTCCAAAAGTTGCCGCGCTAGGTCGGACTGCCTCAGGTGGACTTGAACATTCGGAGGGAGAACCCTCACCATGCTCTGAGACTACCTTGGGACCGTCCTTGTTGTGGTCGGATGGACCCTTGCCCTCTGAGGAAGCCGGTTCCTCATTTGGACGTATCGTTGTGGGGGATAAGGATCCCTCCTCAACTCCATCGGTGGTGTGGTCTCCTAGAGAATGATCTCCGGAGGCGACATCACCATCAGATGATGCAATACTTGGCTCGTAGTCGAAACCAGCATCCATGTCGATATCTGCATAATCGGCCAAGTCGAACCAGTTCTCCTTGTTCTACTCTTCTGCCATGAGAGCATGAGAGTTGGAAAAGACGAAGGAAATCTGATGACTCGAAGATCCCCACGGTCGGCGCCAAATATCGGTGTTTTAGAACCGAACTTACGTAAAGATTGTTTGATTCGGGGGTTCCCCTAGGCTCAAAATCACGTAGAGAGGGAGACACGGGATTTTATCTGAGTTCGGGACTTCTCCGGGAGAATAACAACCCTACTCCTGTGTGTATGTATTGAGTATGCTGGATTACAAGATCAAGAGAAAGACTAGAGTATAGTGTCTTGTGCTCCTGATTGCCTCTCAAAAATCCCTCCCAATTATCCTAATGATTCTGCCTTTTATACAGTCTTCGAAATGTGCCACTGTATCTCCAGTTTAAAGACTACCTTAATGTTCCAGATCGTGGAGCCGTTACTGGAGGTTATTGTGGGAGTAGTAACGTTCCCACGTTGCTAGGCAGTTATCACCATAACAAAGGAGTTAAATTGTGCCATTATTCCAGAGAATAACAGCGTAATTGGTTGCTCATATCCTTGGATACGGTACAAAAGATTCCCTGATCGATTAGTCCCACATGTCTGTGAGCCTTATTGACTAGGGACTGGTCGTAGAAGAACTTACGGCCAGGTGGTGGTCGTAGAAGAGCTTACGACCACAGACTAATCATAGTAAAACTTACGATCACATTATAGTCGTAGAAGGACTTACGACTATGGGGTAGTCGTAGAAGAACTTATGACTATAGGGTGGTCGTATAAGAACTTACGACCTCTAGCTTCTCCCTTATGAATATTAAGGGGTATACTCAAGAACTATATGGCATCATTATTATCCATAATATGAATTACAGATAAATAATTAAATGAGGATTTATTAGATCCTTATCAAACATATTTTCCAAGAGCTGCACGCTACGACGACATTATCAAGACTCGGATTTTGGATTTTTCCTATTGTAGTTTCAACTCTTTCCAAATGCAATGCTATTGCATACGCCTTGCATTTGAGAGGAGGTATTAAAGGTATTAGTGGTATTTTCTATTGTTATAGGGTTTAGTCTTGTGTCCCTTTGTACTCTATATATTGCCCATTGGGCTATTGCAATACATACACAATCTTCATAACAACATATACCTCTGTTTGCCTTTTAATTGTTGAGCCAACTTCAAGCTTTCACCATAGAAATCATGACCATGCAG
This sequence comes from Phyllostachys edulis, assembly GCA_036346405.1. Lineage (NCBI taxonomy): Eukaryota > Viridiplantae > Streptophyta > Magnoliopsida > Poales > Poaceae > Phyllostachys > Phyllostachys edulis. The sequence continues at coordinate 42,317,484 of CM070561.1, forward strand.
TAAGGTTTCCATGAATTTCTGGGGTAGGCTCATGCTCCTTTCATTTTTGTATTTAAGGGTCGCATCAACAAACAGATTAGGAACATTAGGACAAGAAGGATCACAAGCCCCTTTAGCTAACATGTCCTCATGTCCATTCCTCAAGGGTTTGATTAGTCTACCAGCATCAAGATGTTGAACCCGGGAGTAACCCCCAGATCCTCTGTGCATTTCTGAACTAGTCCCATGATCAGTAGCTAGTTCACACAGTAAACAGATATGGTAACATCCATAAATCACACAATTATATTAATAATCAACAGAGTTTATTACAAAAGAGGCTTACAAGCCAACAGTAAAGAACACAGCGGAAGACGAAGAATAAGTAGTGGAGTCCAGCTGATCTGCCACAGGCAATCGATTAGGGTAGCGGTCTAGTCGTCGAGATCTACACCGATAGCGAAGTCCTTCTCCTCTGAAATTTGTTTGCATAAAGCAAGTATGAGCACAACTACTGTGCTCGCAAGTTACACCCGTCAAGTAACAGATTGAATGCATGCATACAAGGGTATTTCAAAGGAAGGCTTATTGGTTAAATTTACATAAAGCAATATTTTCTTTAAATACTTGTACTAAGTCTCAAAACAGTTATTTTATAACTAAAATTCATTTTATAAATTCTTAATTTTATAGTCAGATAACATTCACACAAGAATGGTGAAGGATACCCTCCTATCACATGTCTTCTTGCCCAATTTCTCATTTGCATAAATCATTTGACAAAGTCTTTTCAAAACAAAATCAAAGTCTAACTTTGAGTGACTTTGCCAAGCATGTCCATGACCGTGGATACGGCTATTCGAATAGTTCTTAACACTCTGCAGAGGTTGTACAGCTTTACACACATAACATGAATTCTCAAATTTGTTTGGCATCCGTCGATACCACCGCTCACTACCTTAGGTAAGCAGTCTAGAACACGTGTCAAGGCTTTTACAATACGCCATTCCACTGAAGTCCCCCCTCACTAAGATTTTGCCCCCTTTGGATAGAAATCCGCAGAGTTCCTAGCCCCCTCTTGCACCAGGTGGGACTAACGTAGGTCATAACATGACTACGCACCGCATCTGAAGGGAACGACCACGGTGAAATATTGCAAATTAGTCAGCCAAGTCCCGCCCATTCGAGACATGTGGTGGTACGATGTGGCTTAGCAAGATGCGGCTCGAAGACCGGTCCTTAACTGACTTGGGCGACTTTCCAAACAACCCCTGAGCTTCAACCCATACTCGGATTGAGCCCGTGCATAAACCTGCACCCACCAATCAACCATTTCGCCCAAGTACAAACCATCATTTTATTTTATTTTATTTTTCAAAGCATTTGTAAAAATCCCATGACACACCAATGCTAGAGATACAAGTTAAACATCATTTGATTTTTGGCTGAAATTCCCCAAATCAAACATTTTTGGTCTAAGCATGGCTAAGCATCAATTTTTCCAAAGTGTGCTAATTCATACTATTACATGAACTAGATTTTCATCTAAGGTGACAAGGTAGGTTTATTTCAATGGCAATATTGGTAGTACAAAAGATTTATGCATAACTATAATTTAAAACAGGGATTTAAATTGACTGTATAAAAATAAGCATGCAATAATTTAAAACAGAAATTAAATCATTTTCAATAATGGGATCAAATATGATCAAAGGTATAACTTGCCTTGCTCAATTGGTTGCTCTCAAATGGCTTCGAAATCGACTCTCAAGTAAATTCAAATCTATCTGTGAAAATAAGCTAAATTCAAAAAAAATTCAAATGAAGATTCAAACAAACTCCAAATTAAATAATTTTTGTTTAGTTAGCTAGATCTTGAATTTGTAGGAATTTAGAAATTTGAATCGACGAAATCGGAGTTCGTATGAAGGAGAACGAACCCCTCGAAGTTTAAACCCTAAAGAAAACCCTAAAAAGGATTTTCCTAGATTTTTCGATTTATTTTTCTAAAGGAAAATCTGGTTTATGACGTTAGCCTTCAGAAAATAATTTCCGACTGAATTTATTTTCAAACTGAAAATCATGAGTTGCTGATAGGTGGGCCCGTGGTCAATGGACCACGCCCACGATCCAGTCAACGTCCACCGTGGACTCGGCTCATGAAATAGTGAACGGGGGTTGCGGGGCTGGCGCAGATGTTGAGGTGGCCGCCACGTGGGTTGCCACATAGGCTTGAGCGTCGATGTGGTGCTGACGTGGCTAAGCCACGTCAGCCCGAGACCGGCGAAACTCCGACGATGAGCTCGTCGGCGCTCTGCGCCACGGCGAGGTGCGTGGGTGTGCTCAAAAGAAAGAGGGGGTCAAGGCGAAACCGATGCTCACCAAAACAGCGGCGGAGTGGGGAGTTTTGACCGTCGGCGATGAGGTTTGGCGGCGGCGAAGTTCGGTCGTCGTCGGCGAAGGTTATCCTGGGGTCCTCGAGGCGAAAGGGTGCGCGCACCGTGTTCGCAGTGACGCGGTGATGCCAACGGTGGCGGAGACGAGGGCGGAGCGGGCTCAACGGTGGCGCAATCGGAGGTGGAAGCTCCCTTGGTCGCCGGCGAAGAATCTTGAAATTACGGTGCTAGAGAGGAGGAGGAGAGCGATGGTTTGGGGCGTTGGGATGAGACGAAGAGGGTGCTCCCGATGCTCCTATTTATAGGGCACAGGTGTGGCCGGGGCTGCGTGAAGAGCACGACGGTCCGGGCCGGAGATGGAAGGGAGAGGCCGTGATGGACGCGATTTGATGCGGTGCATCCAATGCGCACGAAATCAGGAAGGATCCAAGCGGGTTTGGTTGAGTTTGGAAAGCTCCGAGATGGCGGCAATGGCGGACTCGTGAATGAGAAAGGAAAGAAACGAGGAAGAAGAAGGAAAGGGGGAAGACGCACTATAGAGGGCGGTCCCACATGTCGGCGTCAACGGGGAAGGAAAGAAACGGTTGCGTGTGAGCCGTCCGATGATAATCCAACGACCAGGATGATTTAGGCGAACGCACGGTGAATTGGAAAGTAATGGGTCCATGCGAGCCGTCCGATTTAGATCTGACGGCCATCGCTCGGTGGGATGTTCGGACCATCCGAAGATTCACCGAAATCGGGCCGTTCAACTTGAAACCAACGGCTAAGAATGGTTTGGGGTTTAAACACGCGGGAGAACTGGGCTGGCTGGGCCACGCGTGCGTGGAAGTTGATTTGGGCCCAAACACAATTGAAGGGATTTCTAACGATTTACCAATTGATTTAATTCAGTTAAATCAAAATAGCTTTAGAAAATAGCAAATAAAATCCAAAAAATCTAGAAAAATTCACAGAGATTCCTAGAGTTATTTTGGACTTAATAAAATATTTCCAACTTATAATTGATAATAATTTTTGCACATAATTTATTTTGGCTTTAAAATAATTAGGAAAAGCTTTTAAAATTTCAGAAATTAAATAATTTTTTTTCAAATTTAACTCAAATTAAACTTCAAAGACTTCAAATAAATTTATTTTAATAAATTTATTTTTGACTTTAAAAACTTGAGAAATTCAAATAAAGCCATAAAACTCTTTCAAATTCGGAAAATCTAATAAAATAATAACTTTATTTATTTTAATTTTGGTAACAGCACTTTGGGATGTTACACAAGATGCCTCAATGGGAATCCTCTAATACAAGTTACTTCATGATGCAATGATACCACAGCTGCATAAGTTAGTCCCTTGTCCTCTAACTCATTTGCAAGATCAAGTGCATTAATGACGTTTGCATTTTCCTTAGAACCAGCTAAGGCCTGCTGACTTAGCTTTGTGCACTTCATAGGCATATCGGTATTGTCGATCAACATCTCATCCAAGAAATCAAAAGCACCACCATCAAAGAATTGATCAAGGGTTAGTGCTGGACTGTTAGTACCACTTTCAGACACAACCTCTTTGAGAGCAAGCACAACACAAGGATCAAAATTTAGTAACGACCTTCCTTTAGCTTCCTTGTGTCCCCTCCCAACTGGATTTTCCATGTAGCCCTTAGGTGCTTCATCAAATAAATTGAAAGCCTCATAGAAGAAGGAATCAAGTCTAGTGTCCACATCGTTGATCAACACCTCTTGATCCTTGGTAGGTGTAGTATTGTAATAAGCACTATCAATCTCTTTATCTTCCTCTTGAATTTCATCGAATAGATCAAAAGCTTGCTGAAAGAAATGTTCTAGCTCCTTGTTTATAGCAATTTTCTCACGCTTCCGCTGCTCCTCTTGATCCCATTTGGCAATAATCCGGTTAATTATTTCATTGGCCTCCTTTGTTCTAAGCTATGTTTGCTGCTCACTAGTGATTTTCTCGGTACTATCTGACTTTCGCATTCTGTTAGTCACTTGTAGAGTAGGTACGAGCTCACTTTTCTCTCTTTCGTGGGATAGGGCAGCTGATGTAGAACTAACCTTGCAAGTTTGCATAGCTACTATGGAGCTTTTACTACAAGGTGAAGTATAAAAAATCTGCAACTCCCCTAGCCATGCCTACCTAATGACAATATGGCAGTGAGGCCCATATAAACAATTCCCTTGTAAAGCTCTACAAGCTTGCGTAGCCGATTGACATGAATGTAGCTAAACCAGAAATTGAGAACCATGCACACCAGGAATGGGAACTATCCTTTCCACCACTCCACATGAAGAAAAGAATGGGTAGAGTACCTCTTGTGTTATAGGGTAGCTCAAGTACTGAATTGTCACTGTTAGAACTCTACCTTCAAGATGGGGGATTTCAGCAAATACCTTGTGAGCATTGTCTCCGATGTCTACACAGCCACGACCATGTTGCCGCACATAAGGTACATGATTCTCACTTGCATGATACATGCCTCGAGATGCTGTAGAGGTGTAGCAGAAACCTCCTTGGTCATGCACAAAACTCATACCAGACATTTTGTCGACCATGTGATGACAGTAACCTTGTGCAACTCCTTGAGTCCACCCTTCTTGCTGCCCATAAGAAATTGTGCTCCCAGGTGAGAAATATGAAACATGAGATGTTGGGGAGTAGTTCCAACTTCCTTGTGCTGCACAAGCACTTGTCGCTCCTCTTGGCATTGTGCCGAGCACCGTGCACTTGTAACCTGCTGGAGTGTAGCCCACCAAGTTGATGGCCTAGAGGTTACCTTACAGTGGGGTGTATTCCTCGGTGAGGTTGCCTATCTTTTTTTTTTTTTTTGAAATTCTGAAAGCAGCCTACCAAGTTGATGGCATAGAGGTGGAATCGTAGAAGAAAAGAGAGATGGAATATTGTTGCAATAGCTCACCGAGGAATACACCCCACTGTAACCTGTTGGAGTGTAGCCCACAAAATAATTCATACTTTCTCACTATAATTTAACACCACAAGCAAAGTATTGGGACGATGTAGGATCGTTAATGACAATTAGAGGGTAGTGCATGATTGTGTAAGATTTTTCTTGTCTTTACGTGAAGCAAAAAGCTACGCCTGACAAAGTGACGCCTTGCTTCGATCCTCCTACCTGCTACAAGAAAAAACAATATGACGCAGAAACAAACCCCTCAGCGATGCGCTCTAAACAACGATGGAACTGATGAATTGCGCACGCACAAAACTCAATCAAGGAATGAATATGCTGCAACAACCAGGACGTGGAAGCAAAGTCAAAAGACGCATCGTAATGCCTGCCACTAGCACCCGCCAAAGCCTGCCGCACACACGCCTGCTATGCTTGCCGTGCGCTCGCCCGAGTCACAGCCGCCAACCCTATTAGAGCATCTACAATAACTTGTTTCTTAGCTTGTTACTAAGAGGAGAGAGAGTACCCAATCTAATAAAAAGAAACAAGTCTTCCAATAAATTGTTTCTTGAGCTTGTGTCTAAGAATTTAATTGCTACAAGTGCGCATGATTCTTGATGATCAATAATGAAGTACAACTTTGTGGCCTACATGTTTTGGCTCATTTATCATATCAATAATGAAGTCGGGCTGCACAAGTGATCCGGTGGATATTTTTCTTGGAGACAGTGGGACTCACAAAACGTGTTTTTAAGTAACAAGTAAGTCTCCAATAGAGTATTTGGTTGTTTCTTGTGTCTTGGTATTAACAATTTGCTGGTTTCTTCATCTAGAAATAACCTCACATTCTCTCCTCACATTTTCTCCTCCACATCACCTAAATGCTGATGTGGCAACCCCTTAATAACAAGTGACGTGGACTGTTGTAGATGCTCTCAACAAACCAAGCCGCCACCAGCGGTTTCCTGGAGATCACGCGACGTATCAATCTTCTAGAAAGCATTGAACAGCAAAAGGCCTTTTTAATGTCGCATGTAGAAGAATCTCTGGATTCGTTTCTCTGTTCTCTCGCCTCAACAAAAGCCACGGCCACCACCAAAACCCAAACAACGTTTCTCGCCAAATCACGCTACAGCTGCCAGGCGTTTTATCTATAGTTAGCGCCACACTCGGGCAAACAACCAACACCCAACCTTATCTACAAGGTCACGAAAAGCTATCCAATCCCAACTATCAAGGGACTTGATACATCAAGAGATCTGATACCCTTCCTAACACGGGCTTTCTAATTTATCTCAGCTTTTCAATTTTGGACACCCCAAAATTATTACGTGTCGTAGCCTCCAAACCGCACCTCTGTAGCTCCAACACGTATCATCCATCTTTGATCTCTATGCGCCCCAACTCGAGCCTGGCAGTCTCCTCCAGCATCCTCGACCCTCTAGACCACGATCGCCTCTGAGTTACCCTGCACATGCAAAGACCAAAACAATATCTTTTTCCGGTAGAAGTTCTTCCCAACTTGACCGACATAAGTCCACACACACACCACATGTCTCAAATAACATCAGTAAGCAACACTGTCAATTATTCATCAACTAAAATATTCTAGACCTAGCCACATTGTCTAACAGACGATCTGATGGTGATTTTATGAATGAATGCTCACCAACCCACCCAATCGTGCTTGAATCAATTGCCTGATTCGGATGCCTCAATTTGGGGATTTCACAAGTGAATCGAGTCACTAACCCTCATCAAGAACATTCAAATCCATCGCCAGCCGCCTGAAATCCACAAATCTGGGGATTTTATAGCAATTTCTTGCAAACCCACACCGGTAGATGTCAGTTTTCGCCACCAAGTTTCCGATTGACCAAGCAAAGGAATTTTACGGTAGCAAATCTTTTGCTTGCCACCAACCCTCACTGGAACAGATATCCACTCCAAAGATCGTATTAGCTCTGATACCTTTGTCAGGACTCCAATCGAATCTGAGTGGAATCTGACTAAAATCGCAGACAAGTTTGAGGATTTTAGATATAAATTGAAGATAAGAACAAAGCTAGGGTTCTATTATACTTTACTCTAATAACTAAGATACTAGAATTAGCTTTCTTCTGTTTTGGTTTCCATTCCAGATTGAATTGGGTTATAAAGTCCCGGTAATTACAACTTGAATTACATGGGTAAAAGTAACAGTTAAACTCTTAATTCACTTAAAGTAAATGAACTAAAACACATATTAGTTGTTGGATGTCACTTAGCGTTCATCTTCCGATCTTAACCGTTCCATCCTCCCTTAAGTGAATACACGAAGTGTTTAAATCGTTGCAGACTTCCTCTGTTTGCTCTCGCTTATACTTGGGTCCTGACACCCGGGCGCGCTCCACGAGCTCGCGGGGCACATTGAGGCGGTTCTGCGGCGCCCGCCTCATAGCTTGGCGGCGGCATGTTGTCAGCGCCATCTAAGCGGTAGAAGATGATGGAGGTCTTCCAATGGCTGTCCTTGGCATCGCCAAGGGATTCCGCGCATCACACGCCTCCACCAGGATCTGGCTATTGAGCGTCACGCCGGGGTTCGGGTGCCAGTGCATCAGCCTGCGCCACGGAAACGTCGAAACGGGGTGAGCTTGCGGCGAGCCACGGGAAAAAGGGAGAGATGGAAGTAAGTTCCACCTGACGGCAGGCATGGGGGCGAGTCGTTGGGACGCCGGCGAGACGGGAGGCGGGGTGACTTCTTCAAAGGTGCGAGTTCTGGTGGTGCTGAAGTGCCATTGCCGGTTGGGCAAGACAGTAGTAAGAGATCCCATCTTGTTCGGAGGCTACGTTTAATGACTATGGGCCGAAAGTCCAGGCTAGGACCAATAAGTTAGGCTTCAAATGAGATGACCCACGGTTTGTGAATTCGGCCCGATACGCATCCTGTTGGGCTTCCAGAGACTTCTCATCTCTGCAGCAAAAATGGCGGCTTATAATTTTCTCTGCACTTGGCTTGATTTTGAGCTGAGGGGGCAAAATATTCGGTGCTAGGTGATCGAGCCGACGGCGAGCTAAAGCCGGCAGTGTGCACGGCGCCGGTATCTTGCTTACTAGGTGAATCGGGCAAATCGACACGATCTGCCGGCGAGCAGCACCTAGTTTTTGCATTGAATGATACTGTTTCATAACGAAATAATAATAAAAAATTATGAACAAATTGATAAAAATAGCATCACAGACCTATCGGTAGAAGACACGTGACCCTTGCCGCACGGTGGAGGCACGGACGTGGAAAAAAACTCATGTAAACAGTATTTTCCACTGCGTTGGATATATAGTCAATTTTTTTTTTACAAAACTAGGCTATCGTCGCTATTTGAAATGACAAAATTGTCCCGTCGTTATTCCAAATAGCAACAGTAGCCTAGAATAGTGCAGAGAGGTCTTTGTCACCACTCCAATTGACGACAGGAATCTCTGTCCGTTTTTTACTATCTATTTCAGGCCACATATTTTGTGGACAAATCACAATGATATTACAAAACATCCAGCACAACGTCATCACATTTTTTGTCGACAAATCATAATGTTATTACAGAACATTCAGCGCAACATCCTTATATATTTTGTCGACAAATCACACTGATATTACAGAACATTCAGCACAACGTCATCACCTAGGTTTTCGACCAATCAAAATGATATTACAAAGCGTTGAGCACCACATATTTCAACAAGACAAACCTTTCCTGTGGCCTCGACCTCAACGTCCGCCATGTCAACCGCATCGAACAGGTCGATTGGATGAGGTCCTCGCAGTGCCGTTCGGACTGCCGATGTCTCTTTCATCCTGTGGATTTCTCGTAGGGCATATATTGAAGGTGTGTCCAGACTCCTTACAAATTGAGCACTTCTTCGTACGACACCCGACTTCTGCTTCATTTATGTCGTTCTTGATACGTTGTACCCGTCACTGGCCAACATTTTTCTTCAGCCCATCAATGTCTGCGGCCCAGATAAGTTGCTCTCAAGTCGGATGGCCAGTGAAATGGCCAACCACACCGTAATTATACAGCTCTGCACTCCAAGTTTACATCACCTCCTCTTTGTTAAAATAATCAGAGAGACTAGCCGGGATGCTGCGCCACCGTCGAACATGCGGCCATGAGATGTGAGTAGGGCCTATGCAGAAGAAGAAGCTTGTTGCAAGTGCATATGCAACTAGCATGATGTAGCGTGCACTCGTGAGTGATTCTCTCGCGGTTCGTCCCACGACGTCCTTTATCCCAGAACAGTATCTCGAAACAAAGCTCCATTGTATCCATCTTTAATGCCCGGTGCATCTCACCCTTCTTGCTCTTCTCCTCTATGTACTTGGTGATCATGGTGGAATACAGTACTATGTCATTTACCATGGTGAGAGACGCGTTGTTGCTTCTGTCAACAAAGTAATTTGTGGTACCGCGCAGAATTACCTCTACAATACCAACCAAAGGGAGCACCTTGCGCCGAGCATGACCCAATTGTACACCTCGCACCGCGCATGACCCAATTGTACACCTCGGCTAGATTGATTGTCATGACACCATATCGAGCACTACCCTATCATGTAGCAGCGACCACTTCTCCTTAGGCTCGTGCTCAATCCAGTCCGAGAAGCATTTCACATGCGCCTCCGTCTTCCTCACCACACTAGGACCATCTGTGAGTAGCTGTGGCAATGCTTCAGGGGCCTGGTCAGTGCTTGTAGCGGGTTTTTACGCTGCCTCCCTTCTGTACGTCTAGGTCTGCTCATACATAATCTTCTAGAGTGCGTCAAACTTTTGTTACTGGTTTTGGTTGCATAGTCGCTTGAACAGGTTCATCAAGTCCTTATTGCAGAATTGCTTGTAGAAGTTTGCACCCAAGTGCCTCATGCACCACCTACTCTGCAGATTCCCCCATGGAAGTGGTTCATTCTATCCTTATTGTAGCTGAGTTATTGCACTCAGCAGGCCCGCATGCTGATCATGTATGACGCATACGTTAGGACAGTCTTGTACAACAAAAATTCTCAAATTCCTCAGGAACCACAACCAGTTGTTTGCGTTCTCTCTTTCAACAAATGCGAATGCCACGGGAAGAACTTGATTGTTCCCGTTCGTCGCTATTGCAGTCATGACCCTTGTACTTTTCAGTCAGGAATGTGCTATCCACGCACAAGATTGGACGGTAGTACTGGAATGCATTGATGCATGAATCAAAGGCAAAGAATGCTCGCTTCAGTACCCTCTTGTTGCCCCACTTTGGATGCATGGAATCTTCAATGGCGACATGAGTACCGGGATTCCTTCCCTGTATGATTCGGAGTTGGCCGAGCAGGTTGTGGTAAGAGTCCTCGAACGTACAAAACCTTGATTCTAATACCTTCTGTTTTGTCATCCACGTCTTGGCATAGCCGATTGTGTACTTGAATCTTGCCTCAATCGCCCGAATGATGGATTATGGCTCAAAATCTAGATATCCACGATCTCACCGCACATGATGTTCGTGATGAAGCCTGATGACAGGTTCTTGTGGGACTGCACTGACTCAGCGATGACACATGTGTGAGGGACCACTATAGAGCATTTTTAGTAGTTGTCCCAGTTAGGCTAAAATGTGTGCACTCGCCAAGGGCATCCCTCTATGTCGCACTTCATGCCTAGCATTTTGGGTTAGACTTGACGACTGTGAATATACGCCGCACCAACAAGGCCTAGAATTTGACAACCTCTTGCACGGCCTCCTTGCATTTGTACATATCTCCTTGCCTAACCTCACTCTGGTCGTACTCCCACGGCACACGAGAGCCTTCGTTAACGGCGAAGTTATCGAACTGGCATGTGTTCCACTCAGATGGAACCACCTGCTGCTCCACAACATCCTCGTCGTCGGATCCTTCATCTTCTGACAATGACATGTAGTCCTAGTCTTCGAGATCCATCCTTTGGACTACTAGGGCTTATAGCTCCTCAACCTCGGCAGCAAGCCCACTAGCTTGCCTGACTGAAGGAGCTCCTTCCACACGGTCTTCATCGACAACATCAGCAACTCCCGGACCTTATTCCATTGTGTGCACCGCGCTGTGGCTTGTCCCCAACTTCTTCTTCGGCATCACCATCATCTTCTTGTTCAGCTGCCGATGCAGGAGTAGGCTTAGCATATGCTTGGGCCAGAAGGACCAAATCCCACCATCTGTAACATCCCAATTTTCTGAGCTTTAAAAATCTTTTGAATAGTTAGTAGTTGGAAAATTCACCCTTGAGAGTTTATTTGGATTAAAATTCAAAGCCTAATATGGACCTTTAGTATCAAGACCATTTAATATGATTAATGTCAACTTCAACAATTGTCAAAACTATTTTATTTGGATTCTTCGTGCTTGGATATATTTTCTAGATTTTTCTAGATTTTTTTTGAGTTCATTTGCTATTTTCTAATTGCCATTTGGATATTCTAGTATTTCTAAAATACAAAAACTATTAATAATCTCATAAATAAGTTTGGGCCAAATCTCTTCAGCCCAATTCTTTTTCCCTCGCATGTGGCCCGCTTCGCGGCCCAATCGCGCGTTTGCGCCAGCCCGCTCGACCGCCCCTTCGCTTCCATTGACCAGTGGGCCCCATTGCCAGGTCGTCGTCCACCTCGCGTCATCGTCTCCGCGTGAACTTCGTCCGAAGCCACCATTGAAGTCTTCTTGAAGCTTCATCCTACAAAATCGTTTCCAACCGAAAGAATCTCTCGGTGATACGGTTTCCGAATTCCCTTATCTCCTCGCATCAAAATCCGACCGTATCACACCCTGTATCCCTTTCTATCTCCGAATTCATCACGTGGTCGTCTCGGACTTGTTACAAATTAGAAATCTTGCCTTGGTCAATTAAGAACTTAACTTTGTGCGCCATTGAACTGAGCCACAACTGTACGACCACATGCCTGGTATGGGACGGGCCTAACTTAGTAAGTTATGGAGTCTCGACATTGACTACTCAGGTAGTAGCTTAAGCTCTGTGCTAGGGTGGAGGTGTGTTTCTGCCTTTGTGGCGATTCACATTTATGAGCGGTTCACCGTCTTCAGGTCTAACGATGTGCGATAGGCTAATTTCCTATGTGGGCGTTGGTACTGTTAGTAAAACACATCGGGAGTGTCAATGTTTGAGATGAAGTTTCTGAAATGTTTTGTTATGATTAGTGCTAGCTACACTACTTATATCGTGTGGGTAAAGTGTACAACCTTTGTAGAGTGTTAATCAATCTATTCGAATAGTCGCATCCGCAGTCATGGAGATGCTCGGGGATTTCACACAAGGGGTAGTTTTCATAAAATATTTGGGAAGGGAGCTGTGTGATCTAAGTCATATGGCTGTATGAATAATTTGATTCGACTTTATATCCTTTGTGAAAACAACTGGTAAATTAATATTGTTTATTTGTTTGAAATATTGCTTTGATCTATTATTTGTATTCATGATTGCTATAATCAATCAACAGAACTGGAGGAGTCTTCGCTCGCTTTTGAGGAGGAGTTCTACGAAGGTGCTGATCGCTAGGTCTTGATCTCAGTCGGTTGCCTGTGGTGAATCGATGGGTTTTCGCTGAAGTTTATTCTATTCCGCTACTGCTTATTCAATTATTGCCAGCCCGGCGAGGCTTAATAAGTGTAAACTCGACCACAAGGTCACAATAGTCATTTGCTATTCAAATTACTCGTTTATTCTATTATTTCGTCTTGTGTGGATCGATATTCATCTATGTTGATACTATGTGCACAAGCGTGATCCTGGACTAATGCGTTATGCATAGAGGGTCCAAAATTGCATTTTTGAGTCCCAATAGAGGTGGTATCAGAGCCATACTGACTGTAGGTCTTGACCTTAGTTAGATCGGCCGTCTTTAGAGTGTCCAAACTATTTTATAAAGGAAAATTAACTTGCAAGATTAATGGAACTGCTTAACTTCTCTTGTGTCTCTCTTGACTCAACTATTGCTGAAATTTTCCCCTCCCCGCTGTTTTTAATTTGGCTCTTACCCTCTTGTTTGTCTTGGCAGATGCCACATTTCCAGAACTATGGTGAGCATGAGGGAGGACTTGATGCAGAACTATGGAAGCTTTTGCAAGTGCTCGAAGGATTCGATCGACCGATGTACAAGGGCACCGACTGGGTGGTGAATGGCCGAAGCCGTGGAGTGCTTTGTCGTTTAGCCATCTATGCTCGGAGGGACACTAAAACCAGCCATCCTATGAATATCTCTATTTGGAGGATGGTCTTTTCAGAAGGAATCCATGAGTCCTCGCGTCTTGCTATCTTGAGGATCTGCAACATCTATACTCGCGAGCTTCAGGATGCAGTCTTTCGCTATCATCCCCATGCCTCCGCAGTGGACCTTTCTATACGATACCCATCTATAGATGGAGAGCGCAATGCCACTGTGGTGCATCTTGCCCTGTTTGCTAGTTCAGGAGGAATCCCTAGAGTTGGCCGCCATGGAGTTAGAGTGCGTCTACGAGACTCTTCAGATGGTAGAGGAAGGATCATCGTGCTAGAAGGAGCTCTCTACAGCCAGCATGAGCACGAGGAAGACCATGACGAGGAAGACCCTGAAGAGAAAGACCCAGAGGAAGACCTTGGAGAGGAAGACCCAGAAGAGGCGGAGGAGCCAGCAAAGCCCGAAGCACTAGAGGAGCCTGTTCTGCCTGCACCAGGGATACCTATTCCTACTGCACCAGTCCCGGGGCACCAAGACCAGTCTGCAAGGATGCCCGCGCAGTTCCAGGTCTATAGCAGACAGGAGCACCGTCATGGATATGGAGGGTATCACATCAACTAAGTTCACTTAGGATTAGGTTAAGTCAGTCGAAGCTTAGTGTGTTTGAGATGTGTTAGTTTAAGTTTAGGAGTGTCACCCTTTAAGCGGTAGTTTGTGTGTTGAGGTTTGCGTTTGTTTTCTTGTGTGCGAGTATGAGCTGCAAAGGCCCTATGGTATCTGTTACAGCTATGCTAAGACCCCTATAAATATAAGTATTTTAGTTGATTTCTTGAGACTGTGTTTGTTGGGTTTAATCTACCCCCTCGATTAGTTCTTAACTTATCTTGTTCTTGCTACCTTATCTAACCCATGGAGCTTTCGCGAGATGGTTCAAACTTGTCACACTGCTACTGGTGGGTCCGGAACCCCTGGGTCAGAAGAAAATGAGTAGACACCCACAGGAGCAGTCCCGCCGCAAGCACCTCCAATTGATTTACAGAATTTTGGAGTGTTCAATGTAGCTCAAACGCAGATGATGTACACGATGATGAACCAGATGCAAAATATGAACAATAATTAGAACAATAATGCAACACCAATCAACCATAGTCATCATGGACTGTCCAAGCTGGCAGAGTTCATGAGAGCCCGTCCACCAACTTTCTCCGGGAATGTCTCACCAGTAGAAGCCGATGATTGACTTCGTGTCAAAAAAAAGGAAGCTGCTGAACACCCAATGCAGCGATCATGGGAAGGTTCTCTATGCCACTCACCAAATGGAGGGGATTACTATCGAATAGTGGGAAAACTTCTGTGCTGCACATGAGATGCCACAGAACATTACCTAGGAAGAATTTTTAACAGCTTTTCGCCAGTATCATGTGCGAGAAGGAATTATTGATCTGAAGAAGGATGAATTTCATGCCCTCAAGCAAGGAGGCATATCAGTGACCGACTACCTCAACAAATTCTCTCAGCTTGCCTGCTATACCGCGGAAGACGTCACCACTGACAAGGCTCGCCAGAGTCATTTTCTGAAGGGACTAAATACCGGACTACAAGTTAGTCTGCTTATCCATACCTTTCCAGATTTTCAGGAGCTAATCAATAAATCTTTGATCCTTGAAGATAAGTGCAAAGAGTTGGAGGACAACTGTAAGCGCAGAATGGCTCAACAAGGGAGTCATTAAGCTCAATAGAAAACGAGAATAGTTCCCCAACAATTCATTCGTTTTTCATAATAGAACTCTTTCAGGACACCTGCACCTACCTCAGCACCTCGTCCAGCTGCTCAGAATTTTCGCAACCATGCGCCCGTCAACCAAAATCCCAGGGACAATCAGTAGAGTGGAGCTAGAGTTTGCTATACCTACCGTCAGCCAAGACACTTCACCAACCATTGTCCTCAGAAAGGAATAATGACTCTAGTACGCTTCCACCTTGGAGCTACACCAACCAAGACACCAGCATCAAGCATCAACCAAGGAGCCTCTCAACTTGCCGATCAATCCAGAGGAGCGCTGTAGTCTGTGGTCAAAGGCCGTGTCAACCACGTCACTCTGGAAGGAGCCTAGGAAGCAGCCGTCATCACACTGGGTAAGTTTCTGGTTAACTCAGTACCTGCATCAGTTTTGTTTGATTCTGGAGCTTCACATTATTTGTTTCTGGAGTTTTTGCTACCAAAAATAATTTGGAAGTTATGCGTATTAAGCATACTCTGTTAGTCCAGTCACCTAGAGCAAAGTTAAGTTCTAAAGTGGGGTGTTTGGAAGTTAAATTACTCATAACTGGGGTTGAGTTTCTAGCCAATCTCATTGTTTTATACACCCAAACCTTAGACATCATCCTTGGCATGGATTGGCTATCAAAGCACAAAATTGTGCTAGATTGTGGCCGAAGAGCTGTAACAATCGATGATATTGATGGAAAGAAGGTGGAGTTTCTAGCCACTTCAGTGCGGGATGGGCATTTATTAGTCAATAGCATGAAGACCGTTTCTTTGGATGATGTACCTATTATCATAGAATACCCAGATGTGTTTCCAAAAGATTTGCTAGGAATGCCACCGGATCGTGATATTGAGTTTATCATCGATCTAGTGCTGGGAACATCGCCAATCTCTAAGAGACCCTATCGGATGTCAGCCGATGAGTTAGTAGAAATGAAGAAGCAGATTGAAGAATTTCTTGAGAAGGATTTTGTGAGACCTAGTTCTTCGCTGTGGGGAACGCCAGTTTTGTTTGTCAAAAAGAAGGATGGAAGCATGAGAATATGCATTAATTATCGTGCTCTTAATGAAGTCACCATCAAGAACAAGTATCCACTGCCATAAATCGATGATTTGTTTGATCAGGTGAAAGGAGTCGGAGTATTCTCAAAGATTGATCTGTGATCAAGGTACCATCGGTTGAAGATTTGCCCAAAGAATATTTTGAAGACCGCTTTCTCTACGCGGTACGGACATTATGAGTTCTTAGTCATGTCCTTTGGTTTGACTAACACCCCTACATATTTCATGAATATGATGAATAAAGTATTCATGGAATATTTGGACAAGTTTGTACTTGTGTTCATTGATGACATTTTGGTTTATTCCAAGATAGAAGAAGAACATGTCGAGCATCTGAGGTTAATCCTAGAGAAACTTAGAGAGCATCAATTGTATGCTAAGTTCAGCACGTGTGATTTTTGGAAAAAGTAGGTCGATTTCCTTGGTCATGTGATGACAGCCGAAGGAGTAGCAGTTGACCCTAGCAAAGTTAAAGCAGTGCTACATTTGGAGCAACCCAAGACCATTACACATATTCACAGTTTATTTGGAATGGTGGGATATTACCACCATTTCATTAAAGGATTCTCGATGGAGAAAGGAGGAGAAGAAATTCACTTGGACCTCAGCTTATGAGGAAAGCTTTCAAGAATTGAAGAAGCGTTTGACTTCAGCCCCAGTGCTAATTCTACAAGATATCTAGAAAGATTTTGATATCTGCTGTGATGCTTCGCGTCAAGGATTAGGATGCATCCTGATGCAAGAAGGAAGAGTTGTTGTTTACGCGTCAAGGCAATTGAAACCTCATGAGGAGAATTACCCTACCCATGATCTGGAATTAGCTGCCATTGTGCATGCTTTAAAGATTTGGTGTCATTTTCTCATTGGTAATCGCTGTGAGGTATACACAGATCATAAAAGTTTGAAGTACATTTTCACCTAGTCTGACCTAAACATGTGGCAGAGAAGATGGTTAGAGTTAATAAATGATTATAATCTTGGAATCCACTACCTTCCTAGAAAAGCCAATGTCGTTGCAGATGCCTTAAGTTGTAAGAGCTACTGCAATGCTTTGGAAGTAAAAGAGAATTGTCCAAAACTTCAAGAGGAATTTCAGAAGTTAAAGTTGGAAGTTGTAACAGAAGGATTCGTAGCCAGTCTAGAAATACAGTCCACCTTGGAGAAGCAGATTCGTGAAGCCCAACCAAATGATCCTGAGATTAAGGACATAAAGCGTAACATGGAAGAAGGTAAATTCAAGGATTTCACCAGAGACGATCAAGATATACTTTGGATTAATAGACGTATCTGTGTACCAGATGTCGATGGGTTAAGACAGCTAATCTTAAAGAAAGCCCATGACTCAAAGTATTCTATTCACCTGAGGAGTACTAAGATGTACCAGGATGTTAAGAATAAATTTTGGTGGCCAAATCTAAAGCGAGAAGTCGTAGAGTTTGTTGCCTTGTGTGATGTATGTCAGAAAGTAAAGGCAGAACATCAGCTACCAGTAGGTCTGTTGCAACCCCTGCAGATTCCAGAGTGGAAATGGGAAGAATTAGAATGGATTTCATTACCAGTTTGCCCAGGACTCAATCGGGTTACGATTCAATTTGGGCAATAGTTGATCGTTTGACTAAAGTTGTTCATTTCTTGCGCGTCAAAGCCACCCACTCAAGAGATCGCCTTGCAGAGTTATATATGTTAAGAATTGTCAATTTGCATGGTGTTCCTAAGAAGATAGTGTCAGATCGAGGATCTCAGTTCAAATCTCGTTTTTGGTAGAGTCTGCATGAAGCATTGGGAACTCATCTGAATTTTAGTACTGCATATCACCCTCAGACAGATGGGCAGACTGAAAGAGTAAATCAAATAGTAGAGGATATGTTGAGAGCTTGTGCTCTAGCTAATGCCACCATTTGGGACAAGAGTTTGCCATATGCAGAATTATCATACAACAATAGTTACCAAGCCAGTCTGCAAATATCACCATTTGAAGCTTTGTATGGTCATACATGCAGAACTCCTCTGAATTGGTTAGAAAAAGCTGAGCCTAAGGTATCCAGACCAGATATTATTCAAGAAGCAGAATAACAAGTGTCTACGATCAGAGAAGGATTGAAGATAGCTCAGTCCAGACAGAAGAGCTATGCTGATAATCGTCGTCATGACCTCAGCTTTGAACTAGAAGATTTTGTGTATCTTCGAGTTACTCCGATGAGAGGGGTCAAAAGATTTCATGCCAAGAGGAAGCTTGCCCCAAGATACATCGATCCATTCAGGATTGTGAGTCGTCGAGGAGAGGTTACTTATCAACATGAACTGCCGCAGTCGTTAGCAGGAGTGCATGATATCTTCCATGTCTCTCAGTTGAAGAAGTATCTTCGTGTGCCAACAGAACAAACTCCTTTGGATTCAATTGAGTTAAAAGAAGATCTCACTTATAAAGAGCAACCAGTCAAGATTTTGGATATCGCTGAGCGTTAGACTAGAAGCAAGACCGTTCATTTTTGTAAGGTTAAGTGGAGCAACCACTCAGAAGGAGAAGCAACGTGGGAGCGTGAAGAAGAGCTAAAAGTTGAGTTCCCTAACCTTTTCTCTAGCTAGCCTGAGTCTCGGGGTCAAGATTCCTTTAAGGGGGGAGGTTTGTAACATCTCAATTTTCTGAGCTTTAAAAATCTTTTGAATAATTAGCAGCTAGAAAATTCACCCTTGAGAGTTTATTTGAATTTAAATTGAAAGCTTAATATGGACCTTTAGTATCAAGACCATTTAATATGATTAATGTAAACTTCAACAATTGTTAAAAGTATTTATTTGGATTCTTTGTGCTTGGATATATTTTCTAGATTTTTCTAGAATTTTTCTGAGTTCATTTGCTATTTTGTAATTGCCATTTGGATTTTCTGGTATTCCGAAAATACAAAAACTATTAATAATCTCATAAATCGGTTTGGGCCAAATCTCTTCAACCCAATTATTTTCCTCATACGTGGCACCTTCACGCCCCAATCGTGCTTTTTTGCGCCAGCTCGCCCACCCTCGCTTCCTAATCCGGTGGGCCCCTTTATTAGGTCCTCGTCCACCTCGCGTCATCATCTCCGTGTGAACTTCATCCGAAGCCGAAGCCACAATTGAAGTCTTCTCGAAGCTTCATCCGACAAAATCATTTCTAACCGAAAGAATCTCTCAGCGATACGGTTTCTGAATTCCCTTATCTCCCCGCATCCAAATCCGGCCGAGTCACACACCATATCCCTTTCTATCTCCTAATTCATCGTGTGGTCATCTCGGACTTGTTTTGAACTCCACCACCGGTACGCCACCCTAGCCTTGTCCGTACCCTATAAATAGGACCCCTAGGATCGCCTCCTCACCCTTGTCCAGAAGCCCCAATCAATTCCACCTCTAGAGCCCTAGCGCCGCCACAACCTAGCTTTTTGGGTTTTGCCGTTGCCGTTTGTTTTCTTCAAATTGTGTCGCCGCCCTTGTCAACGTCGACCACACCACCGAGTCTGTCGTCACACGGACTACATCCAGCACCCTTCCTCGTCGCCAGTACCTCACCGGAGCCCAATTCCGACAACGGCTGAGCTTTTTCTCCGCTCGAAGCTCACCACCGGCCATCACCGTCGCCCTCGGCCACCCGTGAGTGCACCCCTAGGTTCGTAATAGCCTCCTCTACCCGTTAGTACCACTCACTGCTGCTGAATCGCCGCTGTTCACCGGAGCCTTTGGTTCCCAAGCCTTACCGTCGGTGAAGCTGACGTGTTTGTCCACGTGGCTTGCCACCTCAACGCTTGTGCGGGCGAGTCGTCCTGCGTGGCATCTACGTCATTGCCACGTGCGCGTGTGTGCCACCTCAAAGCCCAGGCAGATCCAAAGCCCGGCGGATCCAATCCATCGCGAGCCATCTCAATGACGTGTGAGTCCCACATGTCAAAAGGATTTTTTTTCTTTTTCGTTTTGGCTGAAATCACTTGCTGGCGTTAGCTTGCATCATATTCTAATTTTTCAATAGAAAAATAAATCGAGAAATTCCAGAAATTCCAATTTAGGCATTTCTTTAGATTTAGAACTTCCAAAAAGCCATATCTTCTTCATCCGAACTCTGATTGAGCCCATTCAAATTTCTAAATTCGAGCTATATTATACTGAGATTTTTATTTAATTTTTTGAGTTTGTTTTCTCTCTTTTATTTATTGATTTATTTTGTTTATTTGCTTCGTTTGCGAGTAGACATTAATTCTTCGGGGAATTTTGAAGAAGGAGTTCACCAAGACCAAAACCAGTACCAGGATCTATTCCAAGGCAAGTTGTGTCTTTGATCATATTGAACCCAGTTTTCAAAGTTACTTAGATTCAAAGTAATGCATTTTCTTTAAGTATTTATTTAAATGCTTTTGGGTTTATTTATTAATCTTATTTGTTTATATCCATCTTGTCCATTGTTATATCATAATCTTTTGTCACCCTAGATTGGTGTTAGGACCCAAAAATACAATTCTGGACCCTCTGTGTATAATGAACTAGTCCAGGATCACGCTAGTACACATAGTGTCAACATAGATAAATATCGATCCACACAAGACGATTAATAATATAATCGAGTAATTTGATAAACAAATAATGGTTTTGACCTTATGGTCAACGACGGTCAACGACGAGGAGGATCGGGACTAAGCTTGGAGAGCTGAGGTCCAGAACGATCAAGGATGTCGGGTGAGGTCAATGGACTCAAGCGTGGCATAGAATGGACAAGGATGACCGAACGGGCAATTCGGTGCGACTGGTTGATCAAGCGGAGCGGGGGTCGGTGCAAGTGCCATGGAGGCTCCGGTGGGATCCGGACGGGAGAGACTTGCCGACCCGATGAGAGCCGCTGGATCAACCTACGCGTGGCGAAGCATGGATGTGTTTCGCGTAGTTCAGACTCGGTCTTCGGAAAAGATCGAGAAGGGGTATTTTGATAATTTTACCAAATACCGCCTTGGTGACCTTTTGCCAACCCACGGCGCAAGACGGAGCGTGGTGAAGCGGATTAGGTCGAGAGAGTTGAAGACGGCGCTTTAAAATGCGTGCGTGTGTGACCCGTTTGTGTTGGGCCTTAACGGGAGCCCATTAGGGTTAATTCTCTAGAAGCTAGGCCTTTATATAAATAGGGGTGGCTGCTGTGATATAGCACCCAAGTACTTCATTTTGTAAACCCTAGTTTGGTTTTAGGGCATTAGAGAAAGAGGAGAGGCTTAGGGCTCTAGGGAGATGAGATGAGTTGTGTGCTCATGGATTGAGTTTTATCCTTCATGGATGGAGTGGTTGTAAACCCTCTCAACCTCAGATCAATCTATGGATGATTCCCAAAGATGAGTCTCTTTTGTGTTCATGCTCTCTATTTGTGATCTTTGGTCATTTCTTGACCCCTTGGTTTTTGGTTGTTTTCGTGCCCTCTTACTCCTTGCTGTGACATGTGGAAACATATCTAAGATCACCTAGATCATCAATCTCCCACGAGCAAGGTTTAGATCAGGTTTTCGTTTTTTGCCCAGTTTTGAACTTTCCTTCGGTTGAATGGAAAAAGGTCAAAACTTTGATGTGGATCTACTCAATATCTGCTTGGAATAGGTTCTTAATATCCTTAGGAAGGTGTGTTCCAAATTTGGTCAAGTTTGGCCGTGTAGATCAAAAGTTAGACCGATTTTCGTTTTGGTTTTGGGCTATCTGCCTTTATTTACAGTCGGGGCGGTCGGACGACTTTTCATAACGCCGGTCAAACCGCCACGGTCGACCAAATTTTTGCCGTGATCGACCGATTTCGAGTTAGGGTTTGGTTACATTGGTTATTTGCTTTGGGGTTTTGGTTGAGTTCAACACAAGTCTTCGTTGTTGATCCTCATAGCTCTCATAGCTATTGGGGTGAATCTGGAGTTGAATCTGAACGAGGTGAAAATTAGGCGAGCTCCTATTCACCCCTCTCTAGTCGCCTTTCCAGTCCTACAGGGATCGATGGACGGCCTCTGTGCATCTGTTCACAGAAGGGACGGTGCTCTGTACGACCGTCCACGGGAAGGACGACAGCGTCGATAAGTTGAGAGTTAACTCAGAAAAAAGATCTAGCCGCATAATATCTTTTTTTCTGAGTTAACTCCCAACTACAACATCCAAAAGCATGACTTAGACAGACTGTATCAACGCTGTCGTCCTTCCCACGGACGGCTGTGCAGAGCACCGTCCCTCCCGCGGATGGACGAGCGGAGGCCGTCCATCCCATGGACGGACAACTGGGATCACGCCACGCGCTACGGATGAGGCAAATCCATACGTCCCTCAGACGGACAGTAGCTGTCCGAGCGCGAGCGGGACGGACAATGGAGTCTATCCGTGGATGGTGCAGATTAGCTGACGTGGCGGGACGGGAGCCATCCGTCCCACCCACGGACAGTATCAGATGCTACTTTTACAAATTACACGGGGGAGAGGGACATTCCTGTTATTGCATGTCAAAAATTGCCAATTAGGAAGAAAAAAAATCCCGATATACATAGCTCAGGATTCAAGGAGCTGTGCGTATCGTATCTACATTGGAGCTTGGTTCTGCCAAAGCTGCTGAATCACAGTTTACATAGTTATTTGGCTGTGAAGTGGGTGCTTTTCCTTTCAGGTACTTGGGTATTCCTATCCACTTTAAAAAGTTAAGGAATAGTGATTGGAAAGGGGTAGAGGATAGAATTGAGAAAAGCTTAGTAGTTGGAAAGGAAAAAATATGTCTGTGGGGGGACGTTTAGTACTTATTAACTTGGTACTTAGCAGTTTGCCTATGTTTATGTTTTCTTTTTTTCAAGTGCCTAGACAAGTCCTCAAGCGACTAGATTTTTATCGTTCTAGATTCTACTGGCAGAGTGACAATCATAAACATAAATACAGACTTGCTAAATGGAGTGTAGTTTGTTCACCCAAAGAGCATGGCGGTCTAGGTGTTCCAAACTTAGACGCAAAAAATAAAAGCCTTCTTGGGAAATGGTTATTTAAACTGCTAAATGAAGGTGTTTGGCAATCATTGCTAATGTGGAAGTATTTGGGAGACAAAAGTCTTTCGCAGGTGGTTAATAAGGCTGGGACGTCTCATTTTTGGTCGGGGCTTATGAAAATTAAAGATCAATTTCTTCGGTTCGGGTCTTTCCAGGTTCAAAATGGAAGGCAAACTAGGTTTTGGGAAGATATTTGGTTAGGTGATTCTCCGTTGAAAAAACAGTACGCTATTCTTTATAATGTGGTATGGAGAAAGGAGGATACTGTGGCAACTATTATGAAATCGACACCTTTAAATATTTCTTTCCGAAAATCTATTATTGGTCCCAAGTTACATGCTTGGAATGATCTAATTTTCAGAATTGCTAATTTACAGTTAAGCTCTCAAAAGGATACCTTTAGATGGAATTTAAATAAATCTGGCCTGTTTACGGTCAAATCTTTCTATGGGGCTCTAATTAACAATTATCAAGTCTCTATTAGGAATTTATTTTGGCTAATTAAAATTCCCTTAAAAGTACAAATTTTCCTTTGGTATCTCAAAAGAGGGGTAGTTTTAACTAAAGATAATCTGCTTAAAGAAATTGGAGGGGAAGCAAGCAGTGTTGTTTCTGTATTAAAGATGAAACAATTCAGCATCTTTTTATTAATTGCACTTTTGTGCGTCTCACTTGGTGGGTTGTCAGTTGTGCGTTTAATTTATCCCTTCCTATGAGCATAGCAAACATGTTCGGGAGTTGGTTAGCTGGAATTCTAACAATTTTAAAGTCACAACTCTTGGTGAGAGCTAGTGCCTTATGTTGGTCTATCTGGTTATGCTGGAATGATGCCGTTTTTAATAAAAAGATTGTTACTAATCCATTACAGATTATCCTTTTGACCGGGCACTAGCTGAGGGCTTGGGCAAATCTGCAGAAACCGGACCAGAAGGAGTCCATGCTTGGATGGAAGCGTCCGTCTGAAGGTTATGGCGAAGCAAATTTTATTTACTCATGGGTGGTGGTTTAGTCAAAGAATTTGTAATGATTAAGTTTAAATTTCAGTCAAAATTTGCTTGTAAGGCTTATGCCAGTATTAACAGTTTGGCTACTATGGTACCTTAAACTTTTTAATATATTAGGCTGTGTGCATCTTTAATACAGACACCGGGAAAGATTGTCCTCTTCCATTATCTAAAAATCTACATTGGAGCTCGTGTACCCCTGCTCCTGCATAGGAATCCATGGCTCCATTCTCCGCTTACCCCTACTCGGCTAATTTTACTACCGTGCTCCAGTTAACAGCTGGGTCAAATCGTCGCGTAAATATATACTAGATGAATTCCATCACCCAAAGCACCCCTCTATTCAACACATCCACAAACAGGAAAGAAAGATAAGGTTCCATAGAATAAGGTTACATACGCTTATCCTTCATCCTTGGTTGTGCCGATGCATCAGGGCGCTGGCCCTTTGTGCCGGTTAGATTTGCACTGAACGTCTGCGGTGCCCGCTAGGCGTCCGAAGTAGTTACGCATGATGCCAATCGTGCATACACGGGGCCACGGATGGATTTCATCTATGGCTTAAAAAAATATGCTAGCGACTCAGATCAGTAGAATCACTGTAGATCGTTGGCCCCTTTGTGCTAGTTCGACCAACATCGAGCATCTACGGTGCCTCCTAGATGTAGAAAGTAGCGATGTACGATGGTAAACGTGCGTACGTGGAACGAAGAGGGTAGATTTCACCCCTAGCTTAAAAACAAACCGGCGGCCCAGATCGAAAGAATCACCGCATGAATCACCTCCGTGAAGGACAAAATCACACGTGCGGCCCCCTGCACCGACACTAGCTTGGCCTGATAATCCCATGAAAAAAGAAACACCCCGATGGTCGTTAGCGGGCCATGACCAAGGGGACATCTGGGCGTTGGCCCCTTCGTGCAAGTTCGACTGGCACCGAGCTCCTACAGTGCCCCCTAGGCCCTCGAAGAAGCCACACACGATGTCAAACGCGCATATGAGGGGCCAAGGGAGTGGATTTCATCTCTGGCTTAAAAAATAACCCGACGACCCAGATCGATAGAATCAGCGCACAAAACACCTATGTGAAGGTAGAAATCACGCACCCCCTCCCACACGGACACCAGCTTGGTCTAATGATCTCGTAGATATAGAAACACCCCAATGGCCGCTAGCCCAAAAAACGATGTTAGCAGGCACCGACCTGGGGCAACATCTGGGTGTTGTCCCCTTCGTTCTGGCTCCACTAGCACTGAACATCTGCGGTGCCTCCTAGGCCCCCGAAGTAGCCATGCACGATGCCAAACACGCATAAGCGGGGCCACAGGGGTGGATTTCACCTCTAACTTAAAAAATAAGATGACGGTTCAGATATACATCACTGCACGAACCACCTACGTAAAAGCCAAAATCGAGCACACGGTCCCCCGCACTAACACCGACTTGACCCGATGCTCTCGTAGATATAGAAATGCCTCAACGGTCGCTGGCCAAAAGAACAATGTCGGCAGGCACCGACCCAGGGTGACATCTGGGTGCTGGCTTCTTTATGGTGGTTTGACCAATGCCAAACATCCACTGTGCCCCCTAGGCGCTTGAAGTAGACACGTACGATGCCAAATGTGCATACATGGAGCCACAGGGTTGGATTTCACCAATGGCTTAAAAATAAGGGGTAATTAGGTCAATGACATCGCGTTAGAGCGTAATCGGAGGAATGACACTCTATTCTCCACGGGTTGGAAAATAACATCACGAACATCGAAAAATTAGACAAATGACATACTAGCCAGTTACCTTCGTTTCCAGAATTTTTTAAATATAGAAGCTGAGCTCAAAAAATTATCATTTTTTTTGTGGAATCTCCCGACACAGTTTAATTGCTTGTATATTTTTTTTCAAAACTTTATACATTCTGATTTTGTCTCTAAAATTTATTTAATTATACTGTTTGTAGGGATTTTGTAATATAGAAAATGAGGTCCAAACATTATGAATTTTTTTTCAGGCTCCTTACATAGTGGACTTGATTGTGTAATTTTTCTAGAATTTTTACAAAATTAAGAAATACAATTTCATAATGTTCTTACATTATGAAATATTAGACTTCTCACACAGTGGACATTATAAAACTGCATTACTTAATTTTGTAAAATTTTGAAAAAAAATACATAATCAAGTCCACTATGTAAGGAGCCTGAAAAAAATTTCATAATGTTTGGATCTCATTTTTCATATTAGAAAATTCCTACAAACAGTATAATTAAATGAATTTAAGAGACAAAATCAGAATGTATAAAGTTTTGAAAAAAAATACACAAGCAATTAAACTGTGTCGGGAGACTCCAAAAAAAATTGATATTTTTTTAGCTCAGTTTATATATTTAAAAAATTCTGAAAATGGAGGTAACTGGCTAGGATGTCATTTGTCTAATTTTTCGATGTTCGCGATGTTATTTTTCAACCCGAGGAGAACGGAGTGTCATTCCTCCGATTATGCTCTAACGCGATGTCATTGACCTAATTACCCCTAAAAATAATTAGGCAGCCCAGATCGGGAATCATTGTACGAATCACCTCCGTGAAGGATGAAATCGCGTGTTGTCCCCCACCAACGCCAGTTTGGCCCGATGTTCCTATAGAGATAGAAAAGCCACGACGGTCGTTGGACCAAAAAAAATCGTCGGCGGGCCCCGACCAGGGGCGACATGTGGGTGGTGGCCCCTTCGTGCTGGTACATAGAGAGTACTTGAGCTTGGTAAGAGAGGTAAGATCGGCAAGGAATAACATTAGATACCACTTTGAAGGAATAAAATGATATCACGTGTAAAGATGAATATCATGTCGAGGTCAAGATGATCAAAAGAAGCTACCACTTGAAAGAATATCACTTGAATGACAAAATTGCATTTGTGATCAAGAAAAAATAGTAGAGGGTAGCTTGCAAGGATATCAATAAATATCTTGACCAAAGGAAGTAATCAAGGTGGCCGAAAGAAGTAGAAATCAACAAATAGGCCATTTCCTATTGCTAACAATAACGCCCAGTCAGACTAGCGTTCAAAGTGCGGTTAGACCGGAGAGCTCGTGGCCAGACTGGCGTTCAAAGTGCGGTTAGACCGGAGAGCTTGTGGCTAGACCGATGTTCAAAGTACGGTTAGACCGGAGGGTTAACGGTCAGACCACTAGGAGGCAGCCGGTCAGACCGGCTGAGACTAAATCTGTCAGCAGATTTCAGTTCTGTTTTTGGAGAAAAAGATGGAAATGCTGTATTTTGCTCCAAACGTTCACACAATAAAACAAATAAACATATTTGGAGTATTTCCAACTTATATAGCCTTTAGAAATCCAACTCTTAAATAGTTTTTATAAATTAGCTTTTGTTTTCGCAAATGAAATCTTATTTTCATGAAACTTCTCCAAAAGAGCTAAATTGAGCATATAATGAAATTTAGAGCATCCAATTTTATGTATGAGTTATTAATACCATTATGGACCTATTCATATGAATAAATTAGGCTCAAATGGCAAAACCCATTTAAGTGCTAGAAAGTGACCATTTAGGTCAAGATTGTATTTTGGACGAGTTTCGAAATCAAATAACTTTTACTAGGTCGGTATTTTGAAATTCTTTTGAATACCAACTCTAGGTTTTTTTTTACTTTTGGAATGGTTTTCAAATTTCTTTTGAAATAGATTTTACACAAAAATCTAGTTTATATCAAAAACAAGATATTATGATATAAAATTTTGGCGAGAAACTTATTTTCGCTTAAAATAGGTTTTTCTTGAGCCAAAACCTTTGAATAGCATTTGTATACATTTCACAACTAGTTTTTCAAAAGATTACTAATAGTTATGAAAATTTTGACTTTGACTAAAAAGGTTTAAATTTGAAAACATTACTAGCACTTAATCAATTTGGGCACACTTAGGGATGTGATGTACATGATAATGATTTAGCACTCCCTCTTAATGTGCTACTTACCATCTTGCTCAAGATTGTACTAAAGAATATTGTGAACAAGAGCAAGAATACCCTTTGAAAGGATTTTCATAGAAAGCAACCTACACAAGGTAAAAGAGCTAGATACTTCAATGTAAATACTTGTTTACCGAGATGGCATTGGTTCTTGATATGACATGATCATCTTCAAGCTTGGCTCCAATTTTAACATACGATGGAATCCACCTTTATATGAATAAGTCAAGTCTCCAATGCCTCTCCAAGTACCTATTAAGCATTTAAGCGCATTTGGGTACCCAATACTTGGTTGGGTCCATGAATGTTAGTCACAATAGATTTAGCCACCTATATGGTCTTAGCAATAATCTTTAGTGAACTAACAATTCTAGCAAACACATTGTCATTTTTATCCTTCCTAAGCAAATAATGATCATTATAGATAATAGGCTTAGGAGAGATACCTTTGGGGCAATCCTTACTAAAATATCTCTTTTCCTAACAATTGTAGCAAGTTGGTTCTTACTTCCCCTTCTTATCTTCTTCTCTTTCTCCTTGCCGGTTCGCCTCTTCTTCGAATGTCTTGACTTGACATCCATTTGATTTGGGTATACCGAGGCATTGTGTACCTTCTCATTGCATCCAAAGCACTTGCCATTCTTCATGTGTCTTGCATTGTGTCTTGTCTTGCTATTCTCCTTCTTCTTAGGAGTGAAGCCAATTCCATTCTTGTCTTGCAAGCTTCTTTACTTGCTCAATATGTCATCGAGAATGGCCTTCCCTTTGAAGCTTATTTCTAAGTCACTTTTTAATTTGGTGACTTGGTCCTTGAGCTCTTTGTTTTCTTCTACAAGGTTAGTTTCAACAAGCATAGAGAAAGTAGAAGCATCTATTTTTGAGCTATAAGAATTATCTAGCAAATCATCACAAGAGGTGGATACGCTAACCTTAGATGAAATGCAATGGCTAGGAGCTATACATGGCATATCATCTAATAAATTATATGTAATGCTGATATCCACCTTGGTGCATTCCTTGAGAAGGAAAGACTCATGCTCTTCTTTTAGTATATCATAATTATTTTTAAGAGACATATGATCTTTCTTCAAAACTTTGAAATTCATCTTTTCTTTCCAAGATATTTATTTAGATCCTCTAGCATATCCATCAAATCATCATAAGATGGCTCATCATATCATTTACCTCATTATTACCTTTTGCCACGAAGCATGTAGACATGTCAAATAGTGATGGAGCCTCATTTGCATTTGAGAGGTTTGATGGATTGTCCTTTATGGCTAGCCCGACAAAATGTCTTCTTTTGCCATCATTCTTCTTTCTTGATGATAATTTGGGTTCTTCTTCATATTCCTCACCATAAGAACACTTTGAAGCGATGTGTCCATTTCTTTGACAATTGTAGCACCTTAAAGTCTTGTGGTGCTTTTTATTTGAAGATGTGCTTGAATTTTTATGTGAGTCACGTCTCTTCATGAGATCTTCTATTTTATTCATGAGAGTGACCATGTCTTCTTCGGTGTCATCATCTCCCTCATTTTGATTCTCATCTTCACTTGAATCATATTTGGCCTTGAAGGCATGAATTGTTTTGCTTGAAGTTGAGACCTTCTTAGAGAGCATTTAAAGCTTGAGCATCGTGTCGCAAGTTTTGCTCTTCCCGTTGAGTGGGGTTTTGTGGATCAATTGGAGAAGCAAAACCCACATCAACAATTTTCCACAGGTTTGGGCCCATGGCCTTGATATATATGGTCATTCTAATTTTCTAATAAGCATAATTTGAACCATCAAAGTGTGGTGCTCTACCAATGGAGAAACTCTCACTAGCCATCCTTTACTCTCTAGGCGGTGAAGCCTAATAAAATGAGAGACTAAGCTCTGATACCACTTATAAGATCGAGGAGGCCGACTAGAGGGGGTGAATAGACGGTTTTAAAAAAACCTTTTGGCTAAAACCGATTTCTAATGCGAAAGCTAACAATAATTCGGTTTTGCACAATTAATGCCTAAAACAACTAGTCTTTACTAAGTGCACCAACAATATAAGACTATTGAAAATGATAGCAATCATTTAAATATGTGTAAGTAATTTAATACAAGGAATGTAAATTACACAAAGTAAAGCACAAGAAGAATAAACCACAAGGACACAATGATGTTTTTACCATAGTGTTTGGAGACTTGCTAGTCTCCCCTAATCCACATTAAGGTAAGCCCAACCACGTTGGACCGGCTCCACAACTTGAGCCAACACCTCCGAGGTAAGTTCAACCACTTGGACCGGTTCACCACTAGAACCAACTCATTGATCCACTCGGGGTTGCTCTTCTCTACTCCGGAGATGGCGAGCACCAAACCACTCACAACCATTCGGGTCTTCTCACAACCTTCTTTGAGAAGATCACCGGCGCAACTCCTCCAAACCGTCTAGGTGTTGGCAAACACCAAAAGTAACAACTTGGAGACGCTCACTTGAATGAATCAAGTGTCTAAGCTCAATGGATACACAATCCACTACTTAATACAACACATACACTTAGGGTTTGCTTTCTAAGCTCACTAAGTGCAACACATGCACATAAGAGATGAATGGGCTTGCTCTTTGCTCAAGGGAAAAGATATGGCACCAGCAACCTTTCTCACAACAGTCAAGGTGGGTATTTATAGGTCACACACAAAAACTAGCCGTTTGTAAGAGAATCTGCTAAAAATCAGCGAAGCCCAGTCTGACCGTCAACCAATGGCCGGTCGGATCGCCTATACTCCAACGGCTATAAAACTAGCCGTTGGACACACATCCGGACCGATCGCCAACCAATGTCTTGTCAGACCGGATCAAGCTAGTTAGACCGCTTCACAAAGGAGCAAGCCAAAATGCAAAGACACCTTCTCTAGAAAAACATGACCTGGAGGCCTGGTCAGTCCGGCCAACACATGCCGGTCAGACCGGCACCCAAAACCAGAACATTGCATTCTCTGGAAAAACCTGACCGGGTCACATGACCAGGAGGTCTGGTCAGACTGGCCAACACATGGCGGTCAGACCAGCACCCAAAATAATAAAAAAGCATTCTCTGAAAAAATCTGATCAGGTCACAAGACCTAAAGGTCCAGTCAGACCAGCCAACACATGGTGATCAGATAGGGATCCCACCGGTCAGACCGGTCAAACATGGTGGTCAGACCGCCAGAACAAGGAACCGGATACACAGCCCGGTCAAACCCTCAACGTCCGGTTAGACCGCCCAAAGACCTGCGGTCAGACTGCCAAAGCTAAGAAACACAGATTTTTGCATTCTGCTTCAACTCAATTTGTAAAACACATTTGCCAATTGACGTGCGATGCACACAAGGGTTAAAGGCAAGATTCTCAACAAGTTGCAAGACACATTTGCTAACTTTTAGAATCACACCACAAGGAATAAGGTACATGGACTTAAATCATTTGCAAAACACATTCGTAAACTAAAGTCACATGCTACAAGGATTATGCATGAGCCTCGAGTATTTGCAAAACACATTCGCAAATATTGGCAATATGCTAACGAGAGCTCAAGCAAGCACAACGAGCTATCAACACATGACACTCTCAAGCTACTAGTTAAGACCCCTCTTAATAGTACGGTAACATATACTAGCAATCCGATCTTTCAACCAAACACCAAGACTGGTAAAAGACTAGGTACACATCCTTAGCCCTACCTAGTCATAAATTTGTCTTGCATATTCACTTGAAGCTTGATGACGTATATCTTCTCTTCAAGACCGGGTCATTGACTTGATAATCATCAATACATGATGATTTTCTTTACTTCAAGTTCTTGACTTAAATATGCATCAACCCATGATACACTCTTTTACTTGACCTCCATCAACACATGATGGGTTTTCTCTTGACTTGATGATCAACTCATGATCATCTCCTCTTTGAGATCTTGATACGCATCAACACAAT
The DNA here is from genome assembly GCA_036346405.1 of Phyllostachys edulis. NCBI lineage: Eukaryota > Viridiplantae > Streptophyta > Magnoliopsida > Poales > Poaceae > Phyllostachys > Phyllostachys edulis. The sequence continues at coordinate 42,349,768 of CM070561.1, forward strand.
GATGTATCATTTACTCCAAGCTCTTGACTTCAATATCATCAACACATGATGATCTTCTTCTTTTCAGGTTCTTGACTTGAACACCATCAACACATAATGATTTCCTTCATCCTGAGTCTTGACTTGATGACGATCTACTCATGATGTCATCCAAAGTTTCCATCATCATGGAACATAACATATTCATCCAACTCATGGAAAATGTTAGTTCTATATGACGATTGTCATTAATTACCAAAATATTCATTTAACTTATAATGACGGGTCTAGATTCTTCACCAACCTAGGGCGACATTTGGGTGTTGGCCCCTTCGTGCTGGCTTGACCAGCACCGAATGTCCGTGGTGCCCTCTAGGGGCTCGAAGTAGCCATGCACGATGCCACACGCACGTACGCGAGGCCATGATGGTGGATTTCACCCTTGGCTTAAAAAACAAGTTGATGGCCCAGATCGACAGAATCATCCCACGAATCACCCCCGTGAAAGCTAGAATCGTGCGCACAGTCCCCCGCACTAACACTGATATAGAAACACTACAATGATCGTAGGCAAAAAACGATGTCGGCGGGCACTGACTCAAGGCGACATCTGGGCGCTGGCCCCTTTGTGCTGGTTCGACTAGCGCCAAGCATCCGTGCTACCCCCTAGGTGCCGAAGTAGCCACGCACGATGCCAAATGAGCGTACGTAGGGCCAAAGGGGTGGATTTCACCCTGGCTTAAAAGATAAGTCGTCGACCTGGATAGATAGAACAACTACTCAAGTCACCTCCATGAAGGCCGAAATCATGTGCCTCGGTCCGCCGCACCGACACCAGCTTGGCCTGGTGCTCCCATAGAGATAGAAACGCATCAGTGGCCGCTGTCCCAAAAAACGTCGGCGGTGGGGCCACAGAGGTGGATTTCACCCCTTGCTTTAAAAAAGCTAGCAGGCCGGATCAACAAAATCACTGCACGAATCGCCTTTGTGAAGGCTAAAATCGCTCGTGCAACCCCTCGCACCGACACCAACTTGGCCCGATGCTCCTGTGGAGATAGAAATACCCCGACGACCGAGTGTTCGCGATGCTCCTAGGAGCCCAAAGTAGCCACACACGATGCCAAATACACGTACTCAGAGCCATAGGGTGGATTTCACCCTGTCTTAAAAAGTAAGCTGACGGCCTGATCGACAAAATCACCGCATGGTTCAGCTCCGTGAACTGAAATCGTGCGCGGCTCCCGCACCAACACTAGCCTTGCTCGATGCTCGAGTGGGGATAAAAATGTCCCGACGGCCGCTGGCCCAAAAAAAAAAACGCCGCGGAGGGACCCTGGGCCTGGGGCGAGGGCTCTGGTCCAAATCAACGAAGACGGCCCACAATTATCCACCCACCGGCGGGAACGCATGATCGATCGAACTTGCCTCGAGTGGCACGACAAATGATGCTGCGTGTCAGCGTTCGTGCATGCCTCGGCTCGGCGCGGGATAACGCCAGCACGAGCTACCCGTGCTGCCCCGTGCACACGATCATTGCCCGACTTTTCGACAAGCTCCGGCCGGCGCGTGTTGGCATAAGTAGTGGCCTAAAGCCTACTGATCACAGTTCAAAGTGGCCCTATGCGGCATTTGGAATTGGGATGCAACGCCATTGTCACACCAACACGGCTCGGAGTTACTACTACTAACCATATCATGTCATGCTGTTGCGGTTGCAGCTCAAAGGCATCAAAACTAGCTAGCTACCTAACTAGTCACTGCTTTGCAGGCCTTGTAACCTCACTTGTTATTGTCACGCAGTATTGCCACAAACAAAACTCAACAAATTATACTGGAGCACTTCACATTGTGCATGGCACGCATGGTGCATCGTACAGGATGAGAAATCTATAGATCGTGACGGTTGTACCCACACTACAGTACGATCGAAGATGCGGGTAACATATGAGGTTGCACTGTACTGTAGTGTTTATTGTTTTGTCAGGACTAGCACAAGGCATCCACCAAACTGGCCGGTGCACAAAAGCAGAAACTAAGGGTGTGTTCGGTTCAGTGAATTAGGACATATATGTACGGTCCTACATATACCATCTCCCTGTGTTTGATTGAGTAAACCAAGCCAACTTGTCTTGAATAGGGTCATACAGATTCTGAGAATATTCCTCGAATATGTTGTACCGAACGGTTCTATAAAAACGAACGAACCACCCGGTACAGGGACACACGAGTCCCCTCTGTTACTCCCTCTCGCTCTGTATATACGTCAGTGACCAATGGGCCATACTAATTAGTGGATAGTTAAAATAATTAATTTAGTTAAATACTCCTATTGTAATTAAGGTAAATTTAATAATCGTGCTAATATTTTAATAATTAATCATGCTAATACTTCTCTGTGAATACAACTCATTCAACTTCATCCCGCAAACCAAACACCATTTTGAACCATCCGGTACCATCTCATTCATATAACCAAACAAAATCTTGAATTACCTCATCTCACTAACCAAACACACAAGTTGTACCACACCATCCAGAATCATCTCATCCATCTTGTACCATCCCACCTATTCACCCTGGTTAACCAAACAAAACACACACTAAGAGAACGAAAAAGGGGCATGCACGGGGCAGTTGATCGATGCATGCTAAGACAGGCAACCAAGCAGCTTCTAGGCCGACAAATGCAACACGCTGATTGTTTTGGGCGCACTGTTGCGAGCTGCAGCAACATGGTGCGGTTAGCATCAATGTGTGACTGACTGACTCACTACAATAGGTGGAGCCAGATATATCCACTCAGGCACTAGCTAATGACCAGCCGAAGGCTTCATCGCTTCATCAGGACAACTGCACTGCGCTACTATCTTTTTGTCACGCCACAACTAGTACCAATACACCGTGGCTAGTGACCCAGCTGAATGCTTCATCGCTTCATCAGGACAACTGCACTGCGCTACTGTCTTTTTGTCACGCCACAACTAGTACCAGTACACCGGGCACCACCACCCAAGTTGGATAATGCCGACGGATCCTGCACCTCTTGCACTTGTGCCATCTGCAGAGTGCGCCATAAAACAATTGTACATCATACTGCATGCCATTTGTACTACTACTGCGCACTCCGTGGAGTACAAGATAGTGGCACGCCCAGCCTTGTACTGCGAATCGCCAAATCAGGGTAAAAACGCATGCGATTCGCCAGGGTGAGAAATGCGGCGTCCATCAAGGTGGGAAGCTACAAAAAGATCACGCGCGGCTGCCTGCGCAAGCGCCCAACCTAGTGGGTGGTGGATGCTCCATGACTAGGAGAGTAGGAGTACGTATGCGCGCGTGTATGCTGCTACCGCATTGCTGCCTGCACTTGGTTTGCCGCGTAGTGTGCTGCTCCCACGCGCGCGTGTGCGCTCGACAGCTCCACCGCTCCGTGTGCGGGGCCCGTCGTGAGTTGCTGGGAACACTCGAGGAGCTCGGTTAAGGAAGGATGGCTTGGTTGTAATAATTTGCCTCACCATGCAGCAGTTAACAAGTGTGTTTGTTGAGAGCTCGCTTGACGAGATTTCCACTGTGTTTTTCGCCGTTTGGAGAAGGAATTATGGCTTTCAGTTGGCCGGTCAGCCCCCATCGGGTGCTGTTTTGAGCTGTACAACAGGGCACACCTGCTTGGCTGTGGGTGGATAAGGAGCCAGATGTTTGGAGAAGGAATTATGGCTTTCAGTTGGCCGGTCGGCCCCCATCGGGTGCTGTTCGTCATACACAATGCGAACGCACTCCATTTGAGGCTACCAGTTCATAAGGCAGAGAACACTTGGGGAAGAACACATAAGGAGAACGAGAAAGACAGGAGAAGAACAAGATAACAGAAAAGATACTCTTTGTCTGGACACTTTTCCTCGTAAGGCAAAAGCTAGCTCATATGCTACGAAAACAAAACACAGCCCAATTGCTTAATTCAGTCTTCAGGCCCATCCGGCCCATCTTCTCCTTCGCACCATCTCACTTGTTCTTCTCTCTAGCTGGCCTCCAGCATGGCTATGACATTGCCTCACCCTTGAGTGTCAGGTTGTCCCCAAGCTGAAGCCCGTGGAAATCTCTCGCGTAACACATCATAATCTTCCCAGGTTGCCGAAGAAACTAGAAGCGAAGTTCACTTGATCAAAACCTAAAGATGTGCGGCATTTCCCTTTTTGACCAATTGGCGGTCCAAAATCTCTTCTGGCACAACCTCATCAGTAGTCAACTCCACCGGAACTGGCAATGCAGCAAACACTAGTGAGTGATCTGGAACATGTTGCTTTAACTAAGACATATGGAAAACCGGGTGAACCAAACTATCTTGCGGAAGTTGTAGTTTATAAGCAATCGGTCCAATCTTTTGTATAATCGGATAAGGTCCAAAATACTTGAAGGACAATTTGGGATATGGTCTGTTGACAACCGATGACTAGATGTATAGTTGCAACTTAAGATATACCTGTTCCCCCACTGAAAACTCACGAGGTGATCGACCTTTGTCAGCCATGTTTTTCATTCGCAACTGAGCTTTAACTAAATGTTGCTTCAGGTGGTTTGTAAGGTATTGCCGGTCCAGCAATAGTTGCTCAGCTTGACTTGGTACTGATGTCGATAGAGAAGGGAACTGGCCATAATTCAGTTCAGTGGCATACAATGCTTTGTAGGGAGAACAACCCAATGTAGTATGATAATTAGTATTGTACTAAAACTCTGCGAGAGCTAGCCAGTGAAACCATTTAGTCAGTGTCACTTGGACCGCACGACGAAGATACATCTCCAAACATTGGTTGACCCGCTCAGTTTGCCGTTCATTTGAGGATGGTAAGCAGTGGACATCTGTAGCTTTGTATCCCAGAGCTTAAACAGTTCTTTCCAGAAAATTCTTGTGAAAATTTTGTCCCTATCAGACATAATGGATCTCAGGACTCCATGCAACTCCATGCAACTTCACAATGTGCTGTAAGAATGCTTTGGCTACTATATTGGCAGTAAAAGGGTGTCGCAAAGGAATAAAATGTGCATGTTTTGCAAGTCGATCAACCACCACAAGAATCACATCGTAACCATCGGACTTTGGCAACCCCTCAATGAAATCCATAGTGATATCTTGCCAAGCATTATCTAGAATAGGCAATGGATGTAGTAAGTCGAGCAATTTACATTGTTCATGCTTGGCCTATTAACAGATAGCACACTGCTGAACAAAACTTTGAACATATTGCTTGAGGCCCTTCCAGTGAAATAACTTCTTGACCCGCTGAAAAGTTGCCTGAATGCCTAAATGACCACCCATAGGAGTGGCATGAAACGCTTGGACGATCTTTGTCCGCAAGCCGGTATTAGTTCCTATCCAGATTTTGCCATGGTGTCGAATGAGTCCATCCTGGAGACTGTACCCCTCTTCATTCGACCAAGAGATAGCTAACTAAGTGAGTAACTGCTGAGCCCTACTATCCACCACGTAGGAATTGAGAACCTCCTAGATCCACACAGGTTGACCCATGGAAACTGCTTGTAGAGAAAAGGCATGCCCAACCCTGGATAAGGCATCAACTGCCTTATTATCCAAACCTTTCTTGTATTGAAACTTGAACTGCAATCCCACTAGTTTGGTCATGGCTTTCTTTTGTAATTTAGATGTAAGCACTTGATCCTCCAAGTGACACAATACCTTGTGATCTGTTTTAATAACAAAAGGTCCCCTCAACAAATATGGACTCCACTTATCCATAGCCAACATAATAGCTATGAATTCCTTCTCATAAATAGATAACTTCTGATTATTGATGCCCAAAGCGTTGCTAAGATATGCCATAGGATGCCCTTCCTGAGTTAATACAGCTCCAATGCCTGTATCACATGCATCTGTCTCAATGCAAAATGGTTTGGCAAAATTTGGTAAGTTCAGAATTGGAGTACTGCTCATGGCCTACTTTAAAGCTTCAAATGCTGCTTGAGCTTCCTGAGTCTAGTGGATCATCTTCTTTTGCAACAACATTGTCAAGGGCTTGGCCAAGATTCCATAACCTTGCACAAATTTCCTGTAATATCCTGTTAACCCTAGAAACCCTCTCAACTCAGTGACTGAAGTAGGAGTAGGCCATTGCAACATTGCCTGTGTCTTCTCAGGGTCAGTGGCAACCCCTTTCTCTAAAATGATATGGCCGAGATACACCAGTTGTTTTTTAGCAAAAGAGCACTTACTCCCCTTGACATAGAGTTGATCTTTCACGCAAGACCGAATATCAGAGTAAGATGCTCCACATGCTAATCCAAAGATCGACTGTAAACCAATATGTCATCCATAAAAACCAACACAAATTTCCTTGTATATCTAGTAAATATGGAGTTCATCAAACATTGAAAAGTGGCTGGAGCATTTGTTAATCCAAATGGCATAACCCAGAATTGAAACTGCCCATAATGTGTTTTAAACGTAGACTTGTACTCATCTTGCTCTACCATTCATATTTGATGATAGCCAGCCTTCAAATCCAGTTTGAAAAATACGGTTGTGCCAACTAATTCATCTAAAAGTTCATCCACCACAGGAATTGGGAATTTATTCTTGGCTATAAAGGCGTTCAATTTTCTATAGTCCACACAAAAACGCCAACTACCATCCTTTTTGTGAACCAACAAGACCGGCGATGCGAAGGACTCATGCTTGGCGTTACCAGCCCAGATTTTATCATCTCTGTGGCCTGTTTCTCAATCTCGCTTTTCTATTATGGAGAGTACCTGTATGGCCTGCTGTGGACAGTAGTAGCACCCGGCTGAAGCAGGATTGTGTGATCAAACACTCAATGAGGAGGTAGGTGAGTTGGCTCCTTGAAGACATCAATGTACCTTTGTATCACCTCTTGCACGGCAGTAGGTATTTCTTCATAAGGGCTATCTGTTACTGGTTCCACAATTATCGTAGCCCAAATCTCATTTCCTCTTTACCATTTGGCCACTGTGTTCACTAACAATTCTTATAATTCCGAGTAGGGTATATCTGTGACTCCTTGTAACTGAATGATCTTCCCTTGGTATTGAAACTTCACCCATTTGTGAGCCCAATGGCATGTCATCTCCCCCAATCCTTCCAACCAATCGATTCCCAAAACTGCATCATAACCCCCAAGTTCTAGCACCTTCATATCCTGTTGAAATGTATAACCTTATATCCACTAGGCAAATTTGGGCACCTCACTTGTACACTGAAGTAAGTCTCCATTGGCTACCTTAACTTACAAGGGAACAGTAAATTATTTTTGCTTACTTCTCTATCTGTGTACTAGAGTAGTACTCACAAAACTATGTGAGCTCCCTGAATCCAACAACATAAGCATTGCCTGGTTACCTACCAGGGCTCTCAACCTCAAAGTCTTTGGGTGGGATTCATCTGTTAATGTATTCAGAGAAATGTGTATGTCTTCACCTTCCTGACCTTCAGTGGCCACCAGGAGATCCAACACCTCATCTTCTAGCACTTCATTGTTGTTCTCTATTTCCATGGCCCGAAGTTGTGCTGGTCGTTTTCTCAGGCAGTCATGCTGAGGAGTAAATTTCTCTCCACATCCATAACACAGTCCGTTGACTCTCCTGTACTCCTTTAGTTGTTTTGACCTCCATAATTCACCTGAAGCATATTGTCCTTTTCCCTCCACCTTGTTTCCAGTACCCTGATTGTCCTTCCAGTGCCCCCCCCCCTTCTGAGATCCCCTCCTTGTTCTTTCCAAGAATCCTTCATGCACAAGAGCATATGTTGCTGCCTAACTAACATTCTCAGGAATATGAATCTCCACAGCCGCCTTAATCTCCTCTTTCAGCCCCAGAGTGAACTGAGTAACCAACATCGTATCACTCAATGCACTATCAAACAACCTGATATGATACGCCAATTGCTCAAACTTCCTTTTGTAATATCCTACTATCCCCTTTTGCCGAAGCATGAGCAGTTCCATTGTCTTGTTTCGATGAGTGTTAACTTCAAATTCCTTCATAACCGCTTGACTGAATTGTTCCCATCCGATGTAGCCTGCTGTCAGTTTGTATGCATGATACCAATGCGTGGCGCTGTCCACCATGTTCAGGGTAGCTGCTGTGACTCTGAAATTATCTGGTATCTAGTATACAACAAAAAACGCCCGACATTTGTCCAACCAAATACATGCGTTAGTGCCATCAAATTTCGGAAAATCCATCTTGGGCATCCAATTTCGCCTGAGATTTACTTCCTACTGCGAATGCGTAGCTTCTCCTATACCCCTCCCTGGTACCAGCATAGCCGCCTGCGGCAGCAGCGGTGGTGGTGGCGGCGGCGGTGGTCACTGGAACGGTCGTCCCCTGTCAGGCGGAGCTCCCAGCACCCTGTTCCCTGACAACATCAGAGATTGCGATGGCACCACCTCCTTCAAGGCCCGTGATACCTGAACCTGTTCTTGGTGTACCTCTCCTATCGATGTCATCAACGGATTCACTTTGGTTTGAACTTGATTGAGCCTTTCCACCTGTTGTTCGAACCGTGCCCCCAGATCTTCCAATCTCTCTTTCTACCTTTTCTCTCAACACATTCAGTACTTCTAATTATTTCATCACTCTTGCCTCGAACCCTTCCATCGCTGTCACCACCTACCTCACCCGAACGTTTTGCTTAGCAGGCGCCGTGATGAATCCTTCTCCAAACTGACCAACCTGGATTAGGACTTACAGCAATCGCTCGAGAGCAATCACCACCCCTTTCCGTGGGATTTTACCAGTCAAGGCCAAGAGATTGAAAGGATTCCCCACGAATCGAGCTAGTTCTGATACCATATGTCATACACATTGTGAATGCACTCCATTTGAGGCTCTATATATCTTTGTTTTAACACCAGTTCACAAGGCAGAGAACACTTGGGGATGAACACAGAAGGAGAATGAGAAAGATAGGAGAAGAACAAGATAACAGAAAAGATACTCTTTGTGTGGACACTATTCCTCGTAAGGCAAAAGCTAGGTTATATGCTATGAAAAAAAAACACAACCCAATTGCTTAATTCAGTCTTCAGGCCCATCCGGCCCATCTTCTCCTTTGCACCATCTCACTTGTTCTTCTCTCCAGCCGGTCTCCCTTGTCCGATAGCCTCCAGCATGGCTATGACACTGTTTTGAGCTATACAACAGGGCACACCTGCTTGGCCGTGGGTGGATAAGGGGCCAGACAGATCATAGAGATGCTAATACTACACTATGATTCGTGCTACTACATGCTCCCTCTATTCAGAAATGTATCACGTTTTAGAAAACGTGCAGTCAAACTTCTCAAACTTTGACTAATAATATATGAAATACTATCTAGATTGGTCGTGAGATAATAATATCATTAGATCTATCATGATAAATATTTTTATAATATAATATTTTTTAATTTTTACTAACATAATCATAGAGAAGTAATGATCAAAGTTAGATATCGGAGACCGTGCCGATGCCTAAAACGTTATACATTTTTGAACAGAGGGAGCATTTACTACTCCATCAAACACAGACACGGAGTTGTATACTAATAGAAGTACAAAGCGTAGTATTCCTGTGAGGCTGTGATCCTGGAATTTTTGGCCGAAATGGCGCTAATTCACCCCGTATTTGCAAGAATGACCATTTTCGCACGGAAATTGCAAAATGGCGCCGCCAACAATCATCATGCGCAGTATGCGCACTGCCCTCGCCAAGACGGTCATCGTGCGATGGGGCATCAGAGCAACTCTGCCACACGACCCACCGTGACGGTGGGGGGCACTGCAACAACGATCACCGTCTTGATGACATCGTAGTTTTTCCTCCTTTTTTCTTTTTTTTTTGAAAAAAATATTTAAATATAATTTTTGTAGGAATTTTTAAATATAGAAAATGAGCACAAAAAATTATGAAATTTTTTTTGTGGAGCTTCCTGACACAGTCTACTTGCTTGTGTAATTTTTCCAAAATTTTATCCTTTCTAAATTGTTCTCTAACATTCATTTAAATATACTGTTTGTAGAATTTTTTTAGAACAATTGAGAACGGATAAAATTTTGGCAAAATTACACAAACAATTATACTGTGTAGAAGGCTTCACACAAAAGTTTATAATTATTGTAGCTCATTTTTTATATTTACAAATTCCTACCAAAACTATAATTAAATAATTTTTTTTAAAAAGGGGGAAAATGCTACAGTGTCACCGCACTGTGATTGTGCGGCAGGGCACTATTTTTGCAATTTTTGTCACCACAGGGGAAAACAGTTATTCTTGCAAATACATGGTGAATTAGTGCCATTTCGGCCAAAAATTCGTGATATCGTAGGTAGAGGATGTGCTAACTTCCATGTAGCAGTATGTACTCTACACGAAAATAGCTATTCTTGCAAATACATGGTGAATTAGCGTCATTTCGGCTAAAAATTCGTGACATCGTAGGTAGAGGATGTGCTAACTTCCCTGTAGCAGTCTGTACTCCTGTACACCCTCCATTACCTCTGGATGCGTGCCATGCACGCATGATGCCTCTCTCCACGATTTCTTCCTTCACATTTTCACTTGGTGCTACCTTTTTGCACAACGCCCCCCACTGAAAGCTCGTTACGCCCACCTACCGACCCCCATCCCACCCAGTCACCCACCCATATAAGATCGCCACCACTGGACTCGCACACTACCGACGTAAGCCGGCCACCTTTCGATCGAATTCCGGGCAGGCTGCCAGCTCGATCTTGCCGCGACGGCGCGACATTCGACAGGACAACAATGGTAGGAGCCGTGCCTGAGGCTCTGGTCCGCGAGGTGAACGGCAATGGCTACGACGCCAAGCACCACCTTCAGGCGCCGCCGAAGCAGCGCGCCGAGGCCGAGAGCAAGTGGTACGAGGAGGCGATCGACGACGACCTCAAGCTCTGCTAGCTCTCAACGGGTAAAAACAAATTAAGCATATCTTTGCCTTGAAAGCAGAGGGAAAGCCCTCGATCATGGAGCTGCCCCTGACGACACTGAGTTGTTTGCTGTGCTAGCGTGCTGTACCATGGGGGCGAACAAGTATCAGGAGATAGCGCTCTTTGACACGAAGCATTTTGGGAAGGTAATAGAGTTCACAACAACTCGATCGATCTCGTCTTTACTGATTCTTCTTTTTTTTTTAGAGGGTTCTTCGTGGTTTTTCATTTTGTTGTTTACTAGTATGTACATACATATGCGTATGGTCTAACATTATCAACACTTCAGGCCTTGATAATCGATGGAATCGATGGGAAGATGCAGAGCACGGAGACGGATGAGTTCATCTACCACGAGTCCTTCATACACCCGCCTCTGCTCTTCCATCCGAAGTAAGTAGTATTTAAGTTCCAAAAATCATTCTTTTTGACAGATTATGTTAAGCCATTCATGTCTGTACTATCGTATTTTGTCACTACTCCGAATTTCAAAGCTCAGAATTACTAAGCACATTCACGCGCATGTAGCGAGTACTGCAGTACTAATAATATTTTCTTTCTGTTGTACAACTGATCTCTTGGACTACAAGTCCTATCCACTGATGATTCCACACACGCTTGTACTTATGAGTCTGTTCATCCTTTTCTGCTGTGACTGCAGCACAAATACTGTGTTTATCATGGGAGGTGGTGAGGGCTCTGCAGCAAGCAGGGCGGATCTGGTCTTGGGCAGGGTGAGTTGTAGCCCGAGGTTCAGAGAAAACAGTAGTAGAAATTTTTTTTAGAAATAGGCTGAAAAGAGTTGGCACTGTCAATTAGCCCGAGGCCCAGCCGCCTAACCTCCCAGCACGCCAAGGCGGCCCAGCCCACGCCCGAGGCGAACGGCTCCTTCCCCCAATCCCCCATCCCATTGCCCCATTGGCATCCGGTCGCCCTAATCCCCCAATCGGTCGATCCCCTCCGCGCGCCACTGCCTCCATCGGCGTCTCCGCGGCTCGGTGACCTCGCCCGCCCGCCGCCACCGCCGCCCCTCCCGGCTCCTCCGCACCCTCCCTCACGCCCGGCGCCACGCCCGCGCCCTCCATCGGCCGTCCCCTTCGGCCTGGCGTGCGGCGCCCGTGGCGGTGGCTGGCCATGTTCTTCTCGGCCGCTGGCCGCCGACGACCGCGCTCTTCCCTCGATCGGGCGACGCAGCGAGCTCGCGGCAGGCGGCAGCAAGAGCTCCTGCCTCCCTCGACGGTCGACGCAGCCTTGTGGGGAGTAGGGAGGAGCCGAGGAGGAGAGCCGGGCGGTGGGATACGGCGAGGCGGAGGCGATCCATTGTAGATTTGGAGGCAGGCGGTGGGAGGCGACCGGCCGAGCGGGACTGCGGGAGGAAGCGGCCGGCGCCTGGCAGCTTTGGCTTTGAGCTGTGTCGCTGTGAGGAATTGAGAGCTGGACTGCTGCCTGCTGGAGAGGTAATTGAGGAATGAGGAGAGCCAAGAGCCTGTGTATGTGTTATAGTGTTATACACTTATAGTGACTTATAGTCTTATACCGTTATTATGTCTAAATAAATGTGACTATGGTTAATTGGTAATTGGTAATCCGCCACTGCTGTTTAGGATTCAGGGGTATTGTGTTGTGTAGTGTGCGGATAAATGGATAATGGAGTAATCAGTAATGGATCATATTCTTGTAGACTTGTAGTTCATTAGTTGATCGACTTATACTGTTTTGGTTCTTTACTTCCTTGGTGCAAAATCAACTTGTTGCTTGCATATTTTTAATAAGTGTATTGCTTATTTAGGAATTAGAGATATAAAATGAAGAGGAGCAAGACATTGTCATCTTATTTTTCAATACAAACACAACAGTCCAACCAATCTCTTCTAGAAACAGTTGGAACTGGAGCTAGTCATAACGACCAAAACAATCCTCATGTTGAACTTAGTCCAGATGATGTAGTTGCCGATCCTAGGCTTCGAAACCAATTGAGGAGTTGGATGTTAAAATTAGGGATGTTGCTAGAAGAGAGTATTTGCAATTGGGACCATGCCAACCAAGTGGACATAAATTCCCACGGATAGATCAGGGAGGTCAGAAGAGGAGATTTCAGGAGTCATGGTTCAAAAGATATGATTGGTTGGAATACAGTATTGCTCAAGATGCAGAATTTTGTTTTTATTGTTATCTCTTTAAGCAGCAAAGAGCTAAAAACTTTGGTGTTGATGCCTTCACGAAGGTAGGGTTTAGTTATTGGAAGAATAAAATTCAATCTTTTGATGATCATGTTGGTAAAGTCAATAGTGCTCACAATAAAGCAAGAAGACATTGTGAGGCTTTTAAAAATCAGAGGCAAGGTGTGGATTATGTGATGACTGCTGCCACCAAGAAGGATGAGGAAGAATATAGAGCACGTCTTACTATTATGCTAGGCATTGCAAAATTTCTTCTATTGCAAGCTCTGGCTTTTCGTGGACGAGTCATCTGGCTCAAGCAATAGAGGGAACTTCTTAGAAATGCTTAAATGGTATAAAGAGAAGGATGAAAATGCTGCAAAATTGCTTGATAATGCTCCTAGGAATAATTTAATGACTTCACACCATATACAAAAGCAATTGTGCAAAGCTTGTGCAGAAGAGACCACCAAAGCCATTATTGATGATATTGGGGGATAGACAGTTCGCCGTACTTGTTGATGAGGCTCGAGATGGATCCATCAAAGAGCAAATGGTTGTGGTTTTGAGGTTAGTAGCCACAACATTTTTTTTATGATTGAGTTTAGTCCAAACTATATTAACTATACTTTCTTGTCCTATGCAGGTACGTCAATATTAAAGGGCAGGTGATAGAGAGATTTCTTGGGGTTCAACATGTTTCTGACACGACATCATCTTCGCTAAAACTAGCTTTGGATGGTATGTTACAAATTCATGGTCTATGTATGTCTAGATTGCGAGGACAAGGATATGATGGAGCATCAAATATGAGAGGACAATTTCATGGGTTGCAAAGACGCGTATTAGACGAAAATCCATATGCTTTTTATGTCCATTGCTTTGCTCATCAGTTGCAATTAGTGGTTGTTTCTGTTGCCAAGTGTTGTTCTTCTATCTTGGATTTCTTTAACTACACCACCATGATTGTCAACACGGTTAATGCTTCTTGTAACAGAAGAGATCAATTGGCCCAAGATCACCATGATAAAATTGTGAACAAATTAGAGATCGGTGAAATTTTCCCAGGAAGAGGGAAAAATCAACAAACTAACCTTGCAAGGCCGGGTGATACTTGTTGGGGCTCACATTATAAAACTTTGTGTCGTCTTCTTTTCATGTGGGATTCAGTCCTAGAGGTATTAGAGAACTTGAGTGATGATGCCACTAATGCAACACAGGAAACCACAGCTTCGGGATTGTTGGAAAAATGGAAAGCTTTGAATTTGTATTCATGCATCTTATGATCAGAATTCTGGGCAAGACTAATGATCTGTCACAATGTTTGTAAAGGAAAGATCAAAACATTGTTCGTGTTGTAGGGTTGATTGGGACCACGTTGAAGACGATTGAGGTAATAAGAAATTGTGGTTGGGATGAGCTTTTTGAAGAGACAAACGCCTTTTGTCTCCAGCATAGTATCTTGGTACCAAACATGTTTGATAAAATACCGGTTAGAGGTCGTTCAAGGGGTCGTGGCAGTCAGATGGTGACTTACTATGATCATTTCCATCATGAAATATTTATTATGGTGCATGACCAAATTATTGTTGAGTTGAATAATCGCTTTGCTGAAAGATCTACTCAGTTATTAAGGTGCATTGCTTGTCTTGATCCAAAGAATTCTTTTGCCAACTTTGATGAAGACAAATTAATTGAACTTGCTAGGATGTATGCTGTTGACTTCTCCCAATATGATTGTGTAGTTCGTAGAGACCAACTAGGCACATTTATTGCTGATGTGAGAGATGATCTAGATTTTGCAAACTATACTGATCTTGGAAATCTTGCTGTTAAGATAGTTCAGACTGACAGACACGCAGTTTTCCCATTGGTATATCGTCTCATTGAATTGGCTTTGATTTTGCCAGTGGCAACAGTAACTGTAGAAAGAGCCTTCTCAGCTATGAGCATTATTAAAACTGATTTGCGGAATAAGATGAATGATGAATGGATGAATCATAGCATGGTATGCTATATTGAGCGAGATATATTTGCAAGCACTAAAGATGATAAGATTTTAGAGCGTTTTCAAGGAATGAGGTCATGTAAGAAACAACTATCTCACGCTAGTGGTAAGTTCGGTTCTTACAAATCTAAATTTCATGTTCTTTGTATTTAATCATACCTCTTTAACTCTTTTTTATTTATTTATTTTTATGTTGTCTTTGTAGGTTCTGGTACTTGTCCAACTATTGACGAAGAAATGGTGGGCTAGGTTAGAGATAAAATCTTAGTTATTTAGGTACTCAATTTGTATCTCTAAAATGCTATATTATTTATGTTTTGTCATATTTTCTTAGTATATTTTATGTTGAAACATTTTTTAAAAAGTTTCATGTCAATGAAGTATTTATGGCTTATTTTTTGTTATGTCTCGAGAAACACCATTGGAAGACTTGTTTATTTTTATTAGATTTGGTACTCTCTGTCCTCTTAATAACAAGCTAAAAAACAAACTATTGTAGATGCTCTTATCAACAATGTGTTGAAATGTTATCACTTGCAAGTGGGCCCTTTAAAAGCATAACGTCATCATGCTAGTGTGCTACTGAAATGATGGTCTCAGAAAGTCAGATAGGAGAAACATCACTCATGTGAAGAGCAGAACTCATATTTTGAGCAATCCTAACTTGTTTGATCAGTACTGTTACTATCCTAAAGATTTGTATATTGCACTTATTTATGTAAGCGTGTAGGGCTGAGTTGGAGAAGAGCGGGGAGAAGTTTGGCGTGATCGTAGGAGACCTGGCAGATCCAGTTGAAGGAGGACCATGCTATCAGCTCTACACCAAATCATTCTATGAGCACATCCTCAAGCCCAAGCTTAATGACCATGGCATCTTCATCACCCAGGTATTGTAAAAAAACAACACTCTGGATTTGATCATTTTAACAGATCAATCTGATGCAATATTGTTGCGAAATGCATTGTCGATCATTGTGCGCGGTCGATAGGCTGGGCCTGCTGGCGTTCTTACTCACAAGGAGGTCTTCTCGTCCATTTACAACACCCTTAGTCTTCGGGTGTGAGTATTGTTGTCGGCTAGCTTGTCTAGTTTTTCAGTACTTTGGGTCTTTGGCATATTATTCTTACTTGTGTAATTAAGCCTCAGAATCGCTTGTCGACACTTCATTTGTCGCAGATGTGCAAACTTAACACCGCTCATGTTCCATCCTTTGTCGACACTGGGTTGGGTGATGGTAGGTGCCATACATGCATAGACTGCTTCATTTCATTCAGTATGACAACCTGATGTGTTGCTTGCTATTCCCATTTCAGGCCTCAGATCATCCGTTTGGCCTCACTGCTCAGCAGATCAATGAAAGGATCAGAGACAGGATAGAGGGAGAGCTTGTCTACTTGAGCGGGGAGTCCCTTATTTCCTCTACCACACTCAACAAGAGTGTCTATCAGTCGTAAGTAGCATACTTCAGTTCAGTTGCTATGGCAGAGCCAGTATAACTAAAACTCCACTACGCAAAAGACTTCGATTTGTAACTAACATTGCATTGTGGGAAAAACATGCAGGCTGTTGAATGAGACGCATGTGTACACCGAGGATGATGCCAGGTTCATCTATGGCCATGGAAGGGCATGCTAAGTCTTCTTGTATCAGCCTCTTCGCATAGGAGATTGTCAACTGTGGATACCAAGTTCGAAGTCAGCTACCCTAAATCCAGAAGAATAGAAAGGAAATGAACTACTATTATGTACAACTTGTGAAGAACTTTTGCGTGGCCGTTCTCCTGTCCTATAATAAATCAGAAATTCAGAGCTACGCAAGTGATGCAGACAACACAAAAAAGTTTAAGGGGAAGACTATAGTACTATACATTACATTTCATCCATTTTTCTCTCGTAATAAGTTTACATCTAATCAGGATGCTGGTTTCGTTCTTGTTGGATATATGTGCAATATTTTAATTCCAAATTTTACCATGAGACAGAGATCGCACATAACTATAGATGCATAAAGCAATGCTAATAGTAGGTAGTACATTATTATAGAGTCGTTTGGTCGCACAATCAACTTACAGTCAGGCTTGATGAAGAACAGAAAGTAGTACAGACTCGATGCAGTGCAAAATGTAGATGAAGCAGGGAAACGAGCGGTCACGCAGATGTGCTGCCCAGAAGCTTTATTACCACCCCGTGCAGGTATCTCTGTAGCAATGGTTTGAAAATATCCGCTCACCTTCCTTTCCTGTTGCACGCAAAGGAGGGACAACTTGGTTCGATAGCACAGCACATCAGCACAGATTAACGGAGAGGAAGAAGAAGAATGGAAGAAATTCTCAATTCACTTAGGCCTGGACGTCTCCAAATCCTTTTAAGGACGAGACAATTACTCTCTAGTAATTGCCTAATAAATCCCATATTAAACTACTGATAACTGGTAATTAAAAAACCAATTAATGGTAATTAGGTAGTGTTTACTAGCTCCTGGTCTATAGCTCTGACCAGTATTTTCCGACCACACTGGTCTACAGCTCTGACCAGTGTATTACGACCACACTAGTCTATGGCTTTGACCACTGGTCTTCCAACCACAATGGACTTCAGCTTCGACCACTATAGTCGGCCAGGTCTCTCACTACTGTATTCGACTAGGTCTCTAACTACTGTAATCGACCAGGTCTCCGACCAGTGTAATTCGACCAGTTTATATTAAGAAAGAGAAATGCACGGTTAGCAAAAGAAAGGTGGACTAGATTCATGACACGTTCACGGTCGCGCATCGGAAGTTACAAGTCACGCGATTGTTATGCGAATATACACGTGTGCGTGCGTACGTCCAGGTGAGTGACTTTAGCTATAGTCTTCCTCGTGTCACCTCATGCCATGTGTCACATGTTTCTAGAGGTGGTAAGGACTCCACCTTATAAATTGCTCTCGTACCACTTGGCTAGGCAATATGAGACTAAACCATGCATGCTTTGGAATTTAAGGAGTGAATAGGCCTCACACTTTAAACAGTGCATAGATAGACCGTACGGTCGATTGACTTACACATGGGCCGACCAGACCAAATACCTTAAATATCTACAACGGAAGCTAAAACGGAAACAACACCCTAGTGGGACCCTTAGGATATGCCCATAGGCAATCGACTGGGACTCGCGACCGCAGCCTCTTTTACTTACGGTCCTATCGGACCCAATTAAGTGCCAGCAAATTCTTTTTCTCCTCTTACAGAAGGATAGTAATTGAGCAACAGTGAGTACGACGGTATTCAGCAACCCATCACATAGAATGCAATTATAATAGATGCAAGGCTGAGCAAGGGAAAGTTTGATGTTCTTTTATTTGCAGAAGCCAAATTTGAATTAGATTAAATAGAAAGCCTGAGACCTAGCATTTCTACTAAACCCGTTTCAATGAAAATGAATAATGTTGTAAAATACCAGTGAAGGCTCCAACCACCACACATTGTAAAGTGGCTCCAACCACCAAATACCATCGAGTGGCTCCAACCACATTCAACCTTTTTCATCGGGCTACAATCCGCACTTTCCACTAGCTACAATCAGGAAAAATCGCCACTGGCTACAACCCGCACCTTCCACTAGCTACAACCAGGACAAATCAATACCTCGGGCTACTACCCGATCTTTCCATCCCACCCATAAATTATTTTATAAAAGCTGAGACTAACCAAGCAAGTTCTCGTGCATCACCCATGACCGTGGGTACGACTATCTGGACAGTTTTTAGTCTACAGAGGTCGTTCAACTTTACCCACAAGAGACGATCATCTTGACATGTCAACATATTATCGTAGACGTGCGACTAAGAAAATCATCACAAGGCCTTTACAATGCCCCACCCCAATGCAGATCCACCCGCTAAGGTTTCAACCGCCGGGGGTTGCAACCCTTCGGAGGCCCCCTCTTGTGTCGTGTGGGTTCCCCTATGGTTACAACCACCCCACATTCCACCAAATGGAGAAACTAACGCTGAGGCAAAGCAAATTAATTAGCTAGGTAAACACCATTATATACTTTTGGTTGCACCGTTAGTGTCCGAGAGGTCATCATAAGATTCGGTCCTTAATTAACTTGGGTGGGTCTTTCACATTACATAGTCTCGTGCTCTTATCCACACCCACCCGACTTACCATCCGCCCAAGTCTAAAGCAATTTTTGGATTTTTGTTTCAAAAATCCTTTCTAAGTTCAACATACCAGCCATTTCATCTAATGGTTGTCCAAATCAAGTTTTGATGTTTGAATGATGTCAGGGTAAATTAATGCCCTCGTGTCAATGTATCAAAGCAAGGCTAAGCATAACATTTAGATACAGACTTAGTGACTAATTAAGTTTACCATTATTCCTAGGGCAACAAGGATAGTGTCCAATATCAAGGAAGGGAATTCAATAGCTCACAATAAGGCATTAACTACAAGCTAATGTCAATATAATTGTAATCAAAGTAAAGCATGCATTTCATAATTTAAAACAATATACTTTGCATTCAAAGTGTAGGTGCAATATGATTAAAGTGATGACTTGCATTGCTCACTATTTTGATAACCTTGGTCTTGTTCTTGCTCTTATTCGAATTTGTTGCTCCTTCAGGACTTCCAATTCTAATTACGCAAAATACGATCAAATTCAAGAATGCCTGAAAATAACCAAATGTGTCAGACCCCAGGCTTTGAATACCCGGAGCTCTCGTGTATGTACCGTACTCAGTAAGACTTGTAGTGTATTGCAACATATTATAAATGCAAGGCTTATCAAAGAATATGACTCTATGCTACAAGTTGTTTTCAGCATTAAGCAAATTTTGTTTGTCATATCAATACGTAGTATTTTGCAACGGAAATTTAAAGAGCAACTAAATAGATAAAGGACAACAAGTAAGTAATTGAATAAATAACAACTCGCAACCCTCCTCGGCTGCGAGCAACATCTTGTTTTCAACCATAGACATGGTACTCAACTCAAATATAAACCAACGAACCACATCCCAAATTTTCCAATGAAACTGTTTTTATGAAAATCAAGACTATACCTATTAAGACTGTACTAAGCACACTCGTGACCGCGAGCATGGCTATTTAAATAGATTTATACTCTACAGAGGTGTACAACTTTACCCACAACACATAAATTCTCTAGTTTGTTTGGCATCCATCGATACCACCGCGCACTACCTTTGGTAAGCAGCCTAGAGCATGTGTCAAAACCTTTGCATCACCTAGTCCTAACCTTGCACCACTAATACAGAAAAGGTCATCACAAACAGTTCAAAATCGTCATCACAGGCGGTTTTCTGAACCGTCCGACTTTATGGGTCAGTAATGATATGAGGTCATCACAGACGGTTTTTTAACCGTTTGTGAAAAAAGCTATCACAGACGGTTCTTATTCAAAATTGTCTGTGAAAATAGACTATCACAAACGGTTTTTTAGTAAAAACCGTCTGTGATAGTTTTTTCTATTGCAAAAAAAATTCAAATTTTGAGCCAAACCAATCAATGGCTGGATAGTTGGACCTCGAGTATCGACATATAGTTGATTACACAATCTGGAATGAAAGAAAACTCAAACTGGATGGTGAACGAACGGCGAAAATGGGTGTTGAAACTTCAGAGGCCATTTTGAGGCCCTAAACGACCTTTTTTTTTGGATTTTCACTTTTTCGCTGCCTTGAAAAGAGAATTTAATCTTGACTTGATTCTTGGATTGAACTTTTTGTTAGCTTTCCAACGAGCCAAAGAACGTCGCAATCCGAGTTCGTATGCAAAAGTTATGGCTGTTTTACTGGACAGTGCGTGAAACTGAAATATGTTCGGGTTCGGATTTGTGGTCGGGGAGGAAAACGAGTCCGAGACGAAGAGGCGGATGATGGCTTGGTACTCAAAGTCGGGGATGCCGAGGTGCTCACTGTTGATGTCCATGAGCTTCATCTCAAATCCATAATCTTATCTTGATCTATTCATTCACAAGAAAACCACGGTCACCACTAAGAGCCACCAAAAGCAACAAGGCAGGGGGAGGCGACAAGCGATTGATCACTTACTGGTATGGGGGATATCAACAAGGAAGAGAGGGGAGGGGATCGGATGGGGGATATCACCGGCAATGAAGGAGAGGCGATGGTAGCGTCACCGTTGTGTCACGACGATGACACTGCACAAGACACTCTTACGACAGAGTGCCTTGTGTAGTGAACCGTGGTGTCACAACTGAAGGCACAGAGCTCACAGCGGTAGTCAGCGTCATCGGGGGAACGGGGTGCCGCTTTGATCGGTCCTACGCGTCCCTCCTCCTCCTCCTCGTCGGCTGCGTCTCCTCGCCGAACCATGCCGGGGAATCGAGGGCGGTCGCTGGAGCTTGGTGTGGGCAGGGGAGAGGGATAGACTAATGGAAGACAAGACGGGGGGTGGCTATAATATATAAGGACATCGCCAAAATATTTCGCCTCCCGCGCACGCGTTCAAAAATTTCCGCCATCCCGCGATACGAATCACAGACGGTTTCAAACAAAAACCGTCTATGATACTTTACAGACGGTTTTTAATATGAACCGTCTGTGATATTACCTCTTTAAAAACGGTTTTTAGCACAGCCAGTAACATAGACAGTCGCAAAATCAAAACTGTCTGTGATTGTATTTAATAATAACAGTTTTGGTCAATCGTTTGTGATGAGGTGTCCAATATTAGCCTTTTTGTAGTAGTGCACTAACCCAGCGAATGATCACCATCACTTCGCGCGGGCACACCCTTGTCAAGTGAGGCATTCACCATTGTGTCAGAAGGCTTTGTTCCCAACACCTCGGTGAAGGGAGCCCCTTCGAGCAATCACACATGCTCGCACTACTACGGCCTACCAACATGCAAGGCTAGTTTTCGATGACTTAATTAGCTAATGTTGTCCCATACCGGTACATGTGGTTGTACACTTAGGCTTAGATAGGACTTGCAGATGTTTGGTCCTTAATTGACCCGGATGAGGATCTCCCCCTATCTACTTGTGAGATAAGCCTCTCACATTTCTTATAATATAATATAACTCACCCGCGTTGCAAACTAAGTTTTTCATTTTCATACAAAATAATAGAGGTAAACCCCTCTGGACTAGCATTTCAAAACTCTCAATTTCCTATTCATCATGTCATCCTTTTAACAAATTTAGCGATGACTATAGCTTGACTAAGCAATTGTCTGGTACTCGCACTCAAAATTCCACAAATTGACATCATCTGTTGTCTATACCATAACCTAATGGCTACAACACTAGGGACATCAATATTTCAAGGAGGTTCATGCATCGAGTAGGATTATGACCACCGTTAACCCTGAACATAGCAATTTTAATCAAACATACATGCATGCATAATAAATTTTGCAAAAAGAAGTACAATAATTAAAATAGTTGGATCAACATGGTCAAAGGAGGTGCTTGCCTTGCTCTCGTTGCTCTGAATACGAGGATGGAAGATCATTGTAAAAGTCATTCGAACAATAAACGTCCAATCAAAAGAGTCAGAGCAAATTAAATATAGCAAAAATAATTTTAACAGAAACAAAATCCAAATATTTTTGCATATTCAGGTATAACATGATTTTATATGAATTTAGAAAAAAAGATTCATTCAATTTTGTGTTTGTATGCAAAAGTTATTAACGTTTTAATTTACTTCGGTTTGAAAATTCCAAAAATTAGAGAAAAAAAATGCTGACGTCGAAAGTGTATTTTGTGAAGTTTACGCATTCCAGCACAGAAAGTGTATTCTTCTCTGAGTTCTACTGAGGTTTACACTTTCTAACAGGGAAAGCGTATTCTCTGACTGAAAGTGTCTTTTCTCATTGTTCCCGGATTTTTATTAACTTACATGTAGGGCTTACTTGTCAGTGAATCATATTTTTGTTTTTTTTTATTTTATTGATAAACCAGAGGCGCTCCCACATGTCATAAACTCATTATTTATTAACTAATAATTAAACCTATTTCTATTTTTAATTAACTGATGACTGGTGCCCACATGTCAGTCTCTTGAGTTTTAAAACCGAGAATAGTACGTGGTCCCACATGTCAGTGACTCATTTACTAAACACAAAATTAGATTTTTTTTTATTACCTTTTCAGCCGGTCCCACCAGCCATTGACTTAGTATTTTTAACTACTGTCATTAAGCACTAGTCAACGTTTAAACACACGGGTCCCACTGGCAGAGAGAGAGAGAGAGAGAGAGGGAGAGGAAGGAAGGAGCTGGGCATGCGCATGGCCGAGAGGGCGAGGAGCTCGCCGGTGGCGAGGCACGCACAGAAGAGCTTGGGGGAGCCCAGAAATGGGTAGATAGAGTCCATGCGATGCTAGGGGAGGTAAAAGTGGGCAGAGAGGTGGACAAAATCGGTGGTGTGACGGAGATGAGCGGCGGAGCCTCACGGGTCCATTATGCATTTCATGTAGGAGGCATTCCCGGGGCTAAAGGAGTGTCGCACTGGAATTAGTGAGTCCAGGTGATGATACTAGGCCGGGCATGGGGACCTAGGGTCACCAGAGGCGTGTCGGCGGCATGCGATCGCGGCAGCGCCATGAGTGACTAAGGGGAAATCGTGCTAGGGACTCACCCTGGGAAAATTGATGCACACAAGAGCATTAGTGGCTCATCACGACCATGAGGGTGCAGAAGATGAGGTCAGGAAGGCTCTGGAAAAAGTAGTCGACGACGAGTAGTGGTGGCACAGAGGAGGTCCACGACGGCAGCTCACCACAGCAACGGAGGTTCTACAAGAAGTGTCACGTTAGGATACTGAGGTGCTGAGGATGGTGTAGACGTAGGGAATCGGCCCGAGGTTCACTGGGTTCGAAGAAGAACAGAAATGGTAGCGGTGGCCATGAATGGGGGAAATGAGAGTGAAGCTCGAATTTAGGGCAAAATTGCCTGCATTGAGTGACGGATTAGCATCAATAGAGTATAGAACACCTTATGACGTGATCGTTTTGGACTCGGACTCACCAGAGCGACCAGAACATGTTGGCGAGCTCGAGTACGTGCTGAAGCTCAAGACGAAGGCAAATGCGATCGAGCTACAAGGCTTCTGAGGTTGCATTAAGCACAAAAGAGGAATGAGTGATGCATGAGGATTAAGATGACGTGGGTGTCATGGGTGAGGAAGCTCACCAAAGCGGGAATGGTGCGAAGGCACGCTCATCGACATCGAGAATGATGCAAACATTCCCGCAAAACCAAGGAGCGATGCAGCTCAGGTTTGCACGAAATAGAACGTGGACGAGCTGAGGATTACAATGCGCATGCTAGGCTTAAATAGCTAGGATGTTCGTGAAAGAAAAATGGCAAGACGCCGGTGGAAGCGCGAGAAACTCGCAGTCTGCTTTGGGTCTCTCCGCCAGCGCGGGAATAAGGCACCATCAATGGGTTAGCTAGCATGGGTGAGGGTTGGTGGAGGTGACAGGGTAGTTGGGCACAAAACAGTGGGTGGCGAATGGGAACCGCAGGCGAGCGGCAGAGCTGGCGAGGCTCACTGGTGCGGTGGTGAGCGGGCGAGGGAGCGAGGTGGAGAAGGGTGTGTTGAGTGGGGCCACGCTGTTAGTGAGCATGAGGGCGGGGGTGGGTAGGAGCGACGTGCGGAAATGGGTTGGCTCAGATGCGGCCCAAAAGGGTGAGAGCGAATTAAAAAATAGTTTTTGAATTTCCAAAACTGGCTAAGTTTTGCCGAATTTTTGAACCTTTCAAATGTGCTCCAAAATTTATGAAATTTGTTTTGGAGACTTCTGACATCATATAGTTTCTCTTATAAATTTTTCAGGATTTTATCTGCTCTGTGAGATTTTCTCAAAAAATCTTACAAGTTGCTGCTTATATGAAATTTAATTATTTTCTTTATACAAAAAGTTCAAAAATCTTGCATAAATAGTTTCCCACATAGAGTATTCTCAAAATTATTTTACCATTTATTTTTATTAAACCTTCCCAAAAATGAAATTTTGGGATGTTACAAAATGAAACCAAATAAACTCAAAGGCAAACAAATAGATCCAAATATAATTCATACCAACTCAAACAAATCCCAACGTTCATATATTTGGTATAAGGGTATATATTTGGATTTTTTTTGGATCAGGAATTATTTGATTCAGAGCTAGAATAAGAGGGAGCGGACTCTTGGAATATTTGTCATTTGAGCAATTTCAGAGAAAGAGAGACTAATCTCGGGAATACTCCTCTTAGGTCATTTGGACGAGAGAGATTACGTTAATAGGTAGGTTTTGGTGATCTTTATTTATTTTATGAGGTGTTCTTGTATTGGAAGTGGATAGCGGTGGGTGATATATGGAATCAACTTGACTTTGATTTGTTTTTGAATTACTATTGTTTCATTGAGAACACCTCACCACGACTTACACGTGAGGTCTAATTTATTTAATGATTTCCTTTACCAATTTCTATTTATCAAGGAAGTTCCATGAGTGATACGTGGGAACTACGGATAGTTGCGAGGGTCCACATACCATAGCTCCACATATGATAGCTATAATTTTAACTACTCGGATTAACTCTAGGTTTTACGTTGCTAGGATCCCTATGACATATTACCATTTGAGGTTCAAATATTAGTTAATAGAATGATTTATTTAATGACTAACTAAAATATGGGGCCAATTATTTAATTAAACTCTAAATTATCCTTATACTGGAGATGTACCTAAGGGGATGACAGGTCATACTAAGATTATGCTAATTAATAGCTAATTTTAGCTAGACCACTAATTACTCATTAACCATAATTGACCCTTAACAAATCCTAGTGTTTAACTTTCGATTAATCTATAGGTTAAATAATAATCCTACTATTCTGGAGCACGTAAGCAATGACTACCAACTTAATGATTGATTTTAAATATCCAACAACTAGCGTAAGAGTCTACATGTAAATGTCTAACGATCTATGGCCGAAACTATATGCCACACTAATCTTCAACCTAGGATTAAACTAGTATAGTGATTAACTCTAACCACAATTCTCCCTATTAACCCCTAATTTAATTATAGCGGGCCTTATTGTGATAGCACTAATTACTAATTAACATCTAATTAACAATGGTATGATTTATTAATTATTCTATATGGGGCCTAGCAGTCATTGGTACTTTATGCATAAAACCATGGCTTAGCAATTGCTATTGGACTTGAACCCATCAATTAGTGACTCACTATCTAAACAATTAATATGTAATAAAACTAAGGATGGAAGGGTCCACTTGTAAGTGTCCATCTCATTCTCTTATTAAATTTTATTCCTAAGTCATTTATGGGTACACGGGCCATACTAGTGGTGTTAAATAAATATTAATCTTACATGTCAATGTGTGGGTCCTATGGGTCAAAGACACATCGACAATCCCTAGTTAACTTTCAACTAAATTAATTATTTGTGGGGCTCATTTGTCATGGGGATCATTGCATCAAAATAATTTAAATAAAATACAAAATTTGAGTATCTACACCATGAGGGGGTTCTATTGGCACCACCGGCTTGGTGCGGGGAGCTTCGAGCATAGCCGTCCACGATGACTAGCGCCGAGGATGAAGGTACCACGATGTGGTGGCCAAGCGCTACTCTAAGACCCAAATCGACTAGCCTACTAGCTTTGCCTAACCCTAGAACACGAGGTGATGTGGTTACTTATGGGTTTCCGGTTGAGACGACGAGGCCGAGTGGTGAAGAAGGGAGGGGGGCGGCTTCAAGGTCACTGGTGCAGAGGACGAAGATGGTGGTGCTCCGGGTCCACCTGTGGGAGTGGAGGATCAAGGTGATGAGCATTAGACATGGGAGACCGATCGAGGCGATGCTAAGGGACATAGGCACCAAGGTCGAAGCTCGCCAAGGAAGGCGGTGTCACTCGGTGAGAACAGGCGGCGAGGGCGGCTCAGTCGTCGGAGAGGAAGAAGATATAGGTATCAGCGTTGATTCTGCGGAGGAGGAGAAAGATCGAGGTGAGCCCAAGAAAGAGGATGCCAAGGTGCACCCAAAATACAAAGAAGGAGCGGCGGGGGCTCACCTGAGCGGCTGGAGCTGCTCGACGGTGACGACAGTGACCGAAAGCAGAGTGTAAGCTCGACTCGGCTACTCATTTTTGGTGCACGGGAGAGAAGAAGGAGGGGGAAATGGCGTGGGCGAATAAGCAAACTGGGTGTGTGGCTTAAGTAGGGCAAAGGAGGCATGAGTTCTGGCGAGGCACGTGGCGACGAGATGAGACGAGCAACTGTTGTGCATGGTGACAAATTGTAGTGCGAGGCGTGGGCATGAGGGCGCGGTCTTCGAGGGGCTGTCAGGCGAGGGCAACATTGATGTGGGCGACAACATGGCTGTAGTGGCGCGAGGATGGTCGTGACGCGGGCATAGGGCAGTGGCATGGCAACAGGCGACATTGTGCGACGCAGCTTGCACGTGGGAAGGGTCGGCGTGGCATGCGGCGTGGAAGGAGAAAGAAGTCGGCTGTGCGTGTGGACCAGGAGGAAGAGGAGGGGGAGATGGGCACTAGGCCGCGCAGGGATTGGGACGCCAGGAGAAGGAGGTAGGCGGGCTGGGCTGGAGCTTGGCCGAAGAAGGGGAGAAAGAGGTGTGCTAGCTCGGGAGGAAAATGGAAGGAAAAGAAAAGAACAAAGAAGAAAAGAAAAGAATAGATGGGCTGGGCTGGGCTAGGTTAGATTTTTGGCCCAAACCGAATTTTGAGTTTTAGTTTTACTTTCTTTTCCTTTTCTTTTCAAATTCAGATTTCATTTTATTTTGTTTTCAAATTTCAAACTAGGTTTGTATTTTTATTAATTGTTTCCCTGAAATTCAATCTCGACAAGATTTCAAATAAAATCTAGGAAATTTGAATATAAACAAAATGCATGAAATAGTTTTAATTTTTTCACATTTTCAACATTTGAAACTCACTCAAATTTTGGGATGTTACAATGCCAAAGCTATAGATGTCGCATTTCTCAGTGTATGGTTCACAGAGAATAATTTCAGGAGCCATATACACGTAGGTTCCTAAAATGTTAAAAGAATTGGATACTCAAAACAAAAATATAGACACAGGTCCATAAAATGTTTAAAAAATGGAAAGTAAAAAAAATATATAATAATTCAATGAGTAGCTCAGAACTATTTGATATGGCCAACTAAGTACGGCGATTTTAAAAGGTATATCAATTCCCTTTGGATTCTACACACAAGAACAGAGCCAACACTCAGCACCATGGATAGCAACTGTTAAGAAGAAAAAAAATGAATAACCTCCTAATCTTGTCAAGTCTGAGGGTGCATGATGAACACTCCTAGACCTAGGTGCTAATCACTCAAAAGATGGCAAAAAATTCTTTGGGACGGGGCCTCGCAGCCGTCCTTGCAAGGCCCCGTCCCGATGCTCACCACATGTTCAGGGAGGGAGGGAAGCAATCTCAAAGCACAGGTTCCAACTTCCAAACCGCTCCTCCTCTTCCCAAATCCTTCCGCACGAAGCTCCTCCCCCGTTCGCTTTGCTCGCGCCAACGCCGCCCGGTCCAATCCGCCACCGCCCTTTGCCCCCACCGACGATATCGTGCGGCTTGCTCTCTCGCCGGCGTGGCGGCCGCCGTCGATGGAGTCCGCCGACGGCATCGACGCGACTCACGCAAAGGCACCGCCATCCTCGCCATACAGGCTCTTTGAAGGACTCGGCAGTGGGTGGTCTTTGCCGCAAGTGGGCGGCCGGTGGAGGCGGGACCGCAGCGGGCGAGAGGGGAAGGTGGTCTTGGCGAAGCTACCGCGGAGGTTCCTCGCCACGACGTCGTATCTTTCGGGCGGCGTCGCACGAGTCGAAGGTGCCGAGCGATCTTGCGCAGCTTATTTGGTCGCGATCTCTCCGCCACAAGCACCCCACGTTCGCCGAGCGACCAGCGCCACGATTGGCGGTCGTGAATCTCGCCATGAAGCGCCCCATTGCTTCCACACGCCCCTGTGTTTATCTGAATGTTTGTCAAGAAGTCTCAGCTCTGCTCCAAATTAATGTGTTTCTCTTAATTCAATTTTGTATTAGGAGCTGGGAGGTTTCTGTGAATGAATGAACGCATCAGTGTGTTGTATCTGAATGTATGTATGCCCGAATGAACATGTAATTTCTTTCTCTCTGAATGCATTGTCTCTGAATTGCTGATGGTCCTGCCCTGATGTTGGGATAATATTGTCCTCACCAGCCACAAGCTGAAATCCTTTGAGAGTTTTGCAAATCAGTGGCTTAGGATTTGCCAACTATACCAATTACAAGGAATGGTAAATAATGTCAGTATTTGTGAATTATTGATTTTTCATAATGTCAATATTGTATCAGTAAAAGAGCATTTAGATGGGCAGAAACTGAATTCATTTACAACATCAATACATCCAATTTCTCTCAAGAACTCGAGGATGAAACGATGTCGTAGGTTTATACTACGATCATCATCTGAGAACTTCGAGGATGCATTTTCTAACACTAATCAGTGACCCATGAACCTTCAAGTTATTCTTCAAACACCTACATTGTTCAATGAATCGGGCTTTGAAGATTATTAACTTGACAATTACATAATTCTTAAGAGACAAACTCTCATAAGTAAAAGAAATAATATAGGAGAAAAATGGGGAATGCATAGTTTCCTTTGAAAAGATGAAGACACAAAGTTTGTGGACACACTGATAAGCTGGATATCCAGGAGTTAAAAAAGAACTAGGTCGTATATAAGTACTTGAACATAGATCTTATCACACAAACACCATTGTTTGTATAAGCTTTATTCACTAGAGTACCATAGATATATATATATATATATACACATATACATATATAAGAAACCTTGAAAAATGGTTTCACAGAGTCTATTGCAGATGGGGATCAAGCACTAGCGCTCAACAGATCTTGCTAAAACGAAGAATGGAAAGAAAAATATGGATAATATTATATGACTTTACTTATCCACAAATTTAATAAACTTTATCTCGCTATTAAGTCGAATATTTAATATCGACATTTCAAATTGAATGAGAAAAGTGTATTCTTGTGTCATATTCTATTATTCTATCAAGCAGCAGTGTTTGTGTTCTTTTCCAAAAAGGAAAAATAGAAAGAAAGAAGGAAAAGGAAGCAGCCTTCTGTAATACTCCAATTGATAATTGATATGATGCTATCAAGCACCAAAAATGCCAGAAATAGTCCAAAAGGCAGTTTACAGATATGTCTTGCTGAAAGAAGAATATCAAAGAGAACTGTTGGCGTAAGAATACATTAATCATCTGCAGAGGTGAGTATCATTGGAGTTCAACCATATAGTTCCAATACATTATAGTAAGAATACAAATAGTACTATCAAATATGCATTAATCATCTGCATTACAAGTCACGATAATAGTACAAAAACAAGATAGTTCACTGTCTTGGTTCCAAGCAAATGTAGAAGAATGCCTACTACTTGAATATTGTAGGATTCACTACATCAAAATCTAATCTTCGAGAGGTGGACAACAATTCAACATCTTGACTAGCTCCAAGTAAAAGATCTGTATATTCTCCTCGGATCAGCGGATCAAACATGGTCGAACAAACATCAACTGAACTATTGTTTGTTACTTCCTTTGGAGCTTCTCCTACAGGTTGTGCATACAAAAAAGGCAAAAAATTAATGGCTACACAAGGATGAGAAGAGGGGGGGGGCATTAATGGCGGTAGCACTACCTTTTTTCCTCCCACTGTTTGTTTTCTTTCCCTTCTTTTTTTCAAGTTCATTTCTCATTTCTGTGAATGAATGAAAGCATCAGTGCGTTGTATCTGAATGTATGTATGCCCGAATGAACATGTAATTTCTTTCTCTCTGAATGCATTGTCTCTGAATTGCTGATGGTCCTGCCCTGATGTTGGGATAATATTGTCCTCACCACCACAAAGTGAAATCCTTTGAGAGTTTTGCAAATCGGTGGCTTAGGATTTGCCAACTATACCAATTGCAAGGAATGGTAAATAATGTCGATGTTGTGAATTATTGATTTTTCATAATGTCAATATTGTATCGAAAAGAGCATTTAGATGGGCGAAGCGAATTCATTTACAACATCAATACATCAATTTCTCTCAAGAACTCGAGGATGAAGCAAGATCCGGTAGGTTTATACTACCTGATCTGTCATCTGGGAACTCAGGGATGCATTTTCTAACACTAATCAGTGACCCATGAACCTTCAAGTTATTCTTCAAACACCTACATTGTTCAATGAATCAGGCTTTGAAGATTATTAACTTGACAATTCGCAATTCTTAAGAGCCAAACTCTCATAAGTAAAAGAAATAATACTGAGAGAAAAATGGGGAATGCATAGTTTCCTTTGAAAAGATGAAGACACAAAGTTTGTGGACACACCGATAATTTGGATATCCGGGAGTTAAAAAGAACTAGGTCGTATATAAGTACTTGAACATAGATCTTATCACACAAACACCATTGTTTGTATAAGCTTTATTCACTAGAGTACCATATATATATATATATATATATATATATATATATATATATATATATATATATATATATATATATATATATATATATATATATATATATAAAACCTTGAAAAATGGTTTCACAGAGTCTATGCGAGATGGGGATCAAGCACTAGCGCTCAACAGATCTTGCTAAAACGAAGAATGGAAAGAAAAATATGGATAATATTATATGACTTTACTTATCCACAAATTTAATAAACTTTATCTCGCTATTAAGTCGAATATTTAATATCTGACATTTCAGTGAACAGAAAAGTGTATTCTTGTGTCATATTCTATTATTCTATCAAGCAGCAGTGTTTGTGTTCTTTTCCAAAAAGGAAAAATAGAAAGAAAGAAGGAAAAGGAAGCGATATACGTAATACTCCGATTGATAATTGATATGATGCTATCAAGCACCAAAATGCGAAATAGTCCAAAAGGCGTTCTGAGATATGTCTTCTTTGAAAGAAGAATATCAAAGAGAAGCTGTTGGCGTAAGAATACATTAATCATCTACAGAGGTGAGTATCATTGGAGTTCAACCATATAGTTCCAATACATTATAGTAAGAATACAAATAGTACTATCAAATATGCATTAATCATCGCATTACAAGTCACGATAATAGTACAAAAACAAGATAGTTCACTGTCTTGGTTCCAAGCAAATGTAGAAGAATGCCTACTACTTGAATATTGTAGGATTCACTACATCAAAATCTAATCTTCGAGAGGTGGACAACAATTCAACATCTTGACCAGCTCCAAGTAAAAGATCTGTATATTCTCCTCGGATCAACGGATCAAACATGGTCGAACAAACATCAACTGAACTATTGTTTGTTACTTCCTTTGGAGCTTCTCCTACGGGTTGTGCATACAAAAAGGCAAAAATTAATGGCTACACAAGGATGAGAAGAGGGGGGGCATTAATGGGGTAGCACTACCTTTTTCCTCCCCTTTGTTTGTTTTCTTTCCTTCTTTTTTCAAGTTCATTTCTCATTTCGTGAATGAATGAAAGCATCGATCGTTGTATCTCGAATGTATGTATGCCCGAATGAACATGTAATTTCTTTTCGTCTCAATGCATTGTCTCGAATTCGTGATGGTCACCTTACGATGTTGGGATAATATTGTCCTCACCAGCCACAAGCTGAAATCCTTTGAGAGTTTTGCAAATCAGTGGCTTAGGATTTGCCAACTATACCAATTGCAAGGAATGGTAAATAATGTCAGTATTTGTGAATTATTGATTTTTCATAATGTCAATATTGTATCAGTAAAAGAGCATTTAGATGGGCAGAAACTGAATTCATTTACAACATCAGTACTTCCAATTTCTCTCAAGAA
This sequence comes from Phyllostachys edulis, assembly GCA_036346405.1. Lineage (NCBI taxonomy): Eukaryota > Viridiplantae > Streptophyta > Magnoliopsida > Poales > Poaceae > Phyllostachys > Phyllostachys edulis. The sequence continues at coordinate 42,382,775 of CM070561.1, forward strand.
CTCAGGGATGAACAGTATCAGGTAGGTTTATACTACCTGATCTGTCATCTGGGAACTCAGGGATGCATTTTCTAACACTAATCAGTGACCCATGAACCTTCAAGTTATTCTTCAAACACCTACATTGTTCAATGAATCAGGCTTTGAAGATTATTAACTTGACAATTCGCAATTCTTAAGAGCCAAACTCTCATAAGTAAAAGAAATAATACAGGAGAAAAATGGGGAATGCATAGTTTCCTTTGAAAAGATGAAGACACAAAGTTTGTGGACACACTGATAAGCTGGATATCCAGGAGTTAAAAAAGAACTAGGTCGTATATAAGTACTTGAACATAGATCTTATCACACAAACACCATTGTTTGTATAAGCTTTATTCACTAGAGTACCATATATATATATATATATATATATATATATATATATATATATATATATATATATATATATATATATATATATATATATATATATATATATATATATATATATATATATATATAAGAAACCTTGAAAATGGTTTCACAGAGTCTATTGAGATGGGGATCAAGCACTAGCGCTCAATGATCTTGCTAAAACGAAGAATGGAAAGAAAAATATGGATAATATTATATGACTTTACTTATCCACAAATTTAATAAACTTTATCTCGCTATTAAGTCGAATATTTAATATCGACATTTCAAAGGAATGTAAAAGTGTATTCTTGTGTCATATTCTATTATTCTATCAAGCAGTAGTGTTTGTGTTCTTTTCCAAAAAGGAAAAATAGAAAGAAAGAAGGAAAAGAAAGCAGCCTTCTGTAATACTCCAGTTGATAATTGATATGATGCTATGAAGCACCAAAAATGCCAGAAATAGTCCAAAAGGCGGTTCTGAGATATGTCTTGTCAAAGAAGAATATCAAAGAGAAGCTGTTGGCGAAGAATACATTAATCATCTGCAGAGGTGAGTATCATTGGAGTTCAACCATATAGTTCCAATACATTATAGTAAGAATACAAATAGTACTATCAAATATGCATTAATCATCTGCATTACAAGTCACGATAATAGTACAAAAACAAGATAGTTCACTGTCTTGGTTCCAAGCAAATGTAGAAGAATGCCTACTACTTGAATATTGTAGGATTCACTACATCAAAATCTAATCTTCGAGAGGTGGACAACAATTCAACATCTTGACCAGCTCTAAGTAAAAGATCTATATATTCTCCTCGGATCAACGGATCAAACATGGTCGAACAAACATCAACAGAACTATTGTTTGTTACTTCCTTTGGAGCTTCTCCTACAGGTTGTGCATACAAAAAAGGCAAAAAATTAATGGCTACACAAGGATGAGAAGAGGGGGGGGGGCATTAATGGGGGTAGCACTACCTTTTTTCCTCCCACTGTTTGTTTTCTTTCCCTTCTTTTTTTCAAGTTCATTTCTCATTCTTTTAGACTTTGGACCTTTTAACACTTGTGGAATTCGAATTGATACTTTTCCTTTTGTTATATCTTCACCACACTCATTACAATTTAGAGACACACCACAATGTTTGATAGGTCTTCTTTGGCTTAGTGAATTATCTGCTTCCAGATCTAGCGTATCTGTGGATTTCTCCAAACTTTCAAGAAGTTCTTTCGAAACAGAGCACTTCATTGCAATAGATGTTGCCTTTCGAGAGATGTGGGCAGCATGTGTTTGTAAAGTTTCCTTCTCACATCCTTGTTTTCCATAAAATATAGCTCTTTTGGCATATTTCGTCCACCTCTGCAAAGATATATCGAGATGGCAAGATGAAAACTTCATTGATATTGAACACTCGAATAACATCGCACAACAAACCTATAAGATAGGAAAAGTAATTTAGAACTAGTAAATTGTTAAAATCAACATTATGAACTACTAAATTGTTAAAATGAGCAAGTGTACCTATAGATTCATACTTTCTACATGAACATGATATGCTCATATCCACAGAGTTAAACACTACTTGTGCCTCATCTTCAAATTCCATAGGCATCACCTGGTATGTTTTGATTGTCCCCTCACTAAGTGACAACTTGCATGATATTGAAAATTGCTCTTTAAGCGCTCCTCAAAATCGAATAAAGCCTCCTTGTATATGATTCAATTTGCAGTCTTCAACATGGGTAAGTTTGTAATGTAAGTAATTGGGTCGAGAGTGCGTGATTTATAATCTGATCCAACTCATTTTCACGGAGATTAGTGGCGACTTCTCATATTCTACTAGGAGTTACGAAGAGATAGTTTCTTCTTAAACCTTTTCTTGAACACATTGTTCATACCTTTGCTCCTTTGAGTCGAAGTCATGTCGTGAAAAAAAAGAATCATGGCGGTAGATAGTAGCCCACTTCTCACGCATAAATTATATAGGTTTTTGAGCCATGAGTTCCCCTCAAGGTTATAAGTACTCAACAATTCTTGCTATTTCTTGTTAAAGTATGCCACTGACCTTTCTTCGTACACACATCTCTTAAAGTCGGAAAGAAATTGAGGATTGTTAGGAATTACATGACATAGATGCTTAGCAGCATTTTGATAAATGTGCCACAAACAAAGACGATGGCTTGTGCTTGGGAAAACAATTTTAATTGCTTAATTTGGACATGGCAGCACATTGATCTGTGAAAAGTGTGATAGGTTGCTTCCTGGACATAGCTGTCAGATATGTGTTAAAGAGCCAAATAAATGATTCAACAGTTTCATCATATAACAATGCAGCTTCAAAAGAATAAATCGCTTGTGATGGTTGGTTCCAATGAGTGGAGCAAATGGCATTTCAAACTTATTTGTCTGAAACGTGGTGTCAAATGACATAGCATCACCAAAGCAAGCATAGTCGAGGATAGCTTGACCATCTGCCCAGAAGAAATTTGCAATCCGGCCATCCACCTCATCTAATTGTATGGCATAAAAAAAGAAGGATCTTCTAATTGCTTGTTCTTTAAGTATTCTAGTAACGTTTGTGCATCATTGATTCCCAAATACTTCTTGCGCTCACGACCGACATGATTATTGCAATCCATCCGCAAGAAAGGTACATTCTGAGCTCCTCCATACCACTGCTTGAAAAAGTTATACACTTCAGCAGGCTTTATGCCCACTTCTCGCATCTGTCTAATCATAAGCTTATCAGCCTCTAACAAATGATGTTGTGACCTCAGCATGTGTCTCTTATCTGGACTTGCAAGATAATGATTGTGCTCAAGTATAACCTTTTGCACCGTCCAAATGCCCTCGCGACAAATACTAAACTGAACTCGAGCACCGCAACAAGACCTTTTAGTAGCATTCTCTTTCATGGTGACATGTTTAGAATGAGTACCTCGATCTCCTTCATTACTGCAAACTATATGCTTCTGATATATAGTGCCATCTCGTCTCAACCTTGAGTGGCTCTTCCGAACACTGAACCCAATCTTTCCAGCATAGCAGTTATAAAAATCATATGCATCCTTCTCTAACTTGAAATTCATTCCAATTTCAGGAACATGTATAGATTCGCCATTTTTATCATCCACCTGCAAGTCATTCCAACAGAGGAAAATTATAGTTTGCAGTAATCGTCTCAACTTGAAAGTCATTCCAACAGAGGACAACTAAATCTTTATTACCTCCGTAGGTGATACTGATGTAGTTGAATCCACCAATATGGGCATCGTTGAATCCACTGCAGGCACTCTGTTTTTTGAAGTTGGGTGCAATGGCGTTGATTGTGTTGATACCAGCAATGGCGTTGATTGTGGTGACAACATCAAGGATGAATTTTTGAATGTTATAGAGTCAAAGTTTGATACTACTGCCGGTGCAGTGGACACAGCCAACGTGGAAACCATTGAGCTCACCGATGAATGCATCATCGTCTCCATCAGAGGTGATCGGGACGGCTGTCGGGTCAGTGAAGACGAAGGGATGAGAGAAGGCGTGTCGCTGGCGTCGAAACCGTCGAAGCCACGGGGAGTCGCATCGATGCCGTCGAAACTGCAGGGAGTCGCGTCGATGCCGTCGAAGGATTTCACCATGTCGCTGGCGACGCCGCCGCCCAAGCATACGACGTCGCGGCGGGGAACCTCCGCGGGTAGCTCGCCAAGACCACCTTCCCCTCTCGCTTGCATGCCATCCGCCCCTCGCGGCGCGCCGCTTCGCGGCACCAACTCCACCGTCGAGTCCTTCAGTGAGCCCAGGGCGGCAGGGACGGCGGTGCCTTCGTGCGGAGTCGCGTCGATGCCGTCGAAGGCGGACTCCATCGACGGCGGCCGCCGCCGGGCGAGAGCAGCGCAACGCACAAGATCGTCGGTGGGGGCAAAGGGCGGTGGCGGATTGGACCGGGCGGCGTTGGCGCGAGCAAAGTGAACGGGGGAGGAGCTTCACGCGGAAGGAACTGGGAAGAGGAGGAGCGGTTCGGGAGTTGGAACCTGTGCTTTGAGATTGCTTCCCTCCCTCCCTGAACACGTGGTGAGCATCGGGACGGGGCCTTGCGAGGACGGCTGCGAGGCCCCGTCCAAGAGAATTTTTCGCCTCAAAAGATTAGGCAAAATATTTGGGCTTGGCCCATTTTAATAGTAAAAAAATGAGGATGCAGTAATGCAAAAGCACAGTGTTAATTGGGCCTGGCTCAATAGAGCAAAGCAGAGCAGGCCCACCAGTTCTGACGTTGCGTGCACGCACGATTGATCTCTTACCCGTTTCACCGGTGAGCGCCTCCATGCTGTCCGGCAATAACCTGGCATGGCCGAAGTCCGCGACCCGCACGCGCGAATCGCCATACAGCAGCACGTTGCTCGGTTTCAGGTTGCGGTGCACGACCCTCAGCGTCTGCTCGTGGAGGTACCGCAAGCACGGAGCTACAAAAATTTTATCCAGAGGTTATACGGTGAGAACTAAATATCGAGGATATAAATATTTGTTATTCTACATTAGCAAACTAAGAACTATACAGAGGACTTCATTAACTATAGAGGACTAGTGCTCCCAACAGAGGACTTCATTAACTATAGAGGACTAGTGCTCCCAATAGTCCCCTTGTCTCCGTTCCTATCTCCGCTGCCATGCTCACCCTGTCCACCATTGGCGGCGGGGGCGACGCCCACCGCCGCTCCCTCGAGGTCGGACTCTCCTGTTACGTTCCCGATTTGGAAGAAGATGGGAAATGTTAGAAGTAGAGAAGAATTGGATTCAGAGAGGAGGGATAACGGAGATGAGGAAGATAGATTAGTTTGGAGGGGAATTCTGTCTTTACGTTTGTTACCCAAAACCGGCACATACGCTTGACTATTTAAGAAACAACAACATCCAGCTTCATAACCCCTACGTTTACTACTCTCGGTCAGCCCAACACAAAATGGCCTAGTCATCCACTGCAAACCGCGAGTTGGGCTTGCTGTTTTGCTAGCCCATCCTTCTCCCGCCTGGTTGGTTCCCTTGCGTCATGACCGTTGAAGTTGTGACATTCCTCCCCCCTTCAGATTCAGCTTGTCCCCAAGCTGGTGCATACGGGAAACGAGCCTAAAGATCATCCAAGTCCTCCCAGGTTGGCGACGGAGTGGATGTTCCTGACCATTGCACTTGAACTTGAGTGATTGATGTTAGTCCCTTGTCACGGAGTCGCTGTCACAGCATGTTGAGTGAAATCCGAAGGTCTTTAGTTGATCTAGGAAGCTCCAACTGTACAATCCTCGAAGAAGGCACAACATTCCTGAGTTGTGATACATGAATCACAGGATGGATCACTGTAGTGGATGGTAACTTTAGTTTGTAAGCCACCGGTCCAATCTTCTTTTCTACTTGAAAAGTTCCAAAGTAACGAAATGCCAGTTTGTGATTAGCTCTTACCGCTACTGAGCTCTGAACATATGGTTGAAGCTTTAAATACACCCAGTCTCCCTCCTAAAATGTCCTCTTTGATCTTTTTTATTTGCTTGAGCTTTCATGTGTTGATTTGCTCGATTGAGGGGTTTCTTCAATAGCTATGTCATCAATTTCCTTTCCTTCAACCAAACCGACAATTCCTTACTCTGATAAACTGCAGTATCTCTGACGTCGAAGTGTCTGGGGCTGTAGCCATACAAGATCTCGAACAGAGATTTGTCCAAGGTAGAATGCAGTGCAATGTTGTACCAATATTCAGACAAAGCCAACCAATTGAACCACTTACTTGGGAATGCATCAACAAAACCTCGCAAATAACCTTCCACACATTGATTAACGCGCTCGGTTTGCCCGTTAATTTGCGGATGGTATGCCGAGCTCATCCGGAGCTGAGTTTGAGTTGCCCTAAACAATTCCTTCCAAAACGAACTTGTGAACACTCTATTCCAATCTGAAACAATAGACTACATCAATCCATGGAATTTGAACACATGTTGCATAAAGATTTGCGCTACTTGGAAGGCCGTGAAAGGGTGTGCCATAGCTATGAAATGAGGGTACTTTGAAAATTTGTCAATCACCACCATGATGTAATTGAAGCCAGCCGACCGAGGCAGGCCCTCAATGAAGTCCATGGATATAACTTGCCAAGCGTGATCCAGCACAGGCAGTGGTTGTAGCAGTTCCGGATAGCACACATGTTCAGCCTTAGCCCGTTTGCAAATTGAGCACTGGTCCACAAATTCTCGTACATCTCATTTGATCCCTAGCCATGCAAATAATTTTTGAATTTGGTGATAAGTAACTTGGACTCCTGAATGCCCTCCTATTGCATTGGAATGCAATGAATTCAAGATGTTTTGTTGTACGGGTGCATTGTTTCCTACCCACACTCGGGCCCCCAATGTGAGAATTCCATTGCTTAATTGGAATTTGGATGTACCGCTACCAGAGACAGGGGTGGATCTAGTATGGGACATGGGTGTACAGATGTACACCCAAACTTTTTTAGGAAAAACACAGTATTTAGTAGGTATATTAGGTGTATATACCAGTAAATATACTTAAAATACATATTTTAACTATACCTGGCAGAACTGTGACTCCACGCTCCACCATCCCGAATTCCTCCCGATCGGCACAACCGGCAGCCCACTCCACGTCACCAGCCCACCACGCCAACAGCCCACCACAGCACCAGCCGATCCAGCCCACTCCATGCCACTAGCCCAACTCCCCATGCCACCAACCCAAGCGTTGAAGCGCCTCACGGCTGACGCAACCGAAGCGCAACCCTATCTAATTTCCTCCCCCACTTCCCCAGCTCGGCAAGCAGTAGCTCCCCTTTCTCTTCTTGCTCTGTGACGGACTGGCGGTGGTGGTGGCCCAACTCTCAAGGACGCGTGGCGAGGCCAAGGCGTTGAGCCGGAGCCGGGGATGGAGGTGTGGTCTTGGCGGCATCGGGGAGGAGGAAGCCCTCTGGCTGGCAAGCTCAAAGGCCGAGCCCGAGGATCGTGCACCGGGCGCAAGGAGCGGTGGCGGCGGCGGTGACACGCGGCGATGTCAAGGTGAGCTCCTCCTCCTCTGCTGGTTTCTTGGCTCCGTCGGGCACAATGTTACATTGGCACTAATTGTCTGATTCACTGATTGAGATTGAGATTTGAGATTGAGATTGAGATTGGAAAAATGGCACAACCGCACAAGCACAATGGCACATTGGTACAGTGGCACTAAATACTAATTTTCTGATTCACTAAGACACCGATTGATTCCTTGCCTCCTTCAGACCTTCTCCTAATCTCCTTAGTTGAGTACTTGAGACTTGAGTATAAGAGTCTTGAGTTATTTTAGTAGTTCTGAACTTCTAATAAGTACATTGGCCATTGGGCATTAGCTATTTGGCTCATGGAATCATATTGGCACTAAATCACTTGAGTCAATGAGTCTTGAGTTAGTTCAGTAGTTCTGATAAGTGGATCACTCATACTCTCATAGCTTGTATAGTTGTATACTGTATAGTTGTATGTATATGTGTACTGCTAGCTATTACTCATTTGGATAGTGGTGTAGCTTCTATTGTTAGATAAAAGAGAAGATTATTCTGCCTTAAATGTCCAATTATTTATGTGAAGCTTTTGTTTGTCATGTAGACCGCAAAGCATTCAAAAATGAAGAGGAAGCATGTAGATTTGAAATCCTTGTGGGATAGAGTTGGAAAGAGGTCAATATCTATTGAAAGCAAAATTCACAGCACTTCACCTTCCATTCAGTTGCAAGCACAAAATGAGAGTGATATCCAAGACGAAGTCCTAAGTCCAGAACCAACACAACCAAGCATAGAACCTGGCATAGTACCTCTACCTCTACCTCTATATCTACCTCCCCCATTGTCCCCAATTATAGATGACGACGAAGAAGATGATGATGGAGATGATGAATCAATTTATGATATTGATTTGCTTTCCCATGACCCCGAAAAGCGGATTCCAATCACACAGTATGATGTCAATGAACAAGATGTAGTTAGAAAGGGATACATTGCATTGGGGCCATGTCAACCACGAGAACATGATTTTCCAAGAAGAAATGTTGGAGGTATGCGTTGATTCATAGCTAGTTGGTATGATGCTTATAATTGGCTTGAGTATAGTGTGGAATGAGATGTTGCTGTCTGCTTTGTTTGTTATTTGTTCAAGGATAAAACTAATCATGCTGGTGGAGATAGTTTTGTGAATGGATGATTTAGAAATTGGAACCATAAAAATAGGTTTGAGAAACATGTTGGTGGTGTTAATAGTGCCCACAATGAAGCTCAAGAGAGATATGATTTCTTCATTACACCTAGAGCATCAATGCAAGAGTCTTTTGCTTCTAATACCAAACAAGACAAGGTTCTGTATAAAACCCGATTGACCTATTCACTTAAGTGCTTGAGGTTTCTTTTGCGTCAAGGGTTGGCTTGTCGTGGACATGATGAAAGTGAAGAATCACATAATAAAGGAAATTTCCTTGAACTTTTAAATTGGCTAGCAGAAAAATTTGAATAAGTTAGCAAGTTAGTTCTAAAGAGTGCCCCAAGGAACAATCGAATGATTGCCCCTACAATATAGAAAGAGCTCATCAACTATTGTGCCAAAGAAACCACTAGGCTTATCATGGAAGACCTTGGTGATGATTATTTTGCAATACTTGTCGATGAATCTAGTGATGTGTACCTACGGGAACAATTGGATCTTTGCTTGTGTTATGTTGATAAAAAAGGAAGGGTAGTTGAGAGGTTTCTCAGTGTTGTCCATGTTGAAAACACTGCTGCTTTAACACTTAAAACATCAATTGAGTCTTTGCTTATGGATCATTCGCTGAGCTTGTCTAGGGTCCGTGGATAGGGATATGATGGAGCTAGTAACATGAAGGGTCAAGTTAATGGTCTAAAGAAATTAATTATGGATGAGTCCCCTTCTGCTTATTATATTCATTGCTTTGCCCATCAACTCCAATTAACTCTTGTTGCTGTTGCTAAGGAGGATGGTGATTGTGTTTGGTTCTTTCAACAACTTTCACATTTGTTGAATGTTCTTGGGATGCCTTGTAAAAAGATACAAATGCTTCGAGTAGCTCAAGCTGATCGGATTGTAGAAGCATTAGAATTGGGTGACATTGAAACTAGTCGGGGTTTGCATCAAGAGATGGGCCTAGGTAGGCCGGGTGATACTCATTGGGGTGCCCACTATAAAAGTTGTTATGCATGTCTTCTCTTTGTATCCTTCAATCCGACGAGTTCTTATAAAAATTGGAGAAGACCACACTTCAAGCACAGAGGCTATACAAGCTCAAACTATGTTGACATCATTTGAGTCATTTGAGTTTTTTTATGGCACACTTGTTGCTAACCATATTTGGGTATACAGATGACTTAAGCAATGCTTTGCAAAAGAGGGATCAAGATATTGTTAATACTATTTGTCGACGTTTGAGACTCTCATCACAGAATGGACAAATGAGAATATAAAGGAAAACTAGAGATTACTATCTATTCACCAAAGGACTCGAAATGGTGATGTATATTGTAAAGAGTATGCTCTTATTATAGGAAAAATGACTGTGAATACACGTGGATTAGAGCTTGGATCTGAATCTGTCTTACAAAGACACATAGGCCGGGCTTTTATAGTTCTACAAGCGTTGGCAGTTGATTGCAGTAGCGCCTCTTCACGTCAATGGTCATGTCCCTTTAAGCTAATCATTGCATCTCTTTATGATGACCGTTGTGTCTCTGGATATGACGGCCAATATCTTCTCCACGTGGGTTGTAGTTAACCACACATGGGTAACCGCCTTTAAGGACCTCCTCTGTTGGGGAGAGATCCGGGGATGGTCCGAAGAGACCTCTCTAGGAGAGAGGTCCTGGAGTGGTCCAAAAAGACCTCTAGGGGAGATGTCCTGGAATAGTCTAAAAGGAAGGTTTTTGGGCCCACCTTCTGACTGCGTAATTAATCATGGGCCCAGCAAGCTAATTTGGGCCCAGTAGAGGATCCAGATTACTATCGAATAAAGGCATATCCGATAATTTGACTAGTCAATAGTCCTCATCAGCTAGCCCCTCAACTTCAAGTGAAAATAACTTACGTGAAAAGATCTTTGACCAGAACTAGACTTGGTCAAGAAGATAGTTTTACTTGAGTTGTAAATAACTATTTTCCTTAAGAAATAGGAGCGTCAGCCGTATATATTTATGAAAGCAATTCCCAAAGGGACTTTTATGCTTTAGTCTTCATCGATTTATTAGGAATAAACTCTAATAAAATCTTATCTGTTAAACTTCCATCTGGTTTATTTAATTCTACCGCAAGTTGCTGGTCTATAAATAACCTCCAGAAGGGCAAGAACAAGAAATATTCCTTTAGAGACTTTCATCAGATTTCTATCCTCAAAGTTTCTCATGAGTATGAACTCATATTGCTTTGGCATTTCTCTTCCTATGATTGGAGCATACAACAGACAACATCTACGAACCAAATTGACTTTTCGATCACCTTAATTTAAGGTGGTCGGACAGCCAGTTTGCTCTACGGATTAAGGTCTTCAGGGGATTGGTAAGGAAAAAATCCTGATGATTAAGTAAATGCTTCTTGGAGCACATGTTGAAACAATCTCTATGTTGAGCGGTTTTGTATCTTTCCATCCGCGATGGTTATGAGATGAAGATAACTTTTGAAAAAAGAAAGAGAAAACTTTTCAACTTTTTTTTCTTACACATCTCGATCTTGTGAGTAAAAACCTCCTTGACTGAATGTGAGTTGTCACATCACCGTTAATCGAGGTGTAGTTGTTGTACTTTTAAGTAGTGGGTTTTAAATGTACCAAGTATATGTATATGTATATGTATATATATATATATATATATATATATATATATATATATATATATATATATATATATATATATATATATATATATATATATATATATATATATATATATATATATATATATATATATATATATATATATATATATATATATATATATATATATATATATATATATATATATATATATATATATATATATATATATATATATATATATATATATATATATATATATATATATATATATATATATATATGTGTATATATATATATATATATATGTATATGTATATATATATATATATATATATATATATATATATATATATATATATATGTATGTATATATATATGTGATCTTTTACCTCTCCTTAGGCACGTTTTACCCTAGTCATTTTCACTTTCCCCATTCACTAAGAGCCTTTTGTCCTCCACGAATCTTCGAAGAGAAGGATCTTCAGTCCACCATTGAACCGAAACAATGGCGGGATGGAAATCGTCAATGATGCCCGCGGAGGAGCTCAAAGGACTAGAGCAAGACGGGCATCTGCCGGAGAAGGCTCTTATCGAGTGGCGTGCGCCAGGGAGGGAGACTGAGCCGAACCCTCCGGCCGATTTTACGGTACTCTTCGTGTCCTATCTCCGGGCAGGCCTCCGTTTGCCTGAGAGTGATTTCCTGATTGAAGTTCTTAATCATTATGGAATTGAATTAGTTCATCTTGTATCGAATTCAGTTCTGGTACTTAGCATTTTCGCCCATATGTTTGAGGCGTTTTTAGGGATAGCCCCTAGTCTGCGTCTGTTTAGATTTTATTACCAAATCATTCGCAACAAGAAAGGTGCTGGTGCTTTGAGATCTTTTTATTTCAAATTTCAAGATACCAGCAAAAGAATGTTTCCCTTCTTGGCTACCAAAGATGCCAACCAAACATGGAGCAAACAATGGTTTTATTCCGAAGTTCTGAAAGAGAGTAGGATTACTTACAATTGTAATGCACCACCGGAGTGGTCTCCAAAGAATCGAGCTGCTGACAAGGAGATCAAGCTCTCAGATAATGAGAAGAGAGTAGTCCTAGTGATCAACAACTTGGTTGAAGGGGGTCTAACTAGACGAATGGTTGTCCATGACTTCCTCAAGAACAACATCTTCCCCCTCTAAAAGAGAGAAATATTATCCTGTAATTATGATGTTCCTGAAAATGGTAATAATCCATTTATCTTTTTACTTAAACTGAATTTCATAGTTAAAGTAAAGTAATTTTTCATTATGCTGCAGCTCTTTCAAATGATGAGGTCCTTGCTAGGGCTTCAATCCTGTTAAAGGATCGGGTTCTAGAAAAGGAACCGGTCAATATATAAGTGCAGCCCCCAAGCTTGATTGGGGCTACCTTATCACTTAAGAAAGATCGCACAGTGGTAAGTATTCATAGAAATTAACTAGACATAAGAAGTCAATTTTCCCATGTCTAATTTGTATGTTTGGACAGACGACACCAAAGAAATGTCCCATCTCAGTTGTCGGTGCGAGTTCTTCTCCTCCTTTGGCAAAGAGTGCAAGGATTACTTCCAGGCCTCCTATTACACCAAAGAAAACAAAACCTACACCGGCTTCGATTTCAGTTCCCCCAAGACTTTTTGCTTCAATTCCAACTCCTTCGAAACCTTCTACCCATGAGGTATTGAAAACAAAAGTTAAGACTTTAGTTTCTCGATATGTCTCTAACCCCCAGCCAATGTCTTCTATATCAACTTTCTTGGCTAAGGTGGTCCAGAGTGAAGAGTCCAAAGAGGAGGTTCCTCTTCAGAGAGTTTCAAGGTCAAGGACCTCCATGGCCTTGGTTCCCTCCTTGTCAGAGCAAATGAGAGAACCTACTTTTACTGTGAATGAGGACTTCATGTCGCTTTTTAGCGAAAGTGGTTTCAAGATCGAGTAAGTTCTTCGATAATAATTTTACAATTTTTGGATTTAGATGACCAATCCTCTCTTTTCTTTATAGTCTTTCTTTGCCGTCGTACCCGAAAAGGGGACAACTGACAGCTCAGGAACAATCTTCGTCACCAATTGTATTGGCAATAAAGGAATCCCTAGCAGAAGAGATTCTACCAATGGAAATACCTCCTAGGACCACTGAGGAAGTGGTCCATGATGTTTTGACAACGACTACTGGGACATCAAAGGGGATGCCACAAGACATAAAGGTCCAGACTAAAAGGACCTCCCAAGAGGATCAGGCGGAAGAAGTGGTCCATGAGACTATATGGTCAGAGAAGCTGGTTCATGAGACCATTGAAACTCAAGATGAAGATGTTCATATCTTGGTAAACTTTTTATCTTGGTAATTTTATTTTGAATTTACCAGTATAAACCTAACTCATAGAATGTCTCTAGGAGTCGCAAGATACTAGCACTGATCCAACCAGAGGAGTTTTTCGTCTAGTTCAATTGGATCAACCCGAGGATGAGATTCCTCTGGAAAGTTCTCCTCCCAGAGCTGAAAAGAAAGACCTCCAAGACCTCATGACATCTGTCAAAAGGTGCTAGAAGGTTAATATTCACATGATAGGGGAGATTAAAACCTTTGCACAGGAGAAAGAGAAGTAAGTACAGGAAGTTATTACTCAATCGTAAGATTCTAATTAAACAATTAACTTATGCCTTTATTTACTTCGTAGGGAGTGCTTACTGATGAAAGCCGAACAAGAAAATGATGAATCTGCACTTCATGCTCTCAGATTAAAATTATCTGAGGTGGAGAAAAGATCTGAGTAGAGTGTGATGGTCATGGTAGAGAAAACCGAAGAGATCCACCTCTTGACTCAGAAAAATAAGAAGTTACAAGAGATCCTGGGCAGACAATCTAAAGAAAGTCATAATCTCTTTGAACAGAACAAGATGCTCATCAAGGAGAATGAAGGTAAATAACCTCTTTTTGTTTCTTACAGAGCATTTGACCTATTATTTGCAATGCATGAATGTTATTTCCTTTTTTTCGTTCTTTCTTAGAACTAGAAAAGGTAAAAGAGGATCTTCAGAAGACCTTTTCTAACAAAGGTCTTCAGATTCAAGACTTGAAAGAAGTGGAAAAACGGAGTCGCACTGCCGTACAAGAACTTAAAAAGAAGGTTGATACCTTGATGAAGGCTGGCAAGGAAATTACTACAGTTATGGGAAATAGCTCTTCTCAAATCTCAGCTTCTCTACGAGAATCGCAAAGCATATGAAGGCTCCGGTAACTCCTCTTGCAACCAAAATGACCTTGGACGATCTTAGGAATGATATTTATACTCAAATCAAATTCATTCAAAGACACATACCTGCTATGAAGACTACTATATATCAATCTTTGACAAGAGTAATGAGTCAAGCTTTAAAACGAGTCTTGTTGAAGATTGATCTCCTTTATGGAGATTCTATTGATCTTCATAAGCTTGTCCCTACGCCTAAGTTCAAGACAAAAGAAGCAGGTATTGCGGTTCAAGCCAAGATCACACCAGTGGTGGCAGAGATCATCAAAACTATTGAAGCTAGTGCTCCTGCCATTCCCTCAAGTGCTCCTCACTCAAACGTTCAAAAATGACATTGTAATGATACACATTTTTTATTTGTATGGGATAATGAAAATATTTTGGTGTATGATAATGGTAATTGCTTGTTGGAAATTAACTTGGTTTTGCAATTTAAAATATTTTTGCAAGTTGAATTCCTTATTTATGTTACTATATGTAGCCCCCCGCTTGGAACACTGTGTCTGGCAATAGGAGAAGTGTTCCGGGCGAACAAATGCTTTAGGATCAGGATATCTATTACAAAATCAATAATTCGGACCAGTGTGTATTCAGGCAGATGAAGTCAGACTGTTGGGTTCTTATGCAATGAGAATTGGCTTATAGAAGAGATCCCAAACAGTTGTCATTTCTCAGATATATACCGATGGCCATTTGATAAGTAAAGACACTATAACCCATTAGCAAAATTGATCAACCGTAGGCACTTATGTAAACGACAGAAAAGATGATGATTATGTATGCGAAATGATACGAAAAAATTAATATGATACCTATAGTAAAATGACAAATGAATTTATATAATATGGGGAAAAGATACTTATATATAAAATTTTCGAAGATGTTCAACGCTCCATGTGTTATATAAAAACATGACCATCCTCTATAACTATTCTAACTGATCCTGGCCTAGTGACAAAGGCTACAGTATATGGACCCTCCCATCTAGAGGACAACTTGTTCAAGTTGGCTTGGTTCGGGATTCGTCTCGGGACCAGGTCACCCACATGAAGTATTCTTGGACGAACCCTTCTATTATAGTAGCATCTCAACCCTTGCAGATAGATAGCCAATTTTAATAGTGCTCGATCACGTCTTTCTTCCAGCATATTGATGTCGTCTTCATGCAAATCTCCCTAATTTATTTGATCTAGGAGGTCTCACGAGGATCTAATCATCCTCATTTAATTATTTATCTATAATTCATATTATGGATAATAATATCGTCATATGGTTCTTGAGTATATCCCTTAATATTCATAAGGAAGAAGCTGGAGGTCATAAGTTTTTCTACAACCACCCCATAGTCGTAAGACCTTCTACGACTACCCCATAGTCGTATATCTTTCTACGACTATCCCCTGATCGTAAGTCCTCCTACGATCAGTCTGTGGTCGTAAGCTTTACTACGACCATCACCTGGTCGTAAGCTCTTCTACGATAAGTCCTTAGTTGATGGGGCTTACAGACATGTGGGCCTAGTCGATCAGAGAATCTTCTACACCATATCTAAAGATATGAGCAGTTAATTACGTTGTTATTCTCTAGAATAATGTCATGATTTAACTCTTTGTCCTGGTGATAACTACCTGGCGACGTAGGAACGTTACTACTCCCATAATAATCTCTAGTAACGGCTCCATTATCTAAAGCATTGAGACGCCCTTTGTACTAGAGAAACGGCTGCTACTGTATAAAAA
This sequence comes from Phyllostachys edulis, assembly GCA_036346405.1. NCBI lineage: Eukaryota > Viridiplantae > Streptophyta > Magnoliopsida > Poales > Poaceae > Phyllostachys > Phyllostachys edulis. The sequence goes on from CM070561.1 coordinate 42,399,015, forward strand.
GGCAGAATCATCAGGAGAAGGGGGAGGGCAATCAGGAGCACAAGACATTTCTATTCGAGTCTTTCTTTTGATTTGTAACCATTATACTCAATATATCCACACAGGAGTAGGGTTATTATTCTCTTGGGAGAAGGCTTGAACCTGTATAAAAATCCTTGCGTCCTTCTCTCTTCGTGATTTGAGTCTTGGAGACCCCTCGAATCAAATAATCATTACGTAAGACCAGTTCTAAAACACCGACAAGGTCTATATGTGTTGAACCTAGCTGAATCTCGCTATGTAGCACTGCTTCTGCACCGTAGACTAGTGCGAATGGTGTTTCACCAGTTGCTCTACTGGTAGTAGTGCGCAATGTCCATAGAACAGAGAAGAGCTCTTTCATCCAGTTCTTTGAGCATGCCTTAAGGTGATTAAAAACCCTCTTTTTTATACCTTGCATAATCTGACCATTGGCCCTTTCTACTGCTCCATTGCTTTGTGGATGTGCCACAGAAGCAAAGCAGATTTTAGTGCCAATTTCATCACAATAATCTTGAAACACGTCACTAATAAACTGGCTCCCGTTGTCTATGATAAGATGACTGGGTACTCCAAATCTTGTAACAATGCTTCGTATAAAGAACTTCTTTGTTGTCATGGCCGTTATACGAATGACTGGCTCAGCTTCTGCCCACTTAGTGAATGTATCAATGGCCACGAACAAGAATTTATACCCATTGGGTGCTTGTGGTAGTGATCCAACTATGTCAATACTCCAAGTTGACAAAGGCCATGATAAGGGGATGGTCTGTAATTGATAAAATGGCTGGTGCACTTGCCTAGCATGGAATTGACACTGCTCACATATCTTAAAAAAGTGCATGTCATCTTGTAGAGCGATGGGCTAGTAATATCCTCACCGAAAAGATTTGCCAACCAAGGTTCTATGGGATGCATGTGTACCAGACAAGTCTTCATGGATTTCTTTCAATAATTTTATCCTGGAGTCTTGGGATATGCAACGCATAAGAACACCATGTGCTCCCTTTCTATACAATGATCCTTCGACCAGCTTGTACATGTGTGCACTTTGAATTAACCTATCCTTCTGTTGAGGATCATCAGGCAATGTCCCTAACGCGAGATAAGTGGTCAATGGTTTTATCCACTCTGCATCTTGCTCGATGACTCCGACCTCTAAGGTGGTCGAACCCATTTCTATTGAAAGTTTTGTAAGGTATTCGAGAAAAACACCTGTTAGAACAGGCGTTCGTGAGGAACCCAATTTCGATAACTGGTCCGCTAAGGAGTTTTCCTTGCGCGGTATATGTTGGACTTCGAAGTCCCTGAAGTGTTTTTTCAACTTCCTCACTTCACCTAGGTATTGAGCCAATATCTCATCGGAACAGCTGTATTCCTTTGATACTTGGTTTACGACTAATTGCGAATCTCCCTTCGCTAAAAGCCGACGGACTCTGAGGGATTTGGCTGCTTGAAGCCCGGCTAGAAGTCCTTCATACTTTGCCATGTTGTTAGTGGCAGGGAACAGAAACTATATGATATACTGAAGTTGATCACCTTGTGGTGTTATCAACAAAATCCCAGCCCCCGAGCCCTTAAGCTCGCGGGAGCTGTCAAAATACAACGTCCAATGATCGTTTGGCCCTGGACTTACTTGAGGTTGATCCTCGGTGTTCGTCCATTCAGCCACAAAGTCAGCCAGGACTTGGCTTTTTCTGGCTATCCGGGCAGTAAAATGAAGATCAAACTCCCCAAGTTCTACTGCCTATTTTGCTATGTGACCTATTACTTCTTGGTTATGAAGTATATTTTCAAGAGAAAAAGATGAAGGTATTGTGATTTTGTGAGATTGAAAATAATGTCATAGTTTTATGGAAATCATCAGAAGATCATAAATTAGCTTTTGGACCTCAGGATATCTCTCCTCCGGTCCATGTAAGACCTCACTTATATAGTAGATGGGTCGTTGAGATCCTTCCCTTTCTGTGATAAGTACTGCACTGACCATATTTAGCGTTACTGCCAAGTAAACTAGTAAAGGTTCTCCCTCTAAAGGTGAAACCAATACTGGAGGATTTGAAAGATAAGTCTTTAAGCCTTCAAAGGATTTGTTAGCTTCTTTGGACCATTAAAACTCTTTATTACTCTTGCGGATTACTTTAAAGAAAGGTAAACCATGTTCTCCTAATCGAGAAATAAAACGACTAAGAGCCGCCATTCAACCAGTTAAGACTTGGACCTCCTTCACAGTGGAAGATGGTCGTAATTATTCAATGGCTCGAATTTTCTCAGGATTAACTTCAATCTCACGAGAACAAACAAGAAAACCAAGCAACTTACCAGAATTAACCCCAAAAGTACACTTTTCAGGATTAAGCTTTATTCCATGTTTGTTTACATTTTCGAAGATCTCTGCAAGATCCTTCAAATGGTCGTACTTAGTACTACGTTTCACAACAAGGTCATCTACATAGGCCTATAAATTACGTCCTAGTTGACTGCTGAAGGTTTTCTGCATCAAACGCTGGTACTTGGCTCCAGAATTCTTTAACCCGAACGGTATCTTGACATAGTAGTAGACGCCGAAGGGTGTGATGAAGGCAGTCTTTTCTTCATCTTCTTTCGCCATGTTGATCTGATGGTATTCGGAATAAGCATCAAGAAAACATATCAGTTCACAACCCGTAGTAGAATCAACGAACTGATCAATGCGGGGCAAAAGGAAGTCATCCTTTGGGCAAGCAATATTTAAACTGGTAAAATCTACGCACATGCGTCACTTACCATTAGATTTCTTGACCAGGACCAAATTTGCAAGCCATTCGGGGTGATCTACCTCCTGAATGAAGCCAGCTTCAAGGAGCTTATCAAGCTCTGCTCTGATGGCTTTTGGACGATCCAGGGCGAAACGTCTCAGTCTTTGTTTGACTAGTTTTTTCTCGGGCTGAATGGCTATCCTGTGCTCAATCACCTCCTTTGGGACACCAGGCATATCATATAGCTTCCACGCAAATACATCTGAGTTGGCTCGGAAGAAGGTGAGGAGCTCGTCTTCCTATTTCTCACTTAATCCCGCGCCAGTTCAGACTATTTTGGATTGGTCTACGGGGCTGAGTGGCACTATATTTACCTGCTCATTGGCCTGAGGAGTAGCCTTAACTTTCGTGGCCTTTCCTGTTTTATCCTCTAAAGTAGGATCTTTCAGAGGTAATTGATCGACAAGTTATAACGACTTACGATCACATGAAAGCGCGACAGCTTGGTCACCTTGTACCACAACTACGCCCCGCCCTTTGGCCCAGGGATCTTGATCTTCTGGTAGGCGTGGTGTGTAACTGCCATGAACTTTGTTAGAGATGGTCTTCCCAAAATTGCGTTATAAGCAGACTCAAAAGCAACCACTTCAAAAGTGATTAATTCAGTTCAACAATTAGTAGACGTACCGAAGGTTACTGGTAACACTACCTGCCCTATTGGTGTAATAGACATACCTGGCACTATCCCATATAAGAGACATGTCATTGGTTTAATCTTAGAATGAGAAATTTGCATCTCATCTAAGGTATTAATAAATAACAGGTCTAAGGAACTACCGCTATCTATTAATATGCTCCCTACTCTGCAATTACTTATGGTAGGAGAAACTACTAATGGTAATTTATGAGAAGTAGACATACCTTTAGGGACGTCCTCCTTAGTGAAGGTCAGGGTGGTCTCTGACCACTTGAGGTATTCCGGGCGACCAGGTGGGACCTCAACATTGTTGACGTCCCTCCATGCCGCCTTGTACTGCCGTTTGCAGGTGTAGGCGGCTGAACACCCGTAAATGACATTGACGTGGTGATTTGTCCTTTGAAACGGTATTTCTGTGTTCTTGTCATTACCTTGGACCACTGCTGGCCCGCCATCTTCTGATGGGACAGGCATTGGACCTTTCCCATCATAATAATCCTCCATCTGCTTCTACCAAGTACGACAGTTGTGGAGGTCATGACCAGGAACTTTATGCAACGGGCACCAATGCTCATTGCTCCTAGATGTATTCGCTGATCGTGGGGCACTTTGGTCGTTTGAACGATCTCCTTGCCCCCTTTTGGTCCAAGGACCTTTATTTTTATCATAGGGTGGTCGCTGATCAACTACTGTGACCTCCCTAGTGGACTGCTTGGACCTCCCTTTCTCCTTCTTCTTGGGTTTTCCTCTGCTGCTCGTGGAGCCTTCGGACCTCTTAGGCTTCTTTTCTTTGACATCCTCAAGGCCTAGCTGAGGAGGGGTGGTTCCCTTGTCCACCATCCGGTTCCACTCTGCTGCCTCATTGGCATCAAAGTACTGATCGGCCATGTCGAAGAGTTCTGACACGGACCTGGGTGGGTTGATGTTGAGGTCTTCTGTGAACCTTCGATATCTCATCGCCTGTTTAAAAGCTCGAATCAAGGAGTCATCAGAAACATTTAGAATTGTGTTACGGATTTCTATAAAACGCTTTACAAATTGTCGTAAATTTTCGTTGGGGTTTGACGGAGTCGATGCAAATCATCCTCCTTTCCCAGCTTTGCATAATAACTTTTAAAGTTGTTTTGCAATGCATTACAAAGCATTACCCAGTTATACATGGATTTCCCAGGCTGGTTGAATAACCAGGTCCTGGCAGAACCCTTTAGAACTGTGGGCAAATAATTAGCCATGACCTTATCATCGCCTCCAGTAGCCTGAATGGCAGTAGTGTAGACTTAGAGGAACTCTGACGGGTTTTGTGTTCTATCAAAAGTCTCCATACTCCCTGGCTTGAACTTCTCTGGCCAGGTAACATCTCTTAGTCCGGAAGAAAAAGCCTTGCAACCTGCATAAGATCCAACATATTGTCGTATATTACGATGATTATTATGACCAGCAGGAGATCTAGGACATCTACGTCTCGAAAAACGGGTGTCATGCTCACCTTGGCCTTGAATGTGACGGCCAGGAGCACCATAATTTTGGCTTTGCCTTTAGCGTCCAATCGAGGACCCTTCTAGGTGTGAGTCCATTTGGGAAAGCATAGTAGGCGATCGGGTAGGAATATTCTTCGTCGCATCTTGTAGCTCTTATGCAATAGCACACATTACTTGCACTCCTTGCTCTAGAATTAATCCTTCCGGAGGGCGTGCGATGGCGCTTGCTAAGTAACGAACGTGCTCTGCAGGGGAATCATCCTGCATGGGAGTTGATAAGGCATTTGGATCTCTTATCATTGTTGCCCACGACGGTGGCATATGCGTCACCTATGGCGGCATCCTCGCTGAGGAGCCGGGGCATCTCGGTAGTAGTGGTCACGAACCTGCGAGATGTGCGCTTGTGTGGCAACATGTATCTCGGCTTGTCAGGCCTCTTCCTCACGCTGGAGGCTTTCCCGTTCGTCCCTCTCTTGGCATTGCCCTAATGCTTTGGGATTATCACTGGGATTGGGTTGATTATCACCGACGGCAGCGACCTGACGACCGTCGGAACAGACGGAAGGGGTGAACATGCCATCGTCCTCTAAGGAAGAGGACGAGATGTATTGTAGGGTGAATAGAAGATTCTCCCCAGATGTTCTCTCCAGACCTTCAGTGTGGAGGCTGCCAGTGAGATCATCATGGTTCGCTGGGCTCTAGGAACCTTCCGAATCTCTTGCTCTAAGGGAGACAGGCTCGGGATAGTACTCGTCCACAGCGGTAGCTGTGGATAGAGGTACGACCAGCGTAGAGCCAGCGGATGCGGACTTGGTAGGCAGCGGTGCCTCAACAATGGCCTCAGAGGAACCATGGGCGTTGCCAGATTTGAGGACGAAGTTTTCCTCCATGTTGTCATCGTAGTCGGAAATGTCGAGGATGCTTTCTTCTCTCCACGCAGGCAAGTTGTGATTCATGAGCAAAGCAAAGAACACATTACCAAAACTGAGTTGGCGAAAATGATGATAGCGCTTCCCACGGACGGCGCCAGCTGTCGATGTCTGGGACTCTCGTCACAGAATGAACAAACGAGAATACAAAGAAAAAAAATGGAGATTACTATTTATTTGCTGAAGGACTCGAAATGGTGATGTATATTGTAAAGAGTATGCTCTGATTACAGAAAAAATGACTGTGAATACACATGGATTAGGGCTTGCATCTGAATCTGTCTTACAAAGGCACATAGGATGTGCTTTTATAGTTCTACAAGTGTCAGCAATTGATTGCAGTAGCGCCTCTTCACGTCAATGGTCACGTCCCTTTAAGCTAATCGTCATGTCTCTTCATGGTGACCGTTGTGTCTCCGGATATAACGGCTAATATCTTCTCCACGTGGGTTGTAGTTAACCACACATGGGTAACTACCTTTAAGGACCTCCTTTGTTGGGGGGAGAGGTCCTGGAATGGTCCGAAGAGACCTCTCCAGGAGAGAGGTCCTGGAGTGGTCCAAAAAGACCTCCAGGGGAGAGGTCCTGGAATAGTCTAAATGGAATAGTCTAAAATTAATCCTGGGCCCAGCAAGCTAATTTGAGCCCAATAGAGGATCCAGATTACTATCGAATAAAGGCATATCCGATAATTTGACTAGTCAACAATCCTTGTCACTATTGATCTCATTTATTTGACAAAGACTCAATTGCAGTTATTACAGGAGGATGATGGATGGGAAACTTTTCTTAAAGATGTCACTTCTTTTTGTGTGAAGCATGGCATCAAAGTTGCTAAAATGGATTATTTCTATATGCCAATTGCAAGATCCAAAAGGTTCTTTAAAAAAGTCAAGAATCTCCATCGCTTCCATGTTAACATGTTTTTAAGTGTCATCGACAGACAACTTCAAGAGCTTAATGATAGGTTTGATGAGGTAAACACGGATTTACTTCTTTGCATATCTTCATTCAATCCGGTTGATTTATTTGCTACTGATGACAAAGATAACTTGGTTATGCTTGCTCAGTTTCATCCTAAGGATTTCTCTAGTACAGAATTGATGCATCTTCCATTTCGATGTACACACTTCATTGCTGATATGCAAAGAGATGAAAGGTTTAGAGAAGTAAGAAATCTTGCCGAACTTTCCATTATGCTTGTTCAAACAAAGAAGAACCTCCATTATAAATTTGTTTAGAAGCTTCTCAACTTGATGTTGATTCTTCCAGTAGCAACTGCTAGTGTTGAGAGGGTATTCTCTTCAATGAATTATGTGAAGAATAAGCTAAGAAATAGGATGGGGGAACAATACTTGATTGATTGCTTGGTTTTATTTCTTGAGCGAGAATTTTTTGTGCAAGTTAAGGATGATGACATCATATCTCACATCCAAGCCATGAAGGAATGTCGAGTTAGATTGTAATTTTCTTAATTATTCTATAATTTTTCTAAATTATTAGACATATTGTTTCTAGTAAGAACAATTTGTGCTTTTTTTCATATTATGAACTTTTATATTTTACATTGTACAACATGTTTGTAACTCTGAACACCCATCCTAAAAATCCTGGATCCACCACTGACCAGAGACTGTCAGATCTTTCAATAGTTTGCTAGCCTGTGGATCATGTTGATAACCACTTGCTATTGCCTCCATCCAATCCGGTACGATAGTGGAGATTGCCACCACTTCCCCACCATGCCCTTTTTCTCTGTGTGATAGAGCATCTACTACTCTATTCATTGTACTGAGTTTTTACATAATCCAATATTGCAATCCAAGTAGCTTAGTCATGACTTTTTGTTGCCACGGGGTTGTTAGACGTTTGTCCCCAAGATGCACTAGGCTTCGTTGGTCTATTCGAATTACAAACTCCCCAGATTGTAAGTAGGATCGCCAATGCTCAACTGTCAGTAAGATTGCTAATCCTTCCTTTTCATATGTGGACAACCCTTGTGCCCGTAATCCCAAGACCTTACTGAGGTAAGCAATTGGATGATTGTTTTGCATTAGCAATGCACCTATTCCCTTATCTGATGCGTCAGTCTCAATTACAAATTCGCGTGTGAAATCTAGTAAGATTGGGACTGGTGTTGAGATCAGAGCCTCCTTCTAAGCTTGGAAGGCCTCCTCCTTGTCCTTTGTCCAAACAAACACAACATTCTTCTTTAGCAATTCAGTGAGTGGGCGACTGATCATTCCAAAATTTCAAACAAACTTTCGGTAGTAACCCACCAAGCCTAGGAATCCTCTCACTTGCTTAACATTCTCTGGAACTAGCCACTCTAGGACTCCGAAATGTTCTTTGGGTCAGTAGCCACTCCTTTTTGACTGATAATATGTCCTAAGTATGTCAACTGCCTTTGAGCGAACGAACATTTTGATTGCTTGATCTTTAGTTTGTGTTGCCTCAAAGCTTCCAGAACTTGCTGAAGTTGTGTCACATGGTTTTCCAATGTCCGACTGTAAACAAGTATATCATCGATAAATACTAGAACTCCCCGACAAAAATACAGCTCCAAAATGGTGTTCATCAACCCTTGGAAGGTAGCGGGCACACTGGACAGCCCATACGGCATCACCTTGAATTTGTAATGCCCGTGATGCGTTTTGAAAGCAGTTTTATGTTCATCCTCTTATTTCATACATATCTGATGGTAACCCGCCCGTAAGTCCAAACTGGTAAACCATTGCGAACCTACCAACTCATCTAATAGCTTGTCAATGATTGGTAGTGGATAACGATTTTTCACAGTGATGGCATTCGCATGGCGATAATCCACACATAAGTGCTAAGTTCCATCCTTCTTGGGAACCAGCAACACAGGCGACGCAAATGGGCTGGCGCTAGGTTGAATGATTCCTTGTTTGAGCATCTCCTTCACTTGTCTCTCCATTTCATCCTTCTGCGCTGGGGTATAGCAGTATGGTCGTAGGCTAACTGGTTGTGCTCCTGGGACTAATGGAATGGCGTGATCGAATTCGCGTGGCGGCGGCAAACCTTACTGCTCTTCAAACACTTCTATAAACTCCGACAATAAACGGTGAATAGTGTCGGGTATCAAGGATGGTTCAGCCTCTAGTGAATATAACTGAACCCTATCTCCAAAGGTAACTACTCTGTTCGAGTTGTCACCAGCACACAACTAGGAGTATCCATCTTTAGTCCCCGTAACACCACCCTTTTGCTCAGGTATAAAAATGACAGAATCTTCTTCTGCTAGTGAATCGTCATCGGACTGTGCTGCTCCAGCCAATCCATTCCCACAATGATATCATAGCAGCCAAGTGCCAGAACCTTCAGTGACGTTATGAAATTCACTCCTTGCACTTGCCAATGGCAATCTGGAAACTCCCTTATACACATCAGAGTACCCTCATCTGCAATTCTTACTTTCATCTTTTGTTATGGCTTCTGCTCTCCTTGTAGCTTATCTGCCAAAGCCTCCCTCACAAAGCTGTGGGTGCTTCCTGAATCGATCAAAATGGTGACCTCAATTCCTTGGATACTGCCTTTGAGCCTCACTGTCTTCAGTGTTTCTAAGCCGTTTACTGCAACTACAGAAATTGCCAGAACTTCTTCCCCCTACAAACCCTCTTATTTTGATGGTGTAGTTTCTGGACTTGGTTCCTGGACCAACTCCCACAGTTCCTGAACAACATGCAGTTGAACAGTAGGTCCACATCGATGCTCCCAGCTCCATTTCTCCCCACAGGTGTGGCACAAGTCCTTAGCTCTCCGACATGCCCTGAGAGCCACTATCTTGTCATTGGGTCCACTTGCTCTCGCACCATCTACCCCTCTTCGATCATATGCTCAATTTCCGATGGAACCCGGTGGCCTTCCCAGTGGTACAAGTAAAGACAACGTCATTTGTGTCGGGGGTCGTCCTCCTGCCTAAAAATCTAGTTGACGCGTCTCGTGCTGCATCGTCTCCAGAACCTTCTCCTGCAAACAAGCCAGAGAAACCGTAGTATCAAGGTCTTTTGGTTGATGTAAAATCACTGCTTCTCTAATTTCACTTCTTAATCTGTTAGTGAATTGTGTCACAAAAAACTTGGGATCCCAAGTGTGATGAGCAAGTAGATTGTGATCCCAAGTGTGATGAGCAAGTAGATTGTGCATGGATTCATTGAATTTTTTAGCGAACTCGATGACCGTTCCACTCCGCTTAAGACGATTAAAGTACCGAAGTTGTTGCTGGAACTCCTCCCGACCAAAACGCAAACAAACCGCACTAGCAAATTCAATCCAGCTTCGGCGGCGCTGGATGATGGTGGTATGCCCCCAGAGTCCGACTGCCCAACTCTCCCGAATCAAACGGAGGCATAGGTAAGGGATGCAAGCCATACGTACCATTGCCCGAAGGTAGCTCTGGGGTGAGATCCGCCATGGCTTTCCCCCGGTTTGAGTTGACGTGTAGTGGCTATTTGGCCTGTGACCATGGTCACCCTCCTCCTTCGGCTCCTTGGCCTTCAAGTGCTCTAGAATCAGCAACAATGGAGGCAATCCCACCGTCTTGAGTTCTGGGGCCACTTTGTGAGCCATCTGCTTGACTTGATCGTGCAACTCCACCACTTCGTCGCGCATATCATCTACTGTGGCAACCATCATTGGCTTCTATTCCTTTAGTTCTAGTACTACTGGCTTGATCTCTGGCATCGATTCCACTAGTGTCTGGATAGTGGCGTTCTACGCTTGAATCGCCCGGGTGAGCGCTGCTATTTCTTGCTCCATGGCCATCAATTTTTCTTGAGCTCATGTCTGATACTTGGGTTTCTACATATTGTCTCTTGCGCTAGGATCGGTGCTCTGATACCAAATTGTTACGTTCCCGATTTGGAAGAAGATGGGAAATATTAGAAGTAGAGGAGAACTGGATTCAGAGAGGAGGAAGATAGATTAGTTTGGAGGGGAATTCTGTCTTTACATTCGTTACTCAAAACCGGCACATACGCCTGACTATTTAAGAAACGATAACATCCGGCTTCGTAATCCCTACGTTTACTGCTCCCAGTCAGCCCAACACTAAATGGCCCAGTCATCTGCTGCAAACCGCGAGCTGGGCTTGCGGTTCCGCTGGCCCATCCTTCTCCCGCCTGGTTGGTTCCCGTACGTCATGACCGTCGAAGTCGTGACATCTTCCTGCACGTGCAGCCACTTCCCAGCGTCGCACCACTAAGCAGCTCCGTCACCAGGAAGCAACTCTCCGTGGCGCAGCATTCGCCCATCGACGCAGGACGGCGGGTGCATTGCGCGATAGCGTCGACCTCTTGCCCAAGAAGGCGGCGCTCGGTGGAGAGGAAGAACTCCGGCCGCATCCACTTCACCGCCACGTCAAGCCCCCTCCACGTCTCGTTGTGTATGTCCGCCGCTATGCCTTGGCCTATCATCTCGTGCAGCTCGATCTATTTGATCGAAGTAACAATAGTCAGAAGAACCGGATGCATGCATGCACAAGTTTTGCCGTGATTGAATTTTTCATTACCTCGTCCGGTACGACGGACCAGCCGTTCTGCATCGCGAGGTCTCTCGTGGCGACTAAGTACGGGTCGCAGGGCGGTGTTTCTGCTTCTGGTTTGTCCTGGCCTTTGGCGGCCATTATGGGTAGTGGCGGAGTTAGAGGGTCTGTTTGGTTCAATGCCAACATGAGTCAAATCAAAATTTTGATAATGTCTTGAAAATTTGGCTAGCGTTTGGTTCAATTCCAACGTTTGGCGTCGCCCACAAAATTTTGGTAACGCCAAACTTTTTCTTCACATTTTCCTGGGTAGATTCAGGCGGCCAAAGCGAGCACCGAAGTTTTGGTTTGGCAGCCAAGTTGCACTCGAACACGTGTTAGATAGTGATTGCATGTGGATAGTGCATTAATTGCTTGTTTAGTTTGATTAATTAGTTTCAAATGACCATATTTCCTAAATCGAGTATCTGATTTGTGATCAGTTTGAACCGTTGTGTTCCTTGTTATTTAATCAACAAAACAATACCCATGTTTGTATATTTTTGTGCAAAAAATATATATATCATGCAGGACTACATGTCATACTCACAATTTTGACATAGCTGCAATCCAAACACATCAATTTTGGTATTGCCAATTAATTGGTATGGCTACGATCTAAACACCATTTTTTCCCAGGCTTTGGCATTGCCAAAATTTTGGTACGACTACCTGGAGTCATAAACCAAACAAACCCAGAAAAATTTCAATAGGAGTGTACACTTCACACTAATCTAAAGCTTTGTACAATGATCCCAAGTAATCCAAAGAGACAAACAATTTGACCATAATATTTATATAGTCTCTATGTGTGTTTGGAAATTTTGAAGTGTGCCGGTGCATCCCTAGCTCCGCCCCTAGTTGCGGGTTCTGCTTCAGCGTCGTGGTGAGGCGATTGGCGCTCGTGGTTGGAGTTGGATATGAGATGCAAGAATCCGTTCTCCTGGGCGGCCTCCAGGCAGAACCTGAGATACTCTGGAGTGTTCCTGGGCGGATGCGATCTGGTGGCATGATGGACTCAACAAAGCCTGCAAGATGAACTAGTACATTGCAACTTGCAAGCTTTTTTGGCGCATATACGACTTTGTTGGATGCTGCGAGACACGTACATCTCAAGAATGTCAGGCCGGCCAGTTGCGTAGGCTCAAGTACTGAACAAGGCAGCGACGTGTTATGCCCTCTGGGTAAAATTAGGCTGCTTTGGGTAATTGGGCCAACATTCATCAAATGTATTTCTCGGATGCTCTGCAGATTTTGGGAAGGGATGATGGGTTTTTTAGCTTATGCAATGTAAATGTTTGTTTGGAACGCACAAATTCCACAGGAATTATTTATAGGAAACACTATAATTCTGTCAGGGATTCTTGGTTCTAAACTGGGCCTTAGATTTGCAGGCTGCCCAGCTGGCTTGCCCTGAGCGAACTCCTGTTATAGAGAGTTGGGTTGCCTGACACCGGGCCAGATCGGGCCTTCTGCAACTCGTCAGGCGAAGACATAATCAGGCAAGGTGAGCTGGTCAGGGACCGCCGGAGACGGGGCCAGTGGGGCCCCACACTAGGGGGCTTGTTTGCTTCTCGTCCTGATGATGCGCTGCCTGGCTGGGCCTCTGCCTGCTCTCTACCGGATGGCTGTTTGGTTTGCTCGAAGCATCAGCTCCCAGGCAGGTTCGCTGCTAGTCCAGGCGTTCAAATTAGACGCCTGAGAGTGCTGCCTGACAGGCAACTGCTTTATCTACTGTTTGTTGCTTCGATTCAACGGTCTATTTTTCATTTATCAGTTTCAGACACAGGCTTCTAACCAAACAACTCATCTTCAGATTTGCCTGGCCAGGCAAAAATCATTTACTTTCCATGCTATATCCAGACACCACTTTTTCCCAAGCATGAAATCCAGGTCACCAACCAAACAGGCTCTAGGTCTTTCGTAAGCTAGCTGGGTTTCGAAGCTTTCGGGCAAACATACATGTACGTCGAGACTAAGGCTGTTCCCAATGGGCAATATCTTAATGCAGTTTCTTAGTGCATGAGGAGTGTTAGGATACTATCTTTCCAATGCATGGTTTCTTATGGTGTAGTATCTTAGCTTGTTTTATTTAATTATATGCATGATCTTTACTAGTATTTGAGCATTGTGGCATGTACTAAAGTATTGTGGCACCGCACGGGATCGGTCACAATAAATTTTATGCGTTGGATTTCGAGACCGAACCGGTATCCAGATTAGATACTAGAGTACCATCTTTCTTAATTAACTATGATGCTACATCATCATTTTGTCTACATAACAGACTTAAGATATCAGTCAAGGTAAAACATTGGGAGCAGCCTAACATATCCCCCTCATGAAAACTGTACAATCTCAGGCCGGACGCCGATGCCGTCCGTCCCCGCGCGCGCGGTAACTTACTGACGGACAATAACACAGCGCGCAGCCGGCCACCACGTACGGGGGTCGGGAGAGGCCGGCCGGGCCCGGCCTGCCAATAATTTGCCGCGCCCGAACCGGGTTGGTGGCGATTGAGATCCATGGAAGGACACATGCCAACGCAGCAGCGCCTTCCCTTCCGTGGCCACTCCCCGGCACGCACCAACTTATATAAAGCCACACCACGCACGTTTCGCCCTCTTCCCCTCCTCATCGATCCCACCGCCTTCCCTTTCCTTTTCCTTAGCTCCGTCTTCCATTGCACATTTCGAGCGTTTCTTCCTTTCGTTTTTGTGATCGTCACCTCTAAGTCTCGTTCTTGAGCACAAAGAATCCCGGCTTCGATCGCCGAATATACCGGCGGCGGCGGTGTGATCAGTGTGTTCGATAAGTTCTTTATTTGGTATGGAGAAGCGCCATTGCCACGGGAAGCATCCGCCCCCGCTCGCGCCACCGCGGCGGGGGCGCGGGGAGCGCAAGCAGGGGGCCGGCGCGTCCTTCTCGGCCTCGCTCCTCGACGCCATCTACCGCTCTCTCGACGAGGGCAGTGGTGGCGATGGTGTGGGTGTTGTTGATACCACGCGGCGGTCCGAGGAGAAGGCGAAGGCGCCGCCGAAATTCTGGTGGGCCAAGGAGGCGGCAAAGCCGAAGCTGGCGGCAGGCGCGGACAGGCGCCGGTGCGAGATCGCGGTGGCCCGCCCGCGCCATTCGGGGTACGCGTCGTCCGCCACTTCCTCGTCGGACTCGTCGTCCAGCTACAGCTTCTCCTGCTCGTCCGCGTCGACCACAGACACTGAATCCACGCACCGCCGGCACAGCCCGCCTCCGCCGCCGCAGCCAGAGGCGGTCGACGCCGACGCTGCAGAATCTGCTGCTCCACCGAACTGCAACGCAAAGAAGAAGGGTAGACCGTGTTTCCCCGGAGCAAGGCTCCGGCCAAGGGGCGCAGCGCCATCGTCGCCCGGGCAGCTGCCGCCGTCGCCGGCGACGTTCGCGTGCGTCCTCAAGACTCTGTTCACCTCGGTGCGTCTCCCAAGGAAGCCCAAGACTCCGACAGCCGTCCCGCCGCCGCAGATCACATCTCCGGTGCTACCACAGCCATCATGCGCATCGGTGACGTCCACCGCAAAAGCGGCGGAGCGGAGGTCGGTGAGGTTCTGCCCGGACGCCGAGGCGTCGGTGGTGCGGCGCAGGGTCGAGGAGCTCGTGCGGAGCCTCGGGGACGAGGAGGAGGAAGAGGAGGGGAGCGACTCGAGCTCCGATCTCTTCGAGCTGGAGAGCCTTCGCGGGGCGGACGGCGACGAGCTGCCCGTGTACGGCACGACGAACCTCGCGGCCAACCGCGTCATTGCCCAGGGGGCGGTCTGTTAGTCCCAAAAACAGTGCCCCCCCCCAAAAAAAAAAAAACGAGCTGCAAAAATGTGATGTTATATCGGTTTGCATTTATTGCGTGTCATTTTGTTTGTATTATGTACTAAATTTGCCTATATTTAAAGTTTGATCGTTCCAAATTTTGGTGTAAATTAGCACGCTTAATTAAACGGTTTTGCTATTGCTCGGTTGCCTGAAAGTCACTTAAATCTGAGTCAATTTTCCAACCGTTTGATGTTGCTTGAGATTTGTGCGTTGTGAAATGAGTTTTTGGGCTCGTTTTGTCACCGTTGGTTGCGTTTTTTGTTTCGAACCGACCGCAACCAAATTAACCCGTTAGGACTTAGGACAGGTGTTTTGGTGTCTCATACATTTTCGAGCAGCAGCAGCCTGCTCAAACAAGAGAGAGAGAGAAGGGGGAGGAGAATGGCTCGACGGGAATAAGGGAGGGATAAACAGAAGGGGGAGGAGGGGAGAGGGAGGGGGGAGGGGAAGTAGGAGGGAGGGAGGTCGTTGGCATGGAAGACGTCGTAGCCGATTTGCTGTTGATGAGTGCTGTCGCTGGAGAACAGTATCACCGGCAAGCTTTTCATGGCTGCGTACAGCACGATATCGAACCCAAATCCAAACCTATTCAGATTTATCTCAAATTTAGCTTTTGTTGCTTCCAATTTTTCCAAATTTATGTGCGATTGGTTGATTTATTTTCCAAATTTTGATTTGTTCCACCCGATTTGGCCAAATTTGTGTGCCACGAGTTTGATTGTGGGGCTTTCATCTCCCTCCTAGTGGAAAATTGATTTGAAGCTGCTGCTTCATAGAGAGCCTTTTTGTCAGTACATTCAACTTCTTCAACTTCATGCATTTCGGGGAACAGTTCAGGGAGCTCCACCTTTTGACTGTCATATCTGGAACCATGTATCTCCCCCCAAAACCCCCATGCTGTAATTATGATCAATTAAATGCCTGTGAATCCGATCAGAGCTTGTTTGTTGGTTAATTTGGAACAGATCTATGGTTTTGATCTGTGCAGTATGATTAGAGCTTGTTATTGGTTATTCGTGTATTATGATTTGTGTGTTCAGATCTACAGATTAATCAGAGTTGAGCTCCTAACTAGGATTTTTAGTAGGACAATAAGTGCTTTTGGTTAGTTGCTTTTTTTTTTTTGGTTCGGTCATCTCTGCCAGTGTGATCCTGCACCTAAATTAACTTATAGTTTTGCATACAGAACTGAAATGGTTTTTACGGGGACACACAACTGAAATGTCACCCACATTTATGTTTTCTTCTTCTATTCTAAGTTGTTGTATACATCACTTGTTGGCATAACCGCAATTGATGCCTACAATTCAAAACTTGCACCATTATTTAGTATATTGTAACATTCCAATTTTCAAGTTTCAAAAATATCTTTGTGTAGTTTAGCCCTCAGAAAAATTTCACCAATTTTTGTTGAATTATTAAAACTTAATTGAGACTTTCTAAAGTCAAAACAATTTAATGTGATAAATCTGAATATCAATTAATTCTAAAATTATTTTATTTGAGTTCTTTCTACTTTGAAGTATTTTTCAGATTTTTCAGGAAATTTTCTGAGCTCATTAACTATTTTAAATTTGGCATTTCCATTTCCTGTATTTTCTAAAATAGAAAACTAATAAAAAATCCCGGGAAATAGTGTGGGCCGTTTCTTTTTCATGACCCACTTTCCTCTGCATACTGGCCCATTCCTGTCGGACCCTAGGCGTGGAATAATACAAGCCCTCGTGTGTGTCTTAGTACTAGTCCTATAATCAATGACTACTACACACATCCACAACATAGACATACACATTCATACACGATATACATACAACATGAAATAAATAGGGTACTTAACTGAAGTGATTAGATCACAAGTGTATAATACATGGTCGACCGACCAAATGAAACAACAAGTATTAGAACTCACACGACAAGTATCAGAACTCACAAGTAGCAAGTTAAACAACGGAAGCATAATAAATAAAATCCAAAAGTCCAGCGGTGTGCCCATCCAAACCCTCAGGCAACCGACAAGGACCAAACCCTAACAAGACCCGTCCCCGTACCCTCCGGTACCAGGAGCGAAGAAGGCGTCGTCCGGAATCGGCTCATCCTTATACTCTAATCAACAATTTAAGCAAGATTAGTACATTTTGTATTCAGCAAGACTTGTAGTGTATCATAACATATTAATACATGCAAGGCTATCAAAGGATGATGCTCTACTCTAAAATTTATTTTCAGCATTAAGCTAATTTTATTTGCAATATTGATATGTAATAGTTTGCAACAAAATTTGTAAAAAAAAATGGTTGACCGATATTAAAATAACAAGCATGTAACTCAAATAATAGCAAGAGCACAGCTCTCCTCGGCTGTGACCAACATTTTAATCTTAGCCATAGACATGGCACTCACACAAATCAATCATCCCAACATTTCCCAACAAAACCGTTTTAGTAAAAACAGAGACTATACCCGATGAGGCGTCACTAAGCACGCTCATGACAGTGAGCATGTCTATTTAAATAGATTTACACTTTGCAGAGGTATACAACTTTACCTATAGTATACAAATTCTCAAGTTTATCTGACATCCGTCGATACCACCACACACAACATTATAGCATGCAGTCTAGAGCACATAACGAAGCATTTACATCACCTATTCCTAGCCTTGCACTAGACCGGCGAATGAACACCCTCACTTCACCCGAGTACACCCCCGTCTCAGTGAAACATTCACCATTGTGTCTGCAAACTTTGTTCCTAACACCTCGGTGAAGGGAGCTTCTTCGAGCATGCCTACCCAGTCATGCTCGCACAACTACGGCCTACCAACATGCAAGGCTAGTCTTCAATGACTTAATTAGCTAAGATCATCCCAAACAGGCACATGTGGTTATACGCTTAGGCTTAAATATGATTCACCGACGTTCGGTCCTTAATTGACTCGAGCGAGGATCTCCCCCCATCTACTTGTAAGATACACTTCTCACACTCCTCAGATTATAATATATCTCACCTGTGCCACAAACTAAGTATTTCATTTTCATTTTTATACAAAATAACAGAGGTAAACCCCTCTGGACCATCATTTCAAAATCTCCCAAATTCATATTCAACATTTCATGCATTTTCAAATTTTAGTAAATCTAGAGCCTGACTAACCATTTGTGCGATATTAGCACTTGAAATACCCAAATCGACATTATCTATTACCTAAACCATAACCTAATGGCTACAATAGTAAGGACACCTATATTTCAGGGAGTATCATGCATTGAATAGGAATATAACTACCGTTATCCCCAAATATAGCAATTCTAAGCAAACATACACGCATGCATAATAGATTTTGCAAAAAGAAGTACGATAATTCAAATAATGGGATCAACATGATCAAAGGAGGTGCTTGCCTTGCTTTTGTATCTCAGAATATGAGGATGGTGGATCATCAAAAATTTCATTCGAGGTATCGACATCTACTAAATAAGAACTAATGACAAATTAATTATAGAAAATTAATTTTAACAGCAACAAAATCCAAATATTTTTTGCATATTCACATAGAGCATGATTTTAGATGAATTTAGAAAAAAAAAATTATTCATTCCATTTGGAGTTTATATGCAAAAGTTATTAACGTTTTAATTTGCTTCGGTTTGAAAATCCTGAAAATAAAAAAGGGTGATGTCGAAAGCGTATTTTATGAGTTTTACGCTTTCTAACAGAGAAAGCGTATTTTCCTCTGAGTTCTTCTAAGGTTTACGCTTTCCAACATAAAAAGTGTATTTTCCTCTAACTTGAAAGCGGTTTTTCTCATTTTTCGAAATTTATTATCTTACATGTGGGGCCTACTTGTTAGTGACTCATATTTTTATTTTCTTGATTTTATTTATAAAAAACAGAGACGGTCCCACATGTGATAGACTTGTTATTTTATTAACTAATGATTAAACCTATTTTTTATTTTAAGTTACTGACGGTTGGGGTCCACATGTTAGTTTGTTGGTTTTTAAAACATGTTTTAAAACCGGAAGCAGTGGGTGGTCCCACATGTTAGTGACTCATATACTAAACGTGTTTTAAATTAGATTTTTGATTCAGTTTTCATCCGATCCCACATATCATTGATTAGTTTTACTTAACCACTGTCATTAGTGTTAAGCTAATACTTATCCCGAGTGGGACCCACTATCGGCAAGAGAGAAGAGAAGGGAGCATAGCTGCACGCAGCCAAGCACCATAGCGAGCTCACCGGCGGCGAACATCACAACGGCTGGGCTCGGGGATGGGCAAAATGGGTTCCCCTCTCGATGGCGATCCCATCGGGTGGTGGTGGAGGCCGAGAGATGGACGAAGATGGCGCTACACCGGCGATAAGCGGTGGAGTGGCTTGGATCCGAAATGGTTTTCGCGAATGGAGCATATCGGCGGTGAAAGATGGTGCGCATTGGCTCTAGGGGGAAATTATGATGCTACAGGTGACGGCTCAGGGACCAATGGTCACCGAAGCGGCAGTGACAATGCTTCCCACAGCGGCGCCATAATCGGCGATGGCAAAACCAATGCTATGCTAGCCAATCGTCCAAACTAATGCATGCAAAAGCTCTAGGAGACTACTAGAAGCTCACCAAAGTCTTTGATGACGCCGGGGGATGACTAGAGTAGCTTGGCGACATTGAACAGCGGCGGCGTAGAGGAGGCTCACGGTGCTGGCGTTTTATAGCGATGGAGGTGCTACAAGAAGTGTAGCATTAGCTCACTGGAGACCTAAGTATGGTGTAGAAGCGAGGAATTGAACGGGGACTCACCGGAGTGATGACGAACAAAAAAGGAGTCGTCGTCGGCCGGATTTGGGGAAGAAGCTCGATTCCGGTGATTCCCTGAGCTTGGGTCCACATTAAGCAAGGAAGAAGCATTAGTAGAGTATGGAACGCGATATGATGCTGTTAGGTGAGGTTCAAGCTCACCAGAACGTCAGAGACGAGGAAGATGATGACACGATGACACTATAGGATTCCTGGAGCCACATCAAGCAAGGAAAGAGTATCCATGAGGTAAGGGGCGCATGGTGATGCGGTTGTCGCAGGAAAGGAAGCTCATAAGAGGAAATGGCGGTGCGAGGCTTGCTCACCAGCATCGAGAACGACACTCTCGTTCCTGGCGAATCAAAGCACGAGATGCTCTTATTCTATGCGGGAAGCGATAATGGTGAGCTTCCAGCGTCGTTGCCCTCGTTGTTGTTGGAGCTCACGTATGTCGGTGGTGTCCTCCGCTCGCCACCGAGCGCCGCCATTCGCTGTCGCCCACCGTCGATCTCGTTGACGTGGCAACCCACGTGGCTGCCACCTCGGTGCCACCTGGCCCCATGCCTACATCATCCTGCGCTGCTTCAATCTTGCATCGCGTCGCTGCCACGTCATCACCTTCGTCCCATGTGTCCGCCACCAATCGCTTTATCATCGCCACCTCAGCGCGACCTCACTGTCACGTGTACACCTACCGCCGCCTTAGCCGCCACCCGTGCCTAAACCCTAGATCCAGTCAATGTGAACTTAGTGCATGGTGCACCAAGCCACTGACATGTGGACCCCACATGTCAGAGCCCTATGCCGTGAACCCGTGAGCTCGAAGACCCGTGGACCAATTCTGTGGACTCAGTCTATAGACTGTGGGTCCACCTATCAACCTCTGATCCTATTTTTGGGATTTTCTTTAAATTCCATAATTCTTTTCAGAGTGGGCCCCACCTGTCAATTTCTTTCTCTCCCTTTTTTTCTTTGACTTTCTTAGCCAACCAACTTCCAAGAGCTCGTTCTTCCTCATACAAACTCCGATTGAGCTCATTCAAGTCTCTAAATTCATTTAAATTCAAGCTCTACCTTCATGTGGTGTTTATTTAATTTTTGGAGTTCATTTTTTGTGCTATTTTGTATTTATTTGTGTTTTCTCTTTCGCTTGCAAGTAGACATTGCTACTTTGGGAGCGTTTGAGGAAGGATAAGTTGATCAAGCTCAAGACCAGTACCAATACTTGTTTCAAGGCAAGTTGTGCTTTGACCATGTTGCACCCAGTTTTCCTAAATTACTTTGATTCAAACTATTGCATGTTTTTTCAATTATTAAATTCTTTAATACTTTGGGATTGCCTATGCGCCTACTTGATTATGTCCACCTTGCTTATTGTATCACTATGATTATTTGTCACCCTAGCATTGGTTAACTACTAGTTGATATTATCATAGCATCAACATGGGTTGGTTAGACATGATTAGTATGCTTAGTCATGCAACAGATCATTGATATCATTTTGAACTGCAAATCTAAACTTGACTAAATGATTATGGAACTTTGTTGTGAAAATACTATGTGTTGTATGTTGTCACCTATTGATAACATGTGTTGCACTTAATCAATGGGATGGGAAAAGATTTAGACCCGAGCAGGTGGAAAGGATGGTGATATGGTGGAGCTCTGTGATTATGAAATATGAATATTGGTAACTTAGAGTAGTTTGGAAGTCTCGCCCTGGTCAATTAAGGACTTAACTTTGTACGCCATTAAACTGAGTCGTAACTGTATAACCACATGTCTGGTATGTGACAGGCCAAACTTAGTAAATTATGGAGTCTTGACATTGACTACTCAGGGGGTAGGTTAAACGCTCTGTGATGAGTGGAGGTGTGGACTACTTGGTGGGGTCACATTTATGGGCAATTCATCGTTTCTAGGTCCAACGGTGTGCGTCGGACCAACGAGTGAGGTTGGGGTTGACAGTATGCACACTGGGAGAGTCAATTATCGAGATGAAGTTTTTGAAAGGTTTTGTTATGATTGGTGCTAGCAAAAGTGATTATATCGTGTAGGTAAAGTGTACAACCTCTGCATTGTGTTAATCAATCTATTCGAATAGGTCCGTCCGCGGTCATGGACATGCTTGGGGGTTTCACACGAGGGGTTGATTTTCATAAAACAATTGGGAGGGACAACTGTGTGAATTAACTCATATGGTTGTGTGAAAGAAATTGATTAGGCTCTGTGAGCTTTGTGAAATACTTGTTAACTTATTATGGTTAATTGTTTTAAATTACACTTTCAATCTATTATTTGTATTTAAATATAAGTGTTGCTTTTGCAAAATAACCATAGAAGTCATTTCCATTGAAATAAGTCACCATCTATAATTGCATTGTATGGTACAACTCATTGAGTACTCGGAGCACTCATTCTTGCTGCAAGCATCATTCAGCTGAAGTGGATGAGTCTTCGCCTGCTTTTGAGGAGGAGTTTCACGAGGAGGTTGATCACTATGCCTTGATTCCAATCGGTTGCCTGTAGCAAGTCGATGAGTTTCTACTTGAGTTGCTTTTGTTTTGCTACTGTTTCTTTACTTAGTGCTCAGCCCTGCATGGTTTAATAAGTGTAAACTCGACCATAAGATCACAACCATTATTTACTATTCAAATTAGTAATTTATTCTTATACTCACTATGTGTGGAATGATATTTATCTATGTTGATATTGTGTGCACTAGCATGATCTTGGACTAGTACAGTATACATAGAGGGTCCAAATTTGCATATTTGGATCCCGGCATATATCTTGCAGTGTCAGGTTATGTGCAATTTATTCCTTGAATGTGTGTAGTTTTGTTGTAGTCTCATGTTTTTATCTCTTATGTACATGTTGTTGTCTCTGTATATATTTCTGTTTTCTTACTTTTGAAGTTTGCATTCTCACCTTTGTTATTCCTCGTTGTTCACCATGGTTTGTGATTTCCATTGTTCCTGGTATTGTCTACCCAATGTTTTCATCATTATAGTTGTTTTTAGACCGTGGGAATAACATATGAACAATTGCATGGAGTTAACCGATAAAAATTGAAAATATCATATCATGTGAAAACTTGCACCTTATATAAATTGAACTTTCAGTTCCATGTAATGTCCAATTTTAGTATTATACAAGTGCAAATTCTATTCTGGCCTCATTTAATATGTTCTCTTTCAGTAGAAATTCAGTGTTGTAAAGTGTAAGTATATTACAAGCTCTGTAATTTTCTGCAAGCTTATTTGTTGTAATGTTATTTCAATAAATGAGAATGGTCTTGTTTTTCCTCCATCTTTTGTTGAATGTGTTCCTCCTAGTTGCCTCTCTATGTAGATTTCATCCTTTTTTTTTGGACACCTGTATTTCAGAACAATAGTAGTACACATTAGTATTACATTAAGCATGTGGATAAAACCTCCTTGATAATCTGTATCTCTATTTTTTTTATCCTGTGGGGTTTACCTAGAATTGTTTAGTTTTTCTGTCTTTTGTTAGGGTTCACCAAGGTTCTTTTCATCTTTGTCTAGGTTTGAAGAATTTTTGTCATTTGCTAAATCACACTTCAGGTTTCATGCAGCTTTATTAGTGTCATAGCCTTGAATGTAACTTTTTTGGTCAATATGAAAACTTGCATAGAAGTTTAACTAAACTTTCAGTGATAGGCATTGTGCAGTTTTAGTTCAAATTATGTGCATTTTTCATATATGTGTATGTTCTAGTTTTATGGTTTGTGTCACAAATAATTGGATATTTTGTCTAGGTTAGAAATTTAATTTGTTTTTGTCTTTTGTGGAGGGTTCCCATTCTTTGCTGCACAAGGTTGCGTGTGTTAGTTCACGTCATAGCAGCTCCATGGATTTTTCTAACTTGATTGGACATGCGGAAAAAAGAAAAGAAAGCAGAAGCGGTGGAGAACAAGTATACGAGTCAAGAGGCAACATTAACCTGGATTTTTTGTGTGTGTTTTTTTCCCAAAAAAATTACGTGGCTCCTGATCTGTTATTTTCGATGGGTCTTGTTTTCTTTGTAATTTATCTTCCTCAATGGCCTACTCACGAGCCGAGTTAGGCCTTGTTACTTGCCTTTTATTAGGTTTTGATATTTGTTTTGGCCTTGTAGGAGTCAACGGGTTATATTATTATACTTAACATGCACTACTATAGCAAAGATATTTACAGATAGTTTAAAAATATCATCACAGACGATTTCGTGAGCCGTCTAAGTTTATGGGTCAGTAATGACATGACGTCATCGCAGACGATTTTTGAACCGTCTGTGATGTAGACTATCACAGATGGTTATTAACTCAAAACCGTCTATGATAACTGATGTATCATAGACGGTTTGTAGATTAAACAGTCTGTAATAGGTAATGT
The DNA here is from genome assembly GCA_036346405.1 of Phyllostachys edulis. NCBI lineage: Eukaryota > Viridiplantae > Streptophyta > Magnoliopsida > Poales > Poaceae > Phyllostachys > Phyllostachys edulis. The sequence goes on from CM070561.1 coordinate 42,423,453, forward strand.
ATCACATACGGTATGTTTTAAGGAACCGTCTGTGATATTCTTTTGTATTGCTAAATCTATTTCTGTTTATTGGCTAGCTTCAGGAAATTCTAGTTATGCCCTCTGAAACAAGCTAAAACACAACAAGTACATGTATACATCCAATTCACATTCATTTCAGAAACAAGCACATCCAATTCACAAATCAATTAACTAAAATTAATCATTCATGTACATTTACACACATGTACCATTAAGTTCAATCCTATCCCAATCAAGTTCAATCTACATTGTGGAACTTCTCATCTGGATTTATGACCTTGCGGTTCAAGAATGACGTAAACTATCCTCGAATGTTTATGAGCTGGCCCTGCTCCAACGCAGTGGTATCAATGCTCGCAACCTGTCGCTAGGAATATTAAATTCGTGCATATATAAATTGATAAGTATGAAATAATTATTGCAAGATTTACAAACCTAAGGATCATTGGTCATTGCGGAAACGATGAGTAGTTCCATGTTGTGACAAACATAGTATCCACAGAGGTTGTAGGCTGACGGCTGTTGGTGGTACTGCAAAAATAGAATTGGTTAGTTCGAGAGGCGTTACTACGAAGTGTTATATAGGATTAATGTGTAGTAGCGAATACCAAAAAAATTAGATCGTGTCACAGAATCCTTCCCTTGCAGTTCCCTCCTTTAGCAAAGTACACGGCGAACGACTTACGTGATTCTAAAAAGTTAGCCTTAGCCATTGCAAAGGAAGGAAAGACTACAATAGAGTTATCTATAGAGAAAATGTGTTTACCCATCGATTAATGTCAGACAATTGTAAAGTCGTGTGTGACCCTCTTTAGGGAATCTAGGTATATTACACTGTTCGTTTTGGTATAATTACAATCAGAATCTAGTGGAACCTACATAGGTATGTCGTCATGGTCATTAAACATAAGTTTGTGTTGCTTATAAAGTACAAATCAACAAGTATAGCACTATAGCCAGTAGTGCATCACTTACTCCTGGTTGTAGGGAAAAAAGTATGAAATCCTTGTTGCGGTGAGCCAGCAATGACTTCGTCATGTAATTCTCGACGAATTTTGCATTCTCCATGATGGTTTGCAAGGAGACCAAGTGTGGGTCAAGGATACCTATCGATGAATTCCTTAATTCGGCTTGAGAAATCATGTGTATACACACACACACACAAGCAAGGAGTTATATATAACATTTATCGGTATTACACAAACGTTGATCATGATTGTACACACTTACAGTGTCCAACATCGCATGAGTGAGGCGTCGTGGGCGTTGAGGTTGAAGAGAAAGAACAAGTCCTCGAAGGTCACCTTGAAGACCTAGTCTTGAACCACGTGGTTAAGATGATCCTTCTTGAACTTAACGTTGACACCCGAGCGTCGTTGTCCATCCGTCTTGTTAGCCTGTTCCATGTACCATGTATGCAATCTCGTGCAAGAGAGTCGTAGAGATGCGATTAAGACTCTGAGTCTCGACCAACGGCTTAGCACAATTTTCGACCAACGATGAGAAGGGGATATCAGAATAGGAGTCGACCGTCTTCGATTTGCCCTTGCTGCCTCGCTTTTTAGAGGTCGACTTCACGAGAGTTAACTGAGCACAAGGTGTAGATGCATCTGATATACCGGGCTCTTGCCGTTTCGGTGCAGGTAGCTCCCGTGAAGTTGACATCGAAGCAGGTAGCTCCAGGTAGATGTCCCTCTTGAGCCACTGGATGAATGTTCCAATGGTTTACCCTAGAGTCATGATCTCGTCATTTAGGGGAATCTGCAGTGGGACGACTACAAAATTGGCATAAATACTGTCCATATTCACTTTTGCGAAACCACGCGTTAGATTTACACCATGCACCAAAGCCCCGACACCGGATGGATACACCTGGCCCCAAATAGCATCTAGGGCAACAAATGTATATCTCACTTGAAGCTTGCACTTCATAGCCTGGGAACAAAGGTTTCTCCGAGTCCTCCATCAAGCCCTGGAATTTAACATATTCCCTCCCATCACAGTTCCCTTCTGCATCGTGAAGCATTTGATCCAGATTGTCATCGTGCAGCCTATCCGAATCGGAACCACAATCAACATCATCCAGCGGTATATCGTTGACTTCGTCGGCGATGTCGTTATTACTACCTTCTTGTATAATCTTCTCTTCACCGTGACTGGTCCAACGTGTATAGCCCTTTTTGAAACCCCTTCGAATCAAGTGTGCTTCAATCTACGCTCGATTCTTAAACATCTTCAGATTCTCGCAGTCAATGCATGGACAGTACATATATTCCACCCCCTTATTCAATATATCCTCCTCGGCAGCTTTTGTAAAAGCAGACACGTCATTAATGTACTTTTCACTCACACGGTTGCCAACGTACATCCAGCTTCGGTCCATCTACGCACCGCATATAACAATTTGGTGTTAAGTATTGAATTAATTAATTAGTATACTATAGATGCAACTTTTGATATGTTGAACTGAAAAAACACCAATGCACCCTAGGGTCAAGTTGTTCATCACAAACACATTATAGATAGCCCATGCCCAACTTCAGATAGCAAAAAGCCAACACTTGCAAAACAATACAAAAAGTTAGATCTAAACCATCTTCAATTCTCTCTTTACCGATCTAAACTATCTTCAATTCTCTCTTTACCAAGCTAGATTTAGAATATAATGCAAGGAACAAATTAATTACGTACTAATCATCGATTGTTAAGAACAAATTACCAAATCCGCGGTCTCCTTTCACCAAATCATCACAAAGCCCCACCTCCAGCAGCAGCAACGAGAACATAGTAGGAATTTAAGACAGATCGATCTGTGAGGGTCAGGTTTGCAATAAATGAGATTATCACAGACGGTTTTTTTTAATACAAACCGTCTGTGAAGAGGATGGAAAGTCACAGACGGTTCGTGTTGAAAACCATCTGTGAAGTATCACAAACGGTTTTCAGCATGAACCGTCTGTGATATTACCTTTTTCACAGACAGTTTTTAGCGCAGAAAGTAACATAGACGGTCGCTAAACCAAAATCGTTTGTGATTATGTTTAATACAGACGGTTTTGGTCAACCGCCTGTGATCGGGCATCCAGTATTAGCTTTTTTTTTAAAAATAATGATGTGGTCTTGGGGAAGCAAGCTTTAACGGGTCACATATTGAAAATTGCGGACTGATACCCAAAAAACAACCATATCCATTCGAAAACAAACTGAGCTCAATACAGCAAAAGCAGCAGCACAACACAACTGTTGAGGGGTGATCAAACGGTCCAAAAATTGACTGAAACTTTTTAAAAAAATCAGGCAACTGTATACTAGACAACCCCTTAATTAAAATGTTAAAAAAATTCCAGTGTATCATATGATCAGCAAAAAGCAAGGCATTAACAATGTTCAAACCAACGAACTAGCTAATGGTGGCGCAACTGCGCAAGTACAACCTCCGTTGATTATGTATGCACCACAGGGCTTGTTTAGCTCATACCAAACCTTGCCATAAGTAAACTTAGGCAATGTGTGGCTTGACGTAACAGTGTGGCCAACAAAATTGCCACCACAAGTGTGTCAAAGTTAGCCATAGGGCTAAGAAATGTGACAAGCCATTATTGTTGCCTGGAACTAAATATGCGTCTAATAAATTGCAGCGTCACTAAAGTTAGACATGGAAGGCAAAAAAACCAAACACTAGTTCAGGGCATATTCTTCAGTTGTTGTGTTTATGGTCCAAGGTTGGTTAGGGCCTTTGCTTTCGTACTTTCAGAAATGTCAGACTCATTTCATAACAGTTACTTGGTCGTCATCCACAATCACTCGAAACAAATACTACTCTATGCTCAAGAATGTTCTATGTTTTAGACATCGATATGATCTCCAACATACAACTTTAAACACTACTTTTTATATGACTATTCATAAAAACATAAATTTTTTATATTGTGAAAATATTTTTCATTATTAATCTAATGATATCATTTTCACGTAACCAATCTAAATAGTTTTTATATATTAGTAGTCAAAGTTAAAAAAAATTAACAGCACATTTTATAAAACGTCGTATATTTTAGGGCGATTTGATGATTTGTCACAGCAAAAGATGTGTATTTGATTATTTACCACTTTATGTCTCACTGACATGTATAATTCCATATTTTTAAACCGAGGTACCAAATTTACTACAAAAGAGTACTTGTAATTTATCTGGAAATTCTTTTTCTTTTTCGAGATAGTTCGTCGCGCCAATATGTACATGTGAACCTCGCTGAGCCAAATTCTAACGCTGTTCACCAAACAAACAAAATATCAATAGATGCCTCCGATTGGCTTAATGTGCTGATGCTCTACCAAGTACCAACCGCTCTGAGAGCCCCGATTGGCTTACACATCGGAGTAAAAATAAGGCTCCACCGACCATATTCTATGAGCCTCTCAGTTTTAGCATTCATTTCATGAGCTTTTGAACTGCAAATGTGCCTAGTTCTCTGGATAGATCATAGATTTGTGTAGCTTCTACCTGAAGCACTTTTTTTTTAATGCTTTTGATCCACAGATTGTTCGAAAGGGGTCGAGAGGATGATGATGGATAACAAATGCAGTGGTGAAAGTTCTTGGACTGGGACAGGGCATGCTTTGTCAGCAAGCGATCGATGCCATCAGACCATGGCCCTCGTGCAAAAGTACCCCACTAATTATAAGTTCCATTATCTGCATATAAAATTTGTCAGTGATACGAAGTATATATATCCTGTTTATATAGTATTTCCAGCTGATCAATTTCGTCGAAGGTGCAAGCGGCTAGCTCCATTGACCATGATTCTAGATCAAGTCTGTTATAATATTGTGTATATGTGTTCAGAGGCTCAATAGGCAATATATATAGGGTGTACAAGGGGTCATGGGCGGAACCAGCTGGGCCCACCCGGTGTCACAGGGCACCGGGTCCCAAAAAAAATAACAGATATTATCATGTATATACTATACGTGCACACCTTAGGTCAAAAGCTGTGCACCCTGGTTCAGCCCAACCTCCGGTCTCTTGCAGTCTTTGACCGTATAAATTACCATTTAGTACAGTGTTACTTGAAAATTATATATGCCGTTATATGTATGGTGAAATAGTGAACCCCGGCCATTTTCGTTCTAGTTCCGCCCCTGCAAGGGGTGTATGTCATATACACATAAGGCAATACAAAAGGCAGATAAGGAATACAAAAGAGTCCCTATTCTAATACCTTATTCTAACACCTCTCTCAAATGCAAGGCGTACGCAATAGTATTGTATTTGAAAAGGGTTAACACTAAACTATGAAAAATCCAAAATCCAAATCTTGATAATGTCGTCGTAGCATGCAGCTCTTGGAAAATATGTCGAGTATTAAAATATCTCCTCTCATTCGGTGTCATGCGACAGCCAATAAAGCACTAGGTGCGGGAGCAAAGCCGACCGCGACAACACGACGAAGAAGATGATAAAATCGACAAATATAGATAAAGCTGTCAAATCAAGTCGAAGAGGAATAGATAGAAGCATGGCGGCGCAGATCGAAGCCAAAGACGGTAGCGACGTAGTGCACAAGAAGCGCAACGGATGCGCAGTGCGGAAGAAGCGTGGCGGCCTTAAAAGCTTGGGGCGGCGGCTAAGAGAGAAACGACGACATCATAACGATCTACAGCGGCTCGGAGAGAAGAGCGACGGCTGCTGCCATGCAAAAGAGAATTCCTATACTTCTATGACTGATAATAAATTTGTGGACTCGCATGACTTAGACGAACTCGAAAATAGAATGATGCGGACTTGGATCAACGCAGCGGAAGAAATGACACTAAGAAAGAAAAGACTCAAACGATAGCCAGCAGTAGCAGCAGCGTGTAACCAGAACTAGCAGCAGCAACAGCGTGTAACAGTAGCAATAACGTGTAACTGGATGCCACCACAACCACAAACAATCCCGGTCAAAACCCAATCTCTATCCTTAATCGAAGATCAGGCAGCTCCCAATCATCAGATCCCACGAATCCAATGGTTCAATGCCACCAATACACCTCACTGTACGACACCGCGCCACCAATAGTCGAGCTGTCCCAAGAGCCATCCCAAATCGAGTAAATCATCAAAACCAACTATCTCCATCTAATCTCATTCCCGAGCCGAAGGAGACGAGGCAGCCCAAAGGAGATGCGGCGACCTGGGGGAGGCGATGCTGGCCAGATCTGAGAAGGCCATGTGACAGCGGATGCAAAGGGTCTGACGACTCCGGTGGCGGAGGAGTAGTTCGGAGCAGAGGCGACCAAGATGTAGAGCAGGCGGCGCGACGATGGAGCCCTCGGCGCGGCGGCAACCAAGATGCAGAGGAGCTTGAGGTGGTGGTAGAGGAGCTTGGGGTGGTGGTAGAGGAGCTTGGGTGGCGGTAGAGAATCTCGGTCCACGATGCGCTACGGGAAGGAGCTCGAGGCAGAGGCGAGCCCAAAGCGAACCCGAACCAGACAGCGGCGGTGGATCAGAGCTCGGCGCGATGGTGAGCAGAGCGCCCGAGCGGCGTCGGGAAGAGACGGCGCCATGGGCGAGAAGAGAGGACGATGGCATGGATCCGGAGCGTCGAGCGGTATCTCCACTGACACAAGTGAGTCGGCCTGGAGCAGAGGAGCTCCAGGCGACGTCTTCTTCACCAAGACGAGGATGCGGAAGCTTCGTTGCTTGCTGCTGCTCCAAAAGCCCAACAAAAAAGAGCACGGACACGAGATTAGGGCACCGGTCTGCGATGAAGACGGCGATCTAGCTGCCCCTAGGAGCAAAGATCGGTCCTCTCGGGGGGCAGCAGCAGCGGAGAACGAGTAGAACCTAGGAGGCGGCGTCGGTAAGAAACCCTAACCCTAATCTTTGCTCTGATACCATGTTATGAATATTGTGTGTATGTATTCAGAGGCCCAATGGGCAATATATATAGGGTGTACAAGGGATGTATTCCATATACAGATAAGGCAATACAAAAGGCAGATAAGGTATACAAAAGAGTCCCTATTCTAATACCTTATTCTAAAAAAGTCAACATTTTTCGGTAAAAGGCAAAGTCTCTGTGAAAACACACCCACTGTTGTAAAATTAGCGGTTTTAACAAATATTTAGAATTAATTCTAGCAACATTAATCATAATTAAAACATATTTCCAGCAACATGTAAATAACAAAATTAACATATAAACATTAAATCCTCCATGTCATTTAAACAGGATAATATGCTCAAAACATAAAACATGTGAACAATTAAAATCAGCGTAATGCTCAGATTTAATCGTTTGTTTATTGCTCTCAGATGTAGAGTTGCACAAAATGTAATCTTGGTCTTCTCGCTACTTATGTCAATATTCTTCATTAATTAAATATGATAACACTAAATCAGACTTTGAGCTCAAATTAATGCTTTACTAATATATCAAGTAATTCTCATAAATAACAAATTATACTTTTCAGTAAACAAAGGATCATGTGATTAAGAGTGCGAAAGGAATCACTATACCAGCACATTAGATTTTCGGCCAACAAAGTATTGATCATCTGACAGTGCAAAGAAATCACTAATTTCAGCAATTAAGCCAATCAGATAACAAAAGATCAGCAATGTCACAGAAGACAAATGATCAAGTTCTATTTAGTCACAACCGAAATACATAAAGTATCAAGACCAAGTTGCTAGAAATAAATTGACAACAGTAAGCAATACTAATGGCTCAAGTCTGATCTGGTTATCAACTTAATTTCATAATATGACAATCATCCTCATCGAGCAGTTAAACCGAGCTCACAACGTCACTTTGCAATATCACCCAGTACTAGAGTTAATCAAATCGACTCAATTTGAAACTTCTACTAGCACAACACATATGCAAAAGTAATGTGAAAAATGGAAAACGACAATGCTCACAAAGTGGATGGCACTCAAAGCTATCGAGTAGAACCGGGCAAGGAACGCAAATTGCGTTGTCTTAGAAAACCAATCGCCCCGCTGTGCCGCGTTTGAACGGACGAGGTCGTTAGAGATAAAATGCCAATCCGCAATTAGGGACACACCAAAATTGCGAAGTCAGGGTACAGAGATGCCGCACAAGACCAATCACACTGCACCGGCCAAATGCAACCACGGAGCATCAATCACCAAAGAAAACCAAAGTTCTTCTGCCTCGGCAAGATCAAGCCAAAGAGCACACCGGAATAATCCTCCACCGGCGCAAAACCAAGAACCCTCACAGAACACCCAACAGATGAAAAGAGCGCAAGAGGGAGCCAGCGGGATGCGCAAGGGGGAGGGTTCCGACCTCACCATTGACGGAACCGAGACAAGCCCAGCGGCGCGAGAGCTCCAAAGGCCCAAAACCGAACACAAATTGAAAGGGATGAAGAAGCACCAAAAAATGGAGAAATCTCACTGTTGTTCGGGTGGAAGAAAGAAGAGGGGAGAGTCGGCAAATCTAGAGGAGGAGGAGTTGCCGCCACCAATGGACTTCGCACAACTCGCCCGAGCCGGCAGATCTACCTGCCCCTAAGTCGCCCACGTCGAAGGCCAAAGCCCCAAAGCCATCTCCTCTTGGTTGGAGATAAGGGCTCATGACCTTATCCCTCTCCTCATCTCTATGACAAGTGGCCCCCCTCCATTTTCTTTTCTTTTCTATTTATTCTTTACTTAAAGTGAGAAATTACCAAATAGCCCTCAAATATCCAACATCCATGTTTTAAGGGTCCACTTTATAACGGTTATATACATACGACCACGATTAAAAAGAAACTTAATCCCTTTTATTACGACCAAACTGATTGTAGACTAGCTTGAGTCATGAAACGACTAGTCATGAATACTATGCGATCAGTTATACGGTTTGGGCCACCCCTGACCAGAAAAACTAGTCGGATGACATATCAGTTTCCCACGTGACTAATATGAGAGCAGTTATTGATGCATTTGTCAACCTATGACAGTTGACTAAGAGACGTAGCGGTTCAAGACTCAATGAAGACACGTGCGTGAAGACAAAAGACGTCTTTAACGCCATTAACCGCGACCTCTTAGATAAATATAAATAGGGTAGCTCGTGTACCTTGTAATAGGATCTCATTTTTATTGTATCTTTGTAAAAACTTTAGTTATGTCCACGGCAATAAAAATCTCTATTTCAATCGTGTTCTAATATTTTATTTCGCTGTAACTTCTATTAGAGACTCTAGGTCTCCATCATCCACATCGATCTTATCTGAAATACCGATACTGAACATCTGATATTCAGTTTGTACACTACGGCATGCCATGAGAATGTACGACATGAGACTTTGGATGTCCTTGCTTGTCCTTGAGATAGATGCCGAATCGATTTCAGCCTTAGCAACGGTATGGGCACAAAAGTTCATGTCTACTCGTGGCCATGCATGTATTAGCAACACAGCCGTGTGTACATTTTTTAAAGCTGGACGATTGGGCACGAACGTTCTTGGTATGCATGATTTAATATTGCAGAGCTGGATATTCCTTTCTGAAGGTGCAAGACTACGATGATAATTCATCTAGCTCTACGTTCAGAGTTAGTATTATTCTCTTCCATTATCTAAAAAAAGAGTTAGTATAATACAACAGTATTTGTATTTCCTTTTCAATCCGCATGCATATTGGGTGCGGTACTGATTGCATGGAAATGTAGAAGAAGATACGAAGTACAGACATCTCTAGCGGCGAGAGAAACGGCTGATCAGTATGTTGGCATACGATCTGGACAGACTGGCCGTGCATGAAAGGGACAATACTAGTGTGCAGTGTGCTAGTTATACCTACCTGAATCACACTTCATTTTTGTTAACCTTGCGCGCGCCAGAAAGAAGACAAGTACCAAGAAGAAACTTCCGAAAAAGCACTGCCCTGACAGCACATGACAAGAACGTAATGTCTTGGGAGGCATGTATACAATGCATCCTGGCCGCGGTATGTCGTAAACAGTTTCTGCACCACTGTAGTGAAATAAAAAGTAAGAAGAAATGATGTAAAGTGAAAAAATCGGTTAAAGGTAGTGCAAAATGAAATTATAATAAAATTATATGGTCCAAAATAAAATTTACTATATATATTTTTTTATCTCTCTTCAAAGTGAAGTCAAGTCAGAGTACTATCATGATTACACACTGTGAAGTGTGAACTCCATGGTACTATTGTAGTGCTGCTGAAGTAATGAACCGTTCCGGCCATGAGTCGAGCCGGAGGCAGCAACGTTAATTGTGACACGGACTTCACGTAGACACCGGTCAGTGTGTGCTCGTCCGGTGAAGGGCAACAGGCCCCTACGGCAATAAATCACGACCTCACCAGCGGTTGGTCGCTAAGATGGGATGGCCACTCAGTGCAACGCGCACCGGTCGGTCGATGGATCACTCGGTGGTTGCGTCCGGGCCGACCGGAGCGGAGGCAGACGCGGATGGGGCAGCCAAACGGAACCGAGCAGAGGATGTTGCGTGCCGTTCCGGCGCCTTTTTCGTGGCGAGGCAGCAGAGCCATTCGGTCGCTCGAGCCTCGAGATGGAAACGAACGCGCGGCACGCACGGATCCGACCGCAAAACGCAGCAAAAGAGGGCGCGCGCTGGGGATGGGCATGTTCATGAATGCGCGCGCCCACAGCCGGTTCGGAGCACCCGGATCGGTGGTGGGTCGCGCGCCGCTTTCACGGTCACATGCGGTCGCGCGCCTCGCGAGAACGTGTCGGCCACGTATCGCGCCGCTTTGGCAGTTTGGCCTCTCTCATAGCGGGGCCCTGCCGCGAGCTAGTTTGTTGTACGTAGGCAGGGACCGCAGCATCGCATCTCGGCCGTTGCGTACGTCAGGTACTTGTTCTACTCCACTACACATCCGAGATCCGACCGTAACCTGACGGGGCCAACAAGCACATCGCGTCTCGGTGCGGGCCGAAAGTCCACCGTCCGGCTGGTCGCGGCCCAACCATACAGAGAGAATAGCTCGGCCTAACGTGTAAATCTAGACAGAACAGTCGATGGTCGTCGCATGTCGAATTTTTTAAAATAATATTAATTTAAAAGATAATTACAAAATAATAATCAGAAAAAAAAATACAAAAATAGGTGTTTGTCGTGGCGACAGAAACCTATTTACTGCCTGTCACCATTTCAATTGGCGATTTGCATTGATGAGTGTGCAAATCGCCAGTTGAAATAGCGACAGGGTCTCACGGCAATAGCGACGACAAGCACATGATCCGGTATGCATGCGAGCTGGCGGACTTAGAGGTGGAGGCGATACAAACGTATGCTTGGGTCCCAGCGGTCTTTATGCATAGCGATCGCGTCATGTGCGATCGTTCCACGAGTTCGAGACAACTCCATCCTCTCTAGATGTCCGTTGCTTCTTCAGCTGTGGTCCTTCGAGCGTTCCTGTGTGATGAGGATATAATAATCATCATTTAATCATTTATCTATAATTCATATTATGGATAATAATGACGTCATATAACTCTTGAGTATACCCCTTAATAGCTATAAGGGAGAAGCTGGAGGTCGTCAGTTCTTCTACAACCATCCCATAGTCGTAAGTCCTACGACTACTCCATGGTCGTAAGTCCTACGATCAGCCTGTGGTCGTAAGCTCTTCTACGACCACCTCCTAATCATAAGTTCTTATACGAACAGTCCCTAATCGATAGGGCTCACAGATATGTGGGTCTAGTCGATCAGGGAATCTTTTGTACCGTATCCAAGGATATGAGCAATCAATTACACTGTTATTCTCCGAAATAATAGCACGATTTAAACTCCTTGTTATGGTGATAACTATCCGCAGCGTGGGGCGCGTTCTTGCCCCACAATAACCTCGAACTTGGCTCCACGATCTGGAACATTAAGGCAGCCTTTAGACTGGAGGCACAATTGTACACTTCGAGGACTGTATAAAAGGCAGAATCATCAGAACAATCGAGGAGATCCTAGAGCAATCATAGACACAATACTCTAGTCTTTCTTTTGATCTTGTAATACAGCATATTCAATACATATACACAGGAGTAGAGTTGTTATTCTCCCAGGAGAGGCCCGAACCTATATAAAAATCCCCGTGTCTCCCTCTCTACGTGATTTTGAGCATAGGGGAACCCACGAATCAAACAATCTTTACGTAAGTTCGGTTCTAAAACACCGATAGTTGGCGCCGACCGTGGGGAGCTTCGAGTCATCAGCTTTCCTTCGACTTTTCCAAACTCTTATGCCCTCATGGCAGGAGAGTGGAACAAGGAGAACTGGTTCGACTTGGCCGATTACGCAGGTATCGACAAGGATGCTGGTTTCAACTACGAGCCGAGTGATGCATCATCCGATGGTAATATCGCCTCTAGGGATCATTCTCCAGGAGACCATCCCATCGATGGAGTTGAGGAGGGATCCTTATCCCCCGCAACGATACGTCTAGATGAGGAACCAAATTTTTAGGAGGGCAAGGGTCAATCGACCACATCAAGGATCGCCCCAAGGCAAAGCTCAGAGCATGACGAGGGTTCTCCTCCGAATGTTCAAATCCACCGAGGCGATCGACCAGTGCGACAACTCTTGGAAGTCGTAATTCCGGATCTTCATTAGCACCTGGTAGTTCTCTCTCTCCGGCTAGCCCAGCCAGGGATGTGTTTGAACATGCTCTTCCTGCGAGTTCGACCATCCCAACGCAGGGCTCACTTACAGACGAAGACGGCTATAACCCAGAATTCCCCTTCCTGGAGGGGTTTGCTCCAAGTCGCCAAATGGTGTCATTCGACGACTCCTCAAGCGAGGAGGCCTCAAGCGCAAGTGGAGATCATCAGCGGGAGGTCTTCGTCCTTCCCTCAGGTAGCAATAACTCTCCTAGAGACAGGACTGAGGACGCTCCCCGACGATCACACCCTATGACCGCTCGTGGCAATGGCAAGGACACCTCCGGTGATGACCAAAGTCAATACTCTGATGAGCATGTGAGAAATTCTCGAGATCATCGCACTTCACTTAGGCAAGCTCAAGGATCAGGTATGGATGATTCTGAAACAATCCGACGAAAACGACTTGCCGTCCAGAGAAATTTGCCTAGACGCACTCAATACCAGTCGGAAGAAGCTCAGGAACTTCAACATATCAATGACCTGCTCAAGAACCCATCTTGAGAACTTGCCTGAGCACCTGGCTACGACCTCTTCGCTGAAGAGATTGCACGAAGGTTACGAAGTATGATGAACAAGCTCGAACATCCTCGCCGACATCACTCTGGAAGTCGTAGCAGTACGATTCCATCAGCTTCCAGTAGTTCGAATAACTCACCGCATGGAGATCGACGCAAGTTGCATCGTTCCTCAAACCAGAAAAGGGTTCCTCGAATGCCTGATGATCAAAGGGCTCCCAGGAGAGGTGATCATTCACCACTTCGACCTAGAGGTCTGCAACAGCAGACAAAATATGAGGAGTATTACCCTCGTAGGATCGAGACTTGTCATAAGTCAGGTTCACCAATTGTCGGGTATCGTCGAGTACGATCACCTGGCGGCATCAACCCCTCTTTCCTACAAAGGAGGCGTTACAACGTGATTACCGGATGTCGAGCATTCTCGCCTGACCTCTGAGTAGTTCATTAGCCGTCGCGGTTTTGATGGATCTCAAAATCCCATCGAGTTTCTCCAGATCTACACGACCGCTATCCGAGCAGCAGGAGGAGGAGAGTGTGTTATGGCGAATTACCTTCTGACTGTGCTCGAAGGGTCCGCTCGATCGTGGTTGTTAAACCAACCACTCGAGTTGATCTACTTGTGGCAACACCTCTACGACCTTCTACTGGCCAATTTCCAAGGCACCTACCATCGCCCCAGGAAGGAGGACGATCTGCACAGGATGAGACAGAACGACCACGAGAAACTATGCCAATTCATCAAGCGTTTCGGTCAGGTTCGCAACTCAATTCCTGATGTTTCTGACTCATCTGTTATCGGAGCCTTCAAGTAGGGAGTCTGTAGTAGAAGAATCACAAAGGACATCGCTTTGAACCATATCCGACTCGATCATTTGAACTCTTGAGATGGTTGATCGATGCCATCGACTAGCGATGAAGCGGTAGTGGACCAAAATCATTGATCGAGATGACCAGCACCCTCAAGAGGTTGGCGAAGGTGGCAAGAAGAATGATAAAAAGACCAAGAAATCTAAGAACAAGGCAAAAGGCCAACAGCCTCAAGCCAATAGTTCTAAGGAGGTCAAGTTTCTCTTCCTTTAACATTTGGTTCACCAAGTAATTTCAGGACAGAGAAGATCTCCTTTGATGTGGTCGATTTCGTTACGGCATATAACACCATACTCGGACGGCCAGCTTTGGCAAAATTCTTAATGACAACTCATTATGGGTATCAATGTCTTAAGATGCCAGGTCCCAAAAGAGTAATCACAATTCATTGTGATAAGAAGATGGCGCATACCGCGGACTGCTGATCCTCGAGATGGTTGGTCGATACCAACTCGGGAAGAAAAAGGGCGACCTTCGACCAAGCGAATGAAGCCTCAAAGTCGCACCTGTTTAACGACTACGTCAAAGAAGTTCCCCTGGATTAGGAGGAGCCCTCTAAGACCCCAAATAGGAAGACGCTATCATCACTTTCCTCCGGGCAAACGCAAATATCTTTGCGTGGCAAGCATCCGACATGCCCGGAGTCCACAGGGAAGTGATCGAGCACAGACTAGCTCTACGGCTTGACAAAGTACCCGTAAAATAAAAATTATGGAGATTCGCCCCTGATCGACGAGATGCTATAAGGTCAGAATTGGACAAACTACTTAAAGCAGGCTTTATAAGAGAAGTCGACTACCCAGAGTGGTTGGCCAACCCTATAATGGTTAGAAAGTCAAACGACAAGTGGCGAATGTGCGTAGACTTCACTGATCTTAATAAATCTTGTCCAAAAGATGATTTCACTTTACCTCGTATCGATCAATTGGTTGACTCTACTGCTAGTTGCGAAACATTAAGTTTTTTAGATGCATATTCTGGCTACCATCAGATTAATATGTGTCTAGAAGATGAAGAAAAGACCGTGTTTATTACTCCATTTGGTATATTTTGCTATGTCAAAATGCTATTTGGTTAAAAAAAATGCTGGCGCTTCTTTTCAACGCTTGATGCAATCGACTTTTTCACCTCAGCTAGGCCGAAATTCGAAAGCCTATGTTGACGATCTAGTCGTAAAAAGCATCAAACGGCTTGATCATGTTTCGGACTTGCAGGAAACGTTCGACAACCTCAGAAAACACCGTCTGAAACTCAATCCTGAGAAGTGTGTGTTTGGAGTCTTTCCGGGAAAATTGCTTGGATTCCTAGTCTCTATACGAGGGATCGAAGCAAATCCTGAAAAGATAAAAGCCATTGTTCAAATGCACTCTCCAACCACGAAGAAAGAAGTCCAAAAACTCATAGGGTGTATGGCGGCTTTAAGTCGTTTCATGTCACGACTGGGACAAAAAGGACTACCTTTTTTCAAACTTCTAAGGAAGCACGAGGGTTTCGAATGGTCGGAAGAGGCAAACACTGCCTTTGCGGACGTCAAGAGATATCTTACGAGTGCTCCTATTTTGGTTTCTCCGAAACCAGAAGAGACGCTCTTAATTTATCTAATTGTCACGCCACAGGCAGTGAGCGTAGTACTAGTCGTGGAACATGAAAACGTCCAACGACTAGTGTACTACATAAGCGAAGTTTTGCACGGGCCTAAGGATTGTTACCCTCAGGTCCAAAAACTTCTTTATGCCCTCCTCATGTCTTCGAGGAAGCTACGATATTATTTTCAGGTGCACAAGATACTTGTGTCATCTGAGTTTCCCTTAGGAGTGATCCTTCAGAATAGGGAAGCAGCGGGACGCATGTCTAAATGGTCAGTAGAACTTGGGGAGTTCGGCCTCCATTTCGTGTCCCGAACGACCATTAAATCTCAGATCTTGGCAGACTTTGTCGCTGAATGGATAAATCTTGAACCTGTTCAGGATCCCTAGTACGATTCCTACGACCAGTAGACGATGTATTTTGATGGGTCACTTACTTTAAGTGGCTCGGGGGCTGGGGTGGTCCTGGAATCTCCTAACGGAGAGACCTTAAAGTATGCCATTCAATTAAACTTTCAGGCCACTAACAATGTGGCATAATATGAAGGTTTGCTAGCTCAAGATCACGAAGCTTGGAAGCGCCATGATTCGACAACTACTCGTGAGAGGAGACTCTCAACTAGTCATGAATCAAGTTGGAAAAGAGTACCAGTGCTCTAATCCGACCATGTCTCGGTACTTATCGGAGGTTCGAAAGCTTGAAAAGTATTTTTTCGGTTTCGAGGTACAATTTATCCCTCGAAAGGATAATTTCCTCACAGACCAGCTTGCTCAAATAGCTTCTTCCCGATCGTAAGTGCCAAAAGGAGTATTCCTGGAACAACTCCGTAAGCCGTCTCTGGTTGAAACACCAGAGACACCTCTTATTGAGACAACCTCTCTAGAATACGAAGATACTTGGATGCATCCCATCTATGAGTATCTTCAGACGGGTTTCGTACCCGATGATGATCTCGAGGCGGATCGTTTATCCCGAAAGGCCAAAATATATACTTTGATCGAAGGAGTCCTCTACAAACGAGGCACTCAAGGGGTACTCATGCGATGCATACCGCAGAAAAAAGGAATAAACCTCCTTCACGACATACACAGGGGCATCTGTGGAACTCATGCTTCCTACAGAATGCTGGTCGGAAAAGCTGTTCGACAAGGGTTTTACTGGCCAACAGCTCTCTACAATGCCAAAGAGCTGGTTAAGAAATGTGTACAATACCAGTTTCATAGCAGGCAAATACACCAACCAGCTCAAGCATTGCAAACAATCCCTTTAAACTAAAGTCAGGTCTGCAAGGGTCGAGAGTTTCAACAACTCGGCCCAAGAACAACTTCGAGCGGATGACATTAACTTGCTCGAAGAAAAGAGAAATCAGGCCTTAATCCGTTCAGCAGTCTACCAGCAAGCCCTGTGCAAATACTATGATGGTAAGGTCCAACCTCACAGTCTTACTATAGGTGACTTGGTATTGAGGAAAATTCAGTCCCAGTCTATTTGAAACAAACTTTCCCCTAAGTGGGAAGGTCCTTACACAGTGGTCGAAGTTATGCGATCAGGTTCGGTACGACTGGCAATGGAAGACGGCCGGATTCTCTCTAATTCTTGCAATATCGACCAGTTACGCAAATTCTATGTGTAATCGACCAACATTGCAATAAAGCATCAGGTTCTTTCTATCTTTATTGTCTTACTTAGAGTAGTGCTTTGACAATTTTTTCTACCATACCCTGATCGAAGGTCCACCTACAACCAGTTCCTAGTTGTGAGCTTTTCCACGACAATACACTGGTTGTACGACATTCTACAACCAGTACCTAGTTTATATTTACACTGGTCAAAAGGATGGTAACATCACTTAGTCGAAGTCTTTCCTCTCTACACGTGGTCCCGCCCACCAGAAGGAACTTCCTAGCGTCGACTCGTTCCTCCCTTTTTGCTGCGAATACAAAGAGCTTGGGTTTAAAACATGGTCGAAATAATGTCAAGCCGACTCTTCGTACCTTAGTTTATTTCTTCATTCATTTTTTGAAAAATAAATTAAGCCGAGTACACTTTTCAAATTTGCTCGACTACTTTTGGTACACTTACTTCATTTTAACTGGTCGAAGGAAGTTGCAACACCTAGTCGAAGACTTTCCTCTCTACACGTGGTCCTGCCCACTAGAAGGAACTTCCTAGCGTCGTCCTGTTTCTAACTCTTGCTACCAGAGCAAACCTACTGAGTGCACTGGAACAAGTTGAACAAATTTTTAAAAGGAACTCCAAACGTTTATCTAACTCAAGTTGACCGTTCTTGATTTAATTAATCTGGTCGGAGATGGTAACATTACCTAGTCGAAGCCTTTCCTCTCTGCACGCGGTCCTGCCCACTAGAAGGAACTTCCTAATATCGACTCGTTCCTACTCTTTCGACCAGTGCATGACAATCGTGATCAAAAAACTACAAGTTAGCTAAACCTCTCTTTTTTAAGAATACCCAGTTCACACTATATACTTGGTTTATCTAAATAACCCAAGCAAATAGTCGGGGGCTAGGATAAACTTATTAACTTGACTTCAATTCTTAGTCTTGCTCTTTTTCCATTCATTATCTTTTGAGTTACTAACTACTCGACAAGATGATTTTTAGGAAGAAGGAAGGGATATATATCAACATAAACAAAAACTTGTCTTTACAGAACTCAGGACTTTGGTACAGACTACTCTGGCGAAAGAGATCTTATTTGCATATTGTCGGTGTTTTAGAACCGAACTTACGTAAAGATTGTTTGATTCGGGGGGTCTCCTAGAATGGAATCACGCAGAGAGATTGACACGGGGATTTTTATACTGTGTTCGAGCCTTCTCCGAGAGAATAACAACCCTACTCCTGTGTGTATGGTATTGAGTATATTACGAACAATCGGGGAAAAACTAAGACTATTACAGATAGATAATCTTGGTATTCCCGATGGCCCGATTGCCCCGCCTTCCTTTCTCTCGATTGTCGCTTTTTATAGTACGTGAAGGAGCGGCAATTACTCCTGTGACGCGCGCCATCACATCCGTAGAACGGACGACGTTGATAATAATCACCGTGTATTAACTCCTCCACGCCGCTCAATGACTATATACCGTAGATAATGGAGTATTACGTGCCATTACTTCGCAGAGTAACAAACAGATGATGACTATTTGAATCCCTTAATCAATAAGGCCCGCTTTGTCTCAGAGGTTTAATTGATCATAAGGTGGTCGATGGTGACCTAGTCGTAGAAGAACCTACGATTATGAGATAGTCGTAGCAAGACTTACGACTATGGGATAGTCGTAGCATAACTTACGACTATGGGGGTGGTCGAGAAGAACTTACGACCACCCATTAGGCTCTTCCTCATAACATTAAGGGGTATACTCGAGTCCACATGACGCCATATTTACCTATAATAAGAATTATAGATAAAAGATAAAATGAGAATTATTATATCCTCGTCATCTAGCCCCTGACTTCAAGTGAAAGCAACTTACTTGGTAAAGGAGTTATAGATGGTCTTACGACCACGAGAGAATCGTAGAAAGATAGTCGAAGGAAAAACTCTTCGATATTATTGTATGTTACTTTGACCAGAAATATGCTTGGTCAAGAAGATTACCTACGACTATCAAGTAGTCGTAAAAGCATTCCTACGATCACGAGGTGGTCGTAGTATAATGATTGGAAGAAATAACTTTCCGATTATCGTTTCCTTTGGTTGAAAAAATCTAACCAAGGAAGTAATTTCGCTTGAGGTGTAAAAGCAAACCTGATTTTCTCGAACGGACACACTGGGGAATCTCAAACGACGCTTGCTAGCTTTGCTCTGTTGAAGCGGTTCGAGACGGTGGCGACCCTTGAATGTCACGCCTCGGCTCAAGGTACGTGATTATACATACCTACCGGGGTAAGACTTAGGATTCACACTTTTCCTCAAATTATCCCACTGCTCATCGTTCTTGTCTTCTCCGCCACCAACTCAATCAAGAATCTCCCCCTTCTGAGAGAAATGGCCGGGAGGGTCTCCGAGTGGGCCGAATCGGAGATGGATATGGCGAAGATGGAAGCCCTTGTCAAAGCTGGGAAGATTCCTGAGAGCATTCTTGTGGAGTGGTTCCCTGAACAAGCAAAGAATGGCCGCCGGGGAGGATGGACAAATTCCGCCTTCCAAAGCGCATCGCGAGTGTGGTCTTTGATTACCGCTCACCCCTTTCACACTCATACTCGAGCATTTTGGAGTGGAATTGGTGAACCTTGGTCCTAATTCCATCACCATGCCGAGCGATTTGTATATCCGTGAGGCGACTGGAATTCCAAATGATCTTGAGCTTTTTCAAGATTTCTACTAATGGCTCGGCTAACTGATAGCCGAAGTTGTCGTTTGAAGCTCCATGACGGAAGTCGAAGGAGTATATTCAGATGTTCACTCGGTCCTCATGGCGTTGTAGGAGGAAGAGGTGGTTTTACCGAAAGTCACCTCCAAGACGATCTTACCTTCAAGGAAAGGTCACGAAAAGAAAGCTTCTCGATTCGACTCCTCAGATATCACTAATTGCCCCTATATTTAGGCTATCAAGGATTTGAAAGCGAGGGGTTGATCGATGGCATGTGGTGAAGGATTTCATCACACGTCGAATTAGTCCTTTGAAGAAACGAGTGCCTCCTATGTGGAGGTACACGGGCCAAAAGACCCACTGGATTACGAGGAGGTAAGTAGTTTTTCGACTTAGCTCTCAGTTTGGTCTTCTTCAAAATTGTCTAATTTAATATCTTTATCTCTGCTTTATCTGCATCTTTCACAGACAGAGATTGACGTTCGAGTCAAACTTGTTTGTGAGAAGCCCCCGCCACCTAGTGTGGCGGTTCCTCAAATTCTTGCGGTTTTATCCGCAGAAGAAAAGGTTGAGCGCCTAAAGGTAATCAAAAGTTGATTTCATCCTTAGGACTTCATAGTCATAGAAAGAACTTACGACTAGGTAATGATCGTAGAAAATCTTACGATCGTGATATGTCGAGAAAAGCTACGACTAGGTAATCGTGGTAGAAAAACTTACGACTAGCAATTGATTCTTCTTTTTTTTTTTACGTAAAGTAGGCATGGAAAATCGCCAGACGACGAAGAAGTCGAACTGGTAACCATTGGCGCTAGGGCAACAAAGGAACAAGGGCTCATCTCCTCCGACGAAAAGGCGTTGACTTACAAGAGTCGCCGACAAGGAGGATCAAGCTCAAGTTCCTTTATTTCGACGAGGTCCTCAAGAAAATCAGCAAAGACTCCACGCCGCAAAGAATAGCCGAGGTCAAACAAATGAAATTGAGGAGGATGAAGAACCTCCAGCGCAAGGTCCGTAAGGGCAAGGGCACGTCTTCAACGGAAGTCGAGACCGAGCGGCCGCAGTTTAAGGAGACCGAGGAGGTCAAGAACCTCCTAGGCATAAAGTCCACAAGGCCAAGGTACCTTTTATTATGACAAGAAAGCTTTACTAAGCCGCCACTTCTAGATTTGTCAAGCAACTAGAAAAGGAGAACTGGAAGGAGTTTATGTCTTTTGTGAAGGACAACGTTGATCCAAATGAGCCTACTGTTGAGGGTAGCGCCGCTCTTGGAGTGATCGAGACCAATCTCGGTCCTCAGGAAAGTCGAGACCAGAGAGATGGTCCTCGTTCAAGACTCACGACTGCACTTGGTCGTGGATGAACCTATTCCCTCATCTCTGAACTACGACGGACGTGGTCGTAGAAAAGAAGTCAAAAAATTCTTCCATCGGGAAGATGGCTCCAAAGTTTCTGATTAAGTCCAGGACACAGAGGTATGTGAAACAAGCTAAAGTGTAAAAACATCATTTACCTTTTGCTTTCCACAATTTGACTTGCTATCCTTTTGTTTGTTTTAGCTCGACTCCTTCAAATTTCCGTAGTGGTTTCTATCGAGAAGCCCATTGCGGCCTCTCCAAATGATTGGAGAGATGACAGCAGAGATGGTCGAAGGATCATCCACATCTCGGGTTGTGGAAGAAGTCGTGGCCCCCGGCGGTTGTTACGATCGCTGAAGTTGTAGCTATGGCCACCGAGGCAACGCCATAGTTACCGAGGTGGCGCTATAAACACCGAGGTAGTCTGCCATGACCATCGAGGTTGCAGTTGCTACTACCGAGGTAGCAGCTACAACCATCGAGATAGCGGCTACAACAACCGAGATAGCCACCATGACCATCGATGTGGTCATGGACCAGCAGAGGTCGAGAAGCTTCGCCCAAGGTGGTGATGTGCCGCACCACCGCAAGGGAAAGAAATTGTTGCAGCACCTCCTTCCCGGTACCCAAAGAGAATTTACATTTCGTAATCAAGATGAGGAATACTTCAACTTCGCTCGATTTCTTTGGCCCGCTTCCATAGTGGGGTCTTCGCCTTTAGATCTCGCCACCGAGTCCCCCACCCCAAAGACATTCCCAATAGAGGGAACACTTTTGATAATGAGCGTCTTGAGAAGGTTTGGTGGGACCAAGTTGAGAGAGTGGACGAGCTGAAGCACCCAGAGCTGGTTTACTCGATATTTGCTCGATCAACCATGAGTGTAAGTATTTGATGATACTTATGCACACAGGTATAATCTTCTCTTGTTTCTTACTGTCTTTTCTTTTGCAGAAAGCCATAGAACAAATCGCTATTGTCGGTGAGTATCATCGACAACTTCTAGAGCTGCGACAGGAAAAAGAGGAACTCTGCAAACAAACAGAGAGGTGGTAAGTTACTATTTCTCATAGTCGTTTTCGACTTGACTACTTATATAGTGCTTACAGGGTTTGTCGTGGAAAAACTCACGACTATATGCTAGTCGTAAAAGACTTACGACCGATGTTTAGTCGAGAAGAACTTACGACTAGATTCATAGTCGAGAAGAACTTACAACTAGATCAATGGTTGTAGGAAAGCTTACAACCGATTTAATAATGTTCATGTCCACTTTTAACCTTTACAAAGTTAAACAAAGTGATGAAAAGACTCGCCGACTCGCCGATTATCAAAAGAGAAGTCGAGAGTTACAGGAGAAAGTAGAATTTCTCCCGAGGAAGCTTAAAGAAGCTAACTCGCAACCGAAAGGGTGCAGAAAGGATAAACGAAGAAGTGCCGAACTTAAGATCGCTTATGTTTTCGATCTTTGCTCGATCAATTACTTTTTTAGGAAAAGAAGATGATATGAGAAAACTCTGAATGAAGTCCAAAATAAAACTTTGGTCATTCACGAGATTTCTCGATCTCTAGAGAGAAAGATGAAGAAATTACGAGACTAAAATCCCAAGATCGTAAGCAATTCTTTACTCGCATCTTTACGAGTTCTTTCCATATTCTCACTCTCATTTCTTTTTAGAAATGGAACTCGAATCGAAGGCTCAAACCGAGCTCGTGGATAAAACCATGATTTACAATGAGACTGTCGCATTGCCAAAGAAAATGCGAGGAGATTAGATCATGGGAGAAGAAGCATGCCGAGATCATTACCTCCCATGATGAAGAAATCAAGAAATTGATTCTCGACTTGCGTAAGGAAATCTTTTACTGTAATTATTTTTGTTTTTTTTCCTCTAGAAGTTTATTTTTGCTTGATCGGTCTTATTCTTTTCAGATCAAGCGGTCGAAAACAAACAACTCCGCGAGGCTTCACTGCACTCCAACAGAGATGGAGACAATGAAGATTAATCTTCAAAGCAGTGTCACGCTCCTAAACAATGTATTTAGTGAGCTTCATACTGAGGGAAAAGCTCCTCAAAATGATACGATGGCTGCTCACATAAGTACAATTGGGGAACAAGTCGGGACTTTGCAAGAACTGATGACCACCCTAAAGACCAACCAAGCTGAATTGATAAAGGAGGCGGTCCGGTTGCAAGATAAGTTATGCATTGGCCAAACTTAAAGCTCGTGACCCCAACCTTAATGTTCAACCAATCGGAAGCCGACTTCAACCGCCTCAAGCGAAAGCAAGTCGTCTCGATTGAAGAAATGCAATCGATTGGTAGGAAGGTTTCGGAGGAGATGCGATTGGGCTCTTCTTCGTGAGTAGTTTGTAACAAACACGAAAAACAATCTTTTGTTGATGTATTATATAATCCATCTTGTTTCCTGCAAATCATCTTGTCGAGTAGTTAGTAACTCAAAAGATAATTAACGAAAATGAAAGACTAAGAATTGATGTCAAATTAATAACTTTATCCTAGCCCCCGACTATTTGCTTAGTTTGTTTAGACAAACTAAATAAATAGTGCTAAAAAGGGTTTCTGAAAACAGAGAGGTTTGTTTAACTTGTTGTTTTTTATCACAACCGTCATGCACTGGTCGAAAAAGTGGAAACGAATCGACACTAGAAAGTTCCTTCTAGTGGGCAGGACCACGTGCAGAGAGGAAAGTCTTCGACTAGGTGATGTTACCATCTCTGACTAGATTATTTAAGTTGAGAACAGCAACTTGAGTTAAACAAACATCCAGAGGACTTCAAAAAATTCATTCGCCCTTCTTTGGAGGACTCGATAAGTCTATCCTGATAGCAAGAGTAGGAAACTGAACAATGCTAGGAAGTTCCTTCTAGTGGGGTGACCACATGCAGAGAGGAGAGACTTCGACTAGATGTGTTTCTTCTTCCGACTTAGTTGAGATTTAATCAATACACCAAAGGCAAATGAATAAATCTAAAAAGTGCACTCTGCTTAGAATATTTTTCAAAAGAACGGAAGAAATAATCTAAGGTGAAAGGAATAGGCTTTCAAAAATTATTTCACTAAATAGAACCCGAGCTCTTTGTGTTGGCGGCAAAAGTGAGTAACGAGTTGACACTAGGAAGTTCCTTCTAGTGGGCGGTGACCACATGCGTAAAGGAGAGGCTTCGACTAGGTGATGTTACTCGCCTTTCACCAAAGGTAAAGGAAACGGGTGTTTGGAATATAGTCGAAAGATTATGAAAGCACTACTCAAAAGTAAGACAATAGAGGTAGAGAGAACCCGAGTCTTTATTGTGCAATGATGGGTTACACATAAAACTTATGAATCGGGTCGATGTTCCAAGAATTCGAGAGAACTCCGCCGCCTTCCATTGCCAATCGTATCGACCCTGGACGAGTAACTTCGACCACCGTGTAAGGACCTTCCCACTTGGGAGAAAGTTTGTTCCGATTAGACTTGGATTGGCAGAGTCTCAATACCAAGTCACCTACAGCGAGGCTGTGAGGTTGGACCTTACGATCATAGTATCTTAGCAGGGCTTGTTGATAGACTGCTGAACGAATTAGGGCCTGGTTTCTCCTTTCTTCAAGTAGATTAATATCATCTGCTCGAAGTTGTTCTTGGTTGGAGTCTGTGAAAGTTTTGACTCGTGTTGACCGTATCTTTAGTTCCAGAGGAAGCATGGCTTCAGCTCCGAAGACTAGAAAAAATGGTGTTTCACCAGAGCCCTACCGGTAGTCGCATTTAACAACCCATAATACACAGGGTAGCTCTTGTACCCAAGCCCCGAGCGCTTGATGAGCTAGTCAAGACTCGAGTCTTAATTCCTCTCATTATTTGGCCGCTTGCACGCTCGAACGCCCCATTACTTTGGGGATGGGCTCTGTACATAACACAACTTGGTACCCAACTCGCGAAAATTCCTCAAATTTTGCGCGAAAATTGCTTACTATTATCTCGTAATTATTCGACTCGGTACTCCAAATCGAGTAATTACGATCTCATCATAAACCGCTTTGCCGCTCGTTGTTATCCCAGCCACAGTTGGCTTCAAT
This sequence comes from Phyllostachys edulis, assembly GCA_036346405.1. NCBI lineage: Eukaryota > Viridiplantae > Streptophyta > Magnoliopsida > Poales > Poaceae > Phyllostachys > Phyllostachys edulis. Next base: position 42,448,869 of record CM070561.1, read on the forward strand.
CCATTTTGTGAACGATCAATAGCCACAAAAGGAACTCAAGCCTCCCGAGCTTTGGGGAACGGTCCTAGGATATCGAGACCCTGTGTCGCAAAAGGCCAAGATAGAGGTATTGTTTGTAATGCCCGAGCCGGGTTGGTGTATCTCTCGCTATGAAACTAGCATCGACAAACCTTTTAACCAACTCTTTAGCATCAGAAGGGTCATTGGCAAGAAAACCTTGTCAAAAGGCCTTACCGACCAGCCGCTCAGAGGAAGCATGATTTCCACAGATGCCATCATGTATGTCGTGAAGAAGTGTTAATCCTCGCTCTGCATGAATGCATCGCATGAGCACCCCTTGAGTACCTCGCTTATAGAGGACTCCTTCCACCAAAGTATACATTTTGGCTTTTTAGGGATAAGCGATCCGCCTCGAGATCGCTTTTGGGCATGTAACCCTTCAAGATATGCATAGATGGGTGTCATCCATGTATCCTCGTATTCTAGAGAGGTGTCTTAATAGGAGGTATTTCGTTCATCGACGAGAGACGGCTTCTAGAGTTGTTCCAAGAAGACTCCTTTGGTACTTCAGATCGAAGAAGCTATTCGAGCAAGTCGGTCTCGCGAGAAAATTATCCTTTCGAGGGATGAATTGTGCCTCAAACCTAAAAATGCTTTTCTAGCTTACGACTTCCGATAAGTACCGAGACATTGTCGGGTTAGAGCACCGGTACTCTTTGCCAACTTGATTCACGACTAGTTGAGAGTCTCCTCTCACGAGTAGTCGACGAATCGAGAGCGCTTTCGCTGCTCGTATACTAGCTAGCAAACCTTCGTATTTTGCCACATTATTAGTGGCCTGAAAGTTTAATTGTATGGCATACTTTAAGGTCTCTCCGGTAAGAGATACCAGGACCACCCCAGCCCTCGAGCCACTTAAAGTAAGCGACCCGTCAAAGTACATCGCCCATCGGTCGTGGGAATCAGATCGGGATCCTGAGCAGTTCAGATTTGTCCATTCGGCGACAAAGTCCGCCAAGATCTGGGATTTAACGGCCGCTCAGACACGAATGGATGTCGAACTCCCCAAGTTCGACCGACCATTTTGCCATGCGCCTCATTGCTTCCTATTCGAGGATCGCCCCAAGGGAAACTCGGACGCAAGACAACTAGTTTGTGCACCGAAAATAATGCCGTAGTTTCTCAAGACATGAGGAGGGCATATAGAAGCTTTTGGACCGAGGGTAACGCCCTTAGGTCCGTGCAAAACTTCACTTACGTAGTAAACGGTCGTTGTACATTTTCACGTTCTACGACCAAGATCGCGCTTATCGCCTGTGGCGTGGCGCCTAGGTAAACTAAGAGCGTTTCTTCCGCCTCGAGAGACCGTAATAGGAGCACTCAGAAGGTACCTCTTGACATCCTCAAAGGCAGCGTTTGCCTCTTTTGACCACTCAAAACCTTCATGTTTCTGAGAAGTTTAAAGAAAGGTAGTCCCTTTTCTCCCAACAGGCGATGAAACGACTTAAAGCCGCCATGCACCCAAAGTGAGTTTCTCGACTTCTTCCGTGTAGTTGAGGGCGATTTGTAAAATGGCTTTTATCTTTTGGATTTGCTTCGATTCCTTGTATAGATACTAGGAATCCAAGCAATTTCAAGAGATTCCAAATACACACTTCTCGTGATTAAGTTTTAAGCGATGTTTTTCGAGATTGTCGAATGTTTCTTGCTTGGTCAAGAATATGATTAAGTCTCTTGATGCTTTTAACAACTAGATCATCAACATAGGCTTCTAGATTTCGCCTAATTGAGATGAAAAGTTGCTTGCATCAAGCGCTGAAAAGAAGCGCCGCATTTTTTAGACCAAATGGCATTTTGACATAGCAAAATATACCAAATGGTGTAATAAATGCGTCTTTTCTTCATCGTCTAGACACATATTGATCCGTGGTATCCGCATATGCATCTAAAAACTTAACATTTCACAACCTACAGAGAGTCAACCAACTGATCGATACGAGGTAAAGGAAAATCGTCTTTTGGACAAGCTTTATCAAGATCTGTAAAGTCTACTCACATACGCCATTTGCCGCTTGACTTTCTAACCATTACAGATTAGCCAACCACTCGGGTGGTTGACCTCTTTATAAAGCCCGCTTGAGTAGCTTATCCAATTCGATTTAATAGCATCTCGCCGATCAGGCAAATCTCCGTAATTTTTGTTTTCTGGTACTTTGTCGGTAGTAAAGCTAGCCTCGGCTCGACACCTCCCCGGGACTCTGGGCATGTCGGATGCTTGCCACGAAGACATCTCAAGTAGCTCGGAGGAAGGCAATGAGGGCGCCTTCCTATTTGGGGTCGGAAGTATCCTCGATGCTAGCGATCTTCGAGGGTTCCTCTGGCCCGTGAGGAACCTCTTTGACTTTGTCGCTCGCTTTGGTGCAGCTTTTTAGGCTTCGACTTGCTAGTCGAAGGTCGACTTTCTTCTCGAGTTGGTATTTGTCCAACCATCTCGAGGATCGATTTGGCCGCAGACTATGCGACATCTTCTTGTCACAATGGATTGTGATTACTCCTTTGGGACCGCATCTTAATACATTGATATCCATAATGAGTAGCCATTAGAATTTTGCCAAAGTTGGTCGTCCGAGTATGGCGTTATATGTCATAGAAATCGACCACATCAAAGGAGATTTTCTCGTCTCGAAATTACTTGGTGAACCAAATGTTAAAGGAAGAGAAACTTGACCAATTGGTTTGGCCGAAGATCCCGGTACGATCCCATGGAAAGAGTATCATACCGGTCTTACTTTGGTCCGGGTACTTGCATGTCATCCAGAGCACTCGTAAATAAAATATTTAACGAGCTACCACCATCAACCAAAACTCGATTGACCCGACAATTGTTGATGGTGGGTTCGACCACGATTGGGTATCGACTGTCGAGTCGAAGAATCGGGCATCACCCTTCTCGAAAGAGATGGTGACTTCCGACCACTTCGTAATTTATTGACAAGAGGAGGATCTATGGAGTTTACCTCACGCTCGTGACCTTTGAGTGTCGCTTTGATTCATATGCCGATGATCCCCCGTATATGTGTTCGACGGTGTGTTGCGGATCCTGGAACGACATCTCCTCTTCGTCATCTGAAGATTTATGACCACTCGTTTGCCCTACCTTTGCCTCTGTCGGAGTGCGGCTTGGATGTGCGTGGCTCTTTATCATTCACAGCCAATATCTCCATGGAACCGCTGGCTTGGAGTTTTTGACCCTTCGCCTTGTTCTTGGACTTTTTTGCTTTTTTATCCTTCTTCTTACCAATATCGCCTGGCTCTCGAGAGGTATTGTTCCACTCGACCGCCTCAGAGGCAGTATCGTATCGATCAGCCATCTCAAAGAGTTAAAATGTATAGGAGGATTTAAAGCAATGTCTTCTGTTATCCTTCTACCGCGGACTCCTTGCTTGAAAGCCCTGATAACAGATGAATCAGAAACTTCAGGAATTGAGTTACGAACCTGACTAAAACGCTTGATGAATTGGCGCAAGGTCTCGTTGTCGCTCGTCTCATCCGTGCAAGTCATCCTCCTTTCCGGACGATTGTAAGTGCCTTGGAAATTTGCCAGTAGAAGGTCGCAGAGGTGTTACCAAGAGTAAATCGACTCAAGTGGTTGGTTCAATAACCACGATCGAGCGCATCCTTCGAGCACGCTTGAAGGTAATTTTCCATCACATGCTCTCTCCTCCCGCCGCTTTCCGGACGGACACCGTGGTATAGATCTCAAGGAATTCGATGGGATTTTGGGAACCATCAAACTTCTCCATGTTCACCGGTCGAAATCGAGGTGGCAAATGAGCGGCTCGGAGATCAAAGCGAGAATGCCCGACATCCAATGATGACTTCTTGACGCCTTTGCGTGAAAGAAGGGTTTATATCATCGTGGTCGCACTCGACGATACCCAAGAATAGGTTGACCGACTCCACGATAGATCTCGACCCCACGAGGGAATACTCTCGTAGTTCATCTCTTCCGCTTGATTCTCATGTCGGAATGGTGAGCGATCACCTCCGAGGAGTTTGTCGATCATCAATCGCTCGAAAGATATTTCTCCGAGTAGGAGATCGATGCGATTTCATCGCTAGGCCGATTCCTCCATGGTGATATGTTCGATCGTGGTAGTCAAGAAGTCGATTGTTATGACTTCGAGTGATGTCGGGCGAGGTGCTTCGGCCTTGCCATCGTGTTCAAGCCTTTGTGCGATCTCCTCAACGAAGAGGTCGAGTTCGGCGCGGGCTAGCTCTTGAGTTGGATTCTCGAGCAAGTCATTGATGTATCGGAGTTCTCGAGCTTCCTCGATTGATATTGAATGCGCCAGCAAATTCTTACGGCTTCAATTTTCTTCCGTCGGGTAGCTTCAAGAGCTTCCATGTCGGACTCTTGAGACTACTTCAATGAAGTGCGAGAATGTCGAGGATTTCCTTACCGTTCATGAAGGTGTTGGTCGTGTCCGCTAGTGGTGGTGTCCTTGCCATTGCCACGAGGGGCGTAGCAGGTGATTTTCCGGGAGAGTCTCCATCTCGGTCTCTATGAGAGTGACCTTGATCCGAGGGAAGGACTAAGACCTCCTGCTGATGATTCTCACTTGCGCCGAGGCCTCCCCGCTTGAGGAGTCGCCGAGAGACACCATCCGGCGACTTGGAGTAATCCTCCATGTAGGGAAGTCCGGGTTATAACTGCCTCCGTCGGGGAGTATGACCAAGGAGAGATGGTCGAATTTGCAGGAAAAGCATGCTTGATCCGCTGTCTCGATGTCATCCGGAGAGAGATGATCACCGATCTTTGGTGAAGTCCGAAATTGTGGCTTCCAGAGCTTGTTTTACTAAGTCGGACCGCCTCGGGGGACTCGGACACTTCGAGGAAAAACTCGTTGTGTTGTGAGTCCACCGGTGTGGTCCCGGTCGATTGACTCTTGTCCTTTGAGAGGGTAGATTCTCTCTGACGCATGTTGTGGGGATAAGGATCCTCCTCAACTCCATCACGCATTGTCTCCTCGGATGCGTGGGAAGATCACGGAGGCGGCAGATTCATCGGATGAGTCATCACTTGGCTCATAATCGAAACCGCATCCATGTCGACGTCAGATAATCCGCCAAGTCGAACCGCTCCTCGCTCCATTCTCCGCCATGAGTGCATGAGATTTAGAAAACAGAGAGAATGTTGACAAGAGATTACCGGAGGTTCCCCACGGTCGGCGCCAACTGTCGGTGTTTTAGAACCGAACTTACGTAAAGATTGTTTGATTCGGGGGGTCTCCTTGAATGGAATCACGCAGAGAGATTGACACGGGGATTTTTATACAGGTTCAGGCCTTCTCCGGAGAGAATAACAACCCTACTCCTGTGTGTGTATGGTATTGAGTATATTCTGAACAATCAGGGGAAAAACTAAGACTATTACAGATAGTAATCGGTATTCCCGATGGCCCGATTGCCCCACCTTCCTTTCTCTCGATTGTCGCTTTTTATAGTACGTGAAGGAGCAGTTAGCTCCAGTGAAGCGGCGCCATCACATCCTCAGAATCGGACGACGCTGATAATAATCACCGTGTATTAACTCCTCCACGCCACTCAACAGCTATATACTAGAGATAATGGAGTATTACGTACATTACTTCGCAGAGTAACAAACAGATGATGACCGCTTGAATCCCTTAATCAATAAGGCCCGCTTATCTCAGAGGTTTAATTGATCATAAGGTGGTCGAGTTGACCTAGTCGAGAAGAACCTACGATTATGAGATAGTCGTAGCAAGACTTACGACTATGGGATAGTCGTAGCATAACTTACGACTATGGGGGTGGTCGTAGAAGAACTTACGACCACCCATTAAGCTCTTCCCTCATAACATTAAGGGGTATACTCAGAGTCCACATGACGTCATATTTACCTATAATAAGAATTGTAGATAAAAGATAAAATGAGGATTCGTCACATATCATCCGTGACTACATCGACGATCGACTGTATTGTTGTCATTAACTGATCCGCTTCTACTTCAGAGCAGGGGAAGTCATCTATGACGTAAGGCTGGGGTCACGAGCTTTAAGTTTTGCTAAGACAAATCTTATTCCCTCTTTGACCGCATCCTTTATCGATTCGAATTTGTTAGTTTTCAGAGTAGTCACCAACTCTTACAAAGCTCCGACTTGTTCGCCAATGGCACTCGAATGGGCAGATATCGTGTCTTCACGAGGAGTGATCCCCTCAGCATGAAGCCCACCGAGTACATTGTTCAGAAGTGAAACATTGTCTTGAAGATTGATCTTCAAAGCCTTCATTTCTCCTCGATCGCGAAGTCAAGCCTCATGAGTCGCTTTTATTTGTACTGCTTGTTCTAAAAAGAATAAGACCAGTCAGATAAAGTGACCTCGAGAGAAAAACACAACCAATCTCAGGTAAAGATTTGCTTACCAACTAGTCGAGAATCTAACTTCTTGACCTCTTCAGCGTGAGAGGCAGCGTTGTTTATGTGACGCTCCTCCCACGTTTGGACTTCTTGATCTTTTTCTGAAAAGGAATGAGAGTCAGAGAAAGAAAAGAAGGTCATAAACGGTTTTAAGTTCAGCACTTACCGTTTAATCGTCCCTGCAACCTTTGGATGTCCCTGCAACCATTTAAACGACGGTGGCAGGAGCGAAGAACCCGAAGGAATGGTCAAAGAACTCAAACTCTTCTTCTCCTCCGGAGGTAGCAGCATCAGTAGTTCGACCTTGGGAGCTAGGAGGAACATCTGTCACGATTTCCTTCCCCGCATGGTGATTGAATATTTCACCCCCATGGCCGGATGCCTCCGCCGCTACCATTCTCGCCTCTGGCTCTTCGACCACCCCAGTGATCGTAGCCGCTTCGACACCAACGGCGCCTTCCACCACTCAGACAATGGACGACCCTTCAACTATCGTCACTGTCATTCCTCCGTCTACTGGAGAAACATCAGTGGGTTCCTTGACAGGAACGCCCTTGATGATGAGAGGAGTCGGGCTAAGATCATAAAGGAAAACACGATTAGGTGGTAAAAAGCAAAAGGTAAATGTTGTTCTTACACTTTTGTCTCTTTTTACGTACCTTCGAGTGTCGGACTTGATCTTGAACTTAGAAAAAGCCTTCCCTAGGGAAGATTTCTTTGACTTTTTCTCAACCACGTCTGGTCGAGACTCAGGTTGAGGAACGGCCACGACCACGTGTGGTCGTGGGTCTTGAACGAGCGCCATCGCTCCTTGAGCCTCTTGGCTCTTTAGATAGTCGAAACCAGTCTCGACCACCTCAAGGGCAGCACTACCCTCGACCACAAGTACTGCCGGCGCAACAGTCTCCTTCACAAAAGAAATAAAACTCTTTCAGTTCTCCTTTTCTAGTCGCTTGATAAAGCCACGGGAGGCAGAAACTCTGAAAGTCTCATTGTCGTAATAGAAGGGTACCTTGATCTTGAGGGCTTTGTGCTTGAGGGGTTCGAGCGCTTTGCCCGCCACAATTTCTGCTGCAGCAGCCAGATACGTAGCAAATTTCGCGAAAGGCTTAACCAGGTCAAAAGAACTCGAGCTTACTCCTCCCTTGTCCGCGACTCGCACGAGCCGACGTCTCTTGGCCGGGGGAGAAACAAGCTGCTCTACGGCCACACCGATAACCATCAGTTCGACTTCTTCGTCGTCCCGACGGTTCTCCATGCCTACTTTCTGCAAAAATCAGAAAGAGAGATATTATAAAGCAGTCATAAGTTCTTCTACGACCATCACTATGTCGTAAGCTTTTCTACGACAGCCCCTTAGTCATAAGCTTTTCTACGACCAAAATCTGATCGTAAGCCTTCCTACGACCAGTACCCAGTCGTAAGTTCTTCGACAACTACAAAGTCCTAAAGATGAAATCAGTTCTTGATTATCTTTAGGCACTCCACTCTATCCTCTGTGGACAGGTCAGCCAGGATTGGAGGCGCCACCACATGGGCGGGGGGTTTATCACAGATGAGCTTGACCCGAGCGTCAATCTCCTCTTGTAAGAGGTCTGCAGGGATAAAAAAACTTTCAATAAGCCAATTTGGAAATTAACAGAAAGAAGGCTAAGCTTGAAGTTTACTTACCCTCCTCGTAGTCCCTGGTCGGGTCTTTCGGCCCAGAGTACCTCCACATTGGGTAAGCCCTCTTCTTCAGAGGACTTATGTGGCGCGTGAAGAAGTCTTTCACCACATGCCATCCAGTAAACCCCTCTTCCTTCGAGTCTGCAATGGCTTGAATGAAAAGGGCGATCCGATCGAGATCCTTGGGAGTTGAATCCCAGGCGGAGATCTTCTCGGCCGGCTTCCCGGCGAAGGAGAGGCTGTCCTCATTGGTTATCACCCAATAGAACCACCTCTTCTTCCACCCCAGCCACGACGACTGGGTAAACATTTGAATATACTCATTTGACTTCCCATCATGGAGCTTCAGACTGCAGCTACCGGCGACTCCGGACAGTCTGGTCATTCCATAGAAGTACTAGAATAACTCCAAGTCGGCCGGAATCCCCAGGTAGGCCTCGTACAAGTACATGAACACTCCCAGCATCATAATGGAGTTGGGAACAAGGTTCACCAACTCCACACCGAAGTGTTCGAGTACGAGCCTGAGGAAAGGGTGAGCAGGCAATCGAAGGCCACAATCACAGAACACCTGGAAGACAGGGATTTGCCCAATCTCACCCGACGGCCAATGTTGCCTGGCATCCTCGATCCACTTCACGAATTCCTTCTTCGGGATCTTCTCGAAGTCGACCAAAGCCTTGATTTTGGCTGCATCCATCTCCGATTCGACCCACTGGGAAGTGGCTCCTGCCATTTCTCCCAAAAGCCAAAGGTTTGGGTTTGGAAAAGATTGGGGAAGAAAGCTCGATTTGGTCGGCAGCGAAGAACTCGAAAGCTTGAACAGCGAGAGCGATTTGGGGGAAAGTAAAAGACCTTATTCTCACCCACGGTGAATATTTATAACCGCACGACTGAAGTTAAAAAGTCATGGCTACCCAACGGTTGCCAACGCTTCGGGAACCGCTCCAATAGACAGATATGAGGGAGTCGATTAGGATTCTTAAATTTGTCTGCTCGAGGAAACCATGTCAGTTTTTACACCTCAAGTGAAATTACCTTCTTGACCAAGTCTATTTCTGGTCAAATGAAACACCAGTTGAAGAGTTCTTCCTTCGACCATTTCTCTACGACCACTTATTGGTCGTAAGATCATCTACTGCTCCTTTCCCAAGTAAGTTATTTTCGCTTGAAGTTGAGGGGCTAGATGACGAGGATATAATAATCCTCATTTAATCATTTATCTATAATCCATATTATGGATAATAATGACGTCATATAACTCTTGAGTATACCCCTTAACAGCCATAAGGGAGAAGCTGGAGGTCGTAAGTTCTTCTACGACCACCCCATAGTCGTAAGTCCTACAACTACTCCATGGTCGTAAGTCCTTCTACGATCAGCCTGTGATCGTAAGCTCTTCTACGACTACCTCCTGGTCGTAAGTTCTTCGACTAGTCCCTAATTGATAGGGCTCATAGACATGTGGGCCTAGTCAATCAGGGAATCTTCTGTACCGTATCCAAGGATATGAGCAATCAATTACGCTGTTATTCTCTGGAATAATAGCACGATTTAAACTCACTATTATGGTGATAACTGTTTGGCAACGTGGGAACGTTACTTCTCCCACAATAACCTCCAATAACGGCTCCACGATCTGGAACATTAAGGTAGCCTTTAGACTGGAGGCACAACGGTGCACTTCGAGTACTGTATAAAAGACAGAATCATCAGGACAATCATGGAGATATGCTCACGATCTTAGGATCATGATACAATTGGCAATGGCGTTGAAGGTTTATCGAATCACGTGTTTTCAACGAAGTTCAAGCTGTCAGGCAAGTAGCGGTCTGACCAGTTATTGAGTGGCGGTGAGACCGGCCATAAAATGATTTTGAGTTTTGAAGCTGGGCCAAAAATAGAGGGTGTAGGCAAGAGAGGAGATTCTACTACACTTGTTCTCATAATTTTTGGAGCTTCGAGTCAAAAGTTCTATTGGTTTGAAAATTCCAGTAGGTTTCGGATTTCCAGGGAGGAAATTTGGCTAACTTCACTATAAACGACCGCCAACAAAAGCCTACGATCGGTTATAAGGGTGGTCGACCGCCATGGGTGGCGGTCAGACCGATTTTGGCTTGTTCATCGGCCAACTTGGTGGCGATGGTTGTACGCTAGGTCAAGTTGATGGGTTTCAGTGCATATGTGTTGCATGATGCATGTTTTGACTAACGTGGATCAAGTTGCGAAGAACTTGTTCCCGGATTCGATTTCTTCGTCTATTGTTGTGCAAGTTGCTTGGAGGTCAACGACGGTCAACAGCGAGGATGATCGAGACTAGGCTTTGAGAGCTGAGGTCCAGAACGACCGAGGATGTCGGGTGAGTTCAATGGATTGAAGCATGGTGCAAAATGGAAAAGGATGACCGAATGGGCAGTTCAGTGCGACGGGTTGGATCAAGCGGCACGGGGGTCGGTGCAAGTGCCTTGGTGGTTTCGGTGGGAGCCGGATGGGAGAGACTTGCCGACATGAAGAGAGCAGTTAATCAACCTACACGTGGCGAAGCATGGAAGTGCTTCATGAAGATTGGACTCAGTCTTTGGAAAAGGATCAAGAAGGGGTATTTTGGTAATTTCACCTAAATACCACCTTGGTGACCTTTTGCTAACCCGCGGCGCAAGACGGCGCAAGGAGAAGTGGTTTAGGTCAAGAGGAGATGAATACGACACTTTAAAATGCGTGCGTAAGTGAAACCCATTTGTGTGTGGGCTTAACGGGTGCCCATTAGGGTTTACTCTTCTAGAAGCTAGCCTCCACTATAAATAGAGGAGGGTGCTAGCCAGCACCTCCTTAACTCTTCTTGAGAAACCCTAGTTTGTGCTTTTAGGGTTCGGAGATATTAGTGGGAGGTTCGGGTTCTAGAGAGTTGGATTTGATTTTGTGCTCATGTGTTGAGTCTTTGTCCTCCTGGATGGAGTGGCTGTAAACCAACATCATATCAAATCAATCCAAGAAAAGATTTCTCAAGATGAGTCTATTTGTGTTCTTGCTCTCTATTTCATGATTTTGGATCTTTCTTCGATCCGCGAGTTTTCCTTTGGTTTCTGGCCTAGTTTTAGCTTGCTGTGATATGTGAGAATACATCTAGGATTATCTTGATCATCAATCACCCACGAGCAAGTTTCTAGATCATATTTTGGTTTTAACTCGGTTTTGAAGCAACCTTCACTCAAACGAAAAAATGTCAGAACTTTGGCATGGATCTTCCCGATCCTTGATTGGAATAGGTTCCTGACATCCTAGAGAAGGTATGTCTCAAGTTTGGTAAGGTTTGGAGTCATGGATCAAAAGTTAGACCAATTTGTGATTTTGAGTTTGTGCTGATTTTACTGTTCATTGGCATGGAGGTCAGACCGCCATGTATTGAGAGGTCAGACCGATTTCCAAAGTTCAGACCGCCAACTACATGGAGGTCAGACCGTCCAACTCATTTAGGTTTTGAGTTTTTATGTTTTTGGTCTATTTGCTTCGGGGTTTTGATTGGATTCAATACAAGTCTTCCACTGTGTTTGTATATTGATCTTCATAGCTTTTATAGCTATTGGAGTAAAAATTGTATTGAATTTGATCAAGATGAAAAAGAGATTGTGCTTCTATTCACCCCCTCTAGTCGCCTTTTCAGTCCAACAATTGGTATCAGAGCTCGGTTAGTTCAATCTTGATCTTAACCGGTCACTGAACTTGGCGATGGAGAAGTACTCCACCAATCCGCGTATCTTCGATGGGCTCGACTATGCCTATTGGAAGAATCGCATACATGTCTTCCTTCAGAGCGAAGGACCGGCCATATGGAAGGTTGTTCGAGCCCCGCTCGTTTTGCCCGAGGTTGCTACGCTGGCTTCGGCAGCCCTCTTAGCTAACAACCATAAGACAAAGAATCTCCTATATGCTGGGCTTGGTAGACAGGAGTATGATAGGATTTATAATCTTGAGACCGCGCACAAGATTTGGCACACCCCAAAACTTACCATGAGGGTTCGTCCCAAATCAAGAAAGTACTCTAGATGGTCTACAAGAGAGAATACAACAAGTTCGAGATGCGTCCTAGAGAGAGCATCGATGATGTATTCACTCGCTTTAACAAGGCGATTAATCAGATGAGAGCAGTGGACATCGAGTACTCTCAGTCTGAGAATGCCACCCTCCTCTTGGCTACAATCAACACCAAGGAGTGGGAGATGAAGGCCACTGCCATTGAGGAGAACGTCGATCTCTCTAATCTCTCTTTGGAGCTGCTCTATAGCAAGCTCAAGACTCATGAGATCAAGAGAGGTAGTCTTTCTAAGAAGGAGAACATGGCTTTGGTGGCTGATCCTCTTAAAAGAACTTCTGATGGTTCTTTTGAGTCTTCTTCTGAATTTTCTCTTGCTTGTTTATTTGCAATCCATGAAGAGGAACTTGAGAGTATTCCTGAGGCTGATTTAGCTCTTTTAACCAAAAAATTCACACATGCCTATAACAATGTGAGAAACAAGAAGAGAGGCGGCCCTGTGACATGCTATAAGTGTGGCGAGCTTTATCATATCCGGGCAAAGTGCCCCAAGCTAAAAGGGAAGGGCAACCACAAGGATGAGAAGGCTACTTGGAAGAAGCCTCAGGGGAACAAGCCCAAGTATGATGCTACCAAGCTCATGAAGGTCACTCACCGGGTTCTTGCCGCTTTTGGAGAACAATCCATGAGCGATGTGGACTCCGGGAGCGAGGAGGATAAGGAGGAGGAACTCCCTCAAGACAAGAAGAAAGGGAAAGCAAAGGACTTGGCCGACTCCATCGACGCCGATAACAACGATGAGGTACCTCCATCTTATGATATTCTCTCTACTAGATGCGATACCATCTTTGAGCAACTACTTAGTTAGGATAAGGCTTTAGAGTTCACCATGGCTAGGAATAAGGACCTAAAGTCACAAGTCAATAATATGACATTAGAACTTGTGAATGCTAAGAGTCTTGATGCTAATGAATGTTCATCCTGCCATGCTTTACACTCTGAACTTGCTACATTGCAAACTGCTCATGATGTTGCCTTGCACCAACTAGAGAATGCTAGGACTGAGCTAATTGAAGTTAAATCTGCTCCTTGTGAAAAATACTTAGATTCTAGCAAGTTGGTTGTTTCTGATAAGGCTGAGTCTACATTTTGCACTTTCTGCTTAGAACGTCAACATGAAGTAAAAGACATAATAGAAGCAGTTAGAGCTAAGTTTGCCAAGCTTAAGGACAAAATTAATTCTGCTCCTTGTGCTTCATGTGAAGCCTTTAAGCTTGAAGTTATTTTTCTTAAGGAGAAACATGCTAGAGCCATTAAGGCCAAAACATGTAAATCATGTGTTAATCTTGGAAAAGATAATGCTTATCTTAATAATACATTAGAAAAATTCTCTAAAGGTAAGAAACAGTTAAACATGATTCTTGACAAGTCTAAAACTCCTTATAAGAAGTAAGGGGTTAGGATACAGCTTTGCCCCAAACAAATCCAAGTCAAATGTCATTCAAGTCTTGGAAAATGGCTTAGTTGAATTCAAAACCCAACATGTAAAAACCATTTTTAAATCTGCAGGTTTTGTCCTACCATCTTTTAAGCCAAAAGGTGCTTCTCCCAGTGGTACCAAGTACTATTGCACATATTGCAAGAAGGATGGGCATTTACTTGAGTTCTGTTGGCGTAGGTTAAAAAATACTAAGAAAAATCTTGTTAGAATTTCATCTCATCAACCTAGAGCTTTTATGAGACATGGTCATTTAGAAAAGAAGAAACCTGGACTAGGATTTGTTTCACATGCTCATCATCATCATATTCCTAGACAGGATGCTTCGCATGTTCGTGTAGCCATTGCTCATAATAGAACCTCAAGTAGAATCAAGGATAGCAATTCTGCTTTGCATACTACTCGCACATGTGTGTCTCAGTACTGGGTTCTCAAGTCATGTTTAACTAACCCAGTGTTGAGACACATCGATCTTTTGTGTCTTGATTTTCAGGATCGCCGCAGAAGGGGGAAGAACACGTGGTTCGTCGACTCCGGCTGTTCACGCCACATGACTGGAAATTCAAAATGGTTCACCTCCTTCACACGGTCAACGGGTGATGACTTCATCACTTTTGGAGATGATACACAAGGGCGGATTGAAGGAATGAGATCGATCAGGGTGAACGACAAATTCATCCTGAAGGACATCGCTCTTGTGGACAAGCTAAGGTACAACTTGCTTTCTGTCTCGTAGCTTCTTGATGATGGCTACGAGACTAGATTTAAGAAAAATGCTTGTCGTGTGCTTGATTCAGCTGGTGAGCTTGTTTTTCGGATTTCTAGAGTTGGTAGGATCTTTGGAGCTAACTTTTCTGAATCTCTTGCTGGATCTCTCAAGTGTTTAATTGCATCTTCTTCTGAGTTCTGGCTTTTGCACCGTCGTTTGGGGCACATTAGTTTTGATCATCTGACGCGAGTTAGCAGCCTTGATCTTATGAGAGGTTTGCCCTGTTGGAAATATGCCCTAGAGGCAATCATAGAGATGATTATATTTCATTATGTTCATGACATTATCTTGTTCCTAGAATAATATTGTTAATATTTATTATCAAGTATGTGACTTGGTTGTGAAACTCTATATTTCTGCGATAATTATTCTTACACGATCCCTGGTCGTAAACATATGAGGACACATATGAATAGACTAGCATATGTATTGGTTGATGACTATGTTTCACGAGTCATAGATATGGGGATATCAAACCGATAATATGGACACATGTTAGAGAACATGATGTTGATAAGACCCACCTTGAGACACTATTGAGATTGTTATGAATCTATGTGTCATTAGTTGGTCTCAAGCAATGATGATGTATAATCCTTAGACCCGAGATCAAGATGGTTTCCTACATGTGTAAGAGCACTCTTAGGGTTGCCAAACGCTACACCGTGAATCGGTAGTTATAAAGGTAGCTTCGGGTATGCTCAAACATGGAGAGGAATGTGACTGGCCTGATATGGATTTGCCCTCCTAACATAACAGAGAGATGTCTCGGCCCTCACAGATCGGATAAAGAAAGTGCATGGCCATGCCACTAGTAGTCAAGTGTTCACCACATAAGGTTATCTCGATACTCGACGAGAAAGTATTGAATACCCATGGATGACACAACATCTCACCCGGAGTTCAACCAGATATCGTGAGGCAAAGGGAGAATACTTGAGTAGGTCATTTAGTTCGACTACCACCGATCGGGTCGATGGAGATACAAGTAAGTCGAGACTAGTCGAACGTAATCACAGAGTGGTCGAAACCAAGTCGTAAGGAGTTATGAGTTGGTCGTGATCAAATACGAATCGTCAGATAGAGATACGACCGTCGTAAGTGATGAGGACCGGTCGATATCATATTGCATTAAGGTTCGTCCGATATAATTTGTGTGTTTTCGAATCGATATGTTCGCTAGGAGTCACTACGACTCGTGATCGAAACGGTTTCCAATCACAACCGAACTACACATGAACCTGCTGTGGTCACACACTTAACGGGTTGGAACAAACCAAGACGAATACGATTCAGAACGTGTCCTGATAGGATCCGCCACGAGCACTATATAAGGAGGTGCATGGGGCTATTGGGAAAGATGCATGAAACACCACCGAAACCCTAGCCGCCATCTCCTTGAGAGCTCCACCGCGGCGATTTGGTGCCGCACACCGACGCTCGGTTGTTCCTTCCCCGGACGGTGGATACCGTGAGAGGCGCTACTACGATTGTTGCGCTTGAGGACGATCCGCGATCTTCACAAGGAACCGCAGACGTTCTGGAGGAGACGATCGGCTCGTGAGGACATTGACGATCGACCACGACCACTACATCGACGCTCTTCGCTGGACCGATCGCTCCAATCCTTCTTCCGCCGCTTCGGCAAGGCTCATGGTAACGATCTATGATCATCTACTTGCTTGGCATCCTGGTTCGCGTGGTAGAAATTTTTGTTTGTAGCTATCGTAGCCTACCCCGTGACCCAACATGCCCAAACTCAAAGCCGTCAAGGATGCTATATGTGTGCCCTATAGGCATGGCAAGCAAGTTGCCATCTCACACCCTTCATTGACTATGGTCATGACTGATGGACCAGGACAGTTGCTTCACATGGATACTGTTGGTCCTGCTAGGGTTCGATCAATTGGTGGCAAATAGTATATTCTTGTCATAGTCGATGATTTTTCGAGATACTCTTGGGTGTTCTTTCTTACTTCGAAGGATGAAGCTTTTGATCATTTTCATGATCTTGTTCTTCGCTTGGCTTCTGAGCTCCCTGTTGCCCTGAGAGCAATTCGCAGTGACAATAGCACGGAGTTCAAGAATGCCTCTTTTGCCTCTTTTTGTGCTGAGAGCAGTATTGAGCATCAGTTCTCTTCTCCACACATCCCTCAACAAAATGGCATTGTGGAAAGAAAGAACAAAACCTTAGTCGAGATGGCTAGGACGATGCTAGATGAGTATAGCACTCCGAAGAGGTTTTGGGTCGAAGTTATTGCTACTGCTTGCCATATTGCCAATCGTGTCTTCTTGAGACCATCTTTGGGCAAGACATCTTATGAGCTTCGCTTTGGTAGAAAACCCTTTGTTTCTCATTTTCGAGTCTTTGGATCCAAGTGTTTTATTCTCAAGATAGGAAACCTAGATAAATTTGAGTCAAGGACTTCTGATGGTTTATTTCTGGGTTATCCTGCTCATTCGAGGGGTTTTTGGGTTTTTAATGTTGAGACTAACGTTGTCCAGGAGACATGCAATGTCACTTTTGATGAGACTAGCCCTGGAGCTAGATCAGACATTTCAGGTGATACACAGGAGACGGAGAGCATTTTTGTAGAAGAAGATGATGATGAAGTCAATATTGCTCTTCCCCAAGCGCTCCACTTCACATACAGAGGCATCACCCTTTGGATCAGATTATTGGTCAGCTTCATGAGCGAGTCACTCGCTCTAGGTATCATGATCCGAGTCTCTATTCTCATTCTACATTTGTTGCTTCTTTTGAACCTCGCGATATATCACATGCTTTATCTGATTCTAGCTGGGTTAATGCCATGCATGAGGAGTTAGAGAATTTTAAGAGAAACAAGGTCTAGAACCTAGTAGAGCCTCCTAGTGGTCATAATGTGATAGGAACCCGTTAGGTGTTCAAAAACAAACAAAGTGAGGATGGTTCTGTGATTAGAAACAAGGCTAGATTGGTAGCTCAGGATTTTAGTCAAGTTGAGGGGTTAGATTTTGATGAAACCTTTACTCCTGTTGCTAGATTAGAAGCCATTCATATTCTGTTTGCATTTGCTGCATTTAAGGGTTTTAGGTTGCAACAGATGGATGTCAAGAGTGCTTTTCTGAGTGGTTATATAGAGGAGTAAGTGTATGTTAGGCAACCCGCAAGCTTTGAGAATCTCAAGCATCCACATCATGTTTTCAAGCTATCCAAAGTCTTGTATGGTCTTAAGCAAGCCCTTAGAGCCTGGTATGATAGACTTAAGACCTTCTTGCTTAAGAATAATTTTGAGATGGACAAGGTAGACAAGACTCTATTCATTCTTAGGCATGGCAATGACTTCTTGCTTATTCAGATTTACGTGGATGATATTATCTTTAGTGGTTCTTCTCATGCTCTTGTTTACAGTTTTTCTGAAACCATGTTGTGAGAACCCGGGGTATTTAACTCGTAATACTTAACCATCTAATTGGCTATAGCATTACAAATCAAATATCCCGACGATCGGCGCATATGTAATTCCCAGAATTGAAGTACTGCCCCTTCAAGTTGATGAGAGGCGAAAAGCGCCTTCTCGCGATCCTAGCACTAAGCGACGTCGAGTTTCCGCTCAACTAGACGTAGCCAGTCGTCTGCGTCAAGTAGATCCTCGGACCACGAGAAAGTCGGTGGCTGTGTGCGAAGGAACTCCGAGAGTCCTCCCCGCTGTTGATGTCCACCTCCTCCTCCTGATCCAGAGGCACCAGAAAGAGCGGAGGTGTTTCGCGCAATAACTTCGAGAATTCTTGTTTGATCAATTCGGTTTCGCTCGATCTGAGCGAGAACCTCAGCCATGGTCGGAGGTGGCGGGAGCTCCTCATCATGACCAGCTGGCTGACCTTGTCCACTTCGAGTTCTTCCAGCCATCCTGTTCCATTGAAAAGGGTTAGCAACAAAAACCCGAAAACTAGATGCGAAAGGTAGCAGTAGAGAAGTCATCGACTAAGGGGAATGAGATATTACCCTAACCCGAAAGCAATATATAAAACTTAACAAGGAAAGCACTCCAAACATTGGTAAAAAGGCATAACATCCAGCTCGAGACCATAAGACAAAAGACTAACTTCCCAACACGACCAACTCATATTGAATGAACGAGCGATCGGTTGAGAAGAAAAATTTCAGAACAGAACTCAAGTCTTATCGCATCTAATGAGCATGCTAAAAGCCATCTAGGGGTGTATTAGGCACTATCCAACTAATACCACATCTTACCCTTTCAATTTCCATAAGTTTTAGTTGAATTATCCTCTCATTTTTAGCCCTAACGATGAACTAAGTGCTTGCTGTCCAAAACTTGGATCCAAGCTCCAAGCTGAATTTTCCAACTCCTAATGATTCTAATCTTCACCAAGGATAGCCAACACTTCATATTATCAACACTCCTTGGTTCCCCAAAACTGAATTTAAATGGTAACAACTATCTTTTGAAATAAAGATGAGAGGAAACAACTTTTCAAATCTCAATCAAGAACATGGTAAGATGAGCAATCTAAGATAGGTAAGAAATAAAATCTGAGAAATTACTTAAGTTTTCATAAAATATTTGATATTTTGAAACTAAGTTTTTCAAAATATCCTAAAGACGACCAAGCTAGGGGTTTCTACGGTCAGTATGGCTCTGATACCAACTTTTGTGAGAACCCCGGGTATTTAACTCTCAATACTTAACCATCCAATTGGCCATAGCATTACAAATCAAATATCCCGACTCTCAAGATATGTACTTCCCTAATTGCAAAGACACATGCCCCATACAAAAATTAAGCATCCATTCCATACACAAGTCAATACATTACCAAGTCTACAAGTTTACAACATAAAGGACATACAAGTTCATATTACAAAAGTAGGGTTGTCCAGCCAAATGACAAGGTAAATAACCGAAGTAGCTGCGGTAGCAAAGGCCATAAGATGGCGATAAACAAAAGCCAACCGGTTTGCCCTTACCCACAAGGCAACCGATCGGGCCACCAAGCTAGTCGTCCTGAACGAAGTCAGTCTCACAATAGTTAATCCCTTGGGGATCAACCTCCTTTGCAAACAATTAAGCAATGCATTTGATTACAAAAATGTACTCGCAAGACTTATGTATAACAAACCTATACGTAGCTACATACAAGCTGAATCAAAGGAGGAGTCATATGGTTCATTTCAACGCATAAAGCAATTTTTCATTTGCAATAGATAATAAATTGAAGGCAGTTTGACAAATCTATTTGTATTTGATTAAATAACAGTAAGACAACATTTATAAGTATAAATAACCACCTAGAGGTGACTCCCAAACAGCCACCTTCGTGCCACCCGAATTACCCATTCGTACCACCCGAATTCAAGTTTTGAGGAAAAAGTTGTAGTCTAGTTCTTGCACGACCTAACCAAGCATGTCCATAACCTAGGATGAGGCTATTCGAATAGTTTGTACCCTGCAGGGGTATACCAATGTACCCACACGCCAGACCGCCTCTTTTGTCACTAGATTAAGCACACTTCCGAAGGTATGCCGGCAAGGCTAAGTCCTACGAGACGTTTCCAATATTGTGTATTAACTACGAGTCGCCCGTATGGGAATGAAACCCTCCATACGTTGTGACGGAGTCATCGGCAGAGAGAGAACTTACCGATGCTCCTCGAGTTGGAGAACCTACCGAGAACTCCACCACCGCACACCCAACACAACACAGATCATTTCCTTTTTCACACAACACACACAACTTCCTGTGACTCGGAGCTAACACACGCCAAAGTACTAAGTCAAGAGGGTTCCCATATGTCCCTCATGTGGTTAGCACGCAAAAACGCTTGGATCAGTGACACAAGTAACTCGGTCCTTGTTGACTCGGGCACCAAGCACACACCCAAAAGCACACCATCCAACCAATGTGCCCAAGTCCAAAACATTTCATTTTTATTTTTAGTTTCTCAAATATAATACATACATGGGTACCCTGACCCAAGTAATTTAAAGTGATGATATGATAACCATCGCCGAAGCGATGATTCCCAATCTACCGTTCTAAGCATTGCTAAGCAAACACAACTCGTATACTACAATATAGAGTGACTAGAGCCCATCCATCGAGCTCTAAATCACAGAGGATATACTCCTAGGCTCTGTAGTAAAGTATGTATGTTTACCTACAGATCATTTAACTAATAGGTAAACTATCGCGAACTAAGAAATAACTTGACAACATAGCATGCATACATAAAGTTGAAACATTTGAAATATTAGCATGCACAAATAATATGATCAACGTGCATCAATGGAAAACTGCTTGCCTTGCTTGAAATAACTTTCTTGCTGCAGAGGATCACTTAACCAGCCTATGGCCCACCCGTCAGCGGAACATTACACTAGATCTACACAGTAATCCGTGCTTAAGACAGTAATTAACTCCTAATGATTTGCTACAGTTCTATCGGCTGTCCGACAATGGAGCCGCTCCTGGGCGCGAGTTCGCCGGGCGTCTCGCCGGCGAAGGAGAGCTCATCGGCGCCGGCCAAGGACAAAATGGAACCTGCACGCTATCGCGCACCCGTAGACACCGGCGGTGAGGTCAGAGGTGACCTGAAGCGGCGGCGTGACGGAGCGGGGCGGAGGAGAGCTTACAGGAAATACGGCAATGCCATTACGGCAAGGTTTCCCATGATCTATCGCGCGCACGAGCATTAGTAGGGCTCAGAGGCCTTACCAGAAGGACCCGGAGATAGGGAGGTTGCCGGAGGAAGGCTGGCGGTGGAGGACCGTGACGGCGGCGATGGCTTCACCGTGGTGGGATCGGCCTGAGCAGAAATCGGAATAAAGATAGGTAGAGAAAGGTCAAGTAGGATTAGAGGATTATACCCGAGCAAAGAATTGGAAAAATGAATGACCTCACCAGAGTCGGGGAAGA
This sequence comes from Phyllostachys edulis, assembly GCA_036346405.1. NCBI lineage: Eukaryota > Viridiplantae > Streptophyta > Magnoliopsida > Poales > Poaceae > Phyllostachys > Phyllostachys edulis. The sequence continues at coordinate 42,470,204 of CM070561.1, forward strand.
CGAAGGCATCTTTCGGCCGAGAAAGAAGGAATCCAAAATCCGACAGAACCTGTGGTTGATAAGCAAAATTGAGTTAGGGGTTTCGTTCCTTGTGATCTTGGACGCAAAGTGACGCAAAAAGAAAGAGAAGAGCTCCACGGTTGCGGCGAGGACACGGCGGTGATGCCACGGCCGTGAAGTAGAGCTTGGCTTCTCCTTGGTCCCTTGGGACAGTCCTTGTTGTGGTCGGATAGACCCTTGTCCTTTGAGGAAGCTGGTTCCTCATATGGACGTATCATTGTGGGGAATAAGGATCCCTCCTCAACTCCATCGATAGTAGGATCTCCTGGAGAATGATCTCCGGGGGCGACGTCACCATCGGATGTTGTAGTACTCAGCTCGTAGTCGAAACCGGCATCCATGTTGATATCTTCATAATCGGCTAAGTCGAACTAGTTCTCCTCATTCCATTCTCCTACCATGAGAGCATGAGAGTTGGAAAAACAAAGAAAAGCTGATGACTTGAAGATCCCCACGGTCGGTGCCAAATGTCAGTGTTTTAGAACCGAACTTACGTAAAGATTGTTTGATTCGGGGGTTCCCCTAGGCTCAAAATCACGCAGAGAAGTAGACACGAGGATTTTTATACAGGTTCGGGCCTTCTCCTGAGAGAATAACAACCCTACTCCTGTGTGTATGTATTGAGTATACTGGATTACAATATCAAGAGAAAGACTAGAAAAATGTGCCTTGTGCTCTTGATTTCCCTTCCCCTGGTCCTTTTGATGATTTTGCCTTTTATAGTACTCGGAGTGTACTGTTGTTCTTCCAGTCCAAAGGGTGCCTTAATGTTGTAGATTATAGAGCCGTTACTAGAGATTATTGTGAGAGAAGTAATGTTCCCACGTTGCGAGGCAGTTATCACCATGATAGAGAGTTAAATCGTGCCATTATTCCAGAGAATAATAACGTAGTTTACTACCCATATCATTAAATATGGTGCGAAAGATTCCCTGGTCGACTAGGTCCACATGTCTGTAAGCCACATCGACTAGAGACTGGTTGTAGAAGAGCTTACAACCAGGGGGTGGTCGTAGAATGGCTTACGACCATAAACTGATCGTAGAAGAGCTTACGATCAAGACATAGTCGTAGAAAGACTTACAACTATGGGATAGTCGTAGAAGGGCTTACGACTATGGGGTGGTCGTAGAAGAACTTACGACCTTTAGCTTCTCCCTTATAAATATTAAGGGGTATACTTAAGAACCATATGACATCATTATTATCTATAATATAAATTACAGATAAATAATTAAATGAGGATTATTATATCCTTGTCACCATGCGAATTAGGGTGCGCTCCCTACTCTATTGGCTGTGGGCATGTCAGTTGGCTACTACAAGAGTTTCTTCCGTTGCAAGTTTGTTATTCTGTCGTTAGCCCTACGTGGCAATATTTGTAAAACCTTGACCATAAAATCTGTTGTTACTATTTAATAATATTTGGCTTGTTCTTAGTTATTTTGTTGTTTGGAATGGTTTCATCAATGTTGATATTGTGTGAACTAGCTACTAATCATAGGACTAGTTCAGAATACACAGAGGGTCTGGATTTGCATATTCGGGTCCCAACAGGCGCATAATGGCAGTCAGAGATGTGATGCAACTTCTTCTAATGGATCGACGGCCTCAACATGTACGATAAGGCGTTCATCGAGTAGAAGTACATGTTAAACTATGCGATGCGAGCCGAGACCTTCTAACGCTGGAAACCTTACGTACCCGACCCTACAAAAAAAGGCACCAGATGATCCCACGAAAGCAGAGTGGTGGTGGAGGACCCCCGAACAGGAAGTTGAGTACGATCGGACAGAGCGCGCAATGCACAAGGGGAAGGCTCTTGCTAGTAAGACCGGCGGCCATCCTAGCGCTCCCTGTCGCCCAGACGTAGTCCGGATCGAAGAGGTAAGTTATGTTCACTTTGCATTCTGATTATTAATTTGGCCTACATTGTGCTATCATAAGATTATTCAATCATCCAGCCTGTCTCACAAAACATGGCTGACTTCGAGACTGGTTACCGCCGCAGGCAGTCCAGAGACAAGGGCAAGGGATCGATGGGTCGCTAGGACTGATCAATTTTATTCCAATCAACCTTTTTTCGGATTAAAAAAAGGCACACATGTATCGTAGGTGTATTTCAATTTATTGATTCGTACATGTTAGCGTTTCTAATGTACGTAACCAAACCCAGCGCGCCATGTATTTTGCAATTAAATTATGAAGTATTTCAAACATAAATCTCTTTTCCCAAATATTTCGACTATTAAATATTACGTAATCTTTTCCTGAAGAAATCGGTTCCACGAACAATACAATCGGGACAATAACGCGTATGGTAACCCTAAACCCAAATATTCTTTTCATTTTGCTCTGATGGGGCCCATTTGTGTTACTGCGTCACCAAACTCGTGTTCCAAATTACACCGCCGATCTTGGATTCTCTACTTCATATTTCGTTATCTTCTCCAATTTCAGATTCTGAACTATGCGGACACTTCAAGGTTTATAAAAAACCTTCGTGAAATACACTAAATCTTTAGGCTGAATTCTCTACATATAAATTTAAAAAAATACAGGGCCCTGTCGCCATTCCAATTGGCGATAGTATCCCTGTCGCTAATTGAACTGACAAAATTGTCATGTCGCCAATTGAAATGGCGACAAAAACCTCTCCGTACTGTTCTAATTGACGACAGGAAAATTTCGTCATTTCAGATGACGACAATGAGTTATTTTTGTTTTAAAAAAACCGACCACTTTTTTGTAATTATCTTTTAAATTAATATTATTTTAAAAAAAATCGTCTCATGTCAAGTCTGGGCCTGGTTGTACCAGTAAACACCGAGGCACCAATTCGTCCGTTTGATTCTGCTCTAAACACGTGCGCGCCCATGAAATAACCAACCATCGCGATCAAACTGCTGCCCGCCAGAGCGCGGTTACAGACTTACAGCACTAACAAGTAACAACTGCACGTGCGTTTATGAAGCGCAGGCAGGCAGTTCTCCTCGCGAGCCCAAGACACACAGGCACAGGCACAGCCGCGCGCGGCGCGCATGTGCGTATATGCCAGAGAACGCGCGTGATTGCCGTCAACCGCCGCGCCGGAGCGGGCGTCTCTCCGCAGCTCCCCGGAACTGCCACCCTTTCCCGCACCATTTAAGCCCCTCCGCCCACCACAGCCATCGCATACCGTCGCCACTGCCTCTACATACAAGTACTGTACGTACGTACTCGACACTTGCCCAGCGCGTCGCGTCTGCAAGTGCCGCTGCGATGGCCACCGGCGGCCGCCGTGGCGTTGTCGAGGACAAGACTTCGGGCCAGTCCGGTGGCCAGCAGCCACCGCCTTCCGGGAACGGAGGTGAGCCTGCCATGAGATGTGCACCGCCACGCGATATTCTTTCCTTGGTTGGATCTGCTAGTGCTTCACAATTCAGGGGCTGACGAGTGGCGCCATTGCATGCAGGCGGCAGCTCCTCGACGGGTACACTCTATCAAGTGGTCAAGGACGAAAGTAGCCAACATGACACTTGCGAGAGGAACGGCTGTCAACTGATCCGAATTCTCATTCACGTCAATGGTTCGTACGTACGTAGTTTCCCTTTTGCATTTCCGTGCATGTAAGTCTTACTAACCCTCGTTAATTCTCTTCGCTCTATCGCCGGCGCCAGATTATCGTAAGGACGTTCTGAGCGTGCACGCCATGGGCGGGCAAACGAAGCACATAATAATTCAAAAAATCTCAAGGGTGAATGACAAAGCCGTCGAGAAAACCGAATTGGTGGAGTAGGAAAACCTCTTAACTAACCCTGCATTATTTGCACATACATGCATTTATAAACAGAGAACTCTAGTGACATAGCTGCCTGCCTTCAGTGTGGAAGGGCGTTCCGACTCCCAGGTGCGAAGGGTGTTGACTAACTGGTACGGCGGGTTGGGCTTCTCAGAGACAGGGGTGCTTTACGACTCGACGCTGCAAGGTCTCTCTCTTTCGCTCGCTCGATCATCGATATCGTATATACATTTCATGTCTCTTCAATCTATTTCTAAACTTTTAACTGCATGCGCGGGTAAATGCACATGTACATGCATATATTCTGCTGTACGCCATGTGTGAGCAGCAATCCTTGGGTTACCTGAAGGAAATCCTCGAGGTTATATGCCTAGGCCTGTGGCCATCACTCCTACTGTCACGCCAGCCGAGCCATCTCAACCACAGCCTCACATGCCTGTGGTCACGAAAGGTTCTTCGCCTGCTGATGTGCTTGCAGGCTCATCTGAATTTCTATGGTTGCTCCTAGTACCTATTCCTGAACAAGCTGAAATGGCACCTCATGACAAACCTAGCTTGGCTGAACAGGTACGTAGTTAGCAATTTATGGACCATGTGAATTGAGCAGTGAGCTTTTATCTCTAATCTGTATATGTCAACAGCGCGCTCGTATTGGAAACATGACCAAGAAAGACTTGGAAAATTGTTTTCACATGACGCAAAAATTGGCCGCGAGAAATTTCCTTCGCATCGGCCAAACTCCGCTGAAAAAACTCTGTAGGAGGAACGAGTTGCCTCGGTGGCCTTACAGAAAGGTACTCTGAACGTGAATGTGTATGTATACCTTACAAGCTACAGCTAATGAGAAACTTTTACATATGCATCTTGCCTACGTATGTCTCCAGATCAAGGCGATCGATAACAAATTTAACGACCAGATGAAGCGCAAAATCACGAGTGCAAACCTTGCGATTGCACTGGAGGGTGTCACTGCTGCGTTCATTCTTCGCAAGGAGAAGGAAAAACTGTACGAGGAGATTCTGAAGGAAATACCGGTCGAACTGCAGGGTAAAGAGGATGTTATACGTGAGATGGAGGCGGCTCATGCTGCTGGCAGAGAGGATGAATATGTGGAGGAGGAGGAGGACGTCCAGAATCAAGCTGGCCGCCAGGCCGGGGCATGACGAGCGACAGTGGCAATGGTGGAACGGCCGGACGCAATCAGCGAAAAATTTTTCGGTGGGGGTCGAATCAACATGCAGCATGGGTTATCTATATTTTTAATAAGGTTATGATGAATGCATGCTTATGTAATGGCGCGGACAACCTCGAGTATTGGCTCCATTCTTATGTAATGGCGCGGACCATTTATAATAATAAATATCTCTTCGATCGTATGTCTGTGCCAACGGACGTGGATTCGGCTAGTTCTCCAAACATTTGATTGGGTTATTGCGTACAAACATATCATAATTCTGAACATAAGTTGAAATTTCCATACAAAATAAAAGTTCAAACCCATTAGCTTCGTCAACCTCCAGTATTGGCTCCATTATTATGTCTAATCAGTTACTCATCCGACCATCCAGTCAATAATCACATATTCAGATTGCACAAAATTGGAGTATATATAGTACCATGTGTATGTTAACCTCCTACAAAACATTGTCTCAGCTAATGCGTCCAACAACGTGTTGCATTCAATGTAGCCACTATTATCCTTATTGAAGAAGTAGAACGTGGATAGTGGTAACGGTGAAGAGGTGCTCCTTACTGGACAATATCTGTCCTTTAGAGCCAGGAACTAATGAATAAAAAAGGGTTGGATACCGCCCAACTACCATCCACAGTATACCCTGAACAACTATGAAAGATTTCTTCACTTTTCAAACAATTCATGGGCTAGAAAAACATAAAATCAGATGATTAAACTAAATATGATTGGAAAATGGCAAATGGCACCACTATTGGAGCATTTCATCTCATTAGTGATATCCTATACTCATGCTCGAGTTCCACCCTTTCTTGAATATTCTGTTACACTCAACTATCTACTTTTAGGCTTAAGTGAACATGACTACGTTTTATCAGTGCCAAATCCCAACACATGATGGTAGTAACCTACTCTTGGTCGCTAGTCGCTACAAAATTTTGCTTATTATCTCGGTCCTATTTTGCCGAGCCAGCAGAAGATCCGCGGCCAAATTTTATGAAGAAATGAGAGTAGTACAAACAAGAAAATTCTGTTACTATCGGAGACGGTTTCTTTGCCGAGTGTCTCAGACTTTGCCGAGTGCTTTTTATCGGACACTCGGCAAAGAGGCTATTTGCCGAAAGTGCCGATAGAAAGAACTCGGCAAACATCCGCACTTCGGCAAAGAGATGGTTTCTTAGAGTGCCGAGCACTCGCAAAAAATTACACTCGGCAAACTGATCTTTGCCGAGTGTCCGCACTCGCAAACCCGAACACTCGACAAAGGGCACCACAGTTAGCGGCGGCGGCCGCCATTAACCCTTTGCAGTGTCTTCTCTGACACTTTCGGCAAAGAGGCTCCTTTCTTAGAGTGTCATTTTTTGACACTCGGCAAACCATATTTTTTCACTTTTGACCTCAAACTTTTTCTGCGGTCCTCATACAATATCTGGTACTCCATGTTCCAATGTGGCACATTTCTCGGACTTTTTCTATATTTCTTTAATTTATTTCAATTAATTGAATTTTCTTGGATAATTCAAATTATAACTGCTAGTCATTCGAATAATGAAAAAAAATGAATGGAAAAATGATATTCATGTTATTTAGTATAATGTGAGGCCGTAACCAGGAACATACCACCAATTTCGAACATCTTGTTCACGAAACATGACCACGAACTTGCGGTCGAGTTGTTTTTAAATTGTGTAAAAAGCAAACGAAGTCCGAAAATCATGAAACTTGGGAAGATATCATGATATCATATGTGGAGGCTGTGATAAAAATTTGAGAAGGTTTAGCGCAAGTTGTCACGTCGATGCTTGCAAACGAGAAGAAAAAGCGAAGAATCGTGACAACTTCTTGAATTTTTGGTTTGCAAGCATAAAAAATTTTGCGTTGAAACTTTTATAAAGAATTTCTTGAAAAAAAATGTTCTGAAAAAATAGTTCAAATAGGAAAAAATTTCGACAAAATTAAATTTTTTAAAAAACCCTCTTTGCCGAGTGCGGATCGGGGCACTCGGCAAAGATTAACTCCAGTGCCCGATCGGCCCACCACACACCGCACTTGGCTTGGCTCAGTGCCATGCCGCCGCCTCGCCGCCGCCCGCCGCCTTGTGGGAGGAGGAGGAGAAAGAGAGGAGGAGGAGGAGAGGAGGAAGAAGGAGGAAGGAGGAAGAAGGAGAAGGAGGAGGAGGAGGCACCCCGGCCGCCGTTGCCACGTCCCCGACGCTTCCCCAGCCGTCGCCTTGTCCGGCGCCTTGGCCCTTCACCACCGCCGCCCTCGGCGCCCACTAGGTATGCCATACCGCATGTCGTCGTCGTAGTATTACTAGTAGTTCTTGGTAGTAGTAGTGGTAGAGTAGCGATGGTGGTAGTCTAAGTAGTCGTAGGAGTGGTTGTGACATTGTTATATATATGTGGTTGGATATAATCTTGTGCATATCGGCCATCGTGCCGTTCATATATATGTGCATGTCGGCCATCGTGCCGTTGGTTTTCTTTGAGTTTTGGAAACCTCACCGTGCGAGGAGGTCTTGCGAAATTTTGTATTGACAGTTTATGTTTCTTTTTGCGAGAGAAGAGCCCGATCGGGCGGCGGAGTACCTCGGCGACCCGATCGCCTTCCTCGCCGCTGCTTAGTCTGCACTGCACGCGTCGCCTCGCCCTTGCACCGACCGCCCGCCCGGCCCCTTCCGACTCCACCGCCACCCTAGGTATAACCCCTCTTCCGTATCATGGTGCGAGATCACGTAACCCGATTAAGCGTCTCCGTTCGAAAGAGATACGGTTGGAAATATCTGAATATTTCCATATCTAAAACCGTATCTGTTTGAATTGTCCACGTTTTTGGACAGCCAGCGGATCGTAGGTGGGGTTAGTTTCCATAGTGCGCTCCGTCCGAGACGAGTTTGGCATCATCTCCTGTTGTTCTCCGGATACACACTCTCCTGGCGGGGCGTGTATTTGGAGAAGCGGCGAAAATCTTCTTGAAATACATCTCGAATAGGAATAGAGCATGAAACTAACCTCATCTACGGATCTCGCGTGGATTAGGACCTATCCTCACCTATTAGATAGTAGGAGCGTCGTGTAGATGCAATTGATGTTTATATTACTCGCCGCTATATATGTTAGAGGATGGAGGACCGTGAGTGGATGTACCGCGGTTTGCGTAAGTCGGTCAGTCACCAATGAATGGATCGACAAGACCAATGCTTTCTTGGAGCGGGCATTTGGCGTGGGCGCTAAAGGAAGCGAGTAAAATTTGTTGTCCTGCGGCAAATGTGCAAGCGAGGAAAAGACAAGCGAAGAAGGTCATGGGGAACATCTTTGGAAGAATGGATTCTGGCGAGACTATACGGTGGGTCTACCATGGTGAAGCCGATCGTATGAGAGAGGAGGTGGTGAGACCACGCGTCAAGGATTATGATCTTGATGCGGGGTAGCGAGACATGTTAAATGACTATCACGAGCCTGATTATTGAAGGGCGTCGGAGGAGGAGAGAGGCAACCGCAAAGGCGTTCTCGACATGTTTGCGCAACACGAAACCCCTTCACGGCCGGACAAAGGTTTCTCAAGCTGGATGCCATTGGGCGCATAATGGAGTTAAAGTCGATAGCTTTGAGTCGAGGCGCCGATGGTATGTTGGCGATTATTGGCGACTGCTTCCGGAGGTCACATACGCCAAAGAGCATGCAGTCACGAAACTCTTCGTGCACTTAAGATGCCGTATGAGCGGATACATGCTTGCAGAAGAGTGCGTCCTATTTAGGAGCGAATCGTGGAAGCAAAATCTTGTCCAAAGTGTAAATCATCTAGGTTCTGGAGGTAGATTCGGTGATGGCGGAAGAGGCGACTTGACATTCCGTGACAATCCTCGGCACCTTCCATTCATCTGAGGATCCAACGGCTATACATGACCGAGGAATCCGCAAAAGCAGATGACATGGCACAAAAATGGCAAGCGATACAATCTGACGAGGATGGTACATGCATCCGATGGTGAAGCATGGACCCACTTTGATGGCATTCATCATGAGAAAGCTAAAGAGGCTCGTAATGTGCGTGTTGCGGCGGCAGAGATGGGTTCAATCCTTATGGAATGATGGCTGCCCCATACACATGTTGGCCCGTGTTCGTTATCCCCTCAATCTCCCCCGGCGTATGCTTTCAGCGACGAGCGTATTCTTGTCGTTGATAATTCTGAACACGGGGAATAATATGGGTGTGTTCATGGAGCTGTGATTGATGAATTGGTCCGTGCTTGGGAGGAAGGAGTATGGACATCTGACCGAGCTACAAAGAAAAACTTCAAAATGCATGTTTGGTACCACTACTCCTACATGACTTCTGGCGTATGGGATATTTCTGCTGGTGTGTTCACGGAAGTTCCCATGCCCGATATGCAAGGAAGGTCGAGGTTCATTTGGTTGCGAAGGGTGGCAAGTATTCATCGTTCGACAAACATCGGCAATTCCTCCCTCTTGACCATGCATTGAGCGAGACATCAAGAACTTTCTGAAAGGTGTCGTAGTGATGCACCCGCACCACCGATAATGGTGGTGCCACGGTTCGTGAGCAGATAGATGGTCTCGTGGTCAATCCGGAAGGTGGTTTTGTGGGATATGGTGAGCAACATATGTGGACTCATAAGTCGGGCTTGACTCGGCTCCCTATTTTGATGACCTTCTCCTTCCACACAACATTGATGTAATGCACTGCTGAAAAGAATGTTGCGAGGCACTTTGGGCAACAATCATGGACATTCTTGACAAGTCAAGGACAACGTTAAGGCTAGAGTGGATCAGCAGCGATATGCGATAGACCAAACCAACATATGAAGCCTCCTAGTCGTGGCAAGACATGGAGAAGGCCTAAGGCGATTTTGTCTTGAGCAAGCCCCAAAGGAGGAAGTACTAGAATGGATCGAGACGTTAATGTTTCGATGGGTATCTGACTAATCTGAGGAGGGGTGAACTTATCTACTATGCGAGTCTTAGGGATGAAGAGTCATGACTACCACATATGGATTGGCGGCTTCTTCCGGCGATGGTTCGAGGCTATGTCCCTGAGCATGTCGGCTAGTCTTTGGCAGAGTTGAGCTATTTCTTCGCCGACTTTGTGCCAAGGAGTTATCTCGGACCGTGATTCTTGACTTGGAAAGAATGGCACTGTGTTGCTCTGTAAGTTGGAGAAGATCTTTCCACGGCTTCTTCAATCCGTCTGACATTTGATTTTGCACCTCCGTCTGAGGCACGAATGGGGGCTCGTCTTGGCCGTTGGTGCTATCAATCGAGAGATGTCTAAAGGTTCTTGAAAGAAATGTAGAAATAAATGCAAAATCGAGGCTTCCATTGCAGAGGCATACATTACGGAGGAGGTGGCGAACTTCACAACAACATACTATGGTAACAACCTCCCTAGCGTGCATAATCCACCCCTCGTTACAATCTTTGGCGAAAATGAATCGAACCTCGGCCTTTTAGAGGGCAACTCGGAGCGCAAGTGCATCGACCCCAAGACCTTGAATCATGAAGAGTGGCGCCATATCATGCTATACGTGTTGACCAACCTTGACGAAGTGGCACCGTACATGCGATAAGTTCTCAACGAACTTGTTAAATCTGCCGTCACTATTACGCATCCAACCCCTTGTTTCTCGTTAGTGCAGGAATTTCTTCATGAATTCTGGCGTCAATCAAGGATCCTACCCCACGCGGTAGATACCCTTCTTAGGCAGTGCGGAAATGGAATGCCGATTTCATTTCTTGGTTCAAATGGAAGGTATCGTCCAATTTAGCTCGTGACGTAGTTTGACATTCCAAGTTACTCGTCGTAGTTTGACATTCAAGTTACTCGTGCGTGCGAATAATATAACGATGTATCTGCTTGAGCTTGCGGGGCGGAGGATCGTCTATGTGTGCCGAGTTGAGACAAAGTTTGCGATGGCTTTGCCTATAGGGTCGAGTCATTTTGGTTATGGCGTGAATGGATATCGCTTTCGCACAACAAGAAAGCGAGTCGCCCAATCGAAGAACCACAAGTTCGAGTTTTCGCCGGCGTTGACGAGGTCGAGTATTATGGAAGAATTGAAAAAATATCTGAACTCAAGTTTCATGGTTCCAAACCTTTTAATCCGTCATATTCAAATGCCAATGGTTTGATCACGAAATAACGAGGCGGACATATTCTAATCTTGGGCTAGTCGAAATTGACGAGATTAGTCTTACCGAGACGATGTCTATATTGTGGCCCAACAGCCACACAAGTTTAATATCTCCCATATGCGTGTCAAACCATAAGGCATCTTAAGGGTTGGGATATTGTGCATGTGGTATCGCCACACGGTAAAGTGCATCCCCAAACGATGAAGATTACAACAGACCCAAACACATATGACGGAGAGTTCTTTCAAGAAGAGGGACTAGAAGGAGGTTTGAGATAGACTTAGCAAAGCGATCGGAATGGAAGTAGACAATGAAAGCGGTTATTGAAGAGGACGCCGGAGATGAGGTGCAAAATGTGAAGGACTTACAAATGCTTGGCGATTACATTTAGACAATGACAATGGCAACATTGCTCATTAGGATAGTGTTGATTATTTCGACATGATTGATAGTGATGATGAGACTTATGATCCACTAATCCGATCATGAAGATTATTTCTAATACATGTAATACTATGTTATTTTGTAATTACGTTTTGTTTATTTTGCATCTCTTTCTAAGTACTTCTTGTTTATCTGTGCTTATTGGTTTACTCTTTTTAATTGCGGTGATTGAACAAAGATGGTGGGCGGTGGGATGAGAAGCTAACGTCCTTGTCTTAGAAGGACAAGGATCGCTGAACCGGGAGAGTAGGAGGAGGAGCGATCGCGAGGAGGGAGTCGCGCCGCCGCCCGTCGCGTGAGGAGGAGGAGGAGGAGCAGTGCCCCAGAGGACGCCGAGGAGGCGCAGGAGGACGCCTGAGGACGACGAGCGAGGCCTTGAGGACGGCGCAGAGGACGCCAGAGGAGGCCAGGAGGAGGGCCTTGAGGACGAGGAGGAGGAGGCGGCAGCAGGGGTTCCGCTTCCTCTAGTTCGTCGGCGTCTACTTGCGAGGTCCATGAGCCTCCTCGGCGACCGATACCTCATGAGAGACGCCCGTGATTCGACCCGAGGGGAAAAGTAAGTAACTTTAGATGTTATCACTACTTTATATGATATGTTGAAAATCAAAATAGAAATTAATAATTTTTCTTAATCACTTGGGCGAGGCAGGACGATTGTGGCGAGTGGAGGTGCTCACACACGCCAAGTCAATGGCATCCTCGGTCTTACATGCAAGGAGCACTTCCTGGCACTGGTTGAGTCTGCCGGAGTGACGGGCCGGCCTACTCGTTTGACCACTCGCCGCCGCCCGATCTTTGCAGATCGGGCCCGCAGGTATTCAACAACAAGGCGGAGCGGGTGAAGCAAGAGGCTGGGTAAGTCTTCCTCGCACTACATTGCTCAATACATCGTATTCATTGGACATTCTTGAAATAATGAATGGATACATCGTGTTTGTATCTTGATTTCTTTAGATGCCGAGGCGGACATGAGGCGAGGCGGATCGCGGTGGCTACCAAATCTTTGCAAAAAACTCGTCGTGGACATGCATTACGAGGCGCGCATCGGGCCGTCGTAACTTATCACGGACCGTCCTTGGAGCGAAGGTCACCAAAAGGGCCTTAAGAACCATGACGCCGACGGGACCATGACTGCGGTAAATCTGAGAACATTATCTCGATTCCTTTTGAGATTAAGTAGGCTTAATTTCATCTTCGATATGTCATGTACTTGATGGCACGTAGATGATTCCTTATTGGTGCGCCGCGCATCGATCTTTGAGAGCAGATGGTGCACAAGTGGTGCTCCGCGAGAGGGAGGAGACGCACAACTTGTGCCGGGGCGGCGTTTGATGATGCGGTGTAGCACACCATCAAGGTAGCCGCAACCTCGGCGGATCTGTGAAACATGATCTGCGAATTCATTTATTTATTCTAACGCTCAATTCGCATGATTTCTAATCATCTTCTTTGTTTTCTCGCAATCGGCGTCACATGGTGGCCACCTTGCTCCATCTTCAAGGCATTTGCTATGGCCCACAAGGGCAAGGCGACGTCCGACGTCGACTACAACCCGGAGGGCGGGCCGAGGTGTCTGACAATGCGACGAATCCACAACCGCCTTAGTGAGTACACATCGATGGCAAGGGAGGTCCATGGGCGAGTACGATCCGAGCACCGAGGACCTTGATGGAGAAGTCGTCATGAGGGTGGGAGGAGGCAAGAAGCATGGGCGATCTTGGATTGGCGGCGCAATCGACTCGGCCGCTACTCCCGATCTCTCCCAGTTCGAGCAAGCAACACGAGCACGAGCCCGACCATCGACCTCGGCGGGACACTTCACACCACGGGTGGAGGCACTCGAGGTTATTCTGGTTTATTAAATGCGTTCATTGGTTTTTCATACCTTTCCTTTGCATTATTGTAACATTGGGATGAATATATTGTAGGCCCATTTGGAACAAGAGAGGAGGATCGGAGGCGGATCTGCGAAGATGGAGAGGGTGGAGGCCGGCGGGAGGCCGAGCGGCGGAGGATGGAGGAGATTCTTGATACATGCAAAGTCTTGGCGCGCTACTGGTGTAGCTCCGCCACCTTCGCTATTCGCTCCACCTCCACCTCCTTACTATTCTACTCTGTGAGTATAAATGTTTTAGTTTGTATGTTCATGCTTACGGTCAAACCTAGTGGAGTATGAAAGTTTTATTCATGTATGGTATATATTTATCTTGTCTCACACATGCAATCTCTTCTCCTTTGTGCAGAATCAATCGGTGGGATCGAGCGATCCTCATGCTTGATGAATCCTTCACCAAATCAGTCTCATTGGCCATCTTGGTGATACTACTTGTGGTTGTTAATAGTACTTCTATTTGCAATTATGGTTGTAGATGATGGAGCACTTGGATTACTTGTGAAGTTATTTGTGATATATTGTGAGACATGTGGCGTTTGTGATATATATGTGGTGTTGGTGATATATATGTCTGTTGATGATGTTTGTTATATATATATATCTTACATTTGTTTGGATGGGATGTAAAAACAAATAAAAAAGTTGTTTTAGATCACTTTGCGAGTGCAATGGCCATGACACTCGGCAAAGTGACCACCGGGAACATGCTTTGCCAAGTGCCACGGGCGGGCACTTGGCAAAGATGGCCTGCTTGCCGAAAGTGTCCTCCGGTGGCACTCGGACGACGCCACCTTTGCTTAGAGTGTTTGATTCAATGGCACTTTCGGCAAGCGGAGACCTTGCCGAGTGCTTGACCTTGACACTCGGCAAAGACGTCGTCGCAGTGGCGCTTCGCCGTCACGGCGACTTTTCTTTGCCGAGTGTCGAGTTAGCACTCGGCAAAGCCTTTGCCGAAAGTGCGATAAAGTGCACTTTCGGCAAAGGGTCTTGCCGATAAACTGTTTCCGGCGCCCTTTGCGAGTGTAGCACTTTCGGCAAAGCCTTTGCCGAGTGTATAGTCCTTTCTTAAAGTGCCGAGGCACTTTCGGCAAAAAGCTTGCATCTCCGGTTAAGGTTGTCGACAGGACAGCGTCTCAGTCCTATTTTCAGAAAAGCAGTCCCAGAATTTGGACATAATAGCTCTAGAATCATTAACCCAAAAAAGGAATTCCTCTTGGACCAAAAAAACAAACTTTAGCTCCATTTAGCCATAAGTAAAGATTGTTAGAAACCATCCAATGCATCCGATTGTTAGAATTAGAAATAGGGGAAATTGGCTCAGTAACATCATGTTCAGCTGTATTAAGAGAAATGACATCCGTTCATGACGCACTGCAAAATAACATCGTGAAGACAAGAAACTATACCGAATGACATTGTCGTCACATTCCGTCAGTTACTTCGTCGTTCCGTCAGTTACTTCCATTTGCCCAATTTTTAAATATAGAAAATGAGCTAAACAAATTATGAAATTTTTTGTGGAGTCTCCTGACACAGTGTAATTGCTTGTGTATTTTTCAAAAAATTGTATCCATTCTGATTTTTTTCTCTAAAATTCATTTAAATATACTGTTTATAGGAATTTTCTAATATATAAAATGAGATCCAAACATTATAAATTTTTTTATGGAGCCTCCTTACATAGTGGAATTGATTGTGTAATTTTTACAGAATTTTATATTTCTGAAATTGTCCCAAAAATTTTATATGTTCTTTTTCCAGAACTTTTGTCCTAATTTTTGAGACTTAAACCCTTAATTTTAGAGACAATTTAATAATATATAAAATTATAGAAAAATTATACAATCAATTACACTGTTCAAGGAGACTTCACAAAAAAAATCATAATGCTTGGACCTAATTTTCTATATTAGAAAATTCCTACAAACAGTATACTTAAATGAATTTTACAGAAAAAATAAGGATGGATACATTTTTGAAAAAAAAAATACATAAGCAATTACACTGTGTCAGAAGGCTCCACAAAACATTTCATAATTTTTTGAGCTCATTTTCTATATTTGAAAATTGGGCAAACGGAAGTAACTGATGGAACGACGAAGTAACTGATGGAATGTGACGACAATGTCATTTAGCCTAATTTTTTGTCTTCGTGATATAATTTTGCAGTGCGTCACGAATGGAATGCCATTCTTCTAAATATGGTTGAACGTGATGTTAATGAGCCAATTTTCCCTTAGAAATACCCAATCCAGAGCATACAAACATACCTTGTAGGTGAAATCCTCACCTTCTCTTGGCAAGCAATTCAATTCCATGATTTCACCAAGATATCAAATCCTGCATACAAACATGATTCAAGATCCACAATAAAGTTTCCCGGAAGCCCTCAGCCTCACCTACTCATGGGATGGCAAGCAACCATGTCCACGAGGAACCTGTAGGTAGTGGAGAATTTGTGGCCATGGTCTTCTCCGATCCAAGCAAAGACCTAATGCATAAAACACTAAAAAATGCAAAACGAAACTGACCAGCTTGTGACAATTCACCTCATGGGCATACATGAAATAGAGCAAAATTAGGTTCACCGTGGGGGAAGTAGAATGAGTCACACGACGGGAGTATGGCCATAGCTACGAGGCGGGGGCTGCACGAACCTTCACAGGACTCACATTCAGAGGAGGCGATACAACACGAGAGACCGTGCACCATGCCGATAAGGGCCATTATTGCCTCAGCGTTCATTCGGGGGACCCTGCATCACCGGTAGCAGCTGAGGAGACGCTACCTCCTGATACCCCCCCCCCACCCCCTCCTCACCCGCGGATCGGGCCGGGGTTCCACATCTTCCCCCTGGAGATCGATCAATGGGCGCGGGGGAACAAGTGGATGGGGGAGCGTAGGATCAAGGAACAAGTGTAAGGAGATAGTGGGAGCAATTGCAAGAGAAGATAGTGTGAGGCTACGACGGTTTCGAAAGAGTAGCTGAGCCGACCCACCTACATACTTTCAGATCTATGCCTAGAATGGGAAAATGCACTCACCTTGGGCAAAGGAGACTACACAGAAGCCGACGCCGAGTTGGAGGAGGTGGACTCAAGGGAGGCGACATCGGGTTTGGGGGAGGAGGCACTGGTTCCAGGGAAGGAGGTGTCGGGGCAGACGGCGCTGCATCGCCGGGGGAGGGGAAAGGGAGATGAGGCCCTGCAGTGCAGGGTCTAGGAGGAGTCGGAGTTGAGGTGAGGCGATGTCAGGTCGAGGAGGCGGCGGTGGTAGGGAAGTGTGAGACATATGGAGTTGAGATGGAAGACATGGGGGTGGACCGCTCATGGGCGGTTCAGCTGAACACCTTTTGTTTTTCAAAATATTCGGTATATTAGATTTATATGTTATTAGTTAGGTTAAAATTATATATTTATGTCCACAAATGAATTCAGCTCGTACTCTCCACACCTCGCGTGTGGCTCATGTAACACATTAGACCCATTTTCCTTCCTACTTCAGCCCACCAAACCCTAACCTATATTCTATCTCTTATCTTGTGCCTGTCAGGGGGGGCTCTGGCCTCTAAGTGGCGAACGAGCAGAGACGCAGGCTATGAAGGCGAGCGATGTGAACATGTCGGACCCGGATTACGAGAATCCAAATCCTCTGTGAATCATTGTGCTATTCCTGGATCGATAGCTAGCACTTCACGGTACACATTCTTGAATCATTCATACAAGGCGTGAACTAAAACAAATATATTACAACACGAGTAACATAGACCTCATCGGGTCGAGTTTTACAAAAAAGCCGCACAAGGCCAAATATAGTACATTACAAAAGAACGACCAAGTCTCTGGCGGAAGCAAAAGGGAAGGTAGGGCTCATCTCACACGAACAAGCGATCGGGGTGTCTGTGTCTGACGGATATTAACCGAGATTTGGATAATATCGGTTGTCTGTGGTACCAACGAAGTCTACTTAGGCAGGCGAGATCTAAACTCTGTAACTATTCTACTCCTCATCATATCCTTGTCCATCATCTTACGGTCCGTCGTAGTAGGCGTAGTCTCCTTCATCTTCATTATCACGAAGGGTGGGGAAGAGCGAGAATGAGCACTACTACCGTGCTTTCATGAGCCAACACACAAATGCAATTATATATATGCAAGGCTTAACAAGGATGGCTCGGGTTCTTTTATTTGCTAAAGCAAGTTTTTCAATATTATAGTTACAAATCCTATGACTTAGCATTTTTAACAAATTGCAATTTTTATAAAAGAGTAATGTGCAATAATTATTTCAGCAGAGGTTACCTCCACCTTCATGCTTATTTTGATTAAGGTTACATCCACCTTATTAACAACAACGGGTACATCCACGAGGGAAAAACAAATTGAGGCTAGATGAGCCGCCACATTTTCATACCACCCACAAGGTTTTGAAATAGAACTAACTCAAGTTAAGTTCCCATGTCGCTTTTTGGTAGTAAACGCATTACTATTTAAGCAGTTTAATACTCTGCAGAGGTAGCACACTTTACCCACAAGAGACAATTAACTCATTGCCCTACACAATTCCTTAGATGTGTAGTCGAGAGGTTGTCACAATAACGTTCGACTTATCTCGCCCCTACGTCATTTCGCACATATAGGGTTCGCCCATAATGTTGGCGGGATGTTTCACCTCGGGCGGCATAGCGGTGCTACACCTCATCGACCGCAAAACGTCACCCTCCTCTTGGTGTCCCATTCAAGCGAGAATGAATCCACTTGGCTCCCCATTTATCCGCCCAGCGAAATGGCATCCAAGGTTCAATAAATCTACTAAGTTAAGTCGCAAGTTTTTCTGCAGACTTGTGGTTGTACTTGTTTAACACAGGAGGTCGTGACCAGATTAAGTCCTTAGGGTTATCTGGGCGGTTCATTCCACAAACCAAACATTCTCGTGCTCCCGGAGCACCCACCGCCTCACCATCCGCCCAGATAGAGCTAGCATTTTAGGGTTTTTGAGAAGGAAACCAAATTATTTTCTCATCTTAGTCAATGGACCACCAATGACTACCCAAAACATTTTATATTTGAAGACATGATGATTGGGGTATTTAATACCCCGGTACTTGAGCAAGGCTAGCATGTCGCTCAAGTACACCCTATAACTAGTATTACCATATAAATACTAGGGTGACAAAGGTTAATGGATTCAAGTTATCAAGGATGGCAATATTAATTAATTAAACATCAAGTAGGTGTTTAACTACCTTAAGCTTTAACATATATTTGAGTCTGAAATTAAAGCATGCAATTTATTAATTTAAAAGAATATAATTTGCATAAAATGTAGAACAACATGATCAAAGTATTGACTCGCCTTGGTTATGGGCAAGATGATCGTGATATTCTTGGTCTTGATCAACTTGAGGGTCTCCGCGTCTTGAATCCTAAGCAGGCGATTTGGGAAAAAGCACAACGGCAAAGAGAGCAAGTAAATACAAAAGAATACACAAATGAACTCCAAATTAATCAAGTCCTATGCCATTAGCAAGATCTTGATTTAACAATTTTAGAAATTAAATTTGCAATTTTGGAGCTATAACGGAGAATCACAATTCTGAAGCTTAAAAGGAAAAAAAGAGAGAGAGAGAGCTGCGGGTCCACGGAATAGTATGGACCGGGTTCATGGAACAGTATGCCATGGTGGGTGGCTCAGTCCACATATGATCTGTGAGGCCCATTGGGCGATGAGTGAGAGGAGGGCCTATGTGGTGGGCCACCATCCCAAAAAAAAACCCCAATCCTTCTTCCCTCATTCTGAGCGAGGAGGCAGAGGCGCTCGGGCCGACCAGTCTTGGCGCCGGAGAGAGGCGCGGCGAGGGAGGCATGGGTGGTAGTGGTCGCCGGAGGAGGCGGCCCGGGAGGCGGCGGCTCGGAAAAAAGGGGCTAACGTGGTGAAGCAAAGGCGGCGGCGGCTTTCCACAGTTTAGTCTTGGCGGTGGTGGGCGACGCCAAGGAGAAAGCGGCCTTTTCTTTCTTGGCCAGTGAAGTCTTTGGAGGGTGGTTTAGGCGGCTCGGGGTGGCTTGTTCGGCTCGGCAGGCGGCAGCGAGCGGAGAAGAAGCGGCGTCGGTGGAGGTCTGGCGACGGGAGGAGATGGGTGGTGGGGAATGGAGTCCTGGGCTCTGAGCTCATGATGACGCGGTCTCAGAGGCGGGGCTCACCGGGCGTCTACAAAGCGGCGGCGGCGGCGAAGAGGGAAGCCTTGGATCGGAGGTATGCTCTTACCGTTCGTCAAAGGCGGCATGGGGAGCTCGTGGGGAAGAAGGGGCTTTATAGAGAGCCAAAGAACAACAGGAGGGAGCTCGGGGTTGTTGGCGAGGACGGGAGTCTTTGCGTCCGGCGGCATGGGCGTCGAGCACGGGATGAGACAGAGCGAGGCGAGCAAGGCGGGTGGGCCTTGTGGTGCTCAGAGCGGCGATGAAGCAGCGTCTTATTCTTGCAAGGCAGCTCGATCCATCAGGAGGACGGGAGGGTGACGCATGATGTGAGGTGATGATGCCTGTCCGCACGGCCGAGGAGACAAGACGGAGCGGTGATGACCGAGTCGTCCTCGGTGTCTTTATGTGACGCAGGCGCACGGACGGCTCAAGGTCATGAGGTGGGTGCGGCTCGAGGAGCGGAGGCGTGGCGGCTCAAGGCGAAGCGGGGTCTTGTTCTTGGCCTTCTGGGAGCAAGGGGGGAGGCTGCTACTCTGCAGAGAGGTAGGCGCCAAGCGCCGCCGCCTACTCTTGCTCGGCTTAAACCTGAGAGGGTAGGGAAGGAGAGGATGGCGGTGTGGGGCTGCTGCTGCTGGAGCTCTTGGAGCAGGGAAGCGTATGAAGAGAATAATGTGAGGAGTAGGCGTGGCTGCTGCTGTGCCACTCGGCTTGCCCAGGGGAGAAAGCAGGGGAGCAGAGATGGGCGACCACTTTCATTCTTCTTCTTTGTCGGGGAATGGGAGGAGAGAAGAAGAGGAAGGGAAATTTGGGCTAGAGACAGGTAGGGGAACTGGAGATGGGTCAAGCGAGAAGGAATGGCGATCGGCTCAATTTTGGCCGAGAGATTCAAACGGAGGAGAAGAACTCCAAGCGCAAATTCAATTTGAATACTCTGAGTATTGCATTTGAAACTCAAACCGAGGAAGAACGGAGATTTTCGAAAATAGGAGATAGTTGAATTCTGGCGAAGAACGAAGCGAAATTAGTTACTATTTGACCGTCCAAAGCAGACGTTCTGTAACACTGACGCTATGGCCTTAACGACAAGCACGCTGTGAGGCGGCTTGAGGGTGGCGTCTTGACAAGACACACTGTCTTGAGCGTAACAGATATGCGACGCGAGCAAGTGGGTGGTAGCACGACAAATAGGGAAGAAGGGAGCAGGCAGCACCAAGAGAGCAACGCGGTGGCCGGGAGGGAGCGTGGCGGCGGGAAGGGAGCAGCATATCCAGCTCACCGTCATCGTTCTCTCTCCAGATCTAGGTGTGTTCCGTGCACTTCACTTCTTCTCCCTAACACTGCTCCGCTCCAGCTCCGGTTTTTTATGGAGTCTAGCCTCTTCCTCTGCTTTCTTAGTTCTTTCTAATGGATGTTGTACACAAATACAATATTTGCCTCGGGCAATAAACAGATAGTTAGACTCTTGTTACATATGTTTGCATGCTAATTTTTGCTCTATGGAAGGAACATTCTTAGATTGGGTTCTTACTGATGGAAAAAGAGCAAAATAGTGCAAGATCAGCATGGTATGCATCTGTCAAAAAAAATTGAAAAAGAAGGTAGGAGCTCTACCGATCACTATTAGAGGAAGAAAATAAGTTTTAGCAGTCTAGCTGCTAAAACCTAGAACAGAAAAAAAAGTGAGAAAACAACAACGACCAAAACCAAGCAAAAGTTTTTTTTTTAAAAAAAAGAAGACATGACTTCTACCGATCACTATTAAAAGAAGAAAATAAGATTTAGCGGTACAGCTGCTACATTCCAAAACAGAAAAATAGAGAAAACAACAACGGCCAAGCACCAAGCACAAGTCTTGGCCGCACCCTGCAACAACAACATAACTCAGAAAAATAAGAAACCTAAGGCAAAAATAGCTCTATTCATAGTTTTCACCTCCTTAACTATTATTGATATCTATAATTTGCTATTTAATTCATATCATTATGCTTGCCTTATATCTTTCATTTCCTCATATGAAATCATTAATTTATATATACACGTTTGGGGGAGGTAGCATCTCACAGTATCAACGTATTGGTATCAACATATTTAGATAACCTAACTTCAAAATCTGAACACCCATCCTAAGAATCTTAAGTCCGCCACTCGGTCCGCTTCGGAAGATGAATAAGAAGAATCTTGACAACAAGTACCAGCGTGTCAGCGT
Organism: Phyllostachys edulis; assembly: GCA_036346405.1. Taxonomy (NCBI): domain Eukaryota; kingdom Viridiplantae; phylum Streptophyta; class Magnoliopsida; order Poales; family Poaceae; genus Phyllostachys; species Phyllostachys edulis. The sequence continues at coordinate 42,492,130 of CM070561.1, forward strand.
GTGCGAATAGAAGAGGAAGGGGTGGAACAATCGTCCCGCAGCGCTGCGCGGCGTAACCTCCTTTTAAGAAATGAGTACAAAATTTCTTCTCAGCGTCATAAAGAAACCTACACAATTCTCTCAGAAAGTAAATGGAACACGACTTTCATCTGTACATTTTAATATACAACGCGATACGGTTCCAAAAAATAGTAGTACAACATCGCATCAGCTTCTATAAATGTAATTTTTTTTTAATGGTGGAGTGGGAGGGGGAATAAAGTGAGGAAAAAAACAATATCAATTCAAAATTAATTTCAACCAGAAAAAAAACTTCCTTGCATTCATAATCCACAAATGAATCTCACGACTTCCATGCGTGTTATAGTTCCAGTTTGATCTTCTCTGACCATTTAGATATATCAGAATAAACCTGATCACCACCAAGTTCCTCACCAGTTGCCCCAGCAGCAATCCTGATGATATCCTCAGTTAAAGCGAAGTTCCCCATAATATCAACATGCGCACCACTCTGAGTGCCCCTGCCTTCGAGGAGATTTGAGGGTGGAGAATGACTATATTCTCTCACGTAATTCTTGCTGCCAGAAGGGTTGAAGCGAGTTTTCCCGCGCCATCCTTTGGCACACATGTAGCCTGCACTGAGAACTGGTACAGTCTCATCACCGTTAGCTACTTAGCCAAGTAAACCCCACCTTGTAAGCAGCTATTCTCATCCCCACCCTCAGCTGAGGTGTCTATCTGAAAGGGTATATAGCAGTCTGCTTGCGGGGCTAGGTTATAAACATATGCTCTTTCAGTAGGAATGCCTACTCCATACTTTGAAAATATTTCCATTTCAGGTGCATTTGGTAGTCTGCAAAAGAAAAGATTGTAAGTAAGCGAGATATGCAGGGTTTCTTTGCATGCATGATGAATGTGCAGAAGTTTTAGAAAACAAAATTACAATGAGAATGTTGGCAAAAGGCTTTTACTTTGTCTCCAGGGGGTTTGACCAATATTTGTAGTGGTTGTATTTTGGATCGTCCAAGTTATCAGCAATTCCATATGAGAAATGAACACTACCACGCTGCATCATCCTTGGAGCAACAAAGTGAAGAAGATCTATGATGGAACCAGCAGTGTAAACTTTGTAGTCTGCAACTGCCTTTATTCCACCCCACCATAATTCGTGATACTCTGTCCATATATCCCGGCATGATGTATTTGAATGGGCGATATTACTGCCTTTCACAGCATCCTGAAATGAGGATAAGCTTAAAAATATATCATAATCTGCTCATAACCCCATTTCCGGAAGAAAAAAAAAACAAGTCCAAGCCGTAATCTTAAAGAAAAGAAGTCATTCTATATAGAGCAACAAAACAAGTCACTATATCTTTCGTCGAAGATAAATCAAGTAAAAGCTTCATGTGAGCCTAAATCTATTCAATGGTGAATCGGAAGGCTCAAACCAGAGCAACTGCATAGCGTGCACAGTTTGAACTAGAAACTCCAAAGAGCATAAAAGCACATAAATAAATAAAAAACAAGAAGTTTGTAGAATCGTTAATGACAATCAGAGGGGGTGGATGATTATAATCCACAGTGGAAGCTTTTTCTTCAAATCTACTATCTTCTGATTGTTCAACCTGCTAATACAGTAAGCACACAGAAACAAAAAGACAGCAAACGGAGGAAAGTAATTTTCTTGGTACTACAGCAAGGTGCACGTATACTGTAGCAGCGCTAGGTTTTGTAGCGAATTACAGAACCTGCTTTCGATGGCTGACGCTGCACTTTCTCTGTTTCTTCGCCCGAACGTGGTCAGCCGCACCTAGCAATTCAACAAAGCACAGCAGCAATCCATGCAACCGGCAGCAGCTCTGCAAGCACAGAAGCCCTCACGGCCTTCGGAGATTCTGTGGCGCATCGCACATCTGCAGCCACCGAAGAATCAAAGCCGCCGCTAGCACATCTTGCATAGCAACTATGCTCACGTACAAGCACAGGGAACACCTCATGTAGCTAGCATCTCCAAGATTGATTTGATTGAATTTTCTATTCTCTTGCCAACATGCAAAAGCCTTCAGCTCATATCACGCACAAGACTAAAAACTGTTGTAGTTAGCAATAAACAAATCTAAAAAAGCAAAGCCATCATCTCACGCACAGAAGAGAGACCAAGGAAAAAGCTGCTGCAGCACTGTAGTTTCTCAATGCAAAAGATTAGAACAGCAAAGAGCTTTTTCCATTAAAGCATAGGAGTTCGGCCGCCGCCAGAGCCTGACAACCTATCTTGTGCAGCCGCGTGATATATCCCTCAAGTCGCCGCAACCCTATATCTAAAAGCTCCTGCCGCCGTCCAATTTCTTTCCTCCGTGGCTCAGCTTTTTTCCAGCCGCCACCAGCGTATATATGTATCTATAAGTGCTAGCACCTGCACCCCTACGGAGAGACCGTAGTCTCTAAACCCAAAATGTGTCCTCATCCGACACGGTCACATAATCTAATCCAATCCTAACAAACAAGGATTTTCTAATTTCTCCTAGCTTTCCAATTTTGGATACTCCAAAATTGTCACGTGTCGTAGCCTCCGAAACGCGTCTCCGTAGCTTCAACACGTATCATCCATCTTTGATCTCCACACGCCCCAACTCGAGATCGACCGTCTCCTCCAGCATCCTCGACCCTCTGGACCATGACTTCGTACCAAGCCATCTCCCGGTCACCGCCGTAGACCACGATCGCCTCCGAGTTGCCCTGCACATGCAAAGACCAAAACAACATATTTCCCCGGTACAAGTTCTTCCTAACTTGACCGACATTAGTCCACACACACCACACATCTCAAATAATATCAATATTCAACATTATCAATTATTCATCAACTAAAATAAGCTAGACCTAGCCACATGGTCTAACAAAGTTTGAACTAGAAACTCCAAAGAGTGGGCATGCAATGGAGCACACACTGTGCTTTCGTATGCACAGGCAAATAAGGAGAACATTCTTCTTTGAACTCAACATTTCTCAAACATTATCTAGGCAAAAGAGTGACCCAAACAGCAATATAGACCAAAATAGTAAATTGTACGTGCAAATACATGACAAATACCTGAACCAGCTACAGGTTGAGCTAAAAATGTCGACCATAATGCAATATGGAATGTTCATAAAAGAAAGTTTCACTAGAATGATTGCCAAAGGAGGGATGTTCACAAAACAATGGCATAATCACATAAAAGATTTATGAAACAGGAAGAATAATGCAAACTGTTAAAGGCGTTGACAAGTAGCAAAAGACAACATCACACGCCTAGGAAATTAGTAATTTGCAAACATAAAGATCCTAATAAGTAAAAAGATACTAGTAAGCTTCTGAATACTCACACGAAATTCTATCTGCTCAATCTCAGAAGATGGAGCTTCTGCTACATCTTTACCAAGAGAGATAATTCTTCCGTAGTAAACAGGCTCTGGATGAACTTCAACATCTTTCCCATTAGCATCCTTAGAAACCTCAGAATCATTGGTTTTTTGCTTCTTAGCTTTACACTAAAGCCATCTTCTGGAGACCAATCCAAATCTCCCCAAATAGTATCGCCACCTTTTGGGATCATTGACATTGCTGAATCCCATGTACGGGTCATACGCATCAAATGGCGCAAGGTCTGAAGTCCAAGAAAGAGTCTAGCACTTCTGGTGCAATAGCTCTGTATGTGAATGACATAATATTAAAGGAGGGGCAATTTTCTTTTGGACAAATAAAGAAAAGTATGTCAGGACAATACACCTTCCGCAGCAGCAAATTTATGTTTCAAGTCAAATTGGAAAAAGACATACTCAACACAATAATGTTTTACATTTCTAGTTCTGAACTATGGACACGCTGATACCTTGCATGTCACATTCATTGAAGGAGAGGAGTAATCTAATGAGGTTTCATTTAAGCTCAAAACTTGCATTTTGCTCGCAAGACAGCAACTTATCCATGACAGGAATGCATCCCTATCAAAATGGCCCGAAGGTAGAAGAATGTAAACTTGCGAACCTGGCCATTTGATTGGTGTAGGAATGAACAAGATATACAATCTACACTTGGGATACTGGTATTGATATGATTGTAAAGCACACGACGAAGAATTGTGCACCCACAAAAACCATTTTAGAGGATGAACACAACTACTAGAAGAGAAACACTTAGACCTGTGGCCGTGATTGTATTAATTGGCACTTTAGAGGATAAGGACACCACAAAACAGAAATTAGACCTGTGCTCACAATTATTTTAATGTGGGTGCAGCCTTCAGTTTAGAAGCTATCAACTTCCTTAAGAATAGAAATGACAAGTAGAAGCAGGTATCTATCCAGTGTTAAAAGAATATAGGAACAACCGAACAAGAAGACTTACGGTTTTATCAGCTGGTACAGAACAATTGTATGCATTGATAAATGGCAAACAATAGCATGTTTTCTTCAATTTTCAGCTTGAAGAAAAGTATCAAGAAGGCAACTACTGTTATCAGCTAGTACAGAACGATTTTATGCAATGACACTTCACACTTCTAAACTAGATCAAGTACTTCCCTGGTCTTATCACAGAGCACAGGATAATCACTATGGTCAAATTATACCACAATGTATAACCAGGTATTCACAGCTCACAACTTCAAAAACGACTAACGATTCTTTATTACCGCAGTTATATATTATATTAACTATATGTGAGTACGACTTGAGAATAAAAATCTTGTCATGTGGGGAATCCCCTTGTCATGGGCGAGGACTAGAGGGCCGATGCCCACTAAGTGGCATGCAAGGCAGGATTAGATTAGTTAGGACTGAGATAGGATTAGTGTCCTTTAAATTAGAAATTGCTTTCTTAAGGGTGAAATAGGCCAGGGTTACTGTTCACGCGTGAACAGTAAACAGTGACCGCCCGCAATTATTAGGAAAGAATTATTGTTTAGAAATCTATCTATTAGGTGTTTGATATTATCTATTAGTTAGGCAAGTTATTATTAGATTGAATTGTTACAGATATGTTTTCTTAGAGATTATTTCTTAGGGATCAAGTCGGGGCATCCCTATAAAAAGGGTAACATGTATCCATTATCAAGCAAGCAAGAACAAAGACACAATAGTTCATCCCCGTTTATGTCTATCTTCCTCCTCTAAAGTCCCTCCCCCTTCAAGCCGTTGCCGCCCGGCCGTCCTCCCGACGGTGTTTACCCTGTTATGAACTAAGGTTCATGACATTTGGTATTAGAGCGATCAATCCCTTCCCACGACTTCTACTACCATGCCTATGGCTACCGGTCAGACAACAAGACCTGTCGCTAAGTCGTTGGCCATGATAAATGCCAACGGAAGCAAGATGATGGCCATCAGTACCACCAACAATGACAAGAAGACGAGGGCCATCATCCTCAACATCCATGCTTCTCTAGAGAAGATGATCGCAGCAGCAAAGCCTTCCGCAGTGGTGGCGGAGGCACATTCAGTAGCGACAGCAACACAACCGGAGGCGCAAGGAACAGGAGCAACGGAGGTTGTGCCACGGCAGCGGCGCTGCTATTGCTGCTCCTTCATCCGGCATGGGTAGCGCTGCGTCTTCAAGCGGCGATAGGGTGGCATCTTCCAAGGACATCGCATAGGGCATGAGCTGTACCCCATGATGGAAGCGGCGTTGCTTGGAGAGACAAATGTGGAGGCGCTGTTCCCAGGCAGCCGCGGTGTCACATGAGGACGGGACGGCTGCAGTGGCGGCAACACAGATGAGAGAAGCAACGGAGGAGGGTGCAACCACGGTGCAGCCGAGTGCAGTAGTGGCAGGAGCGTAGTCCAACAAAGCAGGAGGGGCGGCGGCGATTGCCCAGGTGGCAACGCTAACCCTAGCACAACCTCCTCTATTCTCTATTGTGAAGATTGAACCAATGGAGCCCTATGTGGGCTTATATGGGCAGCATCAGGCTTGCTCTAAAGCAAACCAATACAATGGGCTGCAGCAACAAATGAGCTTTCAGTTTGTGCCACAACAAAGGGCCACGTTTCAATCACCAAGTGCTTCAACCAGGACTTCCGCAACATGCAAGGGTTTACTACTGTCGCTGATGAGGAATCGGAGTCGCAACATCTCATCAAAGTCGGAGTCGCAGCATGTCCGAGAGGGGGTGTAATGTCATGGGCAAGGACTAGAGGGCCGATGCCCATTTAAGTGGCGTGCAAGGCAGGATTAGATTAGTTAGGATTGAGATAGGATTAGTTTCCTTTAAATAAGATTAGTTCTTTTAAATTAGAGATCGCTTTCTTAAGGGCTGTCATGGGCCAGGGTTACTGTTCATGTGTGAACAGTAACTACTCGCACTTATTAGGAAAGATTTATTATTTAAGAATCTATCTATTAGGTTTTTGATATTATCTATTAGTTAGGCAAGTTATTATTGGATTGAATTGTTAGAGATATGTTTCTTTATAGATTATTTCTTAGGGGTCAAATCGAGTCATCCCTGTAAAAGAGGTAACATGTATCCATTATCAATCTAGCAAGAAGAACAAAGAAACAATAGTTCATCTCCGTCTATGTCTATCTTCCTCCTCTAAAGTCCCCCCCCCCTTCAAATCATCGCCACCGGCCATCCTCTCAGTAGTGTTTACCCTGTTATGAACTAACGTTCATAACACCCCTACTGTCAATGTGGGACCAAGGCACTCACAGCTGGTGCATAGGATCAGGATAGCGCAGCCTAGGGGCTGGTGCATCATATTCTTGCCGATCAAGTTAGGACTTAAGGAATTAAGAGATAGGTTAGAAAAGAAGAGATTTAGTTGAGTTCTATCTTTAGAGTAAGATTCGATCTTTAGGATGTAACCCTCTATATAAAGGGGTGGAATTATCAATAAAGGGCAAGTAAGAAGTTATCTCTAATCTCCGTATCCCTCTTCGTCTCATCCCTGTCTCAGGTGCGCCCTCCCCCACTTGCGCACATTCTCCTCTCACTACCATGGCTCCAGGGCACAAGCCAGGGCCGAAGTCTCCTATCTCACATACGTATCCATTGAGTTCTTTATGCCAAGGATGTGACAAAACTTCGTTGGTTAGATGACTTGATGTGTCACAGCTCACAACTATGGGTTAAAGCAGACGTACCAAATCCAGTTGACAACTGAGAAGAATAATTTAGAGTGGTCTGAAGTTAAACTTATAAACAACTGACATAAATCAAAGTAACATGCAAGCTATCGGATGTTGTATGTTACCAATTAGTTGATATATATTAAATTATAATCGCATAGACAACTGCATTATGAAATAATACTATTTTAGTAGGCACAGTCAGGGGGAAAAAACCCGGCCGGTAATCGCCGGTATCGACGATTACGATTCTTGGCGAGTGCAGGATACAAAATCGGCGGTTTTCCGGTTTTGTAAATTCAAATTCTAAATTTCAAATTTTGACTGATTTTTAATTAAATCTAAGCGAATTTCAACTGGGTTGCTAGCCGGGAAAACCTGTAACCGGCCGGTTACCGTTTCCGGCCAACAACCGGAAAAGTGCTCCGGACCAGTTCTTTAAACCCTGAGCACAGTAACATCAACTACCCAGACAATTGTTTGGTAAGACTACCAAACTTTCAATTCGAATTACCTAGCAACAGCAACATCTTGCTTCAGATGAGAAAAGCCCAGCAACAGCCTTGGGAACTCCTAAGAAAGGTCCACCAACATTCATTACAGCTTTGATGTGCTTTGCACACCAATTTGGACCACCACCACCACCCATGGGAGGAGGTGCTTCAACCCACTTCATAAAATGCAGAAAATAGAGAACCCCCAAGGAATGTGGAATTACCACCACCCTATTTCCACCATTAGTCGCTACCACGAGTTCAATGTTACTCTTTATCCTGCTCAAAGTTTGATCACGAACCTGCAGATGGTAATTTATATTAGAAACATGACAGTCCATCCTATACCAGTAACATTTACACACCGTGAGGAAAATATAGCCAAGCATCAGAGACAATCCATGAGACCTCTATGTCATTTCTTCGCACTGTATAAGTACATCAAAGAAGGTTACCTCAGTGTTCTGGAAAGAGAACCTCCAATCATATGCAGCCATGTACATGGTCTTTTCTTCATATCCAATACGAGCTAAATTGGCAATCAAGACTACCCAAACAAAATAGCCGGGGACAAAATAGTCTGCTGCGACAAGACCTGTGACTGGCCTAACTCTTATTCCTGGTTTATCTAATCCAGTTTCGTTGTCCAATGACATATGTTCAACCCAGCATAAAGGCCTGAAAATATTTTGAGAGGATTAATGAGAGAGATAGCAAGACTCTGCAGTCCAAGTAATAGTGCAGAACGACTCTTCAGTCCAAGTAATAGTGCACAACTGCATACATAGCAATGGTGTGTTCTACCAGCAGAAGGAAGGAGAATAGGACAATATGGTGAGTTCTAGACTAAATAACAAATCTTCAATAACTGCAGGAAAACATAAAGAGCACCAATTAACTGATTTCAGACAACTTTTTTTTTTTGAAGAATGATTTCAGACAACTCATATTCTAGCCTAAAGCTTTTCCAGTAGAACGAGCTGTGTAAACATAAACTAAAAGTCTAAAAGTAACGATCTTCACTCTTAAAAGCATAATGTTAGTAGTGATGACTACAGTATTGTATCAAATGAAGTAACAACACTATGATGCACAATTTCTTTATTTATATCGTTGTAGTTTCTTACCATCCTGCATACAGCTAAACCATCAACACAAACATCCAATGAATCAAAGTTGCTGTCATGAAAAGTAAAATTAGCACTGAAGACGATACAACGTCTAGGGGTCTCTTGTGTTTTTTATACTAAATATTATAGCATCAATCTTTGTATGGATGTTTCAAGACTGAAGCTATGCCATAAGATGCTTAGATGCTTTTTTTTATCTGTATATTATCAACTTCATTGCTGGGGAACAGGGTTAGATCCATTTATTATAAAGATTCCGCGAGGTGCTAACATGCATAACGAGCACATTGTTAAGAGTCTTGTACATATTAGTAGTCTCTCTTGACCTATGTGGCGCATATAGCCCATGAGACCCAACTAATCTTGTATATATATATAACTTATCAATAATGAATAAGATGTGCAGTTGTGAAAAGCAAAAATATCTCTTCTCCCCCTCTCAAATTCTAATATGGTATCAACCCATAGGGTTAGGGACTAGACCTGGTCCGGCCACCATCATCCTCGTTGTCACCGCCGAGCCTCCGGCAAACCGTCACCAGTGTGCCACCTCTCTTCCTCTCGCTCTCCCGTGGTTCGCCTCCTTCCACGTTTTGCTGTCGTCGCCATCTCACTAGAGGCTCCTAACGTCGCTATCGATTGGCCTCCCTTCGCCTAGCTTCGTTGTCGCCACCGTCGCTTGGGCCTAGATCAGGCGACGCTTGAGCCTCAGTCCCCTACTTTCCGTGTCGCGACTCCTTCTAGCGTTGCGGCTCTGCTTCGTCGCCGCTGCCTGGACCCAGATCAGGCGTTGCCGTCACCGCCCCGAGCCTTCTGCACCGTCGCCAGGTCGTCTTGGCCCTCTGCTCTGTTGCCTCTACCTCGGCCACTATCGCCTACTTTGCTCTGCTTCGGCCGTCATCCGCCTTTGCCTCGGCCACCGTCGCCTCTGCTTCGGCTCGGTGCTCTGCTGCCGCCTGGTGCTTTGCTTCAGCTACCGCCGCCCTACTACTCTGCTGCCAGCTCCTCTGCTCCTGGATTTGTGCTACTGCTATGTGATTGTGGTCCATCAAGATGGCAAAGTCTGACTTGTTGTTTGGGGGGCAATTCATCTCTCTTGATCACTGACATCAAGCTCGGCGGGCCAGACTATTGAGCATGGGCTTTTTTAGTCAAGACAACTTTGAGGGATTACGGTCTAGATTCTCATTTGATTGATGATCCCTCTGATCCGAAGAAAGTTGATGCAGAGACAGTAAAGACTTGGCAGAAAGAAGACTGTCGTATCATGACTGGTTTGGTCCTGAGTGTTGATGTTTCTCTGAGGATGTGTCTCGAGTATTTCACTTTGGCCAAGCAGACATGGACATACTTTGAGAAGGGATATGTTCAGTCCAGTGGTGTTCTTCGCTTCACCTTACTCAAGAATCTCCATAGTATCTAGCAGCAAAACATGTCAATGGATGGGTATTATTCTACTTTCACTCACATCATCAGCCCTCTTGAGTCCATGACACCCAAGGTTACTTCTGATTGCTAGTCTTGTGCTACTAAAGAAAGGTATGCTCAGCAAACACTCATGCATCAATTCGTGATGAGGCTTCGATCAGAGTACGAGCCTGTTCACACCCAATTGCTCAGCTATCCTACTCCACCGAGTCTGACTGAGGTGCTCTCTGCCTTGATTGCTAAGGAGACACGTTTTCGCTCACTTATGCCTACTTCACCGTCCTCACCACATGGTGTCCTGAGTCTTCCATGGCGGTCCAAATCCACCAAGGCTGCCTCCATAGGAGTGCTTTTCTGTTCTCACTACAAGACTACCGGTCATCTTGTTGACAAGTGTTTCAAGTTACATATTTGCCTCCATAAGAGTGCTTTTATGTTCTCACTACAAGAGAGCTTGCTGATTATCGTGCTAGACATTCAACTGATCGTCGTCGTGGAGCACCTCCTGAAGCAGTCACCGTCGACAGACCTACTATGATCTCTGACTCAATGCCTGCTATGACCTCAGCGATTGCTCCATCTGCCACTAGTGTAGGTCATACTTGGGTTCTGAATTCAGGTGCCTCCTTTCATATTACATCGGATAGCTCACAACTTGTTGCCTATAGATCGGTGACTGATGGTGCCTATGTTCACACTATTGATGGTACACCGTGCTCTATTACCCATTAGGGCATTCTCTCTACATCATACTTCTCTGTCCCTAATGTGTCTTTTGTTCCTCAATTATCTATGAATCTTCTTTCTGTTAGTCAGCTTACTGATATGAACTATTTCGTTGGCTTTGATGACTCTTGTTGTTTTATTCAGGATCATTAGAGCAAAAGAGTGATTGGTTCTAGCCATCGTCGTAGAAGCTCTTCTAGTCTCTACATCTTGGGACTCCTAGCATTTTCCTTCCTCTAGCATGTCGAAGGTTCCAGTGTCTTCATCTACCATTTCTCCTATAGTGTCTTCATGTTCTACCGACTCATCCTTCACCAAATGGCATCATCGACTTGGTCATCTTTGTAGAGCTCACATTTCTACTCTAGTTCGTCAAGGTTCATTAGGTCATGTTTCTGTCGATTCTAGTTTTCATTGTACCTGTTGTAAGTTGGGGAAGCAGCTACAACTTCCATATTCTACTAACACTTTTCGGTCATGTCATCTTTTTTATTTGGTGCATTCAGATGTATGGGGTCCGTCTCCTTTTGCTTCGAAGGGTGGTCATAGTTACTATGTCATATTTGTCGATGATCACTCTTGATATACTTGGATCTATTTCATGAAACATCGCTCTCAATTGATTTTCATTTATCAGTCTTTTGCTAAGATGGTTCATACTCAGTTCTCTTCTTCCATTCGTGTTTTTTGTTCGGACTCTAGGGGAGAGAATATCTTTTGCCAGCTTTCCGTTAGTTTCTTTCTTCCGAGGGTACTCTTCCTCAGCTCTCATGTTCTGGTGCTCATGCTCAGAATGGTGTTACTGAGCGCAAGCATTGTCATATCATTGATACTGCTCATATTCTTCTCATTTCCTCATATGTTCCCTCATTTCTGGCGCGCGCGCGGGAGGGGGGGCGATCTCTACGGCAATCTATCTCATCAACCGTCAGCCTTTTTTCAAGCTTCAGGGCAAGTGTCCTAGTGAGGTCTTGTTTGGAGCATCCGCTCGCTATGCTCATCTTCGTGTCTATGGTTGTATCTGTTATGTCCTAGCACCTCGTAAGCGCATAAAGCTAAGCGCTCGGTTAGTTGAATGTGCCTTCTTGGGTTATAGTCCTAAGCATAAAGGCTGTCGTTGCTATGATCCTTCAGCACGTCGTATTCGCATTTCTCGTGATGTGGCCTTTGATGAGGGTCAACCCTTCTTTTATCACTCTTCTACATGTCCCACTTCTTCCACAGATTCCGCCTCTTTTGTATCTACCTCCCATTCCTTCACTAGACTTGCCTTCTCTAGATACACTTTCTCTTCTAGCTTCACCTTCTAGTGTGTCTCCTCCACCAGCTCCACTAGTTTCCAACACTTCCACTTTTCTCTTTCACTATAATCGCCGACAGAGAGTTCCTTCTAATCATCAGTCCTCCTCTATTCCACTTGACCCACCGGAAAGTACCACAGACTCCGACGACTGTTCTACTACATCACGACATGCCTTACGTGATCATTCTTCTATTCAGGCACTAGAGAGATGGAATTTTTCTCGTGGAGGTGTAGTATCTGAGCCGAGTACCTATCAGGAGGCAGTCAGTATACCTGAGTGGCAGTTGGCTATGACTGAGGAGCTTGCAGCATTAGAGTGCATAAGCACTTGGGATCTTGTTTCACTACCATGTGGAACTATTATTCACCCCCTTCTAATCGTCATTCCGATCCAACATCAATTCGTATGAGCCATTGGAGAAGGGTTGTTGCGGAAGGCCATGCTCACAAGGATGACGAGGACGCCCGTGAGTGAGCAAGGAAGAGACAAAGGGTTGTTGCTTTATGTTGCGCACGCTAAAGGAATAGGACGGCTGATGAGTATCACACAGAGGAGATCTAATGGCCAAACAAGCGCCCGACGCTAGCGCCCGGATCATACGTCTAGGCACTAGTCGCATCCATAGTTTAGTACCGTAGCCGGATTAGTCTAAAAATCTAGATCAAACCGTGTCAGACTTCTGGATAGTAGTACAATCTGGATGTGATTTTAAATTCTAAAAAGTTTTGAATTCTTCTTTGCTGGTCCGTAAATTTTCAAGGAATCCTTTCACCGGTGGTTGTGAATGACTGATTTTTTTCAATTATTTCGACCTTGGTTCCGTAGAAGCAAGTTAGAAAGATTGAGAAATAGAATCATCTGATTTAATTCGCTCCCAATAACCATAAGATGATATCTTAGCATGGGTGGCGGCAGGGGGGTGCCTCTGGTGCACGGGCACCCCCAAAAATAAATGATTTTTTTTAACTAGGTATAAGCACTCAGCAGTTGGACACTTGGCCTGGCCATTTCAATAATTCAGCCCACTAGGCCACCAACCAGAGCAAGTTGCCAAGCACTGAGGCAGTGAGGCACCCGCACCCGCACCTTCCTAAGTCATTGTACAATCGATCACAGAGAGTACTATCACAAAAGACTAGTTGTACAAGCTAGCGAAGGCTTTTGGCATCTGTTCTGACGAAACATTTCGGTTCTTAGTGTAGCCTTTTGTTCCTACCATGGTGTCATCTCGGCTAGCTACAATCGCCAACTGAAACAATCACTTCCTAATACACACTTGCTGAGTACCACTAATTTATCTCTGGGTACAATCATGGGCGGAGCCTATAGGGGTGCCCGGACACATCAAAAAATCGAAAACATTTCAAGGGATCAGTTTTGCATTTAGGCCATATTCATAGTACTCCTTGGTGTGCACTCTCTTAGAAGCTTATCTCACAACCAACGGCCCGCTCGTGCCTCCATCAGCCCACAACCATCTCATCACTCACCAGCCAGAATTTTTTTTATTAATTAACCTTTTTTTGAATTTTTTTTAAAGTTAACCCCCGGCACACTTTATTTCCAATTTTGACCCCTTTGGTCACGCCACCACCTGTGGTGTGACAAAACAACACTGTCATGCCAGCCCATTTCTGGTCAAACTCTTGTCACGCCACTAGAAGTGGCGTGACAGTGTTATTTGGTCACGCCACAACCAGTGGTGTGATAAAAAGTGCTATTTTGGGGACTTATCTGGCGCGGCGGTGTTGTTTTGTCACGCGACCACCCGTGGCGTGACCAAAGGCGTCGAGTGGAAATAAAGTCTTGAGGGTTAACTTTAAAATAAAATTCAAAAAGTTAATTAATAAAAAAAGTTCCTGACCCACATCCATCTCTATCTCCAATACTCCAACTGTCACGACCGACCAGGGCACACCCGGAGGTCCTCAGACCTCTGGGAGGTCAAAAGGAACCCCGGGGCGTCAGAGGTCCTCGGGACCTCTGGGAGGTCCACAAGGACTTCGGGGCCCCGAGAGGACATCCGGTAGGACCGTCGGACCTCCAGAGAGGTCAGATAGACCACCGGAGGTCCAGGGTCCCGACCCAGGAGGTCGTTGGACCTCAGACCTCCCCAAGCTCCACACGCTACTCGAGGGAGGTCCGAGAGGAGCCAACCCGAGGAGGTCGTGGGGCTTGAGGACAAGCCTCAAGTCCACTGCGATCCGAACTAGTCCTCAGGGATCATCGACCAATTCTCACAGCAAGCAAGTGACAACAAAAGCATCCACAGAACTTTATTAATAGCAAAGGAGGTTTGATTACAAGGGTTGCTTACAAGCTCCAGCAACTGAGAGCACACAAACGCAGCGGAAAACAAAAGACATGGTCCACCCATTACACCACAGGTGATTAGCTGGAGGGCGCGGCCTAATTGAGTTGATCATCTTTATCATCATAGGAGTCTTCATCTGCTCAATTCATGAATCAAGCAAGAGTGAGCACAACAACCGTGCTTCGCAAGTTACACCGTCAATTAATGTAATGACATGCATAGGGATATATCAAAGGAATGACATATTAAGGTTGATTTGCATAAAGCCAATTTTATTTCAAATACAAGTATTAAGTTTCAAGGCAGGTTACAATAGTTAGAATTCATTTTTGTGAAATCCATTTTCAGTTGGATAGCATCCATTATTGAAATGGTGAAGGATACCCTCCTGCACAAGGCTCCCCGCCCAAACCCAAATTGGTTAAGCCACCAAAACCAGCGCCAAGATTCCTTTTGAAAACCAAAACCAAGAGCTAACTTTGAGTGACATTGCCAGCATGTCCATGACCATGGACACGGCTATTCGAATAGATTTACACTCTGCAGAGGTTGTACACTTTACCCACATGACATAAATTCTCTAGTTTGCTTGGCATCCGTCGATACCACCTCACACTTCCTTTGGTGAGAGGTCTAGAGCACATGACAAGGCCTTTACAATGCATTGCTCCACCGCATTCTACCCCCATTAAGGTTTTGCAGATCCCCCCTTTTTGGATAGAAACCCGCAGGGTTAATAGGGTGCCCCCTCTTATGTCAGGTGGGACTACAACTAGTCATAACATGACAAACCCACCGCATCCACAGGATGAACCACAATAGAGCTTTGCAAATTAATTAGTCAGGTCCCACGCCCCACACTAGAGACATGTGGTTGCACAATTTTGGCATAGCCCATTATAGGCTTAGCAAGTGGTGTCTCAAAGACCGGTCCTCAACCGACTTGGGCGACTAACCTCAAACCTGGGGCATCGGATCACACGACCCCCGTGTATAGACATGCACCAACCAAACAACCAGCTTCGCCCAAATCAAATCCATTTTTCATTTATTTTGCTTTTCAATTCTCCATGGCACACCAATGCCATGGCCATAAGTAAAACATCCATGACACACCAATGTCTTGGCCAAAGTCTCCATGGCACACCAATGCCATGGCCCAAATTCTTTGATTGAGTGATATTTTTGGTCAAAACTCCCCAAATCAAGATTTTGGTCTAAGCAATACTAAGCATTCCATTTTTCAAGAGCTACAGGTCCTCACTATTGCAAGGACCAGGTTTTATCTAGGGTGACAAAGGGGTTGATTCAACATGGACAGTGGTCATACCAAGCAGTAGGCATAGCTACGAATTTTAAAGGTAGGCATTGAAATATCTTAGTGAAATAAGCATGCATACATCTTTGAAAACGACATAAGTAACTTGAAGTATTGGGTGCAACATGATCAAGAGTGTAACTTGCCTTGCTCAAAGTCTTGAGCTGCTTCCTCTCCCTCACTGAACTCTGGCTCCCCACGGTCTTGGCAATCTACACGTGAAAAACCAAATATTCAAATGAAGCTCAAACAAGATCCAAAGAACTCCAAATAAACTTAAAGACAAAACCAACAGAGAGGTTGGAAGGTCAAGAGGAGGTCCAAGGAGCTCGCTGGAGAGGTCTTAGGACTCAAGAGAGGATGTCCAAAGACTTGCCGGAGGAGGTCTAAGGTATGCTCGGTTGAGACCGATAGGAGAAATGGAGAAGAAAGTGAGAAAGGAGGGCTTCCCAAACTATATATAATAGAAGCCAATGCACATGACCCAGGATAAGGTCAACAGGAGTTGGTAAATAGGACAACGGGAGTAGGCAAGGAATGTGACAATCGGTATAACATGAGTACCGCAAAGGTAGGAGCATGTGATATAACATGCATTAAATGCTGCGGAGACTTCCTTGCCCAAGGACTCAGTCAAAGGTAAAGAAAACTGGGTGTGACTGCCCAACGGAGGCTGCCAAGACCCGCGGAGGAGGTCCTGTAATGACCTTGAGGAGGTCTTGTAGTGAACAAAGGGAGATCCTCACCCACCGGGGAGGTCCTGACGGTTGGATCTCCAAAGGGGAGGTCCAAACGGCCAAGATTAAGCGCACCAGAGGAGGTCCGCAAGAGTTGGGAGGAGGTCATCACCCGCAAGGGAGGTCCTGACGGTTGGATCTCCAAAGGGGAGGTCCAACGGTCAAGATTAAGCACAAACGGGGAGGTCTGCAAAGGCAAGAGGAGATCCTCACCCGCAAGGGAGGTCTAGAACCGTAGGATCAAATCCAGGGGAGGTCTGAACGGTTAGGATTTCCAAGGGGAGGTCCTAACGATCGGATTTGCCAAAAAGAGGAGGTCGGGACGGCCAAGATCTCCAAAGGGAGGTCTTGACGGTCCAGATCTACAGGAGGAGAATGCAGACGGTTAAGATCTCCAAGGGAGGTCTTAACGGTCCAGATTTACAAGGAGGAGGTGCAGGCGGTTAAGATCTCCAAGGAGAGGTCTTAACGGTCCAGATTTACAAGGAGGAGGTGCAGGCGGTTAAGATCTCCAAGGGGAGGTCTTAACGGTCAGATTTACAAGGAGGAGAATGCAGGACGGTTAAGATCTCCAAGGGGTAGGTCTTAACGGTCAGGTTACAAGGAGGAGGTGCAGGACGGTTAAGATCTCCAAGGGGGAGGTCTTAACGGTCCAGATTTACAAGGAGGAGGTCTGGACGGTTAAGATCTCCAAGGGGGAGGTCTTAACGGTCCAGATTTACAAAGGAGAGGTCGAGACCGCTGGATTTAGATCGGACCGCCCAGAATGATCTAAGGCTCAGGGAGGGTGGGACGTTCGGACCATTAGAGCTAGCGCAGGATCTCAGCCTTAGAACTAAATCGGGTGGTCCAAAATGGCTGGGACGTTCGGACCGTCCGAACGTCACCACAAATCGGACCGTCCAACGAAGATCTAAGGGCTCAGAGGAGATGGGACGTTCAGACCATCCGAACGTCTTACCAGGATCAAACCGTCCAATGCAAATCAGACGACTCACATTTGATAGAGGTGGAAATAGATAGGGAGGAGATCCTGGAGGACCTATGGAGGTCCGGTAGGACACAGGGAGGTCCAATAAAGGTAAAGGGAGGTCCTAGAGGACATGGGGAGGTCCTAAAGGACGCGGAGAGGTCAAATAAAGGTAAGGGGAGGTCCTAAGAAGCGGTAGTACCGCATGGTGCGGGTGATACTACCGGGCTGATACTGAAGGGAACCTCCAGAGAAGGTTTCAAGGATACCAGCGGCGAGGGAAAGTCCAAATAACCGAAAAGCTTCAATAGGATTCCAAAGGAGCTCAGATGCACATAAGGGTGGCGCAGGCTTGGGGAGGTTGTAAGCCAGAGAGGACCCGAGAGGGAGAATTGGACCCAGGGAGGTCCAAGCGTTTGGGACGTCTAGACCCAAGGAGGTCTGGACCAGAGGAGGACAACACAAAGGAGGTCCGGACCTTTGGATCCAAACGAAGGAGAGGTCTGGACCATTAGATCCCAGACGAAGGGAGGTCTAGACCAGAAGCGGGTAAACGACGAACAGAGAAGGAAACACTATCAAAACTCCAATATCTCAGCAAACCAACAAGGAACTTTAGTTGTAGTTTGAGTTAGTCAACTTAAATCCATTATGAAATTTCAGGTTAAGCTTTGAATTCTCATCAAAACAAAATGGTTCTTTTTATTTTGAAAATTTTTCAAAAAGGCTCAGAAAATCAGGGTGTCACACCAACTCCTCCCCAATTTGGGTCCTGCGGCTCAGCGGCCGGTGCGGCGTGGAGAGGAGGAGCGGTGGGCGGCGTGGCACCAGTGTGGCAGCAGCAAGCACCAGTAGGCGACATGCCACTCACTAAGACCAATGGTTTTGCAGGTGTGCATGGAGCAACTTTCATTTTTCTCACATTCATATTATCATGCAAGTCATTTTCCAAATTGATTGCTATAGTAATAACATGTGAAAAGATACTAGTAGACAATTTCCTCCGTTCTTTTTTCTTAACGTTTTTTTACTTCTAACGGGTAAATTCCTGGCTTTGTTGGGCGATGCATAGTTCGAACCAGTGAAAACTTTTTTGGCGAAATTTCGGTGGGACCCCTCCGGTAAAATTTCCAACCGGCCAAAAAAATTCGGATTTGCTAGTTTTTTGACAAATATAAAGAAATTTTGTAACGATATGCAAACACAAGAGTGCATATGCCATGATGGAAACGAAATTTTTTTAAATAATCTATTTTTTATTCGAAAATACAGAAATAATACCGCTTAATTTTTATTTACAGAAATAATCTCGTGTTGCCGTACGGTTGGGCGAGTCCGGAAAGTCGCCCAACCGAAGTGCGACAAATATTGAAATCGCCCAATGGAATGACTATTTAAACGTTCGAGGCGTCATCGCTTCATGGTATGGCGACTTGGATAAAGTCGCCATACGAACGAGCGAATTGCTAATCAAAGTCGCCCAACCGTATGGCGACTTGGGCACGTGTCACTAAACCCTTGGGCCAGCACTTCCTGCCAAGTCATCCTACGGTTGGCGACTCTGAGGTCATATAGAAGGCGGCCAGATCCGTCATGGTTTCTTTCACCATTTGTCTCGGCGGACAAGCATAGCGGTCGGGAGAGGAGAAAAAGGGAGAAGGTAGGGAGAGGGAGAAGCAGAGGAGCTCGAGAGAGGGAGACAATAGGAGGAGAGGAGCTTGGGAGAGGTACGAGGGAGGAGCAGAGCTCGGAAGAGGCGGTTCGGGAGGAGAGGAGGCAGAGGCGTGAAAGAGAAAGACGAGCGAAGGTAATACTCTTGTTTGTTCTTGTTCTCGGCGAATGTAGGCGGCGTGTAGCTACTTGTTTGTTTACCATGTATATGGGGAATGTATGTCGAGATATCACTGGTTGCAACGTTTGTAATATTTGCAATCATGTCGGAGCTCACAAGATTGAAAGTGCATTACGGTGTTGGTACGATTCGTGAAGGTCCGCAAGGTGTTGACCTAAGTGATTTCCAGCAAGTCGATTTGGTACACCCGAACCTGGAGAATGCCCGAATCGGAGATGTTCTACACTGGCTCACCAGTAGCTTCTCCTTGGACCCCGAGGTGTGGAGTGTCGTCATACAAGGGGTTTGGAGTAGGTCTCCCACGCACATTTGG
This sequence comes from Phyllostachys edulis, assembly GCA_036346405.1. NCBI lineage: Eukaryota > Viridiplantae > Streptophyta > Magnoliopsida > Poales > Poaceae > Phyllostachys > Phyllostachys edulis. Next base: position 42,511,830 of record CM070561.1, read on the forward strand.
TGGGAGTTGAGCAGAGTGATGCACACGGTTACATGAAAGGGATATCTGGAAGGTCAGAGGCGCTGTGGCTACGAAAATGCGTGCTACTCGTGCGACCATGTTTGAAGGTACTCCTTACAGAGCCCTTAAGCGCCTCCGTCGGGTTGGTGGGAGCTGACTTCGGTTGTGGTTCATGAAGAAGACGCGGTGGCGATGTTGTGGGCGCACAAGTGGGCGAGGTGGCCGGCGTTTAGAAAGCGAAGAGGACGAGGTGGCCAATGTTGCGAGAGGCGAAGAGGAGGCCGAGGCGAAGAGGAGACGGAGGTAGAATATCGTGCACCGCGACTCGAGCCGCCCCGAGCAAATCAGGGGAGCATGTCCTGACATAATCGTCGGATGGAGATTGATGACTTGACAGCTCGAGCGGAGGAGGAAGCTTTAGAAGAGGATAGTGATAACTCTTCCGAGGAGGACAAAGGTCCCATCCCGCAGGGATGGAATAGGGTGGACATTGAGGGTCTTGCTGTGCACGACGAGCACGAATCACCGTGGGAGTACAATGGGACGGAGGTTCGGTTTCGTGCAATGTTTGCTGACAAGGGATCACTGCAGGATGCCATTAAGCTGTGGGCCTTATCCATGCAACGTCTATTTCGTGTACTCAAATCCAGCCAGGAGCAATACACCGTGGTATGCGAGCAGCCTGGGTGTCCTTGGCATGTGCACGCAAGAAGACCCAAGTACGAGACTCACTGGATTGTCTCGAAGGTGGAACCGCACTCCTGCTTGCTTAGTAGTGTTTTGCCGAGGCATCGCAACCTGACGTCCACCTTCATAGCCAATGTCATGTATGGAGAGATAGTGAAGAAGACGGACCTGGAGGCCAAGCACATCATGGTGGCTATCGAGCAGAAATTCAAGTACAAGATTAGCTACGCGAAGGCATGGCGTGCTAAGCAGAAAGCTTTGGAAAGGAGGTTCGGTTCTTCGGCGTCTTCGACAACCTTCCTTGTATGCTCCAGTCTTTGCCGCAGACGGGAACCGGGCACATACATTCTTTGTGAAGGACCAGCCACCCAAAAGACCGCCGCTAGGTTTTATGGTATTGCAGAGGACCTTCTTAGCATTCGGTCCATGCATCAATGCATTTAGACACATGTTGCCCGTGATATCAGTGGACGGGACATTTCTAACTGAGAAATACAAGGGCATGATCCTGACAGTAATTGGCGTTGATGGCAACAATTAGATTCTGCCCTTAGCCATTGCTTTCGTGGAAAGTGAGAATTACGACAGCTGGTTGTGGTTCCTTCAACATCTGAAGGTGGGAGTAGTTGGGCGCGTCCTGATGTTTGCATAATCCATGATCGCCACTCCGGGATGATGAAGGCCATCCGACAAATTCAGCAAGACCCCGATGAGCCGTTCCCCTGGCCAGACCTGAGGAACAGATGGTGCATTCGCCATCTGGGGGCCAACTTCTTCAAGCAGTTCAGGCAACAACCGTTGATGAAGTTGTTCAAGAGGCTTGCTATGCAGAACCAGCAGCGTAAATTTGATGCATTGTGGCAGATGTTGGACGAGCACACTAGGAAGCATGTCGTCGAGAGGAACAAGCGTCCCCTCATTCCTGGGGCGGCACAGCCCGAGCGCCTCACACCACTGCGAGAGCTCGACCCTCTCCATTTGACGCGGAGGACCTCGAGGGACATCGGGTATTTCTCTCATTGGATTGAGGCCGAGCCATTGGAGAAGTGGTCCTTACTGCACGACACGGATGGTGCAAGGTATGGCATAATGACCACTAACCTTGCAGAGGTGTACAACTGGGTTATTAGGGGCCTCCATTCTCAGCCTCTTGTTGCCATCATCGGCGTTACGCATAGTACAATCGGATATTTGAGGAAAGACATGCAAATGCGGCACTTCATGCGGCCAACCCACGACAACCCTTCGCTTGAAGATTACAGCATACATGCAGGCCAAGACCGAGAAGGCTCGATCGCACGGTCTTCGTAATGGGCATCGGAGCATCGATTCGACGTGATCCTCCGAGATAGAGCCGGATTCGGGACGGCTCGGTCTCTTGTTACCCATGAGGTATGCCTTGGAGACCATGTGAATGAACCTAGCTGCACATGCAATAAGCTAAAGCTCCTTCACAAGCCATGCTCTCATGTCCTCGCCACGTGTGGGACCATCCGCATGGACCCATCGAACTTCGTATCGGAGTACTTCATGAAGGAAAGGGTGCAGCAGGTGTGGTGCGGCGAGCTAAGAGGCTTCAGGGTTGTGGGTAACTTCGCTATGTTGGATACTGCAAATAGGACTTGTATTCCGGATCTAGACACTGTTGAAAGGGGAAGGGCCGTTGCGAGTCGTCGCATTAAATAACGATATGGACGAAGGGAAGCTGCAGCGGTGAGTAGGCGTTCAGGTGCCGCCGCCAGAAGGACACTGCTTGTCGAGAACTTGCAAGGTGCATGTCGACACGTAGGAACTTGCATTACAACTGCTAGTATGTTGTAACATGTACTTCAGTCAGTACTTTGGTTCTTGTAAGCAATTGTGGAACTAGTATGTTGTGGAACTAATTGTAGCGTGTAATGTGCATCGTCGCGGACTTTAATGTACTTCTCGTTCGTGTCTCCGCTAAGCCATCAAAGCAAGCCTATATTGCAAGTATGCCTCTTCTAGTGTAATCCCAGAAAGAACCATTCGCACCGCCATCGAATCATCCATGTTTTATGGCATCTTCATAACCACAACGAGCGTTCTCAGCATCTTCATAACTTCATCGAGGAGAGACTCCCTCACGTATCGTAATATCACTTACCTTTCTACTTACCACTCATTACTATCTCAATCGTCCTCACAAAATTCTACAGAAATTTAGCGCACTACAACAATATACGACGATCGAAAAATGTTATTGCGAGTCTGACAAATTTCGTACCCTTCATATTCTACGAAAATAATAAACAGATCAACCAACGTTGTCACCACACTTTTATCTTTTTAAAAAATAACAACATATAATACGATTTGTTAAATACAATACCTAAAAATTGTAATATATATTTTAACACAATTGTTCCAATTGAATTTGCATAATTCCAGGTGTAGGAGCTAAAATCGCCTACTGGTTGGGCGACTTGAACTAAGTCGCCCAACCAATGCACGACGTCTGAACTCGTACATCCGTTTGGCGACTAACGCTATAGTCATTGTTCCATTAGCGACTTCAATATGTGTGCTGCTGCGGTTGGGCGACTTCTGGGACTCATGCCAACCGCGGCGACACGAGATTATTTACGTAAATAAAAATTAAGCGATATTATTTACGTATTTTGAATAAAAAATAGATTATTTTAAAAAATTACGATGGAAACACCCTTAGTCTTGAAGAGGTTGGTTCTGGGTTCGAACCTTGGCTATTCATTTTTTCTATATTTTTCGTTTTAACTTTACAAAAAATTCAAATTTTGATTCGAAAATTTTGGCCAAAATAAATCCAAAAATTTCGGTAACCGGGTCTATCACTAGGCTCCGAATTTTTTTCCCAATCGATACCTTCTTCCCTAGTTTAAACTAACCATATCCGGTATTGCTTTATGTGTGCACCTCAACACCGAATTTCTGGCTACACCACTGTATCTTCGGGTGATCGTTTTGTCAACAGATGCTCCTATTACACTCGTAGTCTCTAAAGGATGAGAACCCACTAGGTAGACATCGATAATTCATCGTTGGAGTTGAACTATGTCTTATGAAATCACTGTGAAATTTGTACGTTCCAAACAATGTCGAAACTTGTAGCCAGTAGATTTGGCATATGTCATGGATTTCATGTGTCATGTGTTGTAGACAAGGAAATAAAGATGGTAGCGAAAGAGAACATGCAGGCATATCTTCTACCTGAAAACTTACGATCTCTGTGTGTGTGTGTGTGTTTTTTTTTGCGAGGAGAAAACTTGCATTGATCATGCTTGAAAACGACTTGTCATGTTTCCGTCACGCACTGCAGGCAATTATTTTCTGGGGAAGGGAACAATTAGAGTTTGAAAGCATAGTTTAAGATCGCCAAATTTGAAGTCGTGGTTGCAACGCGAAAACCATTAGAGCTGCTGTCCGTTCCACAGGGAAAAGATGTAAGACAGGCATAGGTGTCGGCATTGATCCTAGTCCTGACATGATTTGGTGATGATTTTTTTTTAAGAACAACGCTGACACAACTGCCTGGAATAAATTCGTTATGGGTTAGCTGAGTTGCAGACTTATACTAGTAGACTTGAATCTGGAGGCGAGCCTGAAGTTTTTGTTCGTCAGATCAGATGTTACAAAAGGCCCTTTGAGCTTTTCCCTTGGTAAATGATGAGAAGACTAAAGCTAGAAATGCCCCCGATTTTTTCCTCTTTTTTTTGAAAAAGTGGGACATCGCCCCCGATTTCATTATTGGAAACCAAGTTTAAACAAGGTTCAGAGTATCCCTACACGCTGCTGCAAACAACTGCCAGCCATAAATAAACAGAGAACTGAAACCTGGGACAAGATGAACTAGCACGCCAGATACAACCCTCAGGCCCAGACAGAAAGCTAAACAGTTTAAAAACTGAAGCAAAAGAACCCCCAACTGCTATCCAAGACCGACTAATGAAACTATTACACAAAGCAGAGCCATTCAGCGATAATCAGCAATCCAGCCTCCTTGCAAGCGGTGCCCATCCTCTTGAAAAGTTGAAGGCCTCCCCTGCCATCCTCCGAAGTCGATCAGCTCCTTTGCGCAAGGCATATTGGTCCTCCTGTTTCTGCAAAGCCGACCAAAATTCAAGCAAATACGATATCATGTGAATAATCTTTTTTTTTCGAGAATACCTAGGAGGAACTAGGTATTTTTTTCTCATTTAGAAGATTGATTTTTTTTTAGTCCGGGAAATTTCCCCTCCGGAACCGACCGCGGGCGCCTGCGTGAGCCCCAGCTCGAACGCTGGCGGGCGGGAGCCCCAGCTCCCCGACTTGCCAAGTGAATAATCTCAGAAGGGTCAGAGTTGTTTGTGCTGGAAACAAACTATATTTCTTGTTTTCCAAATGGACCAAAAGATCGCAGCACATTCAAAAACAACAAAGCTCCTCTGCTTAGATGTCAACCCATGCAACCAGTCACTTAGCATCTGATCGATATTATCAGGTATATTGGGAATTCCGAAAGCACAACAGACAATGTACCAAATAAACCTTGAAACAGAACAGCCAAAAAATAAGTGATTAATGCTTTCATTTCTACCACAGAAGAGACAGTTCGTAGGGCCTTTCCAGTCCCAATGAATCAAATTATCCCTTGTCAGGATACTGTTTTTTATCAGGAGCCAAAGAAACACTTTCAACTTAAGGGGAGCCTTTATGAAGTGCATACAAGTTTTTACTGACAATCCATTGGAACACTTCGTATTTTTTCCAGCTCAAGTTTATTTTTCTAGAAGTTTGAGAAAGGCATTTGTCCCTTGACCTGACCTTCTCGGATGAAGAATCAATCCCATTCCATGGACCTTTTAGGATGAAGAATCATCACATGTTCTTTTCTTTTTTTGAAACAGGAATAGTACCCAGCTTTTATAGAAAGCTAATTATCCAAATACAACAAGCAACAGTCACCAGCTGGGAACACCAGCTAACCATGCAGTCTCCAACTAAAGCAAAACTAACACTCACCAGCCACCACATACCACAGAAACTCCCAACATACAGGATAGCAAAAGGAGCAAAGAACTAGCTAATCATCCAGCATCCAAAACCCAAAATCTGGTAATCCATCCTTCAAGCTTCCTCAGCACCTCTTCCAGATCTCGACGATCCTCCTTTCTGATTAACACCCTCCAACGCTGCAAGCATGACAGAAATTTGAGTATAACTTCCGATGGTTGCTTAAGGAAAGATCTTTCAATCGCCATTTTATTTCTGGCTTTCCAGAGCGACCAGACCAAAGCTGCAAAACTAAAGAAGTAGATATTGTATTTATTAACACTCCGCAAGAATCATCACATGTTCTATTGCATAACAATACAAAGGTCCTAAGTCTTAACCAATGTCTTCTAAAAATGGTCTTAAGTCTTAACCAATGTAACATTTGTCCATGGCGCATGTTCCTCATCACTCATCAGCCACCCTTTTATCTAGGATCATCCAGCTTGCAGTGCAAATCTCTCCTCCCAACTGCTAAAATGACTCCTTCCAGTACTCACCCACAGACCTAGTACCATATCTATAGCATGCTCGTATTTGCTTTCTCCGTATTTTTCAGTTAGTCGCCAGCCCTATTTTTCTTTTGAATTTCGAGAGAGAACTCAGCCCAACTTGAGAGAGAGAAATAGTAAAGGTGAGGCCCATTCTTAGGTGCTACGTTCATTACAGCCATCGCCCCCAGTTTGGTCCAAACCAGGGAAGAATTCAGCCCAGGAGAATCACTATCGCCCTTTCTGCACTTGTGTGCCACAACAGTACATGACGCTGGGCCGAATCCTGGAATCTCTACAGCTTCAAGATCGCGTCATCGCGGCCCCGCGGGCGCCTATCCCCGTGTGCTCTCCAAAACCAAAACATCTCCTTTTGGTTGATCAATCGATCGCATGCTTCTAATCATAATGCAGGATTGCAGGAGTCTCAATCATCTCACTGATTTGGATGATACTATACTAGAGTAACTCTTAGTTAGTTGTACGTGCACGCGAAGCTGCAGACAAGAAAACCGAAAGTAATCCTAAGTAAGACGAAAAAGACATGATTAGTTGGGGCAGTTAGAATTATAGCAACCCCACTAGAGAAAAGAATGGGTTAACTAGCATGATCAACTAATGGCAGTAGCCTAGTAGGAGCATTAGTTTGTCACCACTAGAGGAGCTAATCCTCGTTAGTTGGGGGACAAGCCGAGCCCCACGGCAACGTTCGCTTGGTGTCACCACTCTCCGCCCAGCCCAGCTAGCCCGGCCGCGTGCGCGCATGTGCCGTCGATCATTCGCGCTTACGGTTCCCACCGTGCTAGCTTTCGAACAAAAAGACGGGGAATATCACATGAACAACCGCGTGGCGGACGGCGAGGCGAAGCGTGGGGATGGGGATGGGGCCGCCGGCTTAGTACCCGGCGGCGGGCTGGCTGGCATGGCGTGTACCGGAAAGGCGCGGTGCCATGATGGACGGGTGCTCGAGTGGCCATGATGGATGCCGTCGGATGGATAAGTGCCCGGGCTGCCCCGTCCGGCCGATAGCGATGCCGTGCGGCATGGTTGGTGCAACAGTGTGGCGCGCGGTCGTCGTACTCGTGCGTAGTGCGGGGATTGCGTCCACGGCGACAGTGCATGCACCGCGGGGGGTGGGGGAGGCGGGGAGGTACGTGCGCCACGCTGAAAAAAACGAGACAAGGAGGGGTTGGGCAGTGCCGGGCGCAGCGAGCTGTAGCTAGTACGGTAGTTCTCGTATAGCTTCGTGAACACTGAACCGACAGAAGGTTTTCTGTGCTTTTCTCTTCACCCGGCCGGGTGTTTCTAGGGCATCTCTGTATAGGACTCGTGGGTTCTCAGGTCGGATTATGTACCTTAATGCTATTTTCAATAATGTATGGAATTTATCTGAGTACTAAGGTAGCCCCGTAGCTTAACAAAATATCACTTCTCTCTCACCCCTCCCACTCTCTCTCCCCCACAGCTTAACCGACGACGTCCTCCTCCTCCATGGTCTTCGGCCCCATCGCCCAACCCTGCCACCTCCATCCACCTCCCCCCTTTCCATCCGGCAACATGAGGTGAAGATTCGGCGGCGGCGCAGCCTCCCAGCATTGGATCTAGTGTGGCGGTGCTCCTCCCCCGTCCTCTCGTCGATCGCGCAACTCCCTCTAGATCCAGCGGCGACCACATCCCTCCCGGTGATAGATTGAGAGGAGGTCGACGACGAGGGGAGCAGACCCGCGGTTGCAACGACAAAGTTCGTTGCTCCTTTGGGTTGTCCCTTGACGACGACACTCGGATCCAGCGAGGACCCCTCTGCTTTGGCTTCCTTGCGACGGCGACCCTCCCAGTGGTCGGATCCGATGGCGCCACACCTCCCACGGCCTCCTGGAGGTCGGATCCGACGGCGGAGGCCCGCAACACATTGTTCCGATGGTGGCAACAAACCTCCACCCGTGCGTGCATCTGCTTTTTGTGACTTTTTATTTCTTGAGATTGGGTCATAGGCTTGAGGTCTAGTTGACCGTGTTCGCATACTTTCAAGTTCCATTGCTAACCATCAGACGAGAGAAAACAATAAACACGACCTTCTGGTTATTCGTTTCTTAGCTGCTGACCTGCAAGAGGCTACTGCAGAAATATAGAGTCTTTCACAATCATCAAGGTCTCAGAGTAGCTCTAGGGGCAGACCACTCTGCCTCTAGACATTGTCACCACGGCTACAACCTTCGTCAAGAAGACGATCCGCCCTAGTGGAGCATGTTCGACAGAGTAGGCCCATGTGAGCACTCTAACCGTGGTCGTAGAAAACCTCGTTCTCCTGATAATCGTGATGAAGATCATAATGTCTGAGCATGATTGGGGCCATACACAGGGTGCAAGGCTCTCTTACTCGGACTAAGAGAAGTTACCTGGCCTGAAAAGTTCAAGCCAGGACATTAGGAAAGCTTTGGTGGGACACATAATCCCTCAAAATTTCTCCAAATCTACACTGTTGTCGTCCAAGCTGCGGGCAGCGACAAAAAGGTAATGGCTAATTACTTACCCACTGTATTAAAAGGATATGCTCGGAAAAGGTTATTCAACCAACCAGAAAGTTCTCTTTTTAGTTTGAAAAAAATCATATCATGCTATTATAAACAACTTTAAAAGTTGTTACACTAAACTCAGAAAAGAGGATGATTATACTGTCTTTGTCAAACTTCTTGAGAAAATTTACGTTGGTTTATTAAAAGATTTGTAGAAGTGCGCAATAATATTCCTAACATTACTGACTATTTTGTTATTCGAACATTTAAACAAGCGATAAGATACAAGAGGTTTACAGAAGACCTAAACATCCACCCGCCAAGAACCATGTCAAAGTTATTTCATATGGCTGATCATTACTTTGATGCTCATGAAGCAGTGGAGTGGAACCGTATGGTCAATAAGGGTCATACACTACCACAACCAGGTATGGAAGGTTCTGATAAGAAAGAATTCAAGAAACCGACCATATATGATGACCACAAAAGCAAGGCAAAAAAGAAGAACAAAATGGGGCATGCACTAAGGGAGGTCACTGCTGTAGAGCAGCACCTGACCTACAACAAGGGCAAGGGTCTATGGAGGAAGCCGGCTGGTTGTTCAAATGACCAGTCTAGATCCAAGGGCTTTGGTGCGACTAGTGGGAATGTCCATTGGTGCTCACTTCACAACGTGTCTGGTCATGATTTGCATAACTGCCACACCTGGCAAAATGCATGGATGATTTCTACTCGGGTAAGGGGCAAATGCCTACACTACCCGAAAAATAGTGGTGGTTCCAACAACACCAAAGATGTTGATGGAGATGAGCAAATGGCGTACCAAAAGACCGACAACCACAACAACGTTATCTTCGGAGGATCTGCTTGCTATCCATAAAAAAAGGTTGTTCAAATCCGCATGGAGAGAGGTCAACAATATTGACACTTAACTAGGGAAGCCAAGCTACCCAAAGTGGTCAGACGTGGCCTTGACCTTCAACAAAAGTGATATCCAAAAGGTATGTCTACACCTCGTAAACTTCCACTGGCCATTTCTCTTATAATAAGTAATTGCACAGTAGGAAGAGTACTGGTCGACAGTGGTAGTTCTTTGGACTTACTTCTCATAAATGATTTAGATGAGATGCAAATACCTCGTTCTAAAATAAAAATAGTTCCAAATCATTTCTCTGGGATAATACCTAGTCCTTCGATAACACCTATTGGTCAAATAGTGTTACCAGTAACATTCGGAGATTCTCACAATTTTCGAACAAAGTTAATTACTTTTGAAATTGCAGATTTTTGAGTTAGCATATAATGCCATTTTAGGTAGACCATCACTAACTAAATTCATGGCAGCTACTCATCATGCCTACCAGAGTATCAAAATTTCTGGTCCAAAAGGCGTCATCTTCGTGCAAGGTAATCATTCTACTGCACTCAATTGAGATCGTAAATCTTTAGAGATTGTTGACCCGTTGCCATTAAGAGATCTTAATGATGCAGAAAGGCTAAGCAATGCTGAAGACCCTGCAAAAGTAGAACGGCCGAAGACAATTACTCAGCCAAATAAAAAGGTGAAGCAAGTCTCACTTACTCCTGACGACCATTCCAAGACAATGCAAATTGGGTCGAGAATGAATGAGAAATAGGAACTCGAGCTCATTAACTTCTTCCGAGCAAATGTAGATGTGTTTGTATGGAAACCATCCGACATGTCTAAAGTCCTAAGGGAGGTTATCGGGCACAGGCTAGCCATATGATCTGATAAATGACCAGTAAAGCAGAAGCTATGACGATTTGCTACTGATCGGCAAAAAGCCATTCGACAATAGTTGGACAAACTCTTAGACATTGGCTTCATTCATGTACTTGACCACCCAGATTGGCTCGCGAATCCGATCATGGTAAAGAAAACAAATGGTAAGTGGCACATGTACGTTGACTCTACTAATTTGAAAATTGGTTGTTCTAAGGATGACCCCCTTTTACCTCGCATCCACAAATTGGTGGACTCAACTGTGGGATGTGAATTGTTGAGTTTTCTGGATGTTTACTTAGGCTACCATCAAATAAATGTGGCAAGAGAAGATGAAGAGAAGACTTCCTTCATCACCCTTTCGGCATCTACTGATACGTCAAGATGCTGTTTGTGCTGAAAAATGCTGGCACCACGTACCAACGACTTATGTAGAAATTTTTTATCGACCAGATAGGGCGTCATCTGGAAGCATATGTAGACGATCTCATTGTAAAGAGCACAAAAAGCTCTTTTCATCTGTCTAATTTGGCATAAACCTTTATTAATTTGAATAAAAAAGGGATCAAGTTGAATCCAGAAAAGTGTAATTTTGGTGTTTTTCTTGGCAAATTACTTGATTTCCTTGTTTGTTCTAGATGTATTGAAGTGAATCCTGAAAAATATCAGTGTTGTTGAATCTCTACGGCCACCTTCAACAGTGAAGGGGGTTCAAGGTTTAACTAGTCAAATGGCGGCACTTAGTCGCTTTATTTCTCAACCAGGTGAAGGTATATTGCATTTCTTTAAGGTGATTCAAAAACATGATAGATTTCATTGCTCGGATGAGGTAAACAAAATCTTTGAGGATATTAAGACTTATTTAGCAAGTCCACCCATGTTGGTATCACTCGACCCAGGAGTGTCTTTGTTGGTATATTTGGATGCTACACCTAATGTGGTCAGTGTCGTACTGGTCACAGAACAAGATAAGATCCAACGATCTGTTTACTATGTTAGCGAAGTATTACATGAACCAAAGGAGTGCTACCCTTAAGTCCAAAAGTTACTTTATGCCCTATTAATGGCTTCCCGTAAGCTAAGACATTATTTTCAATCACATAAGATTACAACACCATCGTCCTTTGCGTTGAGAAGTGTTCTTCACAATCAATAGTCAACTAATCGCATTTCTAAACGGGCAGTAGAAGTTGGATCATTTGATGTCCATTTTATTGCCTAAACAACAATGAGGTCTCAGACTTTAGCAGATTTTATCGTTGAATGGACTAATTCCGAACCACAAGAACAGATAGAGTCTAGCTTAGACGACCACTGGACACTACACTTCGATGGCTCTTGAGAACTGGCTCGGGGGCTGGTATAGTATTGATCATGCCATAAGGTGACCCAGCTATAGTATGTAATCCAAATGCAATTTCCTACTGCAAATAATATGGCAGAGTATGAAAGTCTTCTAGCCAAGCTCCAACCAGCTAAATCCCTTGGTGTCCGTCGACTTTTAGCGAAATGCGATTCATAATTGGTTGTAAGCCAGATTAGCAAGGAATATTAATGTTCCGATGAGACAATGACTCACTACCTGGATGAAGTGAGGAAATTAGAAAAATACTTCCGTAGTTTCGAAATCCAATACATTCCACGAAAAGATAATACTTTAGCGGACTAATTATCAAAATTGGGCTCCTCACAATAACATGTTCCAACAGGTGTTTTTTTCTTGAATATTTGTATAAATCCTATGTAGTTACATCTACAAAAGTACAACTGGCCACTTCAGAGGTCGCCATTCTCGAGTGTGACGCGGATTGGGTTCAACCATTGAAAAACTATCTAGTGCATGGGACAATGCCCGATGATGCACATGGAAAAGGCAAATTAATTCAAAATACAAGAATGTATAAAGTGGTTGACAACGACCTATACAAAAAAGGAGCACATGGTGTTCTAATGCGTTGTATTTTTTTGGAGAATGGTAAAACATCACTTAATAGAATATACGGGGGCTTATGTGGAGCACATGTTTTGTATAGAACACTGGTCGGGAAAGCTTTTCGATATGGTTATTATTGGCCCACTACACTACAAGACACAATGCATCTTGTAAAGACTTGTGAGCAATGTCAATTTCATGCTTGACAGGTACACCAACTTGCAAATCAATTGCAACAATTCCATTGTCATGGCCATTTTCAACATGGGGAATTGACATAGTTGTACCTTTAACTAGGGCAATTAATGGGTACAAATTCTTATTTGTGGCTATTTAGACATTCACTAAATGGATTGAAGCCGAACCTATCACTACAATTACTCCAATAGCAGCCAAAAAATCTTTATGAAAAATGTAGTGACTCATTTTGGTGTACCCAATCGACTTATTATTGATAATGGATCACGATTGGTTAGTGGTTTGTTTCAAGATTACTGTGATAAAATAGGCACAAAGATTTGTTTGACTTTTGTCGCTCATCCACAAAGCAATGGAGCAGCTCAACGTGCTAATGGTCAAATCATGCAAGGCATGAAGAAAAGAGTCTTTAATAGACTCAAAATATGCTCGGGGGCTTGGATAAACGGCCTCTACTCAGTTTTTGGGCTTTACGTACTACGACCAATAGGGCTACTATTGAAACACCATTTCAATTGGTCTACGGAGCAGAAGTTGTATCACCTAATGAAATTCATTTGGGTTCTACACGTGTCAATCTCCATGATAATGTCAATCAAGATGAGTAGCGTGAAGGTGATGTCAACCTTCTTGAAGAAAAATACGAACAAACACTTATCAGGTCGGCAACCTATCTACAAGGGTGTACTACAATAGTAGAGTTCAACCACAAACACTTAACGTGGATGACTTGGTTCTAAGAGGAATCTAGAATAAGTCTAATTTGAACAAATTATCTCCCAAATGGGAAGGTCCTTTTACTGTAGTCTTTGTAACCCAACGGTTCTGTTCAACTTGCTATGGAGGACGACAGAGTTATATCCAATGCTTGGAATATAGAACATCTTCGCAAGTATTATGTGTAACATATTCTATCTTATCAATAAGGTTTATGATTTGCATTCATTCTTTGATATCTTTATCTTCCCATTTATATATTGTGGTTCTTTATTGCTTTGCATTATGTGATTAAGGCTGGTTTACATGACTATCGACCATAGTCTCCTAACATATGCAATGTCGCTGGTCGGGTCTTTAGGTAACTTATAGTAGAGACTTTTCCTATAAGCCAGTCCTCACTACTTGGAAACCTACTAGACTGATTTTATCCAAGACTTGCTTGCAGTTAGTATCGCATATACTATGAAAGTTATACTAGTCATCAGCCTCTAATTATCATATTGCTAAGTCCCTATGATAAGTTTACCATTTCACTAGTCAAACACATCACAGTCGGGGCTAGTGACATACCAAAAACAACAAGAGCAAATTAAAAGAATTACACGAAAAAATATTCATCATTCAAAACATTCAGCATTAGAATAATATCAAAATCATTCGGTTTTCCTTAAACTGGAATTTTACATTTTTCATATATTTAGTTACAAGAGAAGCTACGTCCTCTCTTTTCTTCTGAATTTCTTCTACAGAGCTTAAGCGTAGAGCAATAATTAGTCTCTCCAAGTCCATTGAATCCTTGTAGAAGTGCTTCAACTTGACGAATAAGACACCAACGTTGACGGCTATGACTGACGACTGGAGAGAGATATTCATGGATTGGGCCATCTTCGGGGGGGTGGTCGACAATATGCTTCACTTGAGCTTTGATGTCGACCAGTTCTTCAACCGATGGCCCATTCTTTGTGAGTTCAATCATTGCACACTTTACTTTTACAACAATTGCTTTTAGCTGTGTTAAAATTAAAGTCAGAGATATAGAGTTGGCCTCTTTGCTATTCTCGATTGCTTCTATGAGAGTTTCCTGTTCCTTTTCAAGCTTTTCGCTTTTCTCATGAAAATCACATTGAAGTTTATCTACTTCTCTTAACTCGAACAATGCTTTACGTGTGGACCCCCTTTAGTCTCTCAATTGTTTCTATAAATCTAAATATTTAAAGACAGATCAGCTAAATGCTTCATATTGAGTTCTTCAAGGTGCTTGTGCTCTGTAGCAGCTTTCTTGAGACTCTCATCTTTTCCTTTAAGGCTTCTATTTTTTAGAACAAGTTGGAACTTAAAGTCCTTGGCAGCACGCTGAAGACCAACTTGTTCTCATATTCTTGAATGATTCGACCAGCAGAGTGTTTTTCCTGTTTGAGTTTACTGAAATAACAAAGTTAGAAAGACAAGCATTAATCAAATAATTAAAATAAGTTTCTTTAACTTATTTTTTCAGTCCTGCAATCTTTGCATATTTAGATGTGTTTAATTTGGTCGAATTATCCATGAAAGCCTTAAAAAGGCCAAACATGTCAGTTGTTTTTGTATAAACATGATAGTATGAAGTCAGAATTCTCTACTATCCAATCAAGATTTAAGAGGGCTTAAGTCAAGATATTAATACCTTGTTATTTAAGTCCATTACTTGATTCTCCAATTCACTATACCTTGACTCATCTGGTATAGTAGGCTGGTCTACTTTTGCTTCTCTAGGACTGGTCAGAGCATGTCTTGGTTCCAAGGGTGGTCTCCATGCCACCATAGTGTTGGGATACGGGTAGGCTACAATAGCGACAAATCAAAAATTTCTACCACGTAAACCAGAAAGCCAAGCAAGAAGATGATCACAGATCGTTACCACTAGACGCGTAGAGCAGCGGAAGAAGTGTCGGAGCAGCCTGGTCCGACGAAGAGCGTGTCGATGTACTGGTCGTGGTCGATCGTCTAGCGTCCTCGTGAGTTGATCGTCTCCTCCAGCACCTCTGCAGCTCCTTGCGAAGATCGCAGATCGTCCTTAAGCGCAACAACGTAGAAGCGCCTCTATGGTATCCACACGTCCAGGGAAGGAACAACCGTACGCCGGTGTGCTAGCACCAAATCGCACGGGGAGGCTCTCAAGAAGATGGCGGCTAGGGTTTCAGTAGGGCAACTCATGTCAACTCCACCCTCCCAACAGCCTCATGCATCTCCTTATATAGTGCCTCGTGACGGATCCTGTCCAAACACGTTTACGAATCGTATTCGTACTGGTTTGTTCCAACCCGTTAAGTGTGTGACCCGTTAGGTTCATGTGTAGTTCGGTTGTGACTCGGAAACCCTTTCCGTCCACGAGTCGTAGCGGTTCCTAGCAGACATAACGATTCCGAATACACACAAATTATATGGGGCGAACCTTAATGCAATATGATCTCGATCGAGTCCTCATCACTTACGACCGAGTCCTATCTCTATCGACTCACCAGATTCGATCACGACCAACTCGTAACTCCTTACGACTTGGTTTCGACCACTCTGTGATTACGTTCGACCGATCACGACTTGCTTGTATCTCCATACGACGGTCCGTAGGTGGTCGAACTAAGCGTTTACCTACTCATGTATTCTCCTTTGCCTCACGATATCTGGTTGAACTCGGGTGAGATGTTGTGTCATCTATGGACTGTTCAATGCTTTCTCGATCGAGTATCGGATAACCTCATGTGGTCGAACTCTTGACCACCGATGCATGGCCATGCACTTTCTTTATCCGACCATTTCGAGGGCCTAGAGATATCTCTCTGTTATGTTAGGAGGGCAAATCCCATATCCCAGGCAATCACATCCCTCTGCATGTTTCATAGCATACCCGAAAGCTACCTTTATAACCACCCGATTCTGACGGCGTTTGGCAACCCCTAAGAGTGCTATTACACATGTAGGAAACCATGCTAATCTCGGTCTAAGTATTATACATCATCATTGCTTGAGACCAACTAACGACACATAGAATCATAACAATCTCAATAGTGTCTCAATGTGGGTCTTATCCAACACCATGTTCTCTAACACGTGTCCACATTATTGATTCGATATCCCTATATCCATGACCGTGAAACGTGGTCATCAATCAATACATGTCTTTGGTCGTAGAGTCACTAGTGTTAGACCGGTGACTTTCGACCGAGGATATTTTAGAACGACATCATCATAAGTTAAAAAGAGCTTCACCAACAAGTCACATACTCGTTAATCTTCATGACTGATAATTCATTCAAGGAACAAGATAACATATTATCAAATATTGTGAACATAATGAAATATAATCATCTCTATGATTGCCTCTAGGGCATATTTCCAACACATAGCACCAGTCTCGGAAGTAAGAGTTGGAGGAGGAATATTTTCCTATTCAAAGACCAAGATAAATTTTTTAAAAAGAAGGCAATTTCTCAGTCATAACACATTGAATATATAAAGAATAGTTATTGGATCAGTTGACCGAAGAGTTGAATCCTAGCCAACATTCTAATCGAGAAAACCTTCAGCTCTTTGTTCTGTGATTGACAAAAGTTCAGTGGTCGAAGCATGTTCGATGATCACTTTTGTTTGCCTCGTCTCTTTTACATGAATCGAGGCCTGCTCGATTTCTTTTGTAGGTATTTGTCTTGAGGAGGTCAGAGCATCCCCGACAACTTCCACTGCCTCAACCATGGGCATTGTTGCCTCCTCTAAGCTGACTTGAGCAAACTCAGCCACAGGAGCAGGTAGTGGATCTTCTCTAGCTTCTTCAACTCCAACACTTTGATGAGGAGAAGTGGTTGGGGACTGATATAGATAAATACATTTATCTAAGTAAACAATGCAAAAAAAATTAAATGAAGAAAGAGTTAAGTTAGGTAACTTACTCGAAATAGAGACCAACGTCGGTTTCAAAAGAAAACAAGACATCGGTGGCAACTGATGTGCCATTGCCACCACATGTTTTATCTTCGGTGATATTAACACTTAAGACTAATAACCCTAGGTCTTCTCACCAAGATAAGTGGAACTTCTTCTTCTTCCTCAAAGTCATCTTCCTCACCCTGAACACATGGGAATGAAGGAATTGGTGACAATGAAGTGGCTTTGAAAGCTTAGTCTTTTGTTTTTTCTTGCGCACCTGGGTTGCTACCGAAACCTTGGCAGCCTTCGCTAGCTTTTCCTATGCTTGAGGTCAATCATGAATGCGCTTCGACCAAATGGCAGGAAGGGTGCTGGTCGGGGCTACTACAGCTTGGGTACTAGTCACCGCATCACTGGTCTGTGTGATATCAACCAGAGCACTTGCAGATACTATTGTAGCAGTTCCTATCTTGGTCGTTGGTCTCTCGACCACGACCTATGAAGACCCAGCTGCAGTGGTCTTGGTCTTTTTGGCCGGTGGGGGTTGGTTGCTGGATCCAGCCTTGTTAATACCCCTTTTTTCGCCATGCATCTAAAGAAAAAAAGAAGTTTATTAACTACAGTCTTAAGCAAAAAAAATTTAAGACTAACGTTCAAATTATACATACATGCATTCATTCGTTTATGAACTCTGCAAAGGCTCCATTTAAGCTAAAAGGCTGGTCGTCGAAAGAAATGGGCTCTGATCCATCTCTCGCATTCTTCAACATAGTTGAAGTCCTTTCCTCGACCACATCATCTAGCAGTTTTTGTAACATCCCGGTTTTCTTGAGCCTTTTTGAGGTTTTCAAAATAAAAAGAACCATTTGATTTTGATGAGAGTTCAAAAGCTTAACTTGAGATTTTGGAATTAAGGTGTTTAAAATGACTAAATCAAACTTCAACTAAATCAAGTTGGTTTCTTTTGGAGTTCGTTGGTGTTCTCTGGTATTGTTTTCCCCCTTCCTCGGTTCGCTCCGTGCTCCCCTCGGCCCCACTCTTTCTCCTCCTTTCGTTTGGATATGAGGGTCCAGACCTCCTTTCATTTGGATCCGAGGGTCCAAACCTCCCTTGTGTTTGGACCTCTCCCTCTGTCCAGACCTCCCTTGTGTTTGGTCCTCACCCTCTTGGTCTTTTTGCAAAGATCACCCTCTTGGTCTTTTACAAAGACCACCCTCTTGGGTCACAACCTCCCCTTGGAGTCGCGACCTCTTCTTTTGTCCTTTAGCCGCGACCTCCCCTTGGAGTTGCGACCTCCCCTTAGAGTCACGACCTCCCCTTGGTCACGTGCACCACTTGGTCACGTGGCGCCCTTTGGTCACGGCCTCCCCCTTTGGTTTGACCACCCTCCTGAGTGTTGACTGGCCCCACTTGTCAGTCCTGCCCACCTTCTTTCTCCTCTCGTTGCGTCACTGCTGACGCAATAGTCCTTGCGCATTAAATGCCGTTGTGTCGTATTAAATGCTGTCGCCTTAGCAGTACCCTGCTCCCCCTCTTGTCTCCTCCCCTACCCGCTTCCATCATCTCCTTCACCTGCTCGGCATGCTTTGTTCTATCACACGTGCCCTTGATCGTGTGCACCTCTGAGTCCTCCAATGACTCTCCCCTGGCTATATAAGCCTGAGCAGCCCTCTATCATCATCTTTGCCAATTCTCTTGCTCTCGCTAGTCCTCCCGTGCTTCAAGCTTCATCGCTAAGGAGTCCGTTGAAGCTTGCGCCATCTTCAACCGCCTCATCGCCAAGGGTTCGCTGGAGCACGGCGCCGTCTTCGATCGTCGTCGTCACCGTCGCCGCCCTCCTCCAGCCTTCTCCGGCCTCTTTCTCCCTTCTCTCTCTTTCTCGGCTTTGGTGAGTTTCTCTGTGCCCTGTTCTTCCCTCCCTTGTTCCCACGACTCCGTTGCGTAGTCGTATTCCTTCTTATGACTACGATGCATAGTCGTATCCTTTTGTATTCCTCGTACGACCACGTTGAGTAGTCGTACCCTTCTTTGGACCTCCTTCCACCCAGTCGAACATCTTCGACTAAGTCGTTGGGCCTCAGGACCTCCTCCTCAAGACCTCCTCAGGGCCTCCCGTATCCTTTTTGTCATTTCCTCAGGACCTCCTCAGGACCCCCCCTCCCATATCCTTTTTGTCGTTTCCTCAAGACCTCCTATATCATTTTTGTCGTTTCCTTAGGACCTCCCTCGACCTCCTTCTCAGTTGGACCTCCTCCTGAGGGCCTGTTTTTATTTCAGTTTCTTGCTGTTGGTTCTAGTTTGTTTGTTTTCGAGTTCATTTCGATTTTATTTGGTCTTCATTTGATTTGCTTTGTTTTCTCGTGTGGACTTCGACGACTCAAGAGAGCCTGAGTACTTCGAAGAAGAGAACCTTCAAGCTTTCGAACAAGGCAAGTTACACCCTTGATCATATTGAACCCAGTATTTCAAATTATATAAGTTCTGTTTCAAATTACCATTGCATGCTTATTTAAATTCAAGTAATTTAACCCTTGTTGTAACCTTATAGTTATTCCTGACTCCTTTGTACAGCTGAACTTAATTATTGATTCAATCATCCCTTGTCACCATAGTAAAGAGCTAGTTGGTACATTAGTATGAACTAGCATGTTTTAAAACTCTATGTTTAGTCAATGCTTAGACCAAAAATCTTGATTTGAGAAGTTTCTGCCAAAAGACCAATGTTGTCAAAATATTTTAACTATGACATTGGGTTGTCGTGGAGGTTTTGAAAATGTTTTTGAAAAGCAAAGAAAAGAATATTTGATTTGGACTTGGGCGAATTGGTTGTTTGGAGGGTGCATGTTGATGCACGGGCTCAACCTTGTTAGGGTTGAGGCCCAGGGGTTGTTAGAAGTCGTCTAAGTCACTTAAGGACTGGTCTTCGAGCTGCATCTTGCTAGCCTTATCGTGCAACCACATGTCTAGAGTGGGGTGGACCTAGCCAACTAATTTGCAATGTTCCACCGTGGTTGTTCTATCCGGTTGTGTGGGTGTCTTGACGACCTACTTTTCTTCATTCCCACCTGGCGCAAGAGGGGGCTTAAATCCTGCGGGTTGCAGCCCAAAGGAAGCGAAACCTTAGCGAGGGGAGACTGCAGTGGAATGACGCATTGTAAAGACCTTGTGATAATCACTTAGTCGCACACCTTCGGAAGTGTGTGAGCGGACAGTATAAGTTGATTATCTCTTGTGGGTAAAGCTGTACACCTCTGCAGAGTGTAAAACTATTCGAATAGTTGTGTCCACGATCATGGACATGCTAGCAAAGCCATTCTAAGTTAGATTTTGGTTTTGATTTCAAAATGCTTTATGAAATGGTTTTGAATGTCTATCCAAATGGATTCGAGCTGGGAGCCTTATGATAGGAAGGTATTCTTCACCACTCGTTGATGAATGTTATCCAACTACAAAATTGATTTAGAAAATGAATTTTAGTTATTGTATAACTGCTTTGGAACTTAGTACATGTATTTGGAAAGAAACATGGCTTTATGCAAAGACAACCCTATAAGACCTCCTTGAGATATCCTTGTATGCATGCATTCAATCTGTTACTTGACGAGTGTGACTTGCGAGCACGGTTGTTGTGCTCACTCTTGCTTGACATGTTTGAGAAGGAGAGGACGTCTTCGATGAGCTAGAGGACCTCCAAGACGACTAGGCTGCGACCTCCAGACGATTGCCTGTGGCAGATCGTGTGGACCACTTCGCTTTTGTTCCGCTGTGTTTTGTTTGTCGGTTGCTAAGCCACCCTTGTAATCAACTCTATTGTTATCTTAATAAGGTTTGCATTGATGGATGTTACCACTTTTGTTCACCGTGTGAGCTAACTGTTGGCCCTTGGGATTAGCTCAGTTGTGCACAGAGGGTTCGGAACCTCTCGGGTCCGACCGTGTGGTCGTGCCTTTGGGAGATCCCGGGTCCGATCGCGACTTTGGGACCTCCCTAAGGTTCAGGCCATCACAGGACCTCCCTTCGGGGTGCTCCTGGGACTGGCTGTGACCTCCTTAAGGTCCGGGTCGTGACAGTTTTAAAGCAAAAAAAATAATACAAACAGACTTAGTAAAGTTTATGCTACTAAGTCAAACATTGGTTTAATGATTTGGAGAGTGACATGCCTCCAGAACCATCTTTGGTCGAGTTCTCACTCCCCTCAAGCATCCAGGCGTAGAAAATCCTCTTCTTCAGGGGGCTAATCCTGTGCTGGAGGAAGTCGTGGATTATCTTTCAACCAGTTAGTCCGGCAGCCACTAGAGAAATGACTACATCGATCAATCTTTTCTCTTCGGCTGTCAACTTCAAGGAAGACTTCTCGTTCTTTACGTCCTGAGCAGACCAAGTCAGAGGAGAACTTCTAGTGTATTTGAGATGGCTACCTCCAGGAATTTTGGAGTAGAACCACTCCTTCTGGTAGTCACGCCATGCGTCTTTGATTAGAAGGAGAGGATAGTTTTTGGCCATTAGGTCGTGGAGCTTGAAATACATGCTACCACAGTTCCATTGACCTCTATTATTGTAGGTGAACTAATAGAAGTGGTGAAATAGACGAACAGGGGGGATGCCAAGCAAAGCTTCGCAAAGATGCAAAAAGACTCTAAGGATCAAAATAGAATTTGGTCCAAGGTGAAAGAGTTCTATCGTAAAGTAGTCTAAAATGTCTGCTAAGAACTCACTCTCAGGTAAGTGAAAATCCAATTTAATGAAAGAAGCGAAGAGAATAATCCGACCTTCTTGCAGAATTAGAATCGTTTCGCTGCCATAAGGACTCCATTTGATCAAAGCCCTAGGCGGAAGATACATTTGGTCCTCCATCTCTTGAATCCTACTTTCGGAGTAGGATGAGGCACTCAAAATCCCTATGATCAAGATTAAACAGAGATCTGGAGGAAAGAGTTGGAGACAGAGAGTTCAAATACGATGGCTTGAATACGGAAGCTGCGAGGATAACAAGATAACAGAATTCGTTCCTTAACTAACTAATTATAGTTCTAGAATATCCTGAACTCTTTAGAGACTATTCTTTCCTCTAGGCATCAATTGCAGTTGCATTTGCATAACATTCATAAGAGGAATCAAGTTTTGAAGATAGTTTTCACAGAGAAACGTCTGTGTACTCGGAGAGCACATAATTTTACTATAGAAGGCCATACACTTGTTTTGAGAAAATTATACTTAATTGATTTCAAAAACAACTATTCACTGAATTCGTAATTTCGTACTGACTACTAGAACTGCGCCGACACACTAGGGCACAATTGTAGAATAAAGAGCAATTTAAAGAATAACAAAATATTTATTTGAAAGGTAAGAAAATAATTTCATCAAACTAGCTTATCCAAAAATGACCCAATTAGGCCACAATTGCAAAAAAGACACTTGGCTCGACATTTTTTAAAAAAAGACCCAACATTTTTTAAGGAAATTACACCTAAGCCGAAACTCGGTGGAGAAGTATTACCATGGTAAAACTTCAAATTGTTACTAGAGATAAAAATGGTCATTCATGAACATCAAATCAAACTAACGCATACCTATCACCTTGACCAAAAATTACAGACCATGCTATCAATTGTGAAATGTCCAAAATGCCCATAATGCCAATGCATGACCTTAGGTGTCAATCCTCCACAATTTTTAGAAATTTTCAATAGAACCGAAATTCATTTTCACCCACCCAACTTCGGAGAAATTACGATCCATGCCATAAATTAGGAAAAGACCAACTTACCCTTTTTGCCAACTCATTACATGAGGTGGCAAGACCATGGTTAACCACGCATTTTTGTCTCACAAAACAAATTCAAATGTTTTCAGCTTTTGATGGGCTAAATGACCTCGATTTCTCAAGTCTTACTAAAATACCATAGAGTGAAATTACCAATTTAACCCGAAGATGTTAGGTGTCCCACTTAGGTGACATGTATGAGGTGGCAAGCAGAGAATATTTCCACCAATTTTTCAAAGTAAAAACATTTCAAAAACAATTTGGTAATTTGCCATGAAGTTTCACCTATAAATAGGGCACCATGAGCATTGTAGAGAAAGGTTGGCATTCTTGCAAGGTTGAGCTCAACCCTTTACTTCTCGTCTTGTTCATGGCTAATGTTTTGTGTGTGCTTGCCACGTCAAGCGAAAGAGAGTAAGGGCTAGAAGGGTAAGGGAATGAGCTCAAGCGTCCATCATGTAGACATCGTGTGTCACTAGTGCGAAAGGGTTAAGTATGGGATTTTTGTTTTAGCCCTGACACCATTCAATTCCAAAACTAGCTCCCGTACCGTTTTATTTGCAAATCTAGACCCCCCTGCTCACCTTTCGCGGTAGGGAGGCGGAAGTTGTGTGGGAAGCGAAAAACACGACAGTGGCCAAGCATGACCAAGCCGATTCTGGTGGTCTTGTGAGCGGAAGTCCTTCCAGTAGTGCCCGAGAGTGGAAACTCCCCTGGGCCCACCTCCTTCCGCGATCGCCGTTTATTTCGCTGGGTGTAAAGAATCTCTACACCGATTCTGTGACTTCAAGCAGCTCACCAGCCATGCAGAGAGTGAAGCAGAGGTCTAGATTTACAAATAAAACAGTACGAAAGCTATTTTTAGAATTGAATGATGTCAAGGAGCTAAAATAAAAACAAATTCTAAGTATGGTTCGAAAAAGAGAGAACGAAACCACAACTCTAGCTTGGAATAAGGCTTTCCCACGTGTTTGGACCTCCACCACCCCGTTCATTTTGCAGAAAAGCCCCCTCTATTCTCCTCCTCGCTCTCTCTCTCTCTCTCCAACGAAATTACAGATCGCTCAATAGACATCACAGTACCTCAAGTTACGACATATTTGAACCTTTCCTTTACTTTCTCACCAACCAATCCGATCCGCATCAAAACAGAGGCACCTGCAAACATAAAAAAGTTCTACTCCTGCTGACAAGTACTGTCCACACGGCCACACACGTGGGACCCACCGCGCATCAGAGATGTGTCAGGAAAACTTTGCGTCGATCGATCGATCGATCTTTTATCAATGTAGCAGCAGCAGCCGCTGCGCCGCTTATAAATAAACCCCACTTGACTCTTTTTTTTTGCGAGGAAAGCCCACTTGACTTGTGCGCCTCCTGCCATTAACACCAGATCATAATCCGCCATTAATGCCCTTAACTTCGAGCTCGAGATCAGAGGAGCGGTGTACGTCGCCACGTCTTAGTCCGTGTGTACAAATAAACGATACGTGCGAGCCTCCATTTATAAACGCACGCCGGCGCCGCCCTCGGTTTCTGTCTTTCTAGGAGTATCTGTTGCTGTCACCGCGCGTCCGTGACTGAGCGAGGTGCGTGCTCACCGGAGGCGGAGGGGAATATGCTCACGTGCATCGCGTGCTCGAAGCAGCTCGCCGCCGGCGGCGGGCCGCCGCTGCACGAGCCGCCGGAGGACGACTATGCCGTCGACGGCGGCGGCGTCGGCGGCGCGGCGGCGTCCAGCACGCGGCAGGCCATCAAGGCGCTCACCGCCCAGGTGGGTTCTCGGGACTGTGCTTGCTCTCGCAAGTGGAGTTCTACTTGAAATGTCGATTTTTTTTCTTGTTATGTCAATCGAAGGGAAAGAATGACTTTGGTTCTAAAGTTGCTTAATTTCTGTTCAAATGTACCTTGTTTTTGATCGTCGAACTATGAAGAGGCACAAGGGTGTCATAATTAAGTGTAAAAGTTCTTGGGATTTTTCAATTTGTGGAAATTTGTCTGAAAGGTTAAAGCTTTCTAGCGTTTGGAATCTTGTTTCGAGATCGTAATCACCAGATCGGGTGGGATTCAGGGGGTTTGAATTGACGGGAGCTTTTCTTGGGTTCAGATCAAGGACATGGCGTTGAAGACATCGGGCGCATACCGGCACTGCAAGCCCTGCGCCGGCTCGTCGGCGGGGGCTTCGCGGCGGCACCACCCGTACCACCACCGCGGTGGCAGCGGCTTCGGGGACTCCGACGCGGCCTCGGGCTCCGAGCGCTTCCACTACGCTTACCGGCGCGCCGGGAGCTCTGCGGCCTCGACGCCGCGGTTGCGCAGCGGCGGTGGCGGCGCACTGTCAAGCGGGGACGCCACGCCGTCCATGAGCGCGCGCACCGACTTCCCCGCCGGCGACGAGGAGGAGGATGACGAGGAGATGGTGTCAAGCGGCGGCAAGGAGGAGGACGCGAAGGAGTGGGTGGCGCAGGTGGAGCCCGGCGTCCTCATCACTTTCGTCTCACTGCCGCAAGGTGGTAACGACCTCAAACGCATCCGATTCAGGTGTGTTTGCGGCTACTTGAGCTTATATTTGCATTTTTCGTGCATATAACTCGGTTCCTTGATTGAAGAAAATCCTATTTGCCGAGCTTTTTTAGCAAATACTAAATATGATTAAAATTTTGGTTCGTCCTACATATAAACAGAAAAAAGGCTTGTTAGATTTGGTTAAAATTTTGCAGATAGATAAGACAAAATGTCATGTCTGGGAGCTTCTCCTGAACTTGCTTTTACTGAAGGTGCTAAGTTGACAAAATAGTTGGACCTCTGATAAACAGTAATAGACTCGCGACAATCGAAGTTTTAGGCAATAATTTACATCTTTTACTGGTCAGTACATAGAATCACTAGCAATTCCTTAAGAAAATGTACAGTATGATAGTTAAACCTGAACCCGTCTTGGTTAACCTCCACATTTAAATTTTCTAAATATGGCTCATATTCCAGTTTTTGGTTTAAATTGTTGACTTCCCCTCTTTTATTTTTCTCTTTTATTCATTCTATTCTTTTGCTCTAGTTTTGCTCCAAAGCTGCTACTCTGGTTACTACTAGTGACACTTTATGGCCTTGAATTTGTATTCTCTATTTGGCTTGAAAAATGCAACTTTGATATGAGATAGCAATCATCCAAACTGAAATCAACCCTCTAAATCGAGGGATGTGCGAAGTTTTAAAAATTCTCGCAAGATAACTGTATACCCCAAGTTCCCATTTGGGTCTAATGAATCCTAATTGGACTTGATAGATTAAAAGCGTACCATACCGTTGGAATGGTAACATAGAGATTCCAATTCCTAAAAATACTATAGGAATACAACCCCGCATATATGCTACACTTTTTTCCCTCACTCCTATGCAACATCATTACCGGTTGCACGTTCGCGAAATATTAATCCCTTGTTTTTTTGGATTTTACTATTGGGTAAGCTCGAAGGGGAACAATCTGGTGCATTGTTAATGGCAATTACTTTAGAAAATGATACTCCTTTCATTGTCAACTCTATTACAAAGCGCCTCATTTAACCCCGTCATGTGCGGCAGCCAGGTCGATGTCTAGATGTGTTGGCATGCATGTTGCAGAGTTGGTAGATTTAGCATTTGAAGCCATGGGTTATAGAGGTTAAGGGATGATGTCAGTTGCCCACCGTAGAGGCGTAGAAGCTCCAGTGTATCAACTGGCTGTGAATTTTGAACTTACTAATACTATGTGGGGCAAGTCCAGCTTGCACATTTACACTTTAGGCTATCCATGTCATATTGTCATACATTTGTTGTACTGGAGATGCTGCTTACTCTCCAGGAAGAGGTAATATTATTGTGGGATAGAGACAGGAGAGGCCCACAAGCCACATCTAGTCAATAAAGAAGCTAAATGGAAAGAGAGCAATGGAACAGAAAAGTGTAAGTTCTGCTCCTCTCTCTTCTTTGGCCATTTGTGATATATAAATGGTTGGTGTTGGCTTGTGGTCTTATTAATATGTAGTTGGGTCCCTCCACACCGGCTTATCAGGGGAGCCATCCAAGCTGGACCTTCCAATGGTGCTAACCTCATAATCAGATCTTACAAACCACTGTTGCAAACTTAATCTGGACACTATAAAAGAAAAGTGGGCATGTGAAAATATGCTCGTTATAAATTTGTAGTGTTTAGATTGAGTTTATAATGGTTGTTTTAAGATTTGTATGTAAGCATAGTAGTATGGTTAAAATAAGATTCTTGTGAGGTGTTCCTCATGGCTATAGCTATGTTGTTGGCCCCCACTGGTAGTATTAGACATAGAATACTATTTCATGGATGAAACACAAGCTGGATCTTAAGATGGGTGCAGGTGTTCTTGTTATTTTGTTCATTGGTTCTAGATCTAAGGCAAGTAGGGACATTTTACAATTTGGTAATGTGTGGAATTGTGGATCCATGGTTGGGTTTGGTAATGTTGTTTTGACTGCCAATGATGTCATGGGATGCATTATTTTTCATTCCATTGAGCGTGTTGATCAGTTGATTAAGCGTTTTAGATCTACCGAGGTACCTGTTGGCATAGCCACTTGTGCTGCGCAGTTGATTGTGGATTTCTGTTACAACTATGTGTTGAATGGGGGCATGGGCAACACAGTAAATTGCTAGCAGTGGGCCATCTGAATTGCATCCTTTCTCTCCCCCATGGTTCCTTCAGCATGATATACAATTATCACAGGAATGGAATAACTTTCAATTCTTGCTTTACAAATCTTTTTCTAAGCTTATAAGGAAATTTTAGCCATATTGGGCTCTCCTTTTTAAATGATGGCCCATATTTGGGGAAATGTATTTAGGTCTCCATCAGTTCTGTATTTACATTGCCAGGTGAAGTTGGTTGGTTGTTCACTGTATCAGTTGAACCTAGGATGTTGCTAAACTTTTTTTTATATAATTTTTTTTTAGAACTTAACTTTTTCTTGATATGGATGTGACCAAATAGAACTACTCAAATCAAGATGTAAGTGTAACTCAAAAAACTATATGTCAGGTATGCATCATGATTTTCTTGAGAACACAGGCATACGCGGTGATTTATGAGTGAAAAAAACTGATGCAAGGAATAGCATCATTTTTGGACTGTTAAGTTGTGAAATGAGTCCATACCTCTGATTGACCTATTTGGCATTTGTAATATTATCTATGTTCCTTCTTTCTCAAGTCTATTAGCTCGTGCTTGGTAAAATTAATCTCTGCATAACATTTTTCATTGGGACACTATCGCAAGTCGCCATGTGACTAATTGCTGTATGGTATAGCTTATGTATAATTTTCTCTGAGGGTAACATATTTTCCTAGTCTGATCTGGGAAGTATAAGTAACCAAGGCAAACACACTATTCCATCTACTACGTAGGATATCTGCTGCCATGATCCTTGTGTATTTATCATCTTATCTCTTAGATTCCTATGTGCTGACTTGATTCTCATGCATTTGTTAACTCCTCACAGCTATGTGTTGATTGATTATGTTGCTTACTAAGTTATACATGATTGATTATGTTGATTACTAAGTTATACAGGTATAGCCTGTGGTATCTCTTCCCTACCCATTGCGTGATTATGTACACAAAAAGTGACAGCTCAGATCTTCCTTTTATGTGCTTTGTGTAATATAGTGCTTTGCACAAGATACTAATCTAAAAAAGCAAACATATACCAACTAAATAGAAAGTGAATTCAGAGACAGGCAATGCAATATTGACAAAATGTACATGTGCATACAAATATGCATGCTTGCTTATCTTTTTCTATGATAAGTTGTTTGCAGCTGTAATTTACCATGCTGCGACTTTTTTTTTTGCATGGAATGTTGTATGATAGCCGTGAGATGTTCAACAAATGGCAAGCACAAAGGTGGTGGGCTGAGAATTATGACAAAGTTATGGAACTTTACAATGTCCAGAGGTTTAACCATCAAACTGTTCCGCTCCCCATTACTCCAAAATCTGAAGATGAGGTGAGAAGTACTCAATTTATCCTTCTTAGCTATTTCAATAGCTAGAAATCTGTCTTGTAGTGTGACATACTGACATGCACAGTGTTCGATGGCCTTTGTTTCCTACAGAGTTCCAGGGAGGACAGCCCAGTAACACCACCACTGGACAAGGAGCGACTACCTCGCTCTTTGCACAGACCAATATCAGGTGGTGGAGCGATGGGTTACTCTTCATCGGATTCTCTTGAGCACCATTCAAACCACTTCTGTAATGGCCACCACCACCACGACCATCATCATGGACACCAGTGCTATGATTCAGTGGGGCTGGCATCAACACCAAAGCTGTCAAGTATAAGTGGAGCCAAGACAGAAACCTCATCAATGGATGCATCAATGAGGACAAGCTCTGGTGAGCTCTCAGTGTCCATCAGCAATGCAAGCGACCAAGAGAGGGAATGGGTAGAGGAAGACGAGCCTGGTGTATATATTACCATTCGGGCTTTGCCTGGTGGCATCAGAGAACTCCGCCGTGTTCGATTCAGGTTTGTCTTTCCATCCTGCTTCTATTAGCTTTCTTTGTATACAGGGTAGTCTTGGAGTTTTTGTTGGTGGTCCATCATAAGGCACTAAATTTGCAAAGTAAAAAAGGAGTAACTTTTTACTCTTCTGAACTGCAGAGCATGTATTAGGCAGGAAGTAAGAAGAACAACCTAATCCTAATAGTGCAAGTTCAGTGAAATGATTTGACTTGCCCATGCTGAGTCCCCATCAAATAATTCAAAAGCAATTCTATTACTTCGCGTAAGAGCTTTATAGTACCTACATGAGCATGGCATGAGACTTAATTTTTTGTATGACTCTTCTGGTTGCAGCCGAGAGCGGTTCGGCGAGATGCATGCCAGGCTATGGTGGGAAGAGAACCGAGCGAGGATACACGAACAGTACCTCTGAGAAGAAACGCACATCAAAACAACACAACGAACTGCTGCTTCTTCAACAGGAGCTGTTAATCCATGTTGTACATTTGGCGCTAACAGTATGCCCTCTGTGGGCAGCAGCATCAGCAGCAGACGTCGCGTTCGATACTAATTGTGTATCAGTGTATGCATGTGAGGTTAAGGCTTTGTTTCTACTATACTAACGTAGGCTGCTCTGGTTGTGTGGCAATCCACATGTTTTTTCAATACGGTTTTGGCTTTAGTTTGGACAGGTAAGTTTGTGTGGAGGAACTCAAAAGGTGTTTAGCCTAGAAATACTATTTGTCCTGAACCTGTAGTTTGCAAAAACCAAAGGTGTTCTTTCAAGTTTCATACCTATACTAATTGGTCTATTCTTCTCTTCAATTCTAGCTGGTTATTCTGCACTAGTACTATAGTGGTAGTAGTAGTATCCTGTCATGGTCTAGTTGTAAACTCGAGCTCACCAAATGCAAGTTTCTGCACTAGTATTATAGTATACTGGCCATAGGCGAACTTTCGCGAAGAAACCAGCCAATGGCACAGGTTGCAGAAAATAAGCCGTAAAGCAAAGTATCATGTGACCAGCAAATAATGAAGCAAGTTGGTACTAAGTGGCGAAATAATCGGATGAAATGGACCTATCGCAGCTCACAATCACTTCGTGACAGTGTTGATAGTTACGCGAGTGAACAAAGTACGGGGAAAAACAGAGAAAGAAGAGAAAAGCAAAGCAGCAATACGTTCATGCCACGTACATCAGGAATCGAAGACCCTATTCTCGGAGTCTTCCCGGTGTCAATCACGAGGCGGGACAGCCCTCCCACTGAAGCAAGCGGCTGTTCTCCGGATAACACACTAAGAGTATTTTTAGCGTCGACGTCGATTTAAAGTCATGTCACATAAATATTCTAAAGACCGAACTTGTTTTTCTTCAATGATTGAACCGATTTCTACTAATAATTGGAACCCACATTACATTAAAAAATCATAAAATAATAATATCATCTCTTAAATGCACTCTCTTCTATGTAGTTGTTTAATGCTCATATAAATTGTTTAATGTTTTGAATCGATTCCTAAGTAGAGTTCGGTTCTATGCATTTTTTGGTTGGAATCGACCTCTCCAATATATTAAATCGATTCAATGCATTCTCTCTCCTTATTTGAACTGGCTAAAACACAACATTGAAGATGGTCTTACACACTAATGAAGCACTGATAAGAAATCCGAAATACGCCTCTAAGTTTGTGCTATCTACAAGAATTGAACTTTTTCTCGTGAAATTTCTGTTTCAGACAGCCCTGGTCCTTATAATAGCATCTACTTTAGTCCATAAAAGAGAGAAAAAGTAAGGGTTGTGGTGCACAAAGTCGTCCTGCTTTTTTTTGTTTACAAGTCGTCCTGCTTGTGCTACTGTTGTGGACTAATTGTGGGAATCACTATCAGACGTCGCGTTCGATACTAATTGTGGGAATCACTATCAGCGCCGGAACAAGATTCGGGAAGATTAGCGTTTGCACGTAGCAGAAGTGCCGATGGCAATCAGAGGACCTGACGAGTAATAGCGTTTACGACAACAAGGTGTAAATCGGTAGCTTTCCGAATATGAGTACCAAGTTTGTATCGAAGTAGAGTTTGAATGCGAGTCGGGTTACATGTTTTACTCTTTAAAAGAACGATCGATTCTGTAATCAAAAGTCAAGTAAGAAACAAACTCTTGTCTTCCCATTGCTATCCTCTTGTCCTATGAATTATCTGTTCTACCACCGTTATCCTACTACTTCTGACGACAACGACGTCGTCTCGTCGAAACCGAAGGCCACAATCGCCCGCGAATCATCCATACAATCTACGTAGTCGAAGCCGGTTACAATATTTGGTATCAGAGCCGACCATCATGGCTTCTGGTGTGGACAAGAACGGCGAGCCATCAGATATGATGGCAGCGATTGTCGAATTGAAACTAGAACTGAGCAAGCAAATAAGAGACAATTTTTCATCCCTCGAAGCCCGGGTGATTGCTCTAGAAGAACGTTCATCCAATTTGGACGAGCGCATCCAAAGATTAGAAGATCAACGAGGGTACTCCAGTATCCTGGGTAGTTTTTAGTTGCAACTGGTAGCCACTACGGTACGGGAGACATCATCATCCGAGGCGAAATTGGAATCGTGGAACCTGCCAGCTACGGAGACAATTCCTTCAGTGTCTTTCCTGAATGGATTGTTTCCAAAGGCTCCGGCAGTTTCAATTTCTGGCACAACACCGTGTGCGAAGTCAATGCCAACAGGTTCGGCATCCCTGCCTTTCACGTCTAAACAATTCCCGCCGAGGGTGGACGTTCCACAGATATCGGCAGCAATACCCCATCTCGCAGACACAGCGGGAGTTCCACGGTATCACAAGCTCAATTTCCCGACATACGACGGCAAGGAAGATCCTCTCGGGTGGATAAATCGCTGTGAGCAGTTCTTTTGGGGACAACGCACGGACGAGGGGTACAAAGTTTCGCTTGTGGCATATCATATGGTGGGGGTCGCGCAACAATGGTACATCCAATTAGAATGAGACGAAGGAACGCTGACTTGGCCTCATTTCAAGGAGTGATGCTACCTTCGCTTCGGACCACCAATCCGTTCAAATCCTCTTGGGGAGATAGCACGATTGCGGATGACTAGTACCGTTGCAGATTACTAGGAGAAATTTTTGGCCTTGCTTTGCCGCGCGGGACCATTATCAAGCGAGCAACAAGTGCAATTATTTACGTCGGGATTGACTGATCTTTTGCGCATTGATGTAGAATTACAAAACTTAATAGATTTGCAGGTTGCAACGGGCGCTGATTGTAGCTTCACCGAATCAGCGACTGTGGCAACGTGGTAATTAGCTGTTTAAAGGAGCAAACTTAGCAGGTCGAGGAGCACCACCTTTGGCATCTCTTTCTGGAGGAGGTCGGGGAGCACCAAGTGTTGGAGGGAGGCAATTTCTCCGTTTAACAGCAGTCGAGATGGCCGAACGTCGTGAAAAGGGCTTGTGCTTTAATTGTGATGAAAAGTTCATACAGGGACATCGGTGTGTTTACTGCCTCGAGGTGGTGCAGGACGATGAAGAGGACACTTTAGAGGAACCAAGCGACGGGGAGAATCCTCATGTTTCGCTGCACGCGCTCGCAGGGATTTGCACAAGCCAGACTATGCAAGTGAGGGTTCGTGTGGGAGAAACAGAACTGCTAGCACTTATTGACCCCAGATCCACACACAATTTCCTGCAGGATAAGGTGGTCAATCAACTTGGAATTACATTACAACCTCGACACGATTTGAAAGTCATGGTTGCCAATAGGGAACAGATCTTCAACAAAGGTGTGATACGTGGACTACCAATTGAGATCAGTAAGGAGAAATTTTACGCCGATTTTTATGATCTTCCGTTGGATGGTTTCGATATGGTACTGGGAAACCAATGGCTTCGTGGTCTCGGTCAAATTGTTTGGGACTTTGATTTACTCACAATGTCCTTTTGGCACGACGATCATCAAGTATTATGGCAAGGGGTACCAGGGTCACGGCCACAGATGCGAGTACAGAGCTACGAGGGGCATGACTTGATGGCAACCTTGATCATTGAATTTACTGATATTTTTGTTGAGCCGCAGGGACTGCCACCTTCTCGTTCTTGTGATCATCAGATTCATTTGTTACCCGATACACCTCCGGTGGTAGTCCAACCATATCACTACCCGATGATGCAGAAGGAGGAGCTTGAGCGACAATGCCAGGCAATGCTCAAACAGGGGATCATTCGTTGTAGTAGTTCAACCCATTCCTCACTGGTCTTATTGGTGAAGAAACAAGATAATTCATGGCGATTTTGTGTGGACTATCGTGCACTCAATTTGAAGACTGTTAAGGATAAGTTCCCCATTCTAGTAATCGATGAACTCCTCAACAAGCTTAAAGGAGCTCATTTTTCTCTAAATTGGATCTTCGTTCCGGCTATCACCAAGTTCGTATGCATTTGGCTGATGTCAAAAAGACGTACTCACGAGGGTCTTTTTGAGTTTCTTGTAATGCCCTTTGGGTTGACAAATGCTCCGGCCACCTTTCAAGCATTAATGAATGAGGTTCTTCGCCTTTATCTTCATAAATTTGTGCTTGTGTTCTTTGATGACATATCGATTTACAGTCAGACATGGTCAGAGCAT
Source organism: Phyllostachys edulis (assembly GCA_036346405.1). NCBI lineage: Eukaryota > Viridiplantae > Streptophyta > Magnoliopsida > Poales > Poaceae > Phyllostachys > Phyllostachys edulis. The sequence continues at coordinate 42,545,971 of CM070561.1, forward strand.
CTTAAACATGTGCGCGCGGTTCTTTGTTTATCACAAGACAATAAACTCTACCTCAAGCAGTCCAAATGTTTCTTTGGAAAAGAATCAGTCTCATATTTGGGTCATGTCATATCAGCTGAGGGAGTCGCCATGGATGCCAGCAAAGTACGTGTAGTAATGGATTGGCCTACTTTGCTTTCGGTGCGAGCTTTACGTGGATTTCTAGGATTAACAGGTTATTACTACAAATTCATCTAGGACTATGGTCTCATTGCAGCACCCCTTACTCGCCTTTTGAAGAAACAAGCTTTCTCTTGGTCGGCAAAGGCTTCCCCAGCTTTCGATGCACTAAAAAAGGCTCTTGCTATTGGCTCGATTTTGCAATTAGCACCCCTTACTCACCTTTTGAAGAAACAAGCTTTCTCTTGGTTGGTAGAGACTTCCCAAGCTTTCGATGCACTCAAAAGGCTCTTGCTATTGGCCCGATTTTGCAATTACTGGATTTTTCACAACCTTTTATGGTGGATTGTGATGTGTCAGGCATGGGCTTTGGGGCAGTACTACATCAAGGAGAGCGTGTTCTTTAGTTGGCCAGTCGCTCAACGACATGCGAAGTTGGCGGTATATGAGCGAGAGCTAATTGGGTTGGTAAAAGCGGTGCGACATTGGAGACCTTACCTTTGGGGATGACAATTTGTAATTCGCACCGATCATTACAGTTTAAAATTCCTTCTAGACCAACGCCTCTCTACGATTCCGCAACATCAATGGGAAAGTAAATTGTTTGGTTTGCGCCAGAACCAAGTTGCTGATGCCTTGTCCCGGCGTGAAGAAGACACGGTTACTCTGTTGGCAATTTTTGGTCCTCAATTTCAACTACTTGATGATGTTCGTCAGGAGTTACAGACCGACGATCAATTGATGCTCATACACCAATAGATTACTACGGGTGTGTTGGGATCCCCGTGGGCCATTGTCGACGGATTGATCACCAAGGATGGTCATATCTACATACCGGCTTCCTCTGTCTTTGTCTAGAAAATTCTTGAGGCTGTCCATAGTATGGGTCATGAGGGCACACAGAAAACACTTCACTGTCTCCGGGCTGATTTCAGTATCTCGAGTGATCGCAAATTGGTCGCAGATTAGGTACGTAGCTGTGCAATTTTTCATCGTAATAAAATAGAGCACTTGCATCCAGCCGGGCTTCTTCAACCACTAGATATTCCCAATCAAGTTTGGTCTGATATTTCAATGGATTTCATTGAAGGACTTCCTAAAATTGGCAATAAATATGTGATTTTATCGATTGTAGATCGGTTCTCAAAGTATGCTCACTTCATAACTTTGTCTCATCCTTATACGGCAAGTTCGGTTGCTCACACATGTTTTTTTGCGAAAATAGTGTGCCTTCATGGTTTGCCATCCTCCATTATCCGTGATCGAAACCCTACTTTTACAAGTATTTTTTGAAAAGAGCTTTTTCGCTTTTTAGGGGTTCAACTGAATTTCAATTCAGCCTTTCATCCGCAAGTAGATGGTCAGACCGAAGTAATTAATAGGATCATTGTCATGTATCTTCGGTGTTTGGTGGGTGATCGACCGAGAGACTAGATCAAGTGGTTACCATGTGTGGAATATTGTTATAATACCGGTTTTTAGCATATTCTCAAGACTAGTTCTTTTCGGGTTGTGTACGGTCGGGAGCCTCCAACACCCAAATCTTATGAGCCAGGACTAGCAAAGGTCGAAGTGGTGGACCAGTCCTTGATCGATCGCGAAGGATTCTTGGTCGAAATTCAGGACCGCTTACGACTTCCAAAGCAGATCATGAAAGACCAACATGGCACTCATCATCGGGACATGGCGTTTCAAGTTAACGACTGGGTGTGGTTGCGTTTATAGAATCACCAAGCACTTTTTCTCACTGTCAGAAAGTTTTCGAAGTTAGCTCCGCGCTACCATGGGCTGTTTCAGATTCTAGAACGTATTGGTGATGTGGCCTACCGCCAGGGGCTCGAATTCCACAATGTCTTTCATGTTGGTTTGCTCAAGTGTTTTCATGGCAATCCTCCCACGACCATTCCAGTATTACTCTCTATTATTCATGGCCGGGTGGTTCCAACTCCAGCGAAGATTGTACAAACTCGTCTACGATGTGATCAGTGGGAGTTACTCGTTCAATGGCAGGGTTTGGCCGAGCCCGAAGCAACGTGGGAATCACCGGATAAGTTTCAAAAATTGTATCCTGAATTTCAGCTCGAGGACGAGCTGTTTCAGAGCAGAAAAATGTTGTGGACTCATATTGGGGGAAGCACTATCAGCGTCGAAACAAGATTCGGGAAGATCAGCATTTGCACGCAGCGGAAGTGCTGACAGCAATCAGAGGACCTGACGAGTAATAGCGTGTCTGTAGCGTTTATGACAACAAGGTGTAAATCGGTAGCTTTCTGAATATGAGTATCAAGTTTGTATCGAAGTAGGGTTTGAATGCAAGTCGGGTTAGATGTTTTACTCTTTTAAAAGAATGATCAATTCTGTAATCAAAAGTCAAGTAAGAAATAAACTTCTGTCTTCCAATTGCTATCCTCTTGTCCTTTGAATTCTCTATTCTACCACCGCTATCCCACTACTTCCGACAACGGCGCCGTCTCGTCGAAACCGAAGGCCACGATCGCCCGCGAATCAGTTTCGACGGCCACGATCGCCTGCGAATCATCCATACAATCTATGTAGCGGAAGCTGGTTACAACAGCAACACTCTACCTCGCGCTAATGAGCTTTCACGATCAAGCATAGGCAAGCCAAATGCCTACACCATAATTACAAGGAAAATCGCATTCCTTCTGGTTAGAAAAATAAAGGGTCATTGGATTCCCATTAAACAACCTATGCATATAGTACCAAGTACTGGCAATTTCCGGTCAAAATCAAGCTCAGCAGGCGAATCACTTTGGGTAGGCTAATTGACTAATTCTCCTCACACTAAAGACAGATAAAGCAGGGCTGGGATTGCTCCGTGGCATGATTAACCTCCATCTAAGTCACTTCCATTTGCCAATAACCACATATTTTGAGCATTAGCTGATAAGAGACTTTCATTCAGTATTAGTATATATAGAGGCACAACAATATTGAGAGCCTGTTTGCTTGGAGTCCTGGCTCTTTTTTGCCTGGCCTCTTCACGCCCTGGAGGCTGCCAGCGTATGTTTGGATGGGAACCTGCATGAGGTGCCAGGCCCAGGCAGAAGTGCCACGCCCAGGCGGTCAAAATGGACGCCTGGAAGCCAGGCTTCTGATCTACTATTTATGGATTCAATCTAACGGTCTATGTTTTATTCACCAATTCCAGACACAGGCTTCTAACCAAATAACTCATCTTTAGATTTGCTTGACCAGACAAAAATCATCTATTTTCTAGACTACTTCCAAGCACCACTTTTTTCCAGATATAGAATCCAGGGCACCAACCAAACAAGCCCTGACTCTATGAAACTACGATGGTGTCCGGGAATGCACTATATAGTTTTCAGCGCTAGTACACTGTAGTAATCATAATTAGCAGATACTACAAGATACAGTCAATTGTTCTTGATTGCATGATGCAAGCCTCTAGTAATAGACAACCGAAGAACAAAAAGTTCGGTCCAATCTTGGTTGAGAAGTGTTGATGTATAATTCAGGAGCTTGCAGCTGTACAAAATTTTAAATCTTTTACCTTCAGCTGGGTACATCCATTTTCTACTCAAATTCATTTATCGAGAATAGTATTCAAAATTATCAACTCCATTTTTCTCAATGAACTTAGAACATGAATAATAGATCAGAAATAAAGTTAACAGGGCTACCAACGTGAAGTCCAAAAGTATTCGGTGATATTTGGACTTGAGTAAAAGTGGACGAACCAAGAGTGCGACTTATCCAAAACAAAAAATAGTAGTAAAAGACAAATGCATGATACTCTAGCAACAGAAACAGATCAATTGAAAAGAAGGTACCTAATTTCAGCCAACTCAGTGCCAAGACAATGATAGCATAAACAATGGATAAACACACGTCTCACTTTCATAGACGAGAGATTAACAATTATTAATATGGGAGATTTACATGTGATTTCTAATCAAAGTTAAGAGTTAAGATATGGGTATAGTGCAGTTAGTTCATAGTTGGAACATCATCAACAGATAGTATTTGTTTATTCCAAGAAAAGACTCGTAAGTCTTAAGCCTCCCTAACTTTACCCCACTTCTCCAATGACAAAAGGCATACAAGTTTCAAAGGTAAAACTGGCAAAAATGATAAACAGATCTTCCATGTTTCCACGACCGTATCATATTATGGTTACTGCAGCAGTGCACTACTGTGTATAAAACACATGTACCAAATTATCAATCCATGTATTACCAGATTACCTATAGTTTATGACTATGTGTGGAATGGAGATCACTTGCAAGTTGCAAAAATTACCTATAGTTTATGACCATGAGTGTAACTGTGCAAGCTACAGTGTACTCTAGCCTCCATGTCCATCCACATCTTCAGATTCCCGATGTGGCATTTGGTTCACGATAAGAATCAGAATCAGAACAGAGACGAAAAGGAATGACATGAAACCTGTTTGGTCCATGCTGGAGTGGAATGGAATCGGTATCTGTTTGCCATGTTTGGTTTGAAGCAGGGCAGTAAATAAACTGCAGTTCCTCTAAAAAAAGTTGTTTAACTGTCATACATATATAATTGCATCTATGTCATTAAACATCTTGACTACCATTCAAGAGCAGAGTAACATCTTCGCAAATCAATTAACTACATTAAAGATCCTTAAGAAACTTGCTAATGCTAACAGAGTTAATAGACAACATTGTTAGTGGCTACAGCAGTCTCGTCATAATTTCGAAATCATCTGGCTTGTTAAGTACAATACATTGAGCGTGGATTGCTTTGGCACGAAACCTTAGAACCTAAAAACATGCGAGTAAAAAGAAGCATAAACAAAGTGGTTTGCATTGATTTGGAAGCTTGATTAGAGGAACAAACGAAAACTATCTACAAACACTTGATCACCATTCTCTTTTGCGACACCTAAAAGATCATATAAGCGTTGGAAAGGAACGAAAGAAACCAAGCAAAGCACCTAATTTCCATTATTTATACTTGTCATCAAACGTCAAGCAAGGCTGCTCTCCTGCCCCTTCACCGAGAGCCGCTTGAGGAACTCGTATGTGGTGATCATGGTGGTGGCGGACAGGGACATGGACGCCCACCTCGGGCCGAGCCCCCTGTAATACGCGCCCCAACCGCCCTCCTTGATCAACCTCCGCACCGTCCTCCCCACGGTGATCGGCTCGCCGTCGCCGTCCATGACCTGCATCCTGGTCTTGATGGTGTCCAGCGGCATGGTCACAAGAGCCGCGGTGCCGCCAGCCATCGCGGCACTCGCTCCCTGCACCACCATGACAGTCTTGCAATCTGGCTGCAGCGAGGCGTCACCATCGCCGTTATCGATTTCTTGAACACCAACACCGTACTGGCACATGTAGCAGCCGATTCCGGTCCAGATTATCTTCTGCGACAGTGAGTAGGTCGCCCACCACACGGCATTGGAGGGTGCGTAGGTTAGGATGGACATGCCGAAGCCGCGGTACAGACCGCGGAGGCCGTCGGAGGACACGATCTTGCGGAAGGCGTCGAGGCCACCGCGGTAGCGGGAGGCGCTACCGCGGGAGGCGGGGCAGGGGTTTCCCTGCACCATGAGGCGCTGGCTGATGACGTCGACGGGGTCCACACGACCTGCGCGGCGACGGCAGCGGCGAGGCCCGCGGCGGCGCCCGCGGCCGCGGACGCGGCGGGCTCGGGCGCGCCGAGGCCGAGCGCGGCCGGGCCGACGGCGGAGCGCGTGGCCTCGAGCGCGCCCATGTAGAGCGCGCGAGCAGGGACGGTGCCGGCAAGGGAGGTGGCGAAGCCGCGGTAGAAGGCGAGGGGTCCCTCCCGCCGCAGGATGGCGGCGGCCGCGGCGGCGGCGGAGGGCGGGAGGCCCGCTCCCGCTCCAGCTCCCGCCGCCGAGTGCGCCGGGGGAGGCGCAGACGCGACCTGGAGGCGCGTTTTGAGGACGACGGCCGGGTAGAGCGCGGCCGATACGGCGGAGAAGAGCCCGGCGCCGAGTACGAAGAAGCGCGACTTGTCGAGCCGCTCCCAGTCGATGTCCGCCGGGATCTGCAGCTCCTGGGAGCTACCCTGTTTCTCCGCCGCCGTGTCCGGCGGCGGCGGAGGTGCCTGCCGGCGATCTATGGCCTCTCCTCCATGCCGGCTCGCCGGTGGTAGCAGTACGTGTCGAGGAGGCTTCCTTGCACGCGTATCACACGGCCACTAGGGAAACGCACGCATCTCTGAGCAGTGGAACCATCCGCTCGGCAAACGGTGGCCGTGGCGGCGGCGGCTAGGGTTTTGGGTGGGGGAGGAGAAATGCGAAATAAAAGCCACGGAGTTAGGAAGCGAAGCAAAGCGGTGGGAAGAAGGCGAAGCGAAGGCTGTGGAATGGCGTCCGACGTGGGAGTGTTTTTTTTCTCCCGACATGGCACCTTGCCGGGCGTAACAGGGACATCAGCTTTCTTGCTGGCGTAACGTCGAAAATACTACTCCAAAACTACTGCCGGTGACTGACACCTAGTGAAGTTTAGTCTCTAGGAGGTCGGACTCTACCTCCACTATACCCCAGAGGGCAGGACTTCGGTGCTACCGAAGACATTGCCCAGGGGCACGGTGCATATGTGATGGCTTGGTTGTAACTTGCGCTTGTCACTAAAGATGTGGCCAAACTGCGAAAACTAGCTAACACAGACCTTAAAGCAACCTTTATACTGTAGAAATATGTACACATAAACGTACTGGTGGTGAAGAACATGGTGTAGGAAAGGCATAAATAAAACATCAAAGCTACTGTTTTACTATATGCATGGCTTGCCGCGCATGAATAAATAAATTAATTACCACTGATTACAAATAAATAATTAGCACTAAATTAATTAAGAGTTATTAACTGCGACTAAATTAATTACGACTAATTAATTAGACCTTAATTATGACAAGATTAATTAGGAGTAATTAATTAATTACGACTAAATAACTATGCCTAAATTAATTACGACTAATTAAGAAAAACTAATTAATTAGGTCTCCATCAATTGAGATTAATTAATTACGATTAATTAAGTAATACTAAATTAACTATGAATAAATAATAATGACTAAATTAATTCAACTAGTTAATTACAGACTAATTAACTATAACAAAATTAATTACGAGTAATTAATTATGAGTAATTAATTGTGACTAAATAACTATGTCTAAATTAATTATGACTAATTTATTACAACTAATTAACTAATAATATATTAATTACGACTAAATAATATTGCTAAAATTAATTATGACTAATTAATTACGCCTAATTTGGTGCTACGTATATGCATATAGTTAAACAATAGCTTTGGTGTTTTTATTTATGCCCTTTCTTACACCATGTTCTTTACCACCATTACGTTTATGTGTACACATTGATTAGCGATTGCACACATTTGTACAATGATTGTTTTAAGGTTTGTGTCAGCTAGCTTTCACCGTTTTGCCACATTTTTATTGACTAGTGTAAGTTGCAACCAAGCCATCATCCATGCACCGTACCCTTGGGGCTTCGGCAGCACAGCGTCCCTCGGTAGCTCAGGCCCCTAGGAGCACAGACGAGCTAGGCGGACTCTTAGGGGACCGGATTTCGTACGTGACACATGAGGGGAAGTCTGCCCCCTGAGGCAAGGTGGAGGTGAAGTATGGCCTCCTAGAGATCGGATTTCGCTAGGTATCAGCCACCAGAACCTGTGATGCTATTTTTGGCAATACGGTCAGAAGTGGGCTAATATTGCTCTTACGTCCAGCAACAGTGCCTATCGGCAAAACAAAAAAACTCCCGACGTGGCGCGCTCTGATTAACGGCCTGGAGCCCTGGACTTCAGAACAAGCTGCTCTATTGTAACAGTCTATCCTATGCTAAGATTCGTGCTCCGACGTGACGGGCGGAACGGCTGGGCCTTCAGCCATCCCCTCGGCAAATGGGCATCAATGTTCTTCATGGACTAAGCTACAGATGCATTGGGATTGGGGCCACTTGTCTAGACCCCAATCCAGGCATATTGCAATGCGCATAAAACTAACCGTGTCGTAGCTGCTATCCAGGGATGGTAGGGGAACCAGTGTCTTTTGGGCCAATTACACTACTGGACATTGGATAGCCCATGAATGCATCATCCAGCTCAATTTTATCCAACCACCCTAATTTCGTATCAGGCCTGAATTTAGAGTTGTCCAATCCGGTATGCACCAATTCACTGAGGCCTATAAAATAACAGGCCCATTTAGTCCACGGACTATCCAATCCACGGCAACAAGGATTCCATGCCATTAACCACAGTCAAAAGAAAACAAATGAGGAAAAAAAAACCACTCTGAGAGAGAGAGAGAGAGAGCAGCAGCAGCATGTTTTATTGACTAATGAGTGACGAATCACATCACATCTGCCGTTGGTCGGGCAGGCTACACCTAAAGTAACCGCCTTTTACACAGAACATTGCACACGCATATGTGATTATCCTCCGCCGTGCAGCTGCCAACGGCACTCATGACATGCGGGTACTTCCCTAGGAAATGCGCCGTACAAAATCGGGAACAATACCGCTGTTCGCACGTGCCGTCGTCCGGGATGCCTAAGTTGATGAAGGCGTCGCACGGGTATGGGTACTTGGAGGAGCCCTCGACCGCCGCCACCCCTGCACGATTAGAATTAATAGGAAAAATCGTGTAAGGAAGCGAAAACTAGGAGGAATTAAAAAGCAACGTGTGTGCAAGGAGGCGGCAAACCTAAGCAGAGTGCGAGGAGAGCACAGCAAGCAAGTGATGCTGCTCTGGTCGCCATGTTGCCTCCGCGCGCAGCTGTTTCTGCAATCCAACCAAGAGATTCTGATGTGGTTTTAGTTTGCCCCTCTCGTATGTGTTTGTTGCAATATATACACCTGGAAACATAAGAATTCAGGTACACATTGATTATTTCTATGCATGTATATTCGATGAAGGAAAACACTGATTGTTTCCATGAGTAGTTAATTCGATGAAGGCCGTATTGAATACAATGAGCTGATTCTTTCCTTTTTTATTGTTTCCAACTAATGTTAAATGATGAAATGGAAAGAACCAATTCATTTGAAAGGCCAAAGATGACCTCGCCATCCTAAATAACCAATGGCTCTTATCGAAAGTGGTGTATTTTAAAAAACAAAATCTATATATAAGAGTTAAGAGTGTGAAATTAATGCTTGCATATGAGATGATCGGTTGGCATAATCGATTTTCATTGAATTGGTAGTGTAGTGATGGTCGACATTTATTAAGGAGGGGGATATATTGTTATACGTCACTACAAAATTTCCAAATCCCTTATATGCCATCACTTGTGTCATTGATATCCATGTTGTTATGAATATTGTGTGTATATTCATGATGCCCAATGAACAATATATATAAGAAGTACAAGGGGATATTACAAAGGAATATATCATACATATATAAGGAAATGCAAAAATACATATAAAGAAATACAAAGGAATTCCTATGCTGTAGTGAGTTGGAGCTAGGGAAAAACAAACGACGGGAGATAGTTCCACGCAAGTAGCGAAGAACACGAAGAAGGTGACTATAAAGAAGATGGGTAGGATGAGCCATGAACTGACGCAAGATATGGACATCATAAGCAATATCAAGACGAGTGCTCACAAGATACACCAAGCGCCCAACAAGATGGCGATATTGAGTTGGATCCTCAAGAAGATCACCATCACCATCAGTGGCACGAAGTTGAAGAGATAGCTCCATAAGAGTCTCGGCAGTGCGAGTCTCAGTCAGACTAGACTGATCAAGAAGATCCTGGACATACTTATGCTGGGATAGATAGTAGCCCTCAGGCATTGTAACAACCCAAATTTTATTTTCTAGTTAAAAATAAAGTTGAATTATTTCCCTGGAATTTTCTAAAATTTTAAAAGTTTTTTCTGAGAACCTGAGTTTTTAGACCTAATCACGTAACAGTAATCGGTAATTAGCGGTAATTAATCTCGTCTTAGCGGTGAGCTAACGGGTGTTAAGATCGTTGTTAGGCAGCTAAATTGTTGTCAGCTCGTTGGTTTAGTAGGGTTTCGTTTCGCGAGCAATGCATTCTTAGTCAGTAGAACCATCATTACATCATTTCATCATTCTTTTCAATTTCATCATTCAGTGCAAGAGTCATTGCATTCACCAGTATAGCAGTAGAATTCAAGTCATAACTAAATTGCATTTTCCATTTCCATTAGATCAGTAAGGCAATAATTGAAGTGTTTACAAGAATGCTTTACAACCAATCAAAGTATAATTTCCAACATTAAATTAAATTGCAATATAAATTCTTGCATCGCATATCGCCGAAGCCTTCCTCGAACCCTTGCGTCGTATTAGTCCTCCGAAAACCTGCACGTATACCACACTCCACCAGTACCATTAGAGAGGAGCAAGCAGGGTGTTATTAAAGTAAGGATTGGGAGAAAGAGAAAGTTGCCGTCAGATTCCTTGCGAAGGTCATAGAGGCCCCCAACCACCCAAGGGTAGTGGCACCATCTCGCCTTCTGTGGGCCTCATCACCCGGCAATATTAGAACCGATACCCACATTTTTCAGACCTATCTCAGCCAATATCAGAAAAACAGACCCAAAGCGCACCTTTGGACCAAAGGTCCTTAAGCCCACAATAGTAGAAGCATCCTTTGACAAAGGAGGGTCCATCAAGATGTCGCAAATCAGCGATACCAAGCCACCAAAATATCAAGCACGAGCCAACCTCCCGGTGCATTCCCCAACCACTCTCCCTACAAAGAACCATTCCCCTACATAAGCCTCTCATCCCCTCATTTCTTCCCACAACGCCTCGCACAAGCCAGATAGCATTTCTTTCCTCCTCAGCCGAAAGCCACCCAAAACCTCCACTCCTACTGCCACCACGAGGAGCAAGCAAAGCAAAGCCAAGCCAAGCTCGACACCATCACCACCATTACACATCCACACACAGAAGTGGTAAAAGGAGGGAGGAGCAAGGGATACATGGAAGACCAAGGGAGCAAGAATAGCGTCAGTGACGGCCTCGAACCGTCAAATGACCACCGCCAACGCCAAGACGATGACGAGGACCGGACGCCATAGCAGGGACCGGCAAGACATAAGTGAAGAACGCATCATCACCATCGCCGGAATCATCAACCTGAGCGTCGCCAGTCACCATCGCCAACCATCAAACACAAACCCGATTAATCCCCAACCATCAGTTAGTGTATAGTGCATATTAAACTGTGGGTGAGTTCATACCTTCGTAGTAGTCTTCCCCCGTAGCCAAGTCCTTTCCAAAGCAGCCCTCAAGCCCTGCATGCATTCATCATAACAAGCATCATCTTTAGAATCTCTTGTGCATTTGGGAGTTGAGCAGCTAACTTGAGCTTAAGGGGAAGTAGGGGAGGCAGGAGGGCCTTCTGAGCCACGGCGCCAGTGGCCGAGAGGCTGAGCCAGCCGAGCCGAAGCCCACTGGGCAAGGGCGCCGAGGTTGCCGAGGAGCCAGGAGGTGACCGAGCCACACCATCGGAGAGCAACAAGCGGCGGCCTTGGGGAGGCCGAGCCGAACCGGTCGACGGCGGCGCTGGCCTGTTGGAAATATGCCTTAGAGGCAATCATAGAGATGATTATATTTCATTATGTTCATGACATTGGATAATGTGTTATCTTGTTCCTAGAATAATATTGTTAATATTTATTATCAAGTATGTGACTTGGTTGTGAAACTCTATATTTCTGCAATAATTATTCTTATACGATCCCTGGTCGAAAACATATGAGGACACATATGAATAGACTAGCATATGTATTGGTTGATGACTATATTTCACGAGTCATAGATATGGAGATATCAAACCAATAATATGGACACATGTTAGAGAACATGATGTTGGATTAGACCCACCTTGAGACACTATTGAGATTGTTATGATTCTATGTGTCGTTAGTTGGTCTCAAGCAATGATGATGTATAATCCTTAGACCGAGATCAAGATGGTTTCCTACATGTGTAATAGCACTCTTAGGGGTTGCCAAATGCTACATAAATGAATCGGATAGTTATAAAGGTAGCTTTTGTATGTATCTTTGTGAAACATGGAGAGGAATGTGATTTGGTTGGATATGGGATTTACCCTCCTAATATAACAGAGAGATGTCTCTGGGCCCCTCGCCAGATCGGATAAAGAAAGTGCATGGTCGTGCCACTAGTAGTCGAAATGTTCGACCACGAAAGTTATCTCGACACTCGACGAGAAAGAATTGAATATCCATGGATGACACAACATCTCACCGGAGTTCAACCGACATCGTGAGGCAAAGGGAGTATACACGAGTAGGTCGCTTAGTTCGACGATTCAGCTATTTGATCGTCGTAGACCGGTCGAACGTAATCACAGAGTGGTCATAACTCGTCGTAAGGAGTTACGAATCGTCGTGACTACATACTGAACCGTCGTATAGAGATAGGACACGGTTGTAAGTGATGAGGACGATCGATCGAGATCATATTGCATTAAGGTTCGTCCGATATAATTTGTGTGTATTCGGAATCGCTATGTTCGCTAGGAGCCGCCACGACTAGTGATCGGAAAGGGTTTCGAGTCACAACCGACACGCATGAACCTCTGTGGTCACACACTTAACGGGTTGGAACAAACCAATACGAATACGATTCGTAAACGTGTTCGGATAGGATCCGTCACGAGCACTATATAGGGAGATGCATGAGGCTGTTGGGAGGACGCGTGAAACACTACCGAAACCCTAGCCACTATCTTCCTGAGAGCTCTGCTGTGCGACTTGGTGCTAGCACACCGACGTACAGTTGTTCCTCCCCTGGACGTGTGGATACCGTAGAGGCGCTGCTGTGACTGTTGCGCTTGAGGACGATCCGTGATCTTCACGAGGAACTGCAGAGGTTGCTGGAGGAGACGATCGACTCGCGAGGACGCTGGACGATCGACTACGACCTCTACATCGACGCGCTCTCCGTTGGACTAGGCTGCTCCAACCTTTCTTCTGCTGCTCTGCGCGTCTGGTGGTAACGATCTATGATCATCTACTTGCTTGGCTTCCTGGTTTGCGTGGTAGAATTTTTGTTTGTAGCTATCGTAGCCTACCCTGTGACCCAACATGGCCTTTCGCCGCGTCTTGGGAGGAGCCGTGATGGCGCATGATGGCGCTGCGGTTGGCGACGCCGCCGTGCTGAGGTAGAAGAGGCGAGAGCCTTGGCGCAGATGGCGCACCGGCCGCGTTGGAGGTGGGGAGTTGGCGGCGGAGGCGCTTGGGCCGAACCAAGCAGCGGGGGAGCGTCGGCGGCATGGACTGGACCGGGCCGGTCGTGCGGGGGGAGACGAGGCTGCGACGGCGCTACTGGTGGCACCGGACGCGCGGATGTAGGAGGAAGCGACGGAGGCGGCGGGACACGCTAGAGGAGTTGGCAGTGGTTTGGATTGGGCGCGAGGAGAGACTGTGGATGTCATGAGGACATTGTGGATGTCATGGGGATATGCTCATGATCTTGGGTGATGAAACAATTTTGAGAGTTTGTTGAAATCTGGAGTTTTCAGCAAGTGTTAGGAAAATCGGTAGTACCGGAGTTGAAGCCGCGGTACTACCATAGGTCGGTTCAACCGCAAGGGTGTTAGCGGTATGAAATTTTCCCGAAGTCTTGTTGGGAATCTTGGATTTTCTCAGGAACGGTAGTACCGGCTTTGAAGCGGCGGTACTACCGGGGTGCGGTTCGACCGTTTGTGAGAGAGCGGTATGACTGTATGTCATTTCACGCGTTGCGTGTTGGATTCCTTGTGGCGTTCGATCGAGATCGGACGGCCCAAGATCAAGGGAACATTCGGACTTTGAACAGTGGCCTAGATCCAATGGCTGAGACCCGCAGTCCGATCATGTAACACCCTAGCCAAACAAAGGCCTGGAATGCTACTAAATTAAGTAAATCTAAACATTTTCAAACTAAAACATCTTACAAAAATTCGGCAGAACCTCCTTTGTATAACTAAGTATACCGGAGGTTCTAACAGATGTATATATTAATAGCAAGCATAGCCAAGATTAATCCTTAAGCAGTTTACTTATTATTAAGGTATGAACTAAATGGTAATCATCTTTAAAAGAATGTGTGGTAATGAGTGCATCCTTAGCAATCCTACTCCCTCCCATGCATGCCGTTCTTGCAAGTGGTACCTAAAAAAAACAACAAACACAAGAAGTGAGCCCCAAAGACTCATCAAATATAATAAATGGCGTCACAACGTACAAACATGCAAATCAGCAGTTAAACCTCTCAAATCCATATATCAACCATTATACACACGCATGCTATGCAATATGCTCAAAAGATAATCCTCTTCCTTCTCTTTCCCTTTTGCATTTTATCGGTAATGCAAAGTGTGCATCTGTCGATGCACACCCATACCTGTACCATCTGGTACAGGGACCATTGCCCATACCCACGTGTATGGGGACCTAAGCCCATGCTCTTCAAGCATGGGGACCTTTAGCCCGTCATTAACATGACGGGGACCTTAAGAGTTGCTTGGTCACCACATGACCAAGTCTTCAATAAGCAACATGATGCATAGGTATGAATTTCTCAAATTAACAAACATGCATCCGCAGCATTATTGCATATAAAAAAAATCCTTTTCATACTACACGCTAATAAACAAAGTCATCACAACTAATGAACAACCAAATTTAACACATAACTCATATCTCTAGCAATAATGCACAATAGTGGCTATGCCATCATCACATCTCACGAGCACACAATTTCTCATAACATATACCCAAAGATTGCCATTCAACCATAAATATTATAACCATCATTATACTTGCCTTAACCGCGAGAGAGTGAGGGACGCGCCGAAGATGCCGCCCCCGGGACCGGTCCACCACCTGAGTAATTATTATAACGCACACTAAGATGGCAGTAGCGGACCAAACCAAAATATACAACAACAATCACTAACTTGTAAGAGCATCTAACTCGATCCCAACCCCAAATCCTACACGTCGATCTGTCCCCTCGGTGGACAGTGAACTTCTAAAATTCATATCTATTGCTACAGAAGTCCAATTAAGGTTTTCTTAGACTTTAGGCAAAGGTAATTAAATTACCTAAATAAACTTATTTGGGGAGCCCCTCTGATTCTGCCATCTACTGCCCCTACCAAGCCAATCTACAGAACATCAATTATCACGTCGGGTTCTCTGGACAGTACACTAAAATTATCATAACTTTCAGTACGTGTATCCAAATCTTGAGTTCTTGAGCTTTCTGAAAAGCTGAGACATTGATCTACAACTTTGATTATACTTAGCTTCTCTAATTTCCCCTTTAACTAATCGTTTCAACCAGATTACTAAAACCTGTCAGATCACTAACGATTCTGCAGAACAGTCCCACTAATAAAACCATAACTTCTGGTACATGGGTCCAAATTACGTGTTCTAGCCCTTCACAGAAAGATGGCGACGTCCTCTACAATACTCTAGGAGACGTCCAGAACTGAATCCGCACTTAACTACGTCAAAACGTCTGTCTAACGCAATCTGTCCTGAGCAGACCATAATACCGACATTGATTAACTATTCGATTTCGCATCTAATCAAAGGGGGGAAAAGAAGGTACCCTTGAAGAACCGCTGAAGAACACGTACTGAGCCCGCATTCTCTCCCCTTCCCTCTCTTCTCCCTTCTCTCCTTCTTCCTCTTCCTTTCTCTTCCCTTCTTCCTTGGCCGACAGCAACCCGAGCGTTCTTCGCCGGCAGTGGGAGGATGGCGCCTGGGAGAGGAGGAGCAGCAGGGGGGCGATGCACTGTAGCACCGCGTCTACTATAGCACGGGTTGATACTGTAGCACGGATTGGTACTGTAGCAAAAAAAAAGGGTTTCCACCCTTTTGGGCCTTGGTGCTGTGGGCCAAAAGCCCATGGCCCAAGTTTTGAAGAAATTTCAGAAAAATCTTTTTAACTATTTTTTTCCTCTCTAACACGTTTCAGAGTATTACTCCCCCCTCTAAACTTCTGTTAAATCTATTTTCTAATTGGTTCTTCTCCCTAAATTATTTCTTCTCACTTAAATAAATTTGGAGTATTACAGATCAGCTGGGTCAATCTGGAGCGTTCACGTGTCAGGGCGCGTCCTTCTGAGGCTCTAGTGCATTTTGGAGGAGCGGTAGTACCTCTTGGGTTGTGGCGGTAGTACCGCGACCCGGTGATACCGTTTAATACATGGCGGTTGTGATTTTCCAGAGAAGGTGTCTCTGTTGTTTTGGAGTGTGGATTTTCTCCCGAACAATGCGATCGTGCTTTGGTTATGTAGTACCAAGATGGCGGAATGACCGCGTGTGTGCGGTATGGAAATTCCAGAGAGGATGTTTTGGAGATTTTGGGATTTCTCCAGGTTGTGGTACGACCGCAGTTGATTGAGCGGTATGACCGCAATGCGGTAATACTGGGGTTTACATGGCGGTAGTACCGCTTTGTGTTTTGAATTGAGCTGAATGTTGTTTCATTTGGAGAATTGAATTTAGGGTTAGGTCAAGTTCATGTTCTTCAGTGCATATGTGTTGCATGATGCATGTTTTGGCTAACGTGGGTCAAGTTGTGAAGAACTTGTTCCCGGAAATGGTTTCTTGGTCTATTGTCGTAGGTGGCTTGCGTGTCTATGACGGTCGGCGGTGAGGTGGATCGACTAAGCTTGGAGAGCCGAGGTCCGAAACGATCAAGGATGCCGGGTGAGGTCAGAGGACTCAAGCGGGGCGCAGAATGGACAAGGATGACCGAACATGCGGTTCGGTGCAGCTGGTTGGATCAAGCGGTGCGGGAGTCGGTGCAAGTGCTATGGTGCCGGTGGGATCCAAACGGGAGAGACTTACCGACATGGAGCCATTGATCAACCTACACGTGGCGAAGCATGGGATTGCTTCACGATCTGTGGACTCGATTCTTGGAGAAGAATCGAGAAGGAGTATTTTGGTAATTTTACCAAATACCGCATTGGTGACCTTTTGACTAAACCGCGGCACGGGTCGGCGCATGGTGAAGCGGTTTAAGTCAATCGAAGTCGATGATGAAGATGGCGCTTTGAGATGCGTGCGTGTGTTAACCCATTGTGTGTTAGGGTTTAATGGGTGCCCTAATGGAATATTCCCTAGATGCTAGTCTCCATATAAATAGAGGGGTATGGCTGCTGGTTGCTGCTGCTGCTGCCGCTGGAGAGGAGCCGCCAGAGCCAACCCCATTGTGCATGCCCTATTTTGGTTTAGGGTTTTGAGGAGAAAAGGGGGGGAGAGCTAGGTTCTAGGGTTTGGATTAAGAGTGTGCTCACGTGGTGAGCTATGTCCTCCTAGATTGGAGTGGCTGTAACCAACAATCATTCCTCTATCTGAAATCAATCCAATCTGTTTGCTCAAGATTAGTCCTTTGTGTTCTTTGTCTATTTCTTGTTTTTGGGCTTTCTTTGATCTGTGATTCCTCTCTTGTGTTCTTGCTGTGTTTTGGCTTGCTATGACATGTGGGATTACATCTAGGATGATCTGGATCATCAATCTTCCACAAGCAAGTCTTTGATTCGGCCAGATTTTGCTCGGTTCTTGAAACAACTTGATCACCAAATCGTTAAAGGTTGGAACTTTTGTGTGGATCTATTCGATCCTTGTTTGGAATAGGTTCCTAACCTTTTAGAGAAGCTGTATTTCAAGATTTATCAAGTTTGACCGTGAGGATCAAAAGTTTCATCGATTCTGGTCTTGGATTTCGGGCTGTTTTCACTGTTCCAGGAACAGACTTCTCTCAAACTAAAAAAGGTAGGAACCTTGGCATGGATCTCTATGATCTTTGATTGGAATAGGTTCCTAATATCTTAGAGAAGTTGTGTTTCAAGTTTCGCGGAGTTCGCCCTTGTAGATCAAAAGTTGTGCCAATTTTAGTTTTGGTTTTTCTGCTGTCGGGTTCATCTCCAGGACAATCGGTAGTACCTTTCATTTGCCTGAGGTAGTACCGCGGTGTGGTAGTACCACTCGGTACACTGCGGTAGTACCGATTATAGGTAGTACCGCTGGTTTCATTGTGGTAGTACCGATTCCTGAAACTTCATGCCTTTTATTGGTTTTCTTCTTTGCGCCTTTGGGGGTTAGGAGTGGATTCAATACAAGTCTTCCTCTGTGCTTAAGCATTCATCTTCATAGCTCTCATAGCTATTGGAGTGATTTGCAAGTTGAGTCCATCCTTTGTGAAAAAGATTTGGTGCTCCTATTCACCCCCTCTAGTCGCCTGCTTCCTGGCCCCACAGAGACAGGAAAGGGGGCAAGAATGGGCAACACTGGTGCCGAGGAGCTGAGCCGGGCGGAGGCGGTTGGCCCAACGGCGCACGAGTGGCAGGGCCGGAGGGGTCAAGGAGGCGTAACTGGAGGGGCAGAGAGGAGAGTTTTTGAGGGAGAGAGAGAGAGAGAGAGAGGAGTTGGGGAAGAAGGGTGTAGAATGGGGTAGGCTGTGCAATGGGCTTCTCCTGCCCTTTTTGTGTGTGGCCGGTTAGGGAGAGAGAGAGAGAGTTAGAGAGAGAGAGAGAGAGAAGGATTAGGGAGTAGCAAGTATGAGGATTTTTGGAATAGGCTTTCGGATTTGTGTGGCGATCGATCTGTTTTTCTAAGATCTGTAGCCTTAGCTTTTAGCATCAATTAATTGAGTTTTAGGTACATAGTTTTACTGTTTAATGCGTTGACTTGGGTCTTTTCGGATTAGCTAACTTAAAATCAATCTGTTAATTTATTTCTAAAATAATTTGAGTTGCCGTTAGTTCTGTCATTAGCTAGTTAATTTTCTTGAGTAGCAGCATGTGCATCGCTGGCTGTTAGTCGAGCATTTTGGGCTATTTTAGTCTTGTTGGTTATTTAAGCTTGAACTGCGAGTTTTTTGACCTTAGCGCGATTAGGCAGTAGAACGACTATTTTAGGGAGTGCTAACTTAGTAGAGATCTAGAAAAGTTTTATTTAAATTAAATTATGCTAACAATTAGAAGCCACTAACTTAGGTATGCATAATATCACTCAAAATCAGCTATGTATTTATTTGTATACTATTCGTGCTATCATGTTGCTACAGAAGACGAACCAGCACCGACGGGAGCAATCGATCAGAGATTCATCAACGCCAATCTTTCCTACAACTCTAAAGGCAAGCGTTTCTCTTGAATAGCTATGTGTGAGTTGGAGTCTATTTTAGGTACGAGATGTCAAACCTATTCTGATTCTGATCCTGCAATATGTGGGTATAAATATTAAAAAAAAGACCAAAAAGAGGAGCAACGCTTGGTGCTCCTGAAAAACAGAAAATCCAATCCAATCGTTTGTGTTCTCGGCTTGTCTCGGTGTTTGTCTTTTCCAGCGGAAAGTATAGGGGTGGGGCGCTGTTGTTTTTCTAGACCAGGCACAGCCTCACATGGAGAAAGCGAGGATTGAGCGAGGCACAACATCAAGCGAAGACGCTACTTTGTGCGAGTCACATCAAGGGTAGAAGCCAGCGGGTCCCACGCAAAAAGCTGGGCTACCCCAGGCGCTTTGCTAGTATCACATTAATTCCAACAGAGAACCGAGCCACACTACTTCGACGCTATTGTGTTTCCCAGGACGATCCAGCGATAGAGAAAGAAAATTACAACAAGTTCGAGGTAGCGCACACGCGGCTTGGGGAACCAGAATGGCACGACATACGAGTTTGGGCACAGGGAGAAGAGCCTAGAGCATGTACAATGGGTTTATGTCAGCCATCTATAGTCATTGCCATGTAAGATTTTTGCTGACGTGGATGAAAGAGAATGAAGAGAGAGAAAGATGATGTCTACAATCCTATAGCCGACTATAGCACAAGAAACAAGAATGTCATTAAAAGATTGTGTGTTCTATAAAGACAATTAAAAAGACAACAGCCGTTTGTATCATTGTATGAGCTATCTTTAGTGCTATCTACAGATGACATGGAGAGTTGCTATAGATAGCAGCTGTCTATACCATTGTACATGCCCTAATGTGGCTGAATAGGTGCCATAGGCCGACCTTGAAGAAGCCGATGCCGGGCAGGATGTGGCCGATGTTGCTGCGCGGCATGCCACCCATGGCTGGACGCTGTAGCAGGTCATATCGATCGTTTGGTTTGTGTTTTCTTTGGGGTGCTTGCGACTTTACATACTAGCTAGGTATAAAAGGTGGCAATGCGTAGGAAGATATAGGGTTGGTTGAGTTGATGGTAGGAGGGAGCTGAATTTTTGGCGCAAATAGCACGTTTGCGATGCGTTATTACAGAAGTAGCGTGCGTCGCAACGAAATAGCAAATCTGAAGCCTTGTCCACATGTTCACCGGCCGGACGCGATGTCCATGCGACACGTCGCTTTGTCGGCTGACCGGTCATGGGCTGGACGCCCCTCCACGTCCCTTGTCTGGTTAGTCACGGGCTGGACGTCGCTCCACGTCCCTCGTCCGGTCGGTCACACGCCGGGCGCTGCCACGTCCCCTCCACGTCACCTCTAGTGTCCCCTCACCGGCTAGACAACGCCCGTTGCTGGCGAAATTAATAAGCAACAAGCTAATTAGCGCAGAAATTTAGCAGCATCCAGCCCGTGGCCGGCCGGACATGCCGCTTCCCCTAACCGCAGTACACGCATGTCCCCTCAGCCCTCTAATCCGTCACTTCCATCATGCCTTTGTCTATATGCATGTGCATGCATACAAGAGATTGGCGCGGGAGGGAATCTGATTCCCTTCGCAGTACCCTCTCGGCGTCTATTTAATCGCATGAGAGTGCGATTTCACTTCGCTCTCGCGCTGCTCGCACTCTCTCTCTCGCTTTCTCGTTCTTTCGGTTTCGGTTTGCTAGTGACTTATTATTATTTGCCGTCATCCTTAGCAGTCATTTCAGCAGGTATGTCTCTCCTCGTACATTATTTATTGTTAATTTTGTGGTTAGTAAATTATTCACAGTGAAATTAATCTTACTTAATTTATTAGTTGCAATTTTTAGGCGTAGTTAATTAGTTACTAATTAATTAGTCTGATTGTAACATCCCAAAGTTTTGGGCATAGTTCAAATATGTGAAAATATGAACTTTTTAAAAAATTTGGTGCATTCTTTTGTCATTCAAATTTTCTGGATTTGCAATCAAGATTTTGTTTGATTTTAAAACATCAGCATCAATTTTGGAAACATAAACCTAATGGATAATCAAAACAACTTGAAAGGAAAGATGATATTTAAAAATCCAAACTTATCATAATTATACTGAATATAAAATGAGGAAATATTTAAAGTATACTTTGAATCTATCCTCAACACAAATAATAAAAACGGAATCTTAAAATAATTTTAGAGGAAAATATATTATAAACAAAACCCTAGAAAAAATTATACAATAATCTACACTACGTCAGAAGCCTCCCCTAAAACTTTCATGCTTTTTGGAGCCTTTTTTCCATGTGTGAAAATTACCTAAAGACATCAACTATTTCAGAAAATGTGGAAATTCAATTTCCTTTCCTCCTTCTGCTGACCGATGGACCCCACCGGCAGGGATCATCCTCCACACGCGTGGTGCAGCGCTAGCGCCAGCTCCACCATGCCCATGCCATGCCAGTAGAGCTTGCCCCAGATTTGGCCACGCCCTGGGTTTTTCTTCGTATCGACTGCGCCCTGCTCATGCCTGGCCTCGCCCATACCGTGCCCGATCACCCCATTCGAGTGCATCGTCGCCAGGATTCCCACGGATCTCCCTCTCATGCTCTCTGCCCCATCGCCTATTTAAGGCCACCCAGTGCTCACCAGATATCCCCTTTCTCATCATTCCTCACCCCGGTCTCTTCCCTATCTTCTCCCTTCCTCATTTGAGCTCGAACTTGAGGAAGAGCACGAGCGCCCATTTCGGCCGACACACTGCCTCATCATCGCTGGCACCCCAGTGAAGATCTTGCCTTGCCAAGCCCGTCACCCCATGTCCTAGCTCCCAAGAACCCTTTTCCCTCAACTAATTTTATTCTTCCTCCGCAGGAACCACCGAATTTATGTTTCTTCCCCAACCCCGGCCGAAACATCCCCTTTCTTCCCCAACTCTGGTACGGTGAGACATTCCTCAATTCCTCGCTCTGGGACAATCTCCTCAACCCTCTTAAACTTTACTGACCATCTTCTACCCTTATTCTTGCTCAGGTCATCACCTCCATGTTGCCTACACCGTCACCACCTTGGTTCAACATTGCCAGCTTCTCCCCATCCATCTCTGGCAACCGTCTTTGTTCCGGTGAGTTCCCCGTGTGTAATATCCCGTTCAAATATAAAACATATAAGTGACTAGTATTAGAATTAAATATAATTAGAAAGGGAAAATTCAGAATTTTGGAGGAGTTTTAGAACTCGGGCCTTTGGCCCATAGCTCTTTGGGCCCATGTGGGGGACTAAACCCTAGCACCCAAGCACTGTAGCACGGCACTGTAGTGCCGCCGCCATCAGCACGCCCTCCTCTCGGTGCTTCTCCATTGTTGCCGCCATAAGGAAGAGGAAGGAGAGGGAAGAAGAGAGGAGAGGAAGAAGAAGAAGGTGGGGGTGATCTTCGCGAGGGCTTCGCGAAGGTTTCAGCGGCATCTCGCGTCGTTCTTATGGGCAAATTCGTGATCCCAATTAGTTTTGGTAGATAATTCGTATGCGATTCGTATTCATTAGATGTTCTGAGATTTCTGTAGTAGATCAGTTGAATCTGTCTTCCTATTGACGTGCAGTTTTGGGTTAGATCCGGGCAGATTCAGAGATTAGTGTCTCCTGGAGATAGATGGGAATTTTCGTTATATTCCCAGAAAGTTCTAATTCATAATTTTTGGATAAACGGTTAATTAGTTATGAATTTCGCAAGACAGAGTGCTAAATCAGTCTCAGGACTTGTGCAGCGAACATAGATCTGTAAATTTGATATGGGAGAAGACCAAATTGGATCAGTTGGTCTCCTTGAGAGTTGTAGGTATTTTCATTGTGATTCCAGAAAGTTAAATTTCATAATTTTTGGATTTCTAGATCAAAAGTTATGAATTTTAGAATCTCAGGCTGTAATCTGCCTCTCTGTTGTGGACAGAAGAGTTTTACTTGACTATTTACAACATTTGTTGCACAATGGAAATATTTGAGATAATTTTATTGAGATAGTTGGTTTTCTGTAGTTTCCATAGAGTATTAGAACAATGTGTTTGGTTGAGCCAAACAAAAGTTATGAAATTCGCAAGTTAGTAGTACTGGAGATGACAGATCGGTCTTCGGGATTAAAAACAAAGACTTAGATGAACTAGTTTGATCTTTTGGTCACCTGAGAAGTTGTAGCTAGGCTTGTGTAGGTTCTAGGAAAATTGGATTCATGGCTTTTGGAGTTTTGACTCAAAAGTTAAGAATTTTTCCTTAACGGCTGTTCGTTTGGACAGATTTGAGAATTTGAGAGAGTTTTGATTAATTGTTGGGATTGCGATTAGGGACGCTTGTTCTCTTTCTGTTTCATTGCATTGCTGTACACTTTTGGTTGGTGTACTTAGTGTATTATTTTACGGCTGCTAGGTGGTGGTGAACCCCGGGGCTAGAGCTTTCTATCATTGACTTCCGAATCACGGTTGAGGCAAGTACAATTGATTTGTCATGTTTGTTGTTTGTTCCACTTGATTGATGAATATGAAATGGGTAATTTCGGTATTCTTGGTTTCCCTTCATAGTTGATATACCATGATCCTTCAATAATAAGATTATGTTCCTTACATTCATTCGTTCCTTCGCTCCTGTTCACCCATGGGAGTGGGTAGTGAAGTCCCATTATTCCAATATGGGCAAGTACATTGTGTGATGTACTGCTGTCGATTGTTCATGATGTTTTAAGCTCATGCCATGACTGAGTACTATGGTATGTGAGTAGTTTTTGTTGATTTCTACTTCGTTTCTTGTATGTGAATCATGCTTCTTGAGTTTTCTTCTTACAAATTCATATATATTCATTCATTCATTCATTCATTCATGGTTCATGATTCACCCACGGAGTGGGATGTAAAGACCCATCAATTCCAAAGATGGGCACGTAAGACCCACCATTCCAATGTGGGCAGTTTGGGACACCCGTATGAAACGTTCTTTATACGGGACTTGGGTCCCCGCATTTTGTTAAATGCGGGCTTAGGTGAACACCGACGGGTGTGTCACTAGCTATACCGGTATATGCATGTGTGTAGTCCCTTCATTTCATTCAATTCATTCATTCCATTCATTCAAATATTTGTTCTGTGATTTATTCATATTCTTCAATGATGTTGTCATGATCATGTTTGTTGTATGTCCCATTTATTTTCTGTACTTGCTGAGTCTCAGACTCATTCTTGCGTTGTTTGTTTTTTTAGGTGATCATTGATGTTGGCTCTATTGGGAGGGAGTAGACATGCACTACTCATTCACTTCACCTTAATCAAGTCCAAGATTACGATTTAGTTCTATTTTTCATTCGTTATTGATGAACTGTAATAAATAAATTTAGATGGTGAATGATACCTAGTGCTATGTTATGGTTGATTAAGTATTACTTGTGATCTTTGATCATTCCTTCGATATAATTGCTTGGATTCAGACTATATTCATGCCATGGTTCTATTGAATAGTGATATCTTTATGTCATTAGATGAGATAGTGTTCAAATTCTTCCGCATTATGGTTGTATGTTAGATTATTTAGGTGGCATCTTGGCTTCCAAATAGCCAGGGTGTTACACCGTGACCTCTAGTTGCTCGGGCGCTCACTAGTTAGCCAAGAGCATCAACGTTTCGTAGTTGGCATGGTAGCTCAAACGCCACCACCGCTCATCTCCGGTGCGCCACCGTGGGCCTCGTCGCTGGCACTGGCAGGTGCACAAGCGTGCAGGGCTTCCATTTTGGGCACTCACTAGCGCCGCCGTGGACTGGTTTGCTGGCGACGAGCGCGGCAAGGGAGCACCCGAGAGATCCTCTGCTTGTCCGAACCGGACAAGCACTGTAGCACATAATTAAAACATATTCACTGTCATTAGGGTTTAGTCATTGTTTAGCTGTTGGTTTAATTGCCGCTATGATTCAATGACATGCGGGCCCGTGAACAGAAATTGAGGAGTTGTTATGAATTGGTTTTCATATTGAGTCAATGACGCATGGGGCCCGGTACAATTAAGTGCACAGTGGACTCTAGTCCATGGACCGAAACACTGTGCATGTAGACCTTCGGCCCTTGCGCTATTCTTGTGAAGCAAGTCTATGACAGTGGGTCCCACTTGTCAGTAAATAGTTTTCTTTAGGAAAATATATGGGAAAGAAAATAAATCACTTGGACCCACCTATCAATCACTGAGCATTTTTGGTTAGAAAATAAATTGAAAAGAAAAAGAAATGGCCGCGGGTCCCACCTTTGAGAGAGAGAAATTCTCCCTCCCTTTTTAATTTTAAGGATTTTCAAACCAACCCAAATTGAAACCTTAATAACTTTTGCATTAAAACTCCAAATGAGTTGATTCTTTTTGCTAAATTCATATAAAATCATGATCTACCTAAATATATAAAAATATTTTGATTTTGTTACCGTTGGAATTATTTTGCATTATTTAATTCGTTTGTGGCTCTTTTTTATTAGACGTTGATTGCTCGAGCGAATACTTCTACGACCAACCATCCTCATATTCAGAACAACAAGAGCAAGGAAAGCACCTCCTTTTGTCATGTTGATCCTATTATTTTACTTATTGTACTTTGTTTTGAAAAATCTATTATGCATGCGTGTATGTTTTGCATGAAAATGCTATGTTTGGGAGGTTGGTAGTTGTAAATCCTATTCGATCAATATATCCTTGAATAATTGATGTCTTACTGTTGTAGCTATTAGATTATGAATTAGACAATATATAATGTCATTTGGGAGTTTTGAGTGCGATTATAGCACAACAGCTTAATAGAGCAATATATTTTCCATAAAAGCTAAAACAGGACAATATGAAAAACTTGAGTTTGGGAGATTTATGAAAATATCCAGAGGGGTGTACCTCTATTATTTTGTATAAAAATAAAAATGCAAAATCTAGTTTTCGACGTAGGCGAGTTATATTATATTATGAGAACAGTGAGGTGTGTAGCTCACTAGTAGATAGGGGGAGATTCTCGTCCGGGTCAATTAAGGACCGGACGCCAGTAACTCTAATCTAAGACTTAAGCGTACAACCATATGTGCCGGTATGGGATGACCTTAGCTAATTAAGTCATTGAAAACTAGCCTTGCACGTAGGTAGGCTGTAGAGTGCGGACATGGCCGGTGTAGGCATGTTCGAAGGGGCTCCGTTCACCGAGGCGTTGGGACCAAAGCCTTCCGACACAACTGTGAATGCCTCACTGAGACAGGGGCATAAAACCTGGGTGAAGTGAGGGTATTCATTCACTGGGCTAGTGCAAGGGTAAGACTAGGTGATGTCACTACTACACAAAGGGTCATCATAGACGGTTCTAAACCGTCATCACAGTCAGTTTCTGATCAGTCTGAATTTATGAGTCTGTTTTAGAGCCGTCTGTAATAAGTCGCAACACAGACGATTTTGTCATATAAACTGTCTGTGAAGGTCTACTATCACAGACGGTTTCCACTAACAACCGTCTATTATATGTCGGGTACCACAGACGGTTCTTTTTACTAACCGTCCAATCACAGACGGTCAGTAAAAGGATCCGTCTGTGATATCCGATATATCACAGACAGTTGTTAGTAGAAACCATCTGTGATAGTAGACCTTCACAGATGGTTTATACGATAAAACTGTTTGTGATAGTTCATTATACCTAACTATATATATTTTTTTAATTTTTGGCTAGCCTCAGGAATTGCTAGCCATACCCTCTCAAAACAAGCAAGCAGAAAACAGATAAATCAAAGATGAATCAATTGCTAACAACTCAAAGTGATCATTTACAACTCAATCAATTACAAAAGAATATGTTCAAGTATTGTCGCTAGAGTTACAATTCAATTACAACTACTCAAAGTGAATTATAATTGAATTAATTGTTTCAAGGTCGTTCAGCGGTGTCGATGGAGTGAAACTCTTCGTTGGTGTTAGCGATCTTCGTCTTTATGAAACCGGAGAGCAGTCCTCGAACCTCCGAGATCTCGCCCATAACGAATGAATCTAAATCGATATTCATGCCCTGTCGCTAGGAGGATTAAAGTAGTAAGCATATATATTTAAATTTATCATTAGGAAATAATTATTGTGAGATTGACAAACCTCTGGATCATTCGTCTTAGCACTCATGATTTGTTGCATATGACGACAAACGTAGAATGCACATAGGTGATCTTGTTTTTGCTGGTGGCACTGCAAAAATAGAATTACATATATATGTATAGTCAGTTCGAGATGCATTATTACGAAGTGTGATATAGGATTGTTGTGTTGTAGCGTGTACTGAAAATCGCGTCCTGTGTTGTAGTGTAGCGCTCGATTCCTTGTGTGTCTCAACCTCGGTAACATAGGCACTGAACGACCTACGTCATTCCAAAAAAGTTATCCTCGGCCATTTCAAACGAAGGACGACTACATTAGAGTTCGTGCTGCGTATAAAGTACAAATAAAATTTGTATAGCAAGTAGTGAAGCACTTTACATCTAGTTGTAGGTCACCAGTATGTAGTCCTTGTCGCCCTGAGCAAGCAATCCCATTGTTATGTAATTCACGACGTAGGATGCGTCTTCGGTGATGCATTGCTCAGAGATCAAGTGTGGGTCAAGAAAACCCACCGGTTCTCGCCATCGCCGGGCATTTTTCATCATGTATCTATACATAAGTAATGAGTTGTAACATTTATCGGTATTACGTGAATATAGAACTTGATTGTACACACTTACAGCATCCAACATCGTAGAAGTGAGGTGTCGAGGGCATTGAGGTTGAATATGTCGAATAAGTCTTCGAAGCCCACGACGAAGTGGCTCGGCTCGTGAAAGAAATGCTCAATCGTGTATCTGACGGTGATTCCAGTATTGCACCTCTTCTCTTTGGTCTTCCGCATGTACCAGACATACAAAGACTGGCAACCTACTCTAGCGCGGGCTAATACTGTGTCGGGGGCCAACGCACTTTCGAGGGAATGTTTCTCAGGCTTGGGAGGCGCCTTAATGTTCTTCAATTTTGATTTGGCCTTAACGACTCGCCCGCTACACATCTTCCCGTGAGACGACTCGGGAACCAATACGGTGACACGCTTTTCTTGTTCCTTTGGCGTCTTCTCCAAGGGAACCGATGAGACGGCCTTCCGAAGCGAAGGTTGAGGTGGAGTCATCAAGGGTCCTGTTGGAGAGGCATGGTGATGTCGAGATCACGGCATTGTAGGGTCTAGGGAGATGTCTTTCTTGGGTCATTGGATAAAAGTATATATGGCATCCCCTAGTGTTCTGATGTCTTCGTTCGGGCGAATCTCCAACGGGATGGCTATGAAATTATCATGTACCATGTCCACCTAGACCCTAGTGTAACCTTGCGCTAGTTGGGCACCATGCAGCACTGTCTCTTCCTGGAATGGATACGCTATCCCCCGCCTAGCCTCAATAAAAATAGACCCAACCAGCCTCACTTGGAGCTTGCAGGGCGTCGGCTCCTACAAAACGATACACAATTTGCTAAGGCATCCTATAGGTCTATCTTTTGGAGCATTTCAGAGATGTACATTACCTTGATGTTGTCAATAGGTAATTGGACATCGCCATGTTTAGAATTTTGCATGGACGCGACACTACTCCGATGTTGAGAAGGACTGGCTCCCAAAATAACGGGGGTGGCTTATGACTGGTTGAGAAGTTGATTTATTTGATCCTGCAATCTTGTTATCTGTCATTGAAATTTTGCAGCAAGCTTCGCATTAATCTCCTCTACCAACTGGTCCTCACGCTCGGCCTTGGATCTCTATCTACTCCTATACGTCTCGGAGTCGTCTGGGAATCCCTTCCTCCAAGGTACGTAAACCCCAAGGCCTTGCGTGCGACCCAGATGCTCCTTGTTTTCTAGGGCCATGAATAGTATATCCTTCTCCCTGATTGGTTCGAAGGAGCCTTGGAAAGATTCAATAGTCAATGCGCTCTGCAAGAGGCCATCATGTTATTTTAGACACTATAAAGTTATGGACTTATTAACAACTAGGTAGTTCGACATATTTACCAGACGTTGGGACACTTTCTCGTCTGTCAGGTTTGTGAAAGAGATGTCGTCCGAAGACGTGGCTGATGCCCTCGCTCTTAACTAGTTTTGTGCGTGCTCGTCTGTGATCCCAGCAAATGGCCGAGGGGTCTCCCGCCGGATTGCGTTCTCGTCTTTTTCCATCTATTGTGTGGTTTTACCCGTGTACCTAGCGGTGCCAAGTTTGTGGGGTGAGTGTTTTGTGCCTAGAGAGCCTTGTGCGCCATACTTTGCTCCTGAAATTCGATTGTCATCTTCATTCGCACAAAGACGTACCATATATCCCGCAACAAGAATTTATACTTTGTGAAGGGCATCCGACCCGTGTTCACGTACTTCGTGACAAGCGTGCTCTTAAAGGTCTTCCACGCGTGTCCCATCGTGAGCAACGCCTGCCATTCCACGCATGCCTGGTCTGCTTCTAGGATAGTAAACGAGCTTGAAATATCAGTACACAGCTGGCCTCTCTCTACGTCTGTCAGAGACTTCCAGGTTGGTATCGTGATGGGGACCCGTTCCCTTCCAAGTATCCCTCAAATGGTCTGGAATATTGCCGTTGCTTTCTTTGGACTCAGAGGGACCCTAACAGTACTGACCTCCGCGATGATCATTCGGCCCGCAGGCAATTTCAATATTCCTCTATTATCTTGCTTACGTACCACTTTCCTCGGAGATCCAGACGCATACGGTGATGTCGAAGACGGTGCGAATGCCATCTCGCTTACTTGCTATTTATATAAGTTACATACGTAATGAACTAAAATTTCAGAATTCAAAACACTAAGAGTTTAAATAAAATGGATCGCAAGTTGATATCGACTAGGTATTTTTGAAGATAATTTCCCTTGAAAATATATTTTATACAGAAAAATAGAAGTTACCCAACCATGAACTAAAATTGCCGTGTAAACAGATTAACTATATAAACAAATAGAATTTACCCAACCAATGAACTAAAAACATAATAATACATAATATAACATCTCAACTTATGCCTTCGGCCAACAGAAGGTCATCAATGCAAAATGATCACAGAATTGAACACTTCAATCTATAAGCCAACAAAACACTAACAAACTCAAAGCAATTCTTCCAAGTCATCTAAAGAGAATAATACGCTTAACACATATAAAAAAAAAATAGCAAAATGCTTGCATATAAGATGATGATGAGTGCTCTCAGAAGGTGAGTTACAAAAGAATTAATCTTTGTCATCTCAGCCCTTTAGATTATACTCTTCACAAATTGAATAAGATAACATGCTATCAGATTTGAGCTCTAAATAAACCTTGCCTAACTGACAAAAGAAACCTCATTCGAAAGAACTTACAGATGCAGCCAAAAATAGATCACATAACTCACAGAGTTCAACCAAAGACCTTTGGCCAGAAGAACCAGTAGCAACCAAACTATCCAAGTGATCAAGTTAAGCACAACAAGGTAACAGAACCTCTAGAGAGTAATATGCCAATAGCAAGAAGTTCTATTAGAGCTCAATCTAATCAAGTTATCATACCAATTTCAGTATCGGACCATCAAAATCATAGAGCAGTATATCAAGCCCACATAATTCACTTTGCTATATGTCACAGTGTATGAATCAATTCAGAACAACACACACATATATAATCAAAGTGAACTGCAATTGAACAAAGTAATATTCACAGAGCTGACGTGGAGGAGGAGTCTGAGTGGCGTGGCTCCAGTGTGGAGGAGGAGGCCGAGTGCCGTGGCTCGGGGTCGGAGGCATCTGGGAGGGAGTTTCTGGTGGCGCCGACGCGACTTGGGGGCGGCTGTCGGGAGGAGGCTTCGGGTGGTGGTGCTCGGGTGGGTAGGGGAACGGGCGAGAGTGGCTCTGGGTAGGGGAAGGGGCGAGTGACGAGAATAAAGGCGCAAACCCTACTGGTTTCCTACTAATAAAGGGATATAACAGATGGTTCTATTATGGAACTGTCTGTGATAAGTAATCATAGACGATTCTAAACTAGAACCGTCTGTGATTACTTATCACAGACGGTTTGTTGCACCTAGTCCTTTGGGATCAGTAACCTTCTGAGCAATTGAGTTAAAGAAATAACACATCCTCAAGATTGCCACTCGGACCTTGTTCGGCAAGATACTCCTAATTGCAACAGGAAGCATTTGTGTTATCAACATATGACAATCATGAGACTTCATACTAATTAATTTCAAATCTTCCATAGAAACAAGTTTCTTAAAGTTGGCAGAGTAACCGGACAGAACTTTCATACCATGCAAGCTCTGGCATAGTTCATTTCTCTCAGCCTTGGACAGAGTGTAGCAAGCTGGGGGAAGGTACGTTCGGCCTTTATCAGTCTCTTTTAGTGCTAGCTCGGTCCTTATGTTCATATCAACCAAGTCACGCCGTGCGTTGACACTATCCTTTGTTTTGCCACTAATGTTCAGTAACAGACCAATCAAGCTATCACATACATTCTTATCCACGCGCATGACGTCGATGCAACGATAAACTTCTAAGTGCTCCCAATAAGGCAAGTCCCAAAAAAATTGACCGCTTCTTTCAGATGTTCTTCTGACAGGTTCTCAATTTACGTCCCTTTCCAAGCACAACATCGATATCCATAACCATATCATAGACCTCTTTCCCTCTAAAATCCCTTGGAGCTAAACCGTCCTCCTTATTTTCATCGAATTGTTTCTTCATCTTGTGGTACGGGTGAATCCTAGGAAGGAACCTACGGTGACACGTGTATATAGTTTTGCACGAGTTGTTCAGCCATACACTCTCGATACCATCTAAGCAGTGCAGACAGGCTTTGGCTCCTTTTGTACCGAACCCTGATAGGTTACCAAGGGCAGGAAAATCATTGATGACACATAATAACATGGCACGTAAAGTGAAGTTCTCTCGTTTGTACGCATCCCATACTTGTACCACTTCGTTCCACAGTATCACAAGATCTTCTAGCAATGGTGCTAGGTATACATAAATATCATTCCTAGGTTGCTTCGGCTCTTGGATAAGTAGTGACATCAAAATGTACTTCCACTTCATACACATCCAAGGAGGAAGGTTGTACATACATAGATTCATGGGCCAGGTGCTATATCGGCTGCTCATGTTACCGAAAAGATTCATTCCATTTGTACTCAATCCTAACCTTATGTTCCTCGGTTCTGCACCGAAGTCTTCGAAGCTCCGATCGAAGTTTCTCCACTGGGTAGAATCAGCAGGGTGTCTTAGCTTTCCATCTTTCTTACGCTTCTCCGAGTGCCAACACAACAATCTTGCGTCCTTTCGGTTCGCAAATAAATGCTTCAAACGTGTGACTTCAAGCAGATACCACAATAGCAGGAGGTCCTTGCTTCAACTTAGCAGGATTCTTACGCTTGTATCGGGATGCTTTGCACACCAGACATACATACATGTCTGCATACTCTTTACGGTAGAGGATACAATTGTTCGGATATGCATGTATTCTTTCTACTTCCATTCCCAATGAAGAAAGAACCTTCTTGGCTTCGTAGGTGGTGCTAGGCAACATGTTTCCCTCTGGAAGGATGTTCGCTAGGAGACCTAACAACACCGTGAAACTCTTGTCGGACCAACCATTGCTTGCCTTCAATTTTAGTAGTTCAAGCACAGATAACAATCTTGTGTATTCCAGTTTGGAGCCAGGGAACAAAGGTTTCCTTGAGTCCTCCATTAAGCTCTTGAATTTACCAAACTCTTTTTCACTGTAGTTCTGTTCTGCATCGCGTAGCATCTGATCCAGATTGTCATCGTGAGACCTATCCTCATCAAAAGCACATGCCACATTTGGCATATCGTTGACTTCCTCGGCGATGTCATTATTATTAAATTGCTGTATAATCTGCTCTTCATCGTGACTGGTCCAACATGTATACCCCGTTTTAAAACTCCTTCGAATCAAGTGCGCTTCGATCTACGCTGGGTTGTTAAACATCTTCATATTACTACAATCTATGCATTGATAGTATATAAATTTTATCCCCTTCTTCAATATATCCTGCTCAGTGGCTCTTCTAAATGCGGACACACCATTAATGTACTCTTCACTCACACGGTTCTCATCGTACATCCAGTTTCAGTCCAACTATGCTACACACATAACAAATTAGAGTTAAATTAGATTAGTGCACACAACTACTCTTCCTATTGACCAAACATACTAAAATTGATTAGCGATTAACCTAGGATAAATATAAAGGATTACAGATCATTACCCTTAGAGCTGTCGACGAAAATCCCAAATATCCCACGAGATCCTCCTCTCTTTCTTCCTCCTTTCCTTCTCCGATCCCTTCTTCCTTCCCTTATCCTCTCTTTAGCTTCCTCCTTTCCTTCTCCTCCCTGCCTCATTCCTTCCCTTCCTTCTTTCTAAGGTGGTGCAATGGGGAGGAGGCAGTAGGGGTGGCGGCTCAAACGGGAGGGGGTGGAGGTGCTAGGGGCAAGGGCAGGGGGTCTGTCGGGACGGCCGAATATTTAATGCCCGCATATCATAGATGGTTCTTCTTAAGAACTGTTTGTGACGTTTGCAATATCACAAATGGTTATTGTTAAGTATTGTCCATGATAATTCACAAACGGTTCTTAACAATAACCGTCTGTGACGTTTGTGATTATCACGGACGGTTCTATTTACAAACAGTCTGTGATAATTACGTATCACAGACAGTTCTAGGCATTGCTATATATCACAGACAGTTCTTAATAATAGCCATCTGTGATAAGGCGTCTAGAATAGCATGTTTTGTAGTAGTGTGGAAAGGCTTCGACACATGCTCTAGACTGCTTACCTACGGTAGTGAGCGGTGGTATCGACAGATGCCGAACAAACTAGAGAATTCATGTACTATGGGTAAAGTTGTACATTTCTGTAGAGTGTAAATCTATTTAAATAGGCGTGCTCGGGGTCTTGAGCATGCTTAGTGCAGATGATATGGGTTTAGTTTTGATTTTCAAAAACCGTTTTATTGGAAAAACAAGGGCAATGACTTGTGGGTTTTTCTTTGAGTTAACTGCCATGTTATGGCTGAACATGAAATATGGCTTGCAACCGAGGAGGGTTGCGAGTTGTTGTTAAAATGAAATGTTGCTCGCAGCTGAGGAGGGTTGCGAGTTTTTGTTATTATTATCCATTCAGTTACTTACTGTCTTGTGTCTATTATCCATTAAGCCGAGGAAGGTCGAAGAACACAATAAAAAACATGATTTGTGGCCGTTCGACAGACGACATCTTGTGCACCACGCAGCAAGTGGGGGGACCGTGCTCACCTGCCAGGTCATCACGACCTAGCGAGACCGGCCAGCATCGTAGCACTCCACGTCGGTCATCCACGGGCCAGATCTGTGGCGAGGTAAGTTACGCACAAATCTACATTCTGTTTTTTGGTTTTGCCTTACGTTCCGCTAACATCATGTCGTTCTCCCATTGCTGGTCCGTCAGGATGCAACACTTCTGTCATCCACACCCCCGGTCATCTGCACTGCACATTCGGGAGGTACGAGATTCTCAATTTATGTCCAGGCTATTTATTTTGACTAACATCGTTCCGTCTTGCAGCCTTCGGTTGACCATGGGGGTGACGGCCATCCATCCAGTGACGAGGATATGGGACTCCCAACTCCTGCAAGGCAGTAGTACACAGGGTTTGGAGCGTACGCGGGGGTTGGACCGTCTACAGGGTTTGGAGCATGCGCAGGGCAGAGCTCCTCCAGGTTCACTGGCACACTGGACGTTCAAGGCCAGATCTTCTCCGCACGACCGGAGTTGCAGACATCGTACCTTAGGGGCGGACAATTCGGGAGTGCATTTATTCACTCCCTCGTTCATGACATCATTGCAGGTGGCCCCCAGGTCAGCATGTCCTCAGCAGGACGACATCGACGCTTACCAGACTCAGCTTCCTCTGAGTCATCTTGCTGGTGCACCTCCGCCTACTCAACAAACCCAACGGTCTCCGTACCCCCTCCGATCCGACAAGCGTACTCCGGACTGGCTGACGTATCCCACGAGACATGCTTGACGCAAAACAAAGACGCGGAGGTAGACGCAGTGAGCAGAGAGCAGTGGCTCAGACGAGTGAGCCATATTGTATCCTGTGTACCCTGATCAAATAGGATAATCTTTGTTAATTTATCAGTTTAATGTGGATGATATTCTTTAACACTGTATTGTACCACATGCTAGATTATATATTAATTAATCTGTCTCTATCTACCTTTACTTGTTGACTTGAGCTGGAGATGCAGGCTACATGGCTAGCTAACTTTGTACAGACCTGCATATTTGCTTGTACACTATCGTAATAAAGCATCGCAAACATGCCGAATTTTTTTTCCGTAAAGAGCATTTTTGCGATGCGTTATTATGGAAGTAGCGCCCGTCACAACAAAATAGCAAATCTAAAGCCTCGTTTGCATGATCACCAGCCGGACACGATGTCCACACGACATGTCGCCTCGTCTGGCCGATCACGGGTTGGACACCCCTCCACGTCCCTCATCCGGCTAGTCACGGGCTGGACGCCGCTCCATGTCCCTTATTCGGTCGGTCAAGGGTCGGACGACCTTCCACGTCCCTCGTTGACACCCTCCATGTCCCTTGTTCGGTCGGTGTAATACCCTGGCTGTGCGGAAGCCAAGATATTACCTAAAAGACTAACATACATCAACAATACGAAATACTTTCATCCATCTATCAACTAATAACCAGTAAGAATCAACAATTGATAGAATGAACATAAGAATTGAAAGCAATTTAACAACATATCGACTCTATTTACCTAATCATGAAGAATCATCTATGATAATCATATCAATAGACTATACGAAGATCTTAGGCAATTACCAATTCAATCATATCATAAGAAAGGATAACATCAACCATCATACTCCAGTTATTACAATCCAAAGATTATCGAAAGAAAGGTAATAACAGGTTCATTTAATTAACAAGTGAATAATGTGAAGTGAATAAATGATTCGTGACTATTCCCTCCCAAGCATGCCGTCTTCAATGTTTACCTAAAACAAGTAAACATGGCAAGAATGAGTCCACGACTCAGCAAGTACAACAGAACAATATGAACCAAACTGAATAAGAACGTAATAGAATGAACGAGTAAGAACATAACATCACATAATAGAATTCGAATGTAGAATGAACGAATAGGAACATAACAGTCATATTATAGGATTTGAATTTAGAATAACAAAAATCATATGAATGAATGAAATGCATGAACTCCACTTCCGCTTATATGCAGATAGCCGGTGACACACCCGCCAAGAAATCACTTAGGCCCAAGATTTAACAAAATGCGGGGATCCAAAGACCGTATGAAGAACGTTTCATACGGGGATCCAAATCTGCCCACATTGGAATGGTCGGTCTTATGTGCCCATACTGGAATTGATGGGTCTTTACATTCCACTTCCGTGGATGAAACATGAACAATGAATGAATGGAGTGAATTATGAATAATGAAAGACATCATCTCATTAAACATGGATTAACGAACGTGAAAAGAACATGAAGCATTGAATCGACTCATGGATCATAGAAATAACAGTATGAATAACAAACACTTGGCATTCACCAACAATAAGAATCACAAGGTACTTGCACATATTGGAATAATGGGACTTCACTACCCACTCCCGTGGGTGTTTATGAAAGAAGGAATGAATGAATATATCGAACGTAAACATATTACCGAATAATTATGGTATATCAATTATGAAGGGAAACAAGAAATACCGGAATTACCCATTGCACATTCGTCAATCAAGTGGAACAAATAGCAATCAAGACAAATCAATTGTACTTGCCTTTCGAACCGCGATGTGTTAGGAGGCAAGGACGAAGTCACTAATCTCGAACCCTCTCCTCCTACACAATTGATTTACTTGAATAAGAAACAACGTGAATAGGACGTCACTCGAAATGCTTAATCGCAGCATCCTAACTCTAAGGTTCACAAAGTCGATCTACCCAAATAAACCAATAGTCTAGCAGGACGATAAACGGGACAGCGATACTGAAAGAAACACAACTTTTCCTCTGAGACTCGAAACAGAGTGCTCTCAGATCCTATGGAAAGATAACAATATCCTCCACAAAATTCTAGTTGGCGGAATCTCTCAATTCTACCAAAAACCTAAGTTAACAATCCTATGAAAGTTGAACATCCAATCTGTTTAACAGAACCACATAGCAGTAGAGAAATAATCATATCTTTTGTTCTACCAATCCAAATTGAGTGTTCTTTATCAATCTGGAAAGGTTAACAAAAATTATACAACAACCTAGTTGGGTGAAAACCCTTAATCTGCCCTTAACTTAATCATAACTTAATAGACAAATTGACAGTTAATTCACGTCAGATTTTCAGGACAGCAGGAAAGAATCTATCATATCTTTTAAACCATAAATCGGAATGGAGTGAACTTGGTGTCTACGGAAAGCTAAGACCGAATCCCACATATCTCTAGGAGATGGGATCCTAAAATTCGGATCCTAAACACATGAAAACAGACGCCAAAAAACAGGACAGAATCTGTCCTAACCGCAGCAGGGATGTCGATCCCTAAATCATAACCAATTTCGCATCTAATATGATTCAAACAGCGAGGAATCGTTCGTTACCCTTGAAGACAACGTGCCCGCTGAATTTCCCCGTGAGATTCTCCTCTCTCCCTTTTCCTTTCTTCTTCTTCCTTCCTTTCCTCCCTTTCTCCTCTCAGCATAGCAACGGGGATTGCTACAGCATAGCTACAAAGCACTGTATGCGGCAGATCAGAGCAGCTAGGGTTTCCCCCCCAAGGCCCAATGCCCAGGTTGCCGAAAAACTGCAGAAATCTCCTATTTCTTATTCCTAATTTCTCTTTTGAACGCTTACTTTTATAGAATAAATCGAAGTATTACAGTCGGTCACACACCAGACCCCTCCACCGTCCCCTCACCGGCTGGGCGACGCATAATTAACGCCCGCAAATGATTGGTGAGCAGTTGTCGGACCCGAGAGTAACACCCCTAGATCCTTTGGGTATTCTACACTAGTGCCTGGAATAGTAGCTAGTATATACAGTAAACACATATGGTAACATCCATAATTCGCACAACTTTATTAATAAATATCAGAGGTTAATACAAGAAAGGCCTCTGAGCCAACAATAAAGAACACAACAAAACATGAAGAAGAAGTAGTTGAGCCCAGCAAATCTGCCGCAGGCAATCGACTGGGGTAACGGCCTAGTCGTCGAGATCCACACCGGTAGTGAAGTCTTTCTCCTCTAAACAACATTTTATTAAGCAAGTGTGATTACAAAAATGTACTCCGCAAGTTACACCCAATAACAAAATTATAATGCATGCATGGATATTTCAAAGGAAGGCTTATATGGTTGATTTCGCATAAAGAAATGTTTTCTTTTCAAATATTTATACTAAGTTCCAAAGCAGTTATTCTCTAAGTATAATTCATTTTCTAAATTATCAAATTTTATAGTAAGATAACATCCATACAATAATTGGTGAAGGATACCCTCCTATCATATGGCCAACAGCCTAATTTCCCAATTGGATAAACTATCCAAAATCGTTTGATAAAGTTTTTTGAAATTAAAACCAAAGTCTAACTTTGAGTGGTTTGCTCAGCATGTCCATGATCGTGGACACGGCTATTCGAATAGATTTACACTCTACAGAGGTTGTACGACTTTACCCACAAGAGATAATCGACTTATAATGTCCGCTTCACACACTTCCGTAGGTGTCCGACTAAGTGATTATCATAAGGCCTTTACAATGCGACATCCCAACGTAGTTATGCCCGTTAAGGTTTCACTTCCTTTGGATTGAACAGTCCACCAGAAGCCCCCTCTTGCGCCATGTGGGAACATATAAAAAGTAGGTCATTCTGACACCCACACAACTAGATGGCACAACCATGGTGAAATGTTGCAAATTATTTAGCCTAGCCCGTCCGACGCCAGACTTGTGGTAGTACGAAGGGGCTTAGCAAAATGTGGCTCAAATATCTTTCCTTAACTGACTTGGGCGACTTCCAATAAAACACTAGTCTCGATCATAGAAATGACTCGAACCCGTGTATCGACATGCACCATCCAAGCATCCATTTCGCCCAAGTCTAAACCAACTTTTATTTATTTTCCAAGTTAAATCATTTGCTAAAATTTCTATGGTAAAGACAATACCATAGCCTCATTTTAAATCATAATTGAATATTTGGCTAAACTCCCCAAATTCAATATTTTTGGTCTAATCTTGTCTAAGCATAAGTTTTTCAATATGTTCTAGTTCATACTAATGTACCAACTAGATTTTAACTATGGTATCAGGGAATGGCTAATTCAATAACAAAATTGGCGATGCAATGGAATTGGGAATAACTTAAAGCTAGCCTAAAACAGGAATTTAAATTACTTAAATATAAATACGCATGCAATAATAATTTAAAACAAAATTTAAATAATTTAAAATACTTGGATTCCAATATGATCAGAGATGTAACTTGCCTTGCTCAATTAGTTGTTGCTCTCCGAAGTCGTCGAAATCTATACACGAAAACAAGCCAAATTCAAACAAATTCAAATAAAATACATATAAACTCCAAAAATTATAAAATTAGTATCAATAGAAACATATTTAAATTAAATGAATTTAGGAAAAAGAATCGACAGAATAGGAGTTCGTATGAAGGAGAACGAATATTCAGAAAGTAGATTATCACACGAAATGATAGAAAAAGGAAAAGAGGGAAGATGCTCGAAGATGCTTTCTAATATTACAAGGAATGCATTGCATAATGGGCCCACAGGCTTAGAGAGACAAAAAGAGAAAGAGATGAAGGCAAGAGCCAATGACATGAGGACCCCACTGTCATTCTCTCAAATAAGAATACACAGAAAACAATTTCAAAGTAGAGAACAGAGGAGCAACGGTAGCTTGGGCATGGCGGCGGCGCCAGCAAGGTAGGCAGCGGTACGGCCGGCTGAGGGGGAAAATGGGGCACCGACGAGGTGGCGACATGGCTGGAGGGGCACGGGGGTGGCAGCACAGGCACAGGCACACGGGTGCATGGCGGGGGAAATGGCACATGCACGGGCACGACGTGGCCACGGGGATGGCGCAGGTCCACTTGGGGTGGCTGAGGAGGCGGCTCCACGGCGGCCATTGCCGGCGGTGAGGAGCTTGCGGCGGTAGGGCTCTACAGAGAGGGAGAGGATGGCAGGAGGTGGGGGAATGGAAAAGGAGGCCTAGGAATGCAACATGGCGCATTTAGGGAGGGAAGGGGGGTGACCAGAATAGGGAATGAGGAAGGGGCAGCGCGGCTGGAGTTGGGAAAGAATGGGGGGTGGGGGCTCGGGTGTTCTGGGCGCGGGGAGAGGGAAGGAGAAAGGGGAAGGGGAAGGGAGGAAGGGGGTGTTGGCACCTTTTATAGGGAGGGAAAGAGGGCAGGGCGTCCTGGGGAACATGGGCGGCGTGTCGGGCGCAGGCGCGGTGGTGTCAGGGCGTGCACAGCATGGGACAGGCCTGGCCGGGAAGTGGGATTCACGGCGCGGCGTCGGTGGCAGCCGCACAACACGGGGATGAAAGGAAGGCAAGGGGGGTCCGGGTGAATATGGCGGGGAATGTGAGCGCGCAGGGTGCGGGCATAAGGTAGATGAACCCAGTGGCACATGCAGCTGGCAGACGGCGGAATGAATGGCAGCGATGACGCCGACGCTAAGAGGAGGTGGGGCTGGTGGCATGGCGCGATGACGCCAAGGCAAAGGAGGTCAGTGGCCGAGGCGCTGGTAGGCGTGGGTGCGGCATGGCCAGGCTTGGCACATGCGGCCATGGCAACGGGCCTTCGGTGAAGACGAACAGGGACTAGAGGAAAGAAAAGAAAGAAGAGAGAAAAAGGAAAGAAAGAAAAATGAGAAAAAGAAAAGAGAGAAGGAAAAAAGAAAAAAGAAAAAAGAAAAAAAAGAAAAGAAATGGGCTGGGGAAAATTCAAATTTCAAAATTTGAACTTGGAAATTGGCGAAGAAATCTGAATTTGAGATGAATTCAGAATTTTCCACAAAAAGATTTGATTTGCAATAAAGATTTGAATTTTGAACTTGGATTTAATAATTTTAGGAATTCCAAAAGAAATCCAACACATTGAAATAAATAATTTAAATTAGATTTTTCAACAGAGAAAAGAAATTTTAGGAAAATCCGTAAAATAAATAGAGTTCCAAGGAATAACAAAGGGACTTTGGAAAGTCCGAAAATTCAAAAAATGAAATAAGACAATTTTTTAATTTAATTGAAGTTTCATTTATTCATATTAAAATGGTTTATTTTCTAAAATTTTAAATAAAGATTTAACAAATCAAGAAAATTCCAACTGGTTCCTTTGATTTTTAAAGCTTCAAAAAACCCCAAAATTGGGAGGTTATTTTTGAACTTAATAAAATTATTTCCAATTTAATGTTGGCTTTTATTTTTACACATAATTTTTTTAAGTTTCGGATACTAGGAAAAATATTTTTAAATACAAGAAAATTTAAGAAATTAATTAAGTTTTTCTTTTTAACTTTAAATACAAGAAATTCATAGAAAACTCAATAAATTTTATTTTTGACTTTTAAAACTAGGAAATTCAGGAAAAGTAAGGAAACTCTTTTAAAACTCGGAAAATCCAATAAAGTAATAATTTTAATAATTTTATTTTTTGTAATAGAACTTTGGGATGTTACAACAGTGAGCATTTGGTGAGCAGGGAGCACTTGAGAGTTTGGTGATGAAGTATTTTTGGTTGGTTCTTGTGGCTCTATAAGTTATGCAAATAGACATGAAAACATAATGCTGCAAAAATTAATTTGGATTAGCCACGTGAGATATTAGCAAATTAAATAGCACGTTGAGAAGGAGGCTACAGGACTAGCTAAATTTGTACATACTTGCGTTTTTGCTTGTATGACTAGCTAACATGCAAAGGAGTTGCTTCTACGAAGTGTACAATATTGTATGCGTGTTTGGAGGTCGTAATCGCCAGTACTGTTCATGTACATGACTAGCTAACTTTATACGTACCTGCGTATTTGCTTGTATGACTAGCTAACATGCGAAGGAGTTGCTTGTACCACAGTGTACAATATTGTATGCGTGTTTGGAGCTCGTAATCGCCAAAACTGTTCATGTCGCAAGACCTATATTGTTTCATATAAAAAGAAGGAAAAAGCGTTCTAGAAAAAAGCTGTGGTGTATCAACAACGATGTTAATATGTTCATCGAATCTTTTTGAGCTAGACAGGATCATTATCGCTTAGTTTATTACTTCTCTGCATATTTTAGTTCCCTGCATACATGCAAGCTAAGTTTGTTTAAGTGTTTTCTGTACTTGGTGTTCCGATGGAGAGCGTAGACCGAAGACTAGCATACAGTACATACTCCCTACCTGATTGGGTACCTATCTTACTTGTTAATTCTTGTTTACTTGATGCCTGTTAGTCCACTGACTAGCATACAGTACATACTCCCTACCTGATTTTGGGTACCTATATTATTTGTTAATTCTTGTTTACTTGATGCCTGTTAGTCCACTTTCAATCTGCTAGTCCTCTGCTCTAAAGATGGCAACGATAATTTGATACCCTACCATGCATACCTCACTACTACAAAAGAGGTAATATTGGACGCCTCATTATAGATGGTTCTCCAGAAACCATCAATGTTATAATTATCACAAACAGTTTTGCAATCGAGACCATCTATGTTACTAGCGATGGGTTGAATTGTCTATGATACATCAGCTATCACAGACGGTTTTTAATAAGAACCGTCTGTGATAATTCCCAGACAGTTATTAAGAAGAACTATCTGTGATTATTGCAGATTTCACAAACAGTTTTTTTTAATAATAACTGTCTATGATAATTTAATTTTGTATCACATACGGTTTGTGGTTGGAAGTGTCTGTGATATGTTCAATGCCACTTCGGCTCCCGCGCGATGCATCTCTTCGTCTCTCGACCCGTCTCTTCATCTCGCATGCTTCCATATCTAGCAGTATTTA
This sequence comes from Phyllostachys edulis, assembly GCA_036346405.1. Taxonomy (NCBI): domain Eukaryota; kingdom Viridiplantae; phylum Streptophyta; class Magnoliopsida; order Poales; family Poaceae; genus Phyllostachys; species Phyllostachys edulis. Next base: position 42,589,459 of record CM070561.1, read on the forward strand.
AGCGAGTTCCTGCTGTATTGATACATACGCAGCGCTATAGCTAGTACCGTGCCATGGTGAGCACACAGAGCATCGCGATGCCCCGTCTCGTCGACCTCGTGGCTGCGAGCTCTCCTTAGCCTATGGCTGACCTCTGCAGCCTATGAGCCATGTACGTATTTATATACCTACAAAAATATGTACTACTATTTGTGGCGGCAACCAATACATGCATGCATATACATGTTACTAATATGACCATATTTGGCCTTTTAATTTTCTCTTATGGAGTTAATTTTCTCATGTGGAGTTACAAGGCCATGTATAAGGCGTCCAAAGAGCGTGCTGTGGGGATGCGCGTGGCACTGAAGTGGGAGGAGGCGATGAAGTGGTTGGACAATGAGTGCTACCTTGCCATCGTTGACCACCTGGCCGGCGCCGGCAACCTGGAGGCCTGCTTCATCGCCGGCCTCGCGCTCGTCTTCGCGCACCAGAACATGCAGTGTGGCCTCGTGTGCCACGACCGGGCAGCCGTCGCCGGCCACAAGGCCGTGGCCTACGTGCTTGGCCTCCTCCTCTACATGGCCGGTGAGGCGCGCGATGTTGGGAAGAACTACATCAGCCAGGTCGAGGGCGAGCCTATCGACGACGGATGCGAGACTGCCAAGAGGACCAACCGGGAGTGCAGGCAGCACTGGAGGCTCGTTGCGGACGCGGCTCAGGAGGCGACATGGAAGAAGATGGCCGAGCCACAGGGCTAGGTGTTGGCACTGCCGGAGGATGGCCACCGGTGCACAAGCACTGACTGCGGCTTGACGAAAGGGTGGGGCGACTATGTTGTCTTCTGCAGCGACGGTTGTAGGATTAGGCATGAGTACGCCAAGTTCTTTGCACAGGTGTTGAACTACTTGTTGAAAAATTAACGGTTTTAGCATAGTTTTAGCAAATATTCAGATATAATTCTTTACTAATATGTGAATATGTCATATTTTCTGAATTTGGATTTATGTATATGAGAATGTATATTATCATAGATAGTTATTTATTGGGATGTGTATTTATCACAGACGGTTCTACTTTAGAACTGTTTGTGATGTGTACTTATCACAGACGGTTCTACTTTAGAACCGTCTGTGATATCCAACCCTATTTATATTCGGACTCTAGGGTTTGCCCGCGCCCCCACTCAAACGACTAATTTTCTCCTCCCCCAAGCCTGTCTCCGCCGTCCTCGACGGCGTCTCCTCCTCGAGCCCAGCGGGCCTCTTCCCTAAACTCGTCGTCGCCTTCCTTGATTTCTCCTCCTCCCCGAGCCTGGCGCGCCTCCTCCTTGAACTCGTCGCGCCTCCTTCCCCGAACTCGACGCCCTCATCCATCGAGCCCAGCGTGCCTCCTCCCTGAGCCCGCCTCCTCCCCTCCCCGAGCCCGTTGCCGCCGTCCTCGAAGTCACCTCCTTCTCGAGCCCGGCGCGCCTCCTCCCTCGAGCGCCTCCCAAGCACCACCAAGGTAAGCTAGCCACCCCTGGGCCACCCCCCGGGCCATCCCATTTTTTCATATCACCTTGCTTGTGTTGTGCTATTGGATATATTCAATCTGTATGATTTGTATGTGCCTAGCACTCGGAGATATTACAAAGTGATTTTTTGTGGGCTCGGTGAATTGCTCTATGATGAATTGATGTCACAAATGCAATTGGATGTGATATTGTGTATAGATTGTGCCTTAAGCTGTTAGATTACCTATTGTTATCTATTGTTTCGAGTATGCAATTTATACATTCTGATATACTTGCTGTCTTGTAGAAGTTTTAGTCTTCTAGTCTATTTTTCTATGATTATTTACAATCACTAATCTACATCACAGTTGGTAGTATCTTGATAGATTTTGTTCCTGTGTACAACAAAGTTAATGTTGGATGATTTGCTTGAACTAGTCTGAATAGATTATCAAGTTTTATTTTGAGCTCAAGGCCTAATCTATAAAGTGTCATATTCAATTTGTGATTACATTTGGCATGAGTGTTGTGATGGCTAAGTTTTAATCTTGTGCAACTAGCCTTCTAAGAGCAATAATCAATCTTCTAAATCTTAGCTTTATGCTGATTTTTATTATGCACATATTGTGTGTGTTGAGCATATTATTCCTTTTAAATGACTTGAAGGATTCACATGCTTATATGCCAATTATGTCATTTAATTGGTGCCGGAAATATGCTTTATTCGTAATTAATTTTGCAATACAAAAGAATATAACAGAAGGCAAAATTTGCTATTCCATTCCAAAACAAGACCAAAATGAGTCAAAAACTACTACAACACCTCTTCACCTGCCGCTCGCCATTCATTTCACCTTTGTCTGTGTAACAGCACAAAATTTCAATTTCTGAAAAAAAATTTAAAACTTATTTATTTTAGTGGATTTTCTGAATTTTCTTAAAGCTTTCCTTAATAACCTTAAAGCTAAAACAAATTTAATTACAAAAACAATTACAAATTTTAAGTTGGAATTATTTTATTTAAGTCCAAAATCATTCTAGGAATTTCTATGAATTTTTCTAGAATTTTTGGAAATTATTTGCTATTTTCTAAAGCCTCTTTTAATTATCAGAATTAAAACAATTGGAAAACAAATAGAAAATACCTCAGCAGTGAATGGGCCGAATCTGGCCGGCCCATTTCTTCACGCCAAGACGCCAAGACGCCCGAGCCGCCCACGCCAGATAGTCGCCTCATTGAATCGTGGCCCTTGGATTGGAATCCAACGCCCATACATCACTCTCTCCTTTTCTTTTTCATCGCGAATCGACGCAGGCCCGCCTGCGCGCCTCCTACCTTGCCTTCCCTTCTCTCAGAGATCGCACGCGACGCCATTAGCGCCCGCCGAAGCTTTCCAAATTCGCCCAAATCCGCCGGATCCTTCCCGATTTTGTGCGATTGATTTCACGCGTCAAATCGCGCCCATCACGGCTTCCCCCTTCCATCTCCGGCCAGAATCACGTTGATTTCACCTCGGACCCGCGGAGATCTTCGTGCTCTCCACGCCACCTTAAGCTCGCCTGCGCCCTATAAATAGGTGCTCCGGGACCGCCTCCCTCATCTCATCTCACCGCCACCACCCATCGCTCCCCTCCTCCTCTCTAGCTCCGTAATTTCAAGTTTTATCGCCGGCGACCAAAGGGGCTTCCACCGTCGAATTCACCACCGTCAAGCCCTCTCCGGCCCCATCTCCGCCACCAACGGCTTCGCCGTGTCGCCGCGACGCCCGTGCGCGCTCCCAGTTCGCTGGAGAATCCCCGGAGCTCCTCCCTCGTCGACGACCGCATGCCGCCGCCGCCAAACCTCACCGCTGACGACCAAAACGTCCCGTTCCGCCGCCCCAAGGTAGCGCACCAGGACCCCCATCTCATCCTCTCTCTGTTGGTATCACCCACACGACTCACCGCGGCGTAGAACGCCGGCGAGCTCGCCGCCGGCCTCGCACCTTGTCGGGCTGACGTGGCTCGGCCACGTCATTGCCACCACATCGCCATATCAACATCGGATCGACGTGGTCGCTGCGTGGCGCCACATCACCTCACACCGCCACATCCGCACAACCCATGAGCCCAAAGGTTCCGTGGACTTAGTCCATGTAAGCCGTATCTATGACACTTGGGGCCCACACGCCGAGAATTAAATTAATTCCCTTATTTCCGAAAATCCCAGGGCTGACATCAGCCTTGCGCATTAAAGGGATTTTCCTTTAGAAAAATAAATCAGGAAATTCATTTCAATTGCAGATTTAGGTTTAAAATTTGTAAAATTCATAACTTTTGCATCCAATCTCCAAATTGGGTGTTCCAAATTTCTAAATTCATGTAAAATCATTATCTAGCTAACTAAACCAAAATTATTTAATTTGAAGCTATTTTGAATCTGTATTTAAATTTAGAAATCCCTTTTAAATTTTAGATTTAGGTTAAAACTTGTAAAACTCATACCTTTTGAACCTCAACTTCAAATTGAGTGATTCAAATTGCTAAAATCTTAGAAAATTATTATCTAGCTAAATAAAATAAAATTATTTCATTTGGAGTTAGTTTGATTTGTCTTTTTGGATTTATTTGAATTTGTCGTACTTTCACGTATAGACTTTGACGATTCCGGAGAGGTAGATCCTTCAGAGGGTTTAGAATCTCAAGACTTCAACGAAATCAAGTTACATTCTTGACCATTTTGATCCCAGTATTTCAAAGTTAATTAATTCTGTTTTTAAAGTTATTATTGCATGCATATTTTCATTCAAGTTATTTTAAATTCCTGTTTTAATGCTTAGTTATGCCAACTCCTTCGTATAGCCAATATTGATGTTTGGAATGCCATGCCCTTGTCACCTTAGTAAAATAATTAAGATAGTTATGCTTAGTCATTGCTTAGACCAAAAGATGTTTTGGGGAATTTTGCCAAAATACAAAGTGTTCCGAAAATAAATCTATGGTATTGTTTTTACCATAGATGTTTGGAAAATGTCTTGACAAAGGAAAAATAAATGAGATTGGTTTAGACTTGGGTGAATTGGATTGTTGGTGGGTGCAAGTATATGCACGGGCTCAATCTGATGAATGGTTGAGGCCTGTGGTTTGTTTTGGAAGTCGCCCGACCATATAAGGACCGGTCATGTCATGGATGTTAAGCCAAACTCGTACCACCACAAGTCCGGAATGGGACAGACTTGGCCAAATAAGCTATATTATCTCACCATGTTTATGTCTTGGAAAGATGTGGGAGTCGTGAAGACTTATTGATGATACCCACATGGCGCAAGAGGGTGGTCGTTTGGTGCGAAGCCTTCAATTACTTAAACCTTAGCGGGCATAATTATGTTGAAATAATGTAGGGTAAAGGCCTCGTGATAGTCGCTTAGTCGCACGCCTACTAAGCGTGTATTGGCCGACATAATAAGCAAACTATCTCTTGTGGGTAAAGCTGTACCAACTCGCAGAGTATTAATCTATTCAATAGCCGTGTCCACGGTCATGGACATGCTTAATGAAGCCACTCGAAGTTAGTCTCGGTTTTGTTTGAAAAGACTTTATCACCGGTTTATGAAAATGGGTTTGGGCGTAAGCTTCGGTGTAAGGGGGTAGTCCTTCACCATTTGTGTATGGAGGTTCATCCTACACTGGACATTGAGAAATCAAAATATGATTTTGATCTTAATAAATTCTGAAAATGGCCTTGGAAATTACTAAGAATATTTAAACTGAAAATGCTGTCTTATGCAAATAAACCCTGCCAATACCCTTTGCTTACTTTATGCATGCATTCAATCTGTTATTTTACGGGTGTAACTTGCAAGCACGGTAGTAGTGCTTACTCTTGCTGAATAATCTTTATTCAGGAGAAGACCTCTATCAAGACGGTGAGGACCTCGATGCTTAGGCCACGCTCCCCAGCACGATTGCTCGTGGCTAATCGCTGGGTCTACTATCGCTATATTATTTCATGTGTTTCACTTTATTTGGCCTCGCCCGCTTATAATAAACTCAATAATTATTAATAAAGTGCGTGATATGTTTTGATTATCACTTTTGTTTAACTGTGTACACTAGAAATCCTGGACTAGTGTATGAACACAGAGAATTCGCGATCCTTCGCTCCCGGGTTCGACAGTCTGTGTAACATGTGTTCATGCAGGTCAAGTTCTCCTCCAAGCAATGGCTGCTTGTGCCTTTAAAACCGGCTTTATACGTATGTATGTACATATACGTGTATATACGTATATGTATATATACACGTACGTGTATATATACGTATGTATATACATATATATGTAGGTATATACACACACACACACACACCTACATATATACATATATACATATATACATAGACATATACATACATACATATATATACATGTATACGTATATATACATACGTATACATGTATACGCACGTATATATACATACATATACATGTATACGTAGGTATATATACATACATACATACATATATATATACACACACACACGTATGTATGTATATATATATATATATATATATATATATATATATATATATATATATATATATATGTATGTATAGTAGTCCCTTGATAGCTAACTCGGGGCCTGAATTCAGCTAGCTAGCACACGCCTTGGGCGTTCATCCTAAACGTGAAGATGAACCACGGTCTACTTCATCGAACCTGACGTACTGGAGTGTGTGATTTGCTTTCATGCCAATCCTCCAAGTCAGTTCTACTACTATTACTTCTGAGGCTGTGGTTTAGGAGGATTCTACAAGCATACGGAGGATTGGCATGAAGCAAATCACACACTTTAGTGTGTCAGGTTCGTTGAAATAGGTCGTGGTTCACCTACACGTTTAGAATGAACGACCAATGAGCGAGCTAGCTAGCTGAATTCAGGCCTCGAGTTAGCTAACAAGGGACTACGATGTGTGTGTGTGTGTGTGTGTGTGTGTGTGTGTGTGTGTGTGTGTGTGTGTGAAGCCGGTTTTAAAGGCACACGCAACCACTACTTGGAGATTTTATAGAGAAGAGGTCACTATAGACGGTTCCTTAGGATAAACCATCTGTGATGCATCAGCTATCACAGATGGTTTCATCTACAAACCGTCTATGATAGTCAACTATTACAGACGGTTCTGAGTTAATAACCATTTGTGATAGCATACATCACAAACGGTTCGAAAACCGACTGTGATGACCTCATATCATTACTGACCCATAAACTCAGACGGCTCACGAAACCGTCTGTGATGACGTTTTTGAACCGTCTGTGGTGACCTTTTCTACAGTAGTGCCTACACAATGCACTGCCATCTTCTATACAAGAAGCTACATAATATGATATGAACTATACTGAAAAATCAATCTCCAGTGTTAAAATGTTGACACTAGCAATGAGTAATGCGTGTAGTATATATGTGTGTACGATTAGAAGATTGAGTGTCCCTTTTAAGTCCCTGCCAATTGAGCCACTGCAGATTGCAACAAAGGCAAATTTCGGTTTTTTAAATAAGAACAAACAAGCCAAGCCTACCCAAATTTCAAGAGGCTCATCTCATATCCACCCATAGTGTAGTACTACTAGTTTTGCCAACCAGAAGTAATCCCCTGTGTAACATACCAAATTTAAAGTTTTTTTTTGTGTAGTTTAGCTATCTGAAAATTTTCACCAATTTTATTCAAGTTAATTAAGCTTAATTAAAAATTTCAGAAATTTAAAATTATTTAATGTGAATAATCTAAACATCAATTAATTCCAAAGCTATTTTATTTGAGTTCTTTGTATTTGGAAGTATATTTTCTAGATTTTTATGGGAATTTTCCGAGTTTATTTGCTATTTTTCGTGGCTATTTCCTTTTTCTAGTATTTTTCTAAAATAAAAAATAATAATTAAAATCCCGGAAGGCTTCGTGGTCCGCATTCCTTCTACCGCCCCCTTCTCTCTCTCCTGGCCCATCTTCCCCATCCACGTGGACCAGCCAGCCAGCTTGTTCCCGTTCCCTCTCTCCTACGCGTCAGCCTAGCACACAATCATTGTCACGTTGCCCCCTTGTCTGCCACGTGTCCTGCCATCCCACAACCATTGACGAGTGGGCCCAGTCGGACATTGTGCTTCGTCCCAAGCCAGACCCGACTCGGATTCTGTCGCCACCCTGGTCTCCGCGGCATGCGCGCCACACCTCGTCTACCCTAGCCGTCCCTATAAAAGTTGAGGACCCCAGCAGGCACCGCCACTCGTTCCACACGTCACCGTTTCTGCCGAAGGAAGCCGTGCCACCATCATGTCCTTCGTTTTCAGCGACAAGCACCATCGCGCCCACCACATTGCTCACCGTTCAACGTCGCACCAATGAGCTAATCATGATTTTGCCCACGTCACATCGTGTTCCATATTTTGCTCTACCCAATCCATTTTTCAATTTCATCTTTCGTCGCTCGTGCACTAAGATCGAGCCAATCTAAGTTCTTTCGCCACCGTCTCATCACTGTCGAGTTTTGTTACTGCTGGTGAGTTCCTGCCGTCACCATCTACACCATCGGGATCGCTGTTTCGCGTTCTCCTTAGTGCACACCCCCCATCACCAGTGCACTATCCCTCGACGTTGTCGCCATGTAGGCCGTCACCGTCGCCGCTTCTGCTGCACCAATGCACTGTCCCTTGATGTTGCCGTCGTGTAGGCCGTCCCATATGTTAGTGCTATTGCATAGACCCAGTCCATCGTAGACCTGTGAACCTGGTCTATAGACTGCGTACTCCACCTATCAGTCTCTTAGACTTTTTTTTTCCAAAATTCCAAAAAAATAAAGATTCTCGAAATATTCCCTGGACCCACATGTCTCTGTTCTATCTCTCCTCTGTTAATTTTTTGAAATAACAGACCCGAGCCACTTTTCAGAGCCCGTTCTCCTTCATACGAGCTTCGATTGAGCTCATTCTAGTTTCTAAATTCATCTAAAATTTAATTATACCAAAAATTATTTTTTATAATTTTTGGTGTAACATCCAAAAAATTCAAACTCAAGTTTATTGTACTGAGAATAATTGTTGAGTTATGTTTTAGCATGTTTATGAAATTTTCCTAAATCAATTGTGCATTTGCATGCAAATAGTGACATTAAAAGAATTTTCGAGAAAAATCCAGGATAGATAAAATCTTCCAAAAAAATTGTACAAACAACGACACTGTGTCAAGAGCCTCCACAAAAAATTTCATGAATTTTGGAATACATTTGCTATATTTAAAAATTACTCAAACATTCAGTCATTTTCAAATTTTCAAATTTCCAAATTCTTTTTCTTTTCCCGCCACTCCATTGGGCCGAAAGCCCAGCTCGACCCACCTCCCCTCACGCTCGCCAGCCAGCCTCGCTCCCTCGCTCCCCATCTCACTGACACCACAGCCCCACCTGTCGGAGCCCTTCTTCTACCTCACCTTGCTGCTGCCCACGCCCGTGTCGCGCCAGCTCTGCCCTCGCCCCAAGGTTGCGACCGCTGCCCACCGTTTTTCTGCTAGAATGACACGCCACCAACCCCTCCACACCCCATCCTATCGCTACAGCAGCCAACCGCCCTGTTGTCGCATCTGTTTGTCTGCGTAGGCGGAGAACCTGGGCGTGCGGCCCATTCCATTGTTTCTGCACAAAAGCAAGCGAGTCCATGCAGTGATCCCAAAGACCCAAATCCCAACCCAATTAAGGCCTTGTTTGAGACACATGAATTTTATAGGAATTCGCATGAATTTCATAAAAAACAGTTCAATTTTCGTAGGAGTTGAGGAAAAAAATCACAGTGGATTTTTGCGGTATCGAATCGCGCACCTTTTCTAGTTTCTCCTCCACTATTTATACACATCTTTACATTTTAGAAATAGAGAATACTTCTATTCTAACCGGACTCAACAAACCGAAACTGATTCCAAACCGGAATTGATTCTGAACCTAACTAAACAAACTTAGACATGACTTTCCCTATCCATACTCGGACAAACCAAATCTTGATTATTTCCAACAGACTCCCCCCTAATCTAGATTTGGTTGTGTAATATCTTTGACAACAATCAACTCGCGCATCTCTTAAAACTTTAGTTTGGTAAGTGACTTGGTAAGAATGTCTGCACGTTGTTCTTCTCCACTAACGTGCTGAATAATTATTTCTCCTCTTTCAACACATTCACGAATAAAATGGAATTAGGTGTTGATATGTTTGCTCCTCCCATGAAGCACTAGGTTCTTCATCAACGCAATTGCTGACTTGTTGTTGACATACAACTTGACTGCTTCCGGAGGGCGTCCTATCACTCCACTCAATAAACTCCTCAGCCATAAAGTTTGACATACAGCTACCATGAGCTCTGCCTCACATGACGACAATGCGACGCTCTTCTGTTTTTGTGATGCCCATGAGATCACATTGCTGTTGACATAGAACACCATCCCACTAGTGCTTTTCCTGTCATCAACATCATCAGCCAAGCTACTATCACAGAACCCGACCAACTTCCCATCATCTCTACCTGTATATTCCAGTCCAAATTCAACAGTACCTTTCAGATACCGCAGGATCTATTTAACTGCTTTCTGCTGCATAACTGTTGGCCTCTCCATGTACCTACTGACCATCCCAACCGAATATGCGAGATCAGGTCGAGTGTGTAGCAAATACCTTAAGCTTCCAATGACACGTCGATATTCAGTTGGATCTACAGGCTCTCTGCTAGTATCTTTACCCAACTATAGCTTCGGCTCCATGGGACACTTACATGAATTGCAGTCTTCCATACCAGACTGCTGTAGAATCCTCTTTGCATACCCTGATTGCTTGAGAGTGATTCTGTCTTGTCCTTGTACGTTCCACCTCAATGCTGAGGTAGTAAGAGAGGAGTCCGAGATCAGACATCTCAAACTCATTCATCATCTGGTGCTTGAAATCTTGGATGTCAACAACTATTGAGCCTGTCACAATGAGGTCGTCAACATAGACTCCAACAATCACAATACTGGTTCCATTTGCCCTCATGTACACAACATGTTCTTGAGGGCACTTGTAGAAACCCAGCTGTTTCATACTTCTGTCTAGCTGAAGGTTCCAAGCACAGGGTGCTTGGCGAGCCCGTACAGTGCCTTGGATAGCCGGTACACTTTGTGCTCTTGTTGTTTCACTTTGTATCCTTCTGGCTGGACAACATAGACTTCCTCTTACAATTCTCCGTTTAAGAAGGCTATTTTGACATCCATGTGATGCACCTGCCACTTGCATTGAGCTGCAAGGGCTAGCAGTAACCTTACAAACTCAATTCTTACTACTAGAGCAAAAACTTCATCAAAGTCAATTCCTTGACGCATCACATACCCCTTTGAAACGAGTCTCGCTTTATGCGTCACCACCTTCCCTTCTGAATCCTTTTTAAGCTTATAAACCCATTTTAAACCAATAGGTTTGTGCCCTTTTGGCAAGTCGGTCAGTGACCATGTCTGATTCTTCTCAATTGAGGCAATCTCATGATCTATTGCATCAACCCATTGCCTCTCCCTGACTACTTCTGAGAAGGTTACCAGCTCCTGTATGGCAATCTGCAGCAGATCCTCCGCCGACAGATGTGCTTCTTCTTTCTCTTCATAAATTTTAGCAAGAGATCAGAACTTGTGTGGTGTCTCGCCATACGTGGATGAAACTAGAGAGCTCCAGCTTACCGGAGTGTGTGGCAACACCGTTTCTCCAACAGCTGGCGATCCTACCACGCTTGAAGCTCCAGGAGGTGTCAAGTTTTCCCCTGGCATCGCTGGTGGGATCGATCCCAATGATCCAGTTGCTCCTGGCGTTGGGAAGGATGGAGCTGCCGTGGTAGCCGACGAAGATGAAGGAGTCACAGGGACCTCATCAGTTATTGTGGCATCCTCATCATCTCGTTCCTTGATGGAGAACATGTCCCAAGTGACATGGTCACTTGCAGTAGTTTCACTCCAGTTCCAGCTTTTGTTCTCCTCAAAGATCACATCACAGCTAATGCAAACTTTGTTTTGACGTGGATCATAAAGTCTATGTGCCTTGCTCCCTGCTTTAGTGCCAAGATAGACTACTGAACTGCTTCAATCATCAAGTTTTCTTGCTTGATTTGATGGAACCTTCATGTGTGCCATGCAACCGAACACCTTCAGGTGGTCCAGACGTGGCTTCTTTCTAGTCCATGCTTCATAGGGGGTTGAGGTAGGGAGTGCTTTAGTGGCCACATGGTTCAGGATGTACACTGCATGTCGCACTGCCTCCCCCCAAAAGCTTCTGGGCATGTGCATGCTCTTGAGCAAGCTTCTTGCCATTGCCACTACTGTCATGTTCCTGCGCTCCACGACACCATTTTGTTGTGGCGTGTAAGGCGCCGTGAGATATCGCTGAACTCCTTCGTTCGCACAGAAAGTGTTGAAATCATTTGAGAGGAACTCCCCCCATGATCTATTCTCAACACCTTCAGTTTGCTGCCAGCCTCGTTCTCCACGAGTGCCTTACACTTCTTGAACTCCTTGAATGCATTGCTCTTCTCCTTGAGCATATATACCCATATCATCCGGCTGAAGTCATTGACAAAGAGAAGGAAATACTTATTGCCGACCGGCGTCGATGGAGAGATATGACCTCAAAGATCAGCATGAACAAGTTTAAGCTGCTCCTGGGCTCGGTAAGTTGCCACACAGGGAAACGGAAGACGAGTTTGTTTTGCAATTAGACAACCCTCACATACCTGGGTGGGGTGGTTGATCTTCGGCAATCCAATAACCATCGCCTATTCACCCATCAATTTAAGAGATTGGAAATTCGCATGTCCTAATCTCACATGCCATAGCCATGCTGGGTCTCCCATACTTGCAAACGAACACTTCGGTTCACAAGTCTCCATCAACACCTTGTAGAGATGATTGGGGGAGCGCTTGACCTTCATTAGCAATCTGTTAGACCGATCATATAACCATAGGAAAGCATCGAATATGATAACCCTGCTTCCTGCTTCTGTCAGCTGACCAATGCTAATGATGTTGCTACAAAGATTGGGTGTATAATACACCTCAGTCAGAAGCCTCTACTCACCAGCTTTAAACTTGAACAACACAGTTTCCTTTCCTTTGATTTTCATAGTGGACCCGTCGCCGAACTTGACGTGCCCCTCGACGGTGGAGTCTAGATCACAGAACTTGTTCCATTCACCTGTCATGTGATTACTGGCCCGTTGTCAAAGTACCACACATCGGAACTGACATGTGTTTCGCCATCGACTCGCAGTCGTGGCTCCACCTTTTCTTCATTTAGTAGAACCAGGTTGTGTGACTCCGTGCTTGCCGACTCCGTGCTCACCGCCAATAGCAGTTCTTGATCTTCCTCCTCCTGTACGTGCATGAGGTGCGCCTCTTCCCTGCGGTGCTTGCTCTCGCACTTTGAGGCGTAGTGGTCGTACAAGTCACAGTTAAAGCATTTTATGTGACTCTTGTCGTGGCCCGTCCCAGACCCACGACCAACTTCGCCATCCTGGCGTGTTGTTGGACCCTTGTCCCGACGAGTCTCTACCACTGTTTTGCTGCCACGCCTGCCACTCAGCTTGAGCGAGTAGAAGCTGGCCGTCGGTGTTTCCATTATTACCGTGACATAGGATTCGCTCCTCATATGTCTTCAACCAACCGATAGCTTCTTCAAATGGCATTGCATCAAGGTCAAAGTATTGCTCAATTGATGCCACCAACTGGAAAAATTTATCGGGCACCGAATCAAGAAGCTTCTTGACGAGTGTGGCATCCTCCAGAGTAGCACCAAGAACAACAAATTTGGCTGCCATGCCACTCAATTTGCCAAAAAACTCATCGATCGTCTCCACTTCCTTCATGCGTAATGCCTCGAGTTCGCTCTTTAGGGTCTACAGGCGTGTCTTCTTCACACGATCCGCACCAATGTAGCGAGTTTTCAGACCATCAAAAACATCCTTTGCAGATTTCTTCTTTGCGATCTTCAGAAGGACATCTTCGGGGATAGCCTGAAAGATGAACACTCGCGCTGATTTGTTCTTCTTTTCATCCATGGCCACTCCGACCGCCGGTTCGAATACTTCCTAGATACCCTAGGCATCCATGATCACCTCCATCTTGATCGCCCAAGTTGTGTAGTTGGACGTCGTCAACATCGGGTACTGGTGTGGCATGTCACCGCTCTCCCTTGCCACCTGCTGGATGGCAAGCGCCATTGTCTCAAATCGGAGGATCTTGGGCGTGCTCTGTGCTCTGATACCACGTGTAGAAAATTACCAGAGGATCGAACACGCTCCTAAGTCGTTGGACATAAGAAATCCGGTGGTCGAAACTCCTACGACCAGGTGGTCAATACTCGATAGTCCTCTCGAGCATGCGTTGTCTAAAATAATGAACAGTACTCATGATGAACAAAATCGATGACAACGAACAGAGGAATTTTGCGGTGCCGAACTGCGCACCTTTTCTGGTTTTTCTTCCACTATTTATACACATCTTTACATTTAAGAAATAGAGAATACTTCTATCCTAACCGCACTCAACAAACCGAAACTGATTCCAAACCGGAATCGATTATGAACCTAACTAAACAAACTTAGACAGAACTTTCCCTATTCGTACTCAGACAAACCAAATCTTGATTATTTCCAACACTCGTCGTCGTCGTCACCGATGCTGAACCGGCCGTCGCTGTTTCCCTTCACCAGCGGCACGTACTGTGGCTCCTCGGGGTACATCTTGATCATCTGGAGGTAGAACACGACGACGAACACCATGGTGCTGGTCAGGTACCAGCTGAACTGCAGGTTGACGAGGGACTTTGCGCGGTCCAGTGCCTCGTCGGTACGGCACCGGACCACGTCGTGGCCTTCCTCGTAGTTGAGGAAGCAGCCCTTGGGGATGAGCCCCGGCGTCCAGAGCATGACGCCCATGACGATGAACCAGACGCCCTGGAACACGAGGCTCGCCGACCGCACCAGGCTCACCGTGATGCTCCGCGGGTAGGGGATCCCCAGCAGCGTGGTGGCGAGCGTGACGGCGATGACCATCTGCAGCAGCCAGTGGAACTGCCCCTCCACGCCCATGTGGTCCGCGGAGTGGAGGTGGAAGATGAGCAGCTGCTGCGCGAACGCCGCAGCGGCGACCAGCTGCGAGACGGCGTCCCGCATGGGCGCCCTGACCCTGTCCATGTGGATGGTGACCGCGGCGAAGAGGAGCAGCGCCAGCGAGATAGAAGCGTGCTCAAAGTTGTGGAGGTGGTAGGAGGGGATGGTGCCGTCATCGTCGAAAGGCTGGTGCTTCGCGGGGCCGATGACCAGCTCCATCAGGATGGACATCACCGTGCCGACGTTGATAAGTATGAGCTCGAGGTGGCGAACTCCCCGCACCGGGAACCAGACTGGCGCCGCGTAGGAGTTTGGCCGCAGCGCGAACAACCGGATGTGGTTGAACAGCTGCCACAGGCCGATGAGGAGGAAGCCGGCGCCCGGCGCGACGTGGCCGACGAGGGTTCCCATGTCAACCGCGCTGTGACTCTAGTGGTACGGATAAGACTAGGAGAGGAGGGAAAAGTTGGTGGTGGCGGGTGGGGGTGCAGTGGCCGAGAGGAGTTTGAAGTTTGAAGGGTTAAGTTGATGGGAAAGGGTGGTTTTAAGAAGGGTTTGGAGGGTGTGTCTAGAGAGTTCCGACGGTTTGGAAGGTCTGAAAAGTTAACTTAGGCCCTGTTTGGTATAGCTATATTTCTAGTTTTTGCGACTTTAACTACAGTTTCACTCTTGGATCTACTCCTCTGAGAAGTTGGAGCAGTCTTTGGAGGTGTTTGGTTAGAAAGGTAACTCCTACTCTATGAATGAGAATGATCTATGTAAAAAAACGAGAGCACCTTTGGATTCGTGACTTGTATTTTTATCAAATCTATTATTGTTCATGTGGTATTTTCTTTCTGTAGCATCCGTACTTGCCTGTTATACTTGTACTCGTACGTGATTGTATACGAGTAACATGCCCACGTACTCGTTACCAAGAACATGCCTAACATTTGATTGACCATCATTCAAAATCATGGTAGCAATCTTTTCAGTTATCGTGTAACTGTACAGATCACATGGTTAGGACCTTGCTTGTGCTTTTCTAATTGCAGCATCATGTTTGGACTGGATTTTTGTGGGTATGCCACCAAGATGGTTCACGCCATCCTTACCAAGGGCAGATGAGCAGCATCATGTTTGGACCCGATCAGCTAACGCATGTGCACACTTGAGTTAATTTTGCATAAATATAAACGAATATCATAGAGAAAATCCATAAACTCAAACATATGAAGTTCATAACAAAGATTCTAATTCGATGAATATCATAACAAGAGTCCATAACGATGAATATCATATGTCTTCGATAGAAAATAAATGAGAGGTCACATTATCTTTGCTAACTCACTTTCATACCATACCAAGTCACCAAGAAGTAGCTATGCCAGTAGCAAGCTCGCCCCGAAATGTATCTATAGACCGATCATTCGATTGTGATATTGACCCATGCAAAGCATCTTGAGAAATCGTATATTTTCAGTATCTAGAAGGAATGGTAGGGACATAGTTAGAATCTCGGTCGCACCTATGAAAATGCCAATCCCCACTACCATGCTCACGTATAAAGTTGTGGAGCGCCATAGTAGCCGCAACAATCATCTTTTGCTTAGTCATTGGATAGCTTGGCATCTTGAGTAGAATTGGCCACTTCATCTTCCATACACCATATGTTCACTTAACTATGTTATGCACAGAGGAGTGTACCCTGTTGAACTTTTCCTTGTCAGTAGTTGGTTCAACACCTCTGTGGAACTCAGGGACATGATACCTTTCGCCCTTGTATGGGACTAGGTACCCCGGTCGATTAGGATAGCCGGCATCAACAAGGTAATAGTTTCCTGAATCAAAAGTAATACAAAGTTAATGATAGTACATGTTTTAGGAAGAAGTAATTTATGCAAGAGCAAAGAGAGTTACCCAATGGAGGATGTGGGAAGACACCTCGGTCTACTCTCAATGCATGATATAGCACACTAGTGTCATGCATAGCCCCTGGTTGACCAATGGATGCATAAGTGAAACGCATATAAAAGTCCACAGGTTGACCAATGGATGCATAAGTGAAACGCATATCAAAGTCCACAACTACCATCACATTCTGAGAGGGATTGCCGGACATTCCAATGTATCTCACTTGTTGTTCTAGTGGAAGAGTTGCACGTATATGAGTCCCATCAAGAGCATCTATACAATTCTTAAGATATGGCCAAGCCCTTCGATCATCTCTAATCCTACTATGGATGGTGGAGAAGTTTGGATCCTTTGATTTCACGTAATCAACAGACATTGCAACCACACATTCCAGCACTTCCTGAAACTTCCTACTAATGGTCTCAGCCAAGTGCTTAAACCGGTTTTGTGTTTTCCTATTCGATTCACCTCCACCGCATACCCATAAGAAGATTGCAAGTGCCTCTAGTGTACTCATATTCTTGGTAGGTTTGAGTTTATACCTAGTCACCAACAAATCATGTAGGTCAAAAAAGATTATTCGGTTCATACGAAGCATCCTATGAGTCTCTCCCGGAGTAGCCAATGTTTCCTTCAACCAACCCATCCCACTAAGGCATGAAGTCCGCGTTTCGGCCTTGTCCATGTAGGTTGAATAGTACTCCGCAACAATGGATGCCCCGGCTAGATAAATGACATCCATGGCATGCTTTGCTCGCATGATCTTCTCTCTAGTTTTGTTCTCTTCATCACTATCACTTTCGCAAGGCGACATTTGTACATTTCATCACAATCGTGAGAATGCAAGCTACAATATAGACATCAAGGAATATATGGACATAAGGTTCTCAAACATACGAAGGATAACATAATAAGCAAGCAAACATAAAGTTCATACATTATCCAAACATAGAGTTATTAGTCTTACATAGATAGAATATGGTCCACGAATGAGCTAATACGACAACATAAGAAGGAAGCTAGCATAAAAAGCAAACAAACATAAAGTTCAGAAAATATCACAACATGCCATAATCAATTCCCATACTCCTTCTTGTACTTCCTCTTAAGCCACTCAAAACGAGCTTGTGGGGTGTGCAATGTTTTGAACATCTGCCTTTGCTCCCTCTTCAAAAACAACTCAGTGGCAATGAAGTGCTCATCACTACCTAGAGAGGCATCGCATTCTTCCACCCAGTTCATCACAACATCTATGGAGCAAGGGTCATCTTTCATTACAAATGACTCCAATGTTGACTAAGATTTCTCAGCCATGTTAGCTATCTTTATGATTTGGTCTTGCATGACTTGACCTGAGCTTGACTTAGGCTTTTTGCCCGTCCCAATAGGTGCACTTGCTACTCTCTTGCCTTTGCCATTGGAGGGGGGCTCGTCCTCAAGCTCGGTCTTATTGATGTCCTCAATGTCATCCTCAGCATCAAGGCTCACATTTTGAGTATTCTTTGCTTGTGTTTGAGGCAATATACCCATTGTCGGAGACCAATGATCAGCACCATGATTAGTGATATCTTCAAACATCTGCCTTAGAAGGCCTTCATTTTGCAGCCCTTTTTTGCAAAACTTTATTGCCCTTGGAATTTCCTATGAAAAAATGGGACACCAATTAGTATAAATAAAAAGTATGTGTTGCCCAAAGTAAAAAAAATGAAATAACATTTACTATGTTAACCTTCTTCCACCATGGAAGGGGTTGAGAAATTGTGCCTTTCTCATTGTCCCAGCCAGAACCGGTCTCCCTTGTGGTGAGTTTTTTCCAAATGGCTTTTATTCTTGAATTGTGTCTTAGTGTAATGGAGACCCGTTATATTCTTAAACCCCTTAGCTACCTTGGCATGTCCTACAGTGTTCAAGTGGGTGTTTGGCCGGTTCCCAATCCTAACTTATTCTGCAAACAACTCACACACTACCCTAAGGTGCTCATCATTCCACTCAGCAGAACCTGCCATCTGCATGTTGTAACATTCCTACTTGCATTAATGTAAACTAACCAAGCACATAAAATGAGTTCACATATGAACAATCAGAATCAACCAATCATGAAAAGAGGCTAAAAGAGGGCAAAGATTTGTAACTGTGTATTCTTAGGGTGGGGGGGGCACAGAAGAAAAAAACATGTACATGGAGGCAATAGGAGCTGAAATTTGTTAGTAATCTCTAAAAATATGACATGGATAAAGGCTTCTTCTTAATTATCATGAAATTGATGTAACAACATTGACAAGAGGCAAGAGTGGTTTCCAAAAGAGAAGATACAAAGCCATATGGCTTGGTGAGAAAAGATTACCACAAGACTACATCATGCCCATGCAGGTTCTGGTAAAACTACCACTTGTGATTATTATCAGTTGCTTGGCAACTCTTATGATTCCTATCTATTGCTTGGTTGTCCCATTGCAGCTACATGGATTCTGATCCAGTGAAAATTGCTGTTGAGGGTGTGGAGAGGTTCAAGAAACAAAACTGTAATACACCCAGAATTCTCAAACACTTTCAGCAATAACCTGAACCTAGTGAATATCTCACCTACATTCTTGTGTTATTCTATAGAAACTAGACCTGGTAATATTTGTGATGAACACAATCACTGAACATCACATTAATCTGACAATACTATTATTCATGAACACAATAACTGAACATTCACATTAATCTGACTGTCTCCAAATCTTATTTAATTTCCATTAATATGGACCACATCTCGGTTCACATTCCAAAAATTCAGAACAAATCAATCCCAACAGCTCGGTGGCTTACCTTGAAGATGTTGAGGGTGGACCGCCGTTGCAGAGGAAGATGCCGAGGGCCGGGGGAGGAAGATGCCGAGGGTCGGGGGAAGAAGAGCCGCTGAGGGAGGAGGAGCCGCCGAGGGAGAAAGAGCCGCCGAGGGCCGGGGGAGGAGAGCCACCAAGGGAGGAGAGCCACCAAGGGAGGAAGAGCCGTCGAGGGCCGGGGGAAGGGCCGCCGAGGGCCGGGGGAGGAAGAACCACTGTCGGGGAGATCCCAGAGGACCGGGCCGCGGAGGAAGAGCCGCCGTTGGGGACAAGTCGCCCACCGCCCTGGCCGGCTGGGAACGGGTGAGGGGATGAGCACGGGCTCATGAATTCAGGCGAGGGAGGTGAAGGGTTGAAGGTGAAGGGGTGAGGGAGGCTAAGGGGTTGGGGTGGCGAAGGGGCTGGAGGCAGCAAACAGGCTGGGGGCGGCGAACAGGAGAGGGAGGCGAAGGGGTTGGGGCTGCGAAGGCAAAGGGGTTGGGGACTTGGGGGTTGCGGGTTGGGGTGCCAGGTGCATAGCGTAGGGTATATCAGTGGCAATTTGTGGATAAATACCCTCAACTCCAATGGGTATTTTATTTTACTGGTCCACAGCTTCCCACTTGGAGCAAGGTTTTACCTGCTCCTACAAATTGTACTAGAGGGCTGCTCTACTCTATGTTGCTCTAACTCCAACAGTTTTGTGGAGTCACTACTAGAAAACGCCATGATCCCTAGGGCTGGTTTTACTAGGGAACACTCCAAAAACAGTAGGGAACACCTTTCCCTAGTGCGATTCGTAGGGAACAATTCCATGGGAAAAGAACGTGGGGAACGAGAAAGTGCCCTACGGTTTCCTTAAAAAACCGTAGGGGAATATTTTTTCCGTGGGTTTGAAACCGTGAGGAAAATTGTCGACATGGCATGGTGTCCAAATTTATAGATATCTGCTTCCCACGTTTTCAGTTTCAATTAAAACCGTAGGGAAAATTGCTAACATGGCATGGTGTCCAGACATTGTTTCCCCTACGTTTTCAGTTTCAATTAACCGTAGGGAACTTCTATATATGATTTTTTTTCAGCGCCCTATCAAAATGATTTCCTACCGAATTTGATTATTTTTATAGCACCATATAAAGCACTAGGTCTAAACATTTTCTAGCAATATTTAATATTTTACTACATGAATAATACAACTCAAAACATCACCACACAAACAATATCAATCAAAACACCAAGCTACAGATCATAAAGATATTGCTCATATTGTCACATACAAAATTCAGTACAAACATAGTTGTTCCTCCTAAAAAGTTTGTAGCATGCTAACATGAAAATGACATAAAGGTTATCCAACAACAAAAGGAGGTACATTCACCACTTGCATCAAAGTTCATACATCCATCCGGTTAAAATATTTCCATAAACTCTTCTAATGTGGTGGCATCAAAATGGGGTAAGACCACCATCCAAATCAGGGAATAGCTCCGCCAAAGACTACGAGATCGTTGACATAGCCTCCAAACATTCCTTGAGCAATTCTAATCAATGTTTCTTCGGATTCTCTTCTCCGTAGCTGAACCAATGGTATGTGCCTGACAAGACAAGAATTTGAATATAGAATTAAAAAACAGAAAAATAATAGGCATAGTATTTTCTCATTGATGGGATGGATGTGGATGTGTGATTCATTTTATTAATTTCTTGATAGTCCAATAAGATGGTCTAATTAGTGGAGTTATTGTCTAGATATCTTGGACCAAGTGTTTGCAAACTTCTCTCTAATCAAATTGGGTGTAGATCATCTCCTATCTGATCATACATTCTTTCACCTTATTTCATTTCTTTTGCATTTCGATTGCAAGCATTCCTATGTACTAGTACTATATATCATAATATCAAATTGCATGAAGTATGTAGCCAAAACATGTCACTACATCGTAAGTCTCAAATAATGTTCTATTAGCTTCAAGCTTCTAGATTTATTACAGTTGGAGCTAGCTTTCCAATGGAATTCCATGTTTTCAACAACCATTAGCACATAAGTGTAATCATGTCAATACAACATAATCTACAGGACAATTTCCTATATGTATTGCTCTTCACATGTTCTAAGTACCAGTAGTACAGTACTAAAGAAGTTGCATGGTTGCAGGGCAAATGCACTGGGACCCGAAGTTAAGCGCTGGGAAACCAGCTTACAAGAGAGGATCCAAACAGCCACAACTGCAAACACCAGCTAACATCCAGAACAACAAGATCAAGCACAGCAACAGAATAGTACTAGCAAGTGCCAGGAACACAACAAAAACTAACAGCTGAAGAGCAAGCTAAACATAGAGCTAACAGGCTGTGGAATTAACATAGACTAGTAACTCTATATGACAAGCATATATACATTAACAGGCTGCAGACTTCTATTAGATTTGCTGTGACGGTTGGTAGGAATCCTGTCTGCAACCTATCACTAATGATTGGCACCATTGACATCCCAGATTGGTGTTACACAGGGCCTGTGGAATTGAAGGGAAACAATATGCCTGTCAACACTAAGATTAACTAGGTACCATGCATGTGTAATTGTTGTACATATTAGGATATGCTTGACCTATTAGCTGTCAGGTGCTTAATTTAAAGAATAGACCTTAATATTTAGTGGCAAATTATATATAAGATCTAGGATGCTGTAAAATTTGAACTATTTCTTCTTCTTTAATGCAAGGATGATATGCAGCCCTCTTAGCATTCTTAGAAAAAGAACAAATCGATGACAC
Source organism: Phyllostachys edulis (assembly GCA_036346405.1). Lineage (NCBI taxonomy): Eukaryota > Viridiplantae > Streptophyta > Magnoliopsida > Poales > Poaceae > Phyllostachys > Phyllostachys edulis. The sequence continues at coordinate 42,611,541 of CM070561.1, forward strand.
AAGCAATGAATTAATAGACCTCGATTGTTACTAGAAATTAAGGCATATCTGATTAAGGATGGAATAACCAAGGAATAATAGAGGCCAAGCACCAAAACAGAAAAGTGAGCAAAATAGTTGCCATGTTTGACTACCACATAATAGTCCATCGATCGATTAATATATGGCATTGCTCACGCTTAGTTACGACTTCACGACTCACTCACTGTCATGCAAAGCTCATGTTTTAACCGGTCATCGCCTCATATTGGACACACAATATTAATTGTACAGAGTCTGAGACCATGCTATGAAAAAGTCGGTCTTAGAGAGCACTTTAGAACAGGGCGTAACGATCTTACGATCCCGCAATTATCATCGTCCAATCCTCCGGGATACATGTGCGAGTTTTATATCCGATAAAAATTGTTACCGTAACAGGAGAAATGCATGTGCAGATCTTATGGTACTCATTTCTAATGGCCTACAGGTACATCAATAGTTGTTGAGATTTGCCCCAGCAGTTTTACTCATCACAAAAATAATTCATAACAGGTCTAACAAGTCTAAATTGCACACTGATATCATGTTTCACGTTGCTGTGAAAAATATTTTTATAAGTTACCAAGTACTCAAATTTACCACCCTTGGCTATCAAATATCAATTTATTTTTTATAAGCGTAAAAGGGTTGATAGGATCGCACCATTTTACTAGATAGGGACCATATGAAAAAAAAACTTTACATCTACGACGACTGCAAAATCCATATGCAAAATGTATACTCATTGTTGTTTACCTACAGCTACAAGTCAATCAGCTAGAGGAGCTACTTGGAACGTTCCATACCTCCAAGCAAAAGCTACAAGTCAATCAGCTGGAGGAGCTACTTGGAACGTTCCATACCTCCAAGCAAAAGCTTATTTATGAGACAATGTTAAGATGGACATGGGCACTGCAGATCATCATACATACATTTTGAGGAGATGGGTTTGGAGAGGCAGAAATTCCAAATGTAGGAGGAGGCGGCGGTGGCGGCGGAGGTAGCGGAATTGCAGTACATGGCATTCCAGTATGCTGAGCCACATTCTACAATTAAAAGATATAATGCTCGAAGTTAAAGATAGCTCAATGACTATTATCCAAAGAAAAATGCTATATAATAGTTTGCACCTCCATAAATCTCGCATCTTCTTTGTTGTAGTTGTGCACACTTCTACTCCACTCTAACATTTGCTGTGCATATTCCTTTGCTACACGAGCATCCTGAGTAGATTGCCTTCTTTCACATTCCTCTCGTTCTCGACATTGATGCTTTGCAGCTGCTGAGGATGCACGGCTACTCTTCACCTCGGCCATGGCCTCTCTATCATCAACCATCCCATTGAATATAGCCCATTTACCATGTGGTCTACCACAAGAGCAGGCATAAAGAGCTCTTGCATCCACTGGAGAGTGCAACCAATCAAATTCCGGTCCATTTAACTCCATAGCCTTCATTTTATACCGCTCCTGTCCAATAAGTTAAGATGTGTAACAAATATTGCAACACAAGTTCAAAAACTAAGAAATAACATAAAATTACCAAGCAGGCAGTAGCTTCTTCAGTGTTCAGCAAATTAGGATCCTGAGGATTTGAACCTCTATGTGTATACACCCATGCCTCAATCGGAGATACTTCTCGCCCTTCTTTTTCAGACTACATAAAAAAGGATATCAATTGAAATGCATGCACAAGGAGTCCATTACATAATAAACAAAAGTTTAGTAAGTCACCAGCTTTTGGCATATCGTAGCAATAGAGTTGGACCCTCCTTTGTGAGGTTTGTATCTACTGTTGTAGCGATTGGCTCGATTCGTCTCAGACTTTTTCTTCCAATCTGGATGGCACCATTCATCAGTCATAGCATTCCAAGTTGTGGCATCACACCAGCTAGGTTGTTGTGCCATGTATTCAGCCTTTGACAAATATCGTAGCCCAGCCACCTTGTCACAAATTTGTACTCCTTCGACAACCCGAAAATGATCCAAAATGGCCTGAATTCGAGCATAGTACTTAAGGCCTCGCAGGAGCTGGTTGCAGCACTCACCAACATGTCGTTTTTAAAGATATTCATGCTCGATTCATATTTGAACCTTAGCTAGAGAAAGGTAAAGTACCAAATTCAGTGCAACTTGATATCATTAGGGAGGAAAGTAGAAGCTATTTGTAGTTGTAGAAGCAAATAAAACAACATTTTTAATTACCCAAAAACCTTCTTCAACGTCAGTGGCTTTTGATCGCCCAGATGTGTCCCGATCTACTTTGTAATGCTTCCATGTTGTCGCCACCACTGACTTGCCTCTAAATTGAACTATACCAGGATGGTAAGTTTTCAAGAGACATGTTAAGACACTAGCTGGCCTCCTTTCTTTCCCTAGTCTTGGTATTTCACGCCAGTGCCTTCAGAACCAAAACAATAATATGCAATTTAAACACGTCACAATAGTGTCAGGTTGAGGGATTATAAACTCACGTTTTCCCTTCTGGCCGAATCAATGGACGATCTTCCTCATTGGGAATAGCAGGTGGAAGTTGTGAACAACCTCGCAGTGAATCTCTACCGCTTCCTCCACTCCATCTCGATCAATGACCTCGTTCTCACTTGCGGTGAGTTCTCTCTGCCAGAACTGCTAGAAGTTTGAGTACGACGTTTTCTTGCACGTGAAAGTGTCATCCTGCAAATTTGAGAAGATTGTTCATAAGAAATCAATAACAGCAAAAGTACCAAAAATGAATAATTATGCATTTCTGAATCGAACAAAATTGTGCATAAGAAATCAATGATAGCAGAATGTACCAATAGTATATAGGCTTAGAAATCCTCAATATCTTCTTGGTAGTGCTCGTTGTTGATTTCAGGACATGACTCCGTATCATTTTCACTTTCTTCTTCAACTAGTAGTTCATTCTCTCCACTTACCACATTATGTGGGTTGTTTAGCATTGATAGTTCACGTGGGTCAACTACCTCATCTGAACCACTGATTGTAATATTATCTAGACCTTGACCAATGTCTACAACGAATTCACCCACTATACCATCTTCTTGGAAGACATCTACATATGGTGGGTCTTCAGTGTTGTAATCATCCATTAAGGGAATAGGCAAGCTTCCAAGGGGCTTTACCTTGTATGCAACCCACCATGCATTAAGACTCATATCAGATTTGTAACATATGGAATATAATAAACTTGCGTTACTTGGCTAGCAAGCACAAAAGGCTCATTTGATGGATTACATGAAGCATGTGCAACCTCGACTAATCCAAATTTTTCTAAATGTCGTACCCCATCAACAGGGTGAAACCAATGGCAGTCAAACAAAACAAGGCTAAAGTTTTCATCACCATCAAACTTTAATTCAATAATGTCTTCGATAATCCCATAGTACTCAAGCTCATTACTCGTAGAATCATCAATCCCAACAGCAATCACCCCTGTGTTAACCGTAGTTAGATTCCCTTTGGAATTTTCATACTTTTTAGACCGAAATCATGCACTGTTGACTTCATAAATGTCATAAGACTTGACCTTGAAGCCACATCCACGTGATAAACGACGCAATTCATTATGTATGCTTGCATCCTTAGAGCACTGCAATGTTGCAATCTACAATTAAATTATAAGTAAAGTAGAATGTTCAAAAGTTAACTAAATCTAAATATCTAGCGAGGGATTACCAATTTTTTGAACCAATCTAGTAGGTTGGGTTTGCCATGACCACCTCCATTCCTCCTTAGATTGTCTAACTCTTTTTGATTTGGTGGTCTCGAACGCCTCCATTGTTCATGTTCAAATTTGCTGTAGTTTTTAGCAATTACATAATTAAAACATGTGCATTATGAAAGTTTTCATACTGATTTTGTGTATTTAGATTACTTACTCAACAAAGTCATCCATTTCACTCATGTTTGTGTATATATAAATCATTCTTTGTCTTGCACTCTTCAAATGTTAGAGTCCTAGACATCCCTCTCGCGATCTTCCACCCTCGCACTTGGAACAAGGAAAGGCTACTCTCACATGCAGACCATGTTGAGCATAGCGATGCGGACGGTTCGTGAGCTAGCTATGAGATCGAGCAAGTATAATGATGTGAAGTGTGAAATCTCCTCTACAAGATAGGCCTCTACTATTGATCCTTCGACACGAGACTTGTTGCTAACTTTTGCTTCATTTTTTATGAACCTACATAAAGGAGGTATTAGTTCTCAATTGTATGTACCTATCAATTGTTTAAAGAACAAGGAATTTTATGTACCTCTCAATTGTATACATCCAACGATACTTTACGGGTCCTCCTACCCTTGCTTGATATGGGAGGTGTATCATTAGATGTTCCATTGAATTGAAGAAACCCGGTGGGAAGAGTTTCTCCAACTTGCAAATTATGATTGGTATATTTTGTTCCAATTGAAGCATCTGAATAGGATCGATCTCTTTCGCACAAAGCATTCTATAAAAATAACTTAGCTCAGCTAATGCCTCCCACACATCCTTGTTGACAAATCCTCGGATCATCACTGGCAGCAGCCGCTCCAAGAAAATATGGTAGTCATGGCTCTTGAGACCATGTATCTTCAATTGTTCCATGTTGACCCCTCGCCTTAAGTTTGCTGCATACCCATCTGGAAATTTGATCTCCATAAACCACTTCATAACATCCCTTTTTTGGGCTCTTGTCAAGCAATAAGGTGCTCTAGGCTTCTCCCACCTATTGTTAGGCTTTTCAACAAGGTTGAGGTGACTTCTACTGCACATCAAAGCTTGGTCAAGGCGAGCCTTGGCGTTATCCTTCGTCTTGTCACTAATGTCAAGACATGTATTCCAAATAGCTTCTGCTACATTTTTTTCATTGTGCATAACATCAATGTTATGTCGGAGCAAAATCTTTGAGAAATATGGCAACTCCCACCATATTGGAATGTGAGTCCAATTGTGTGTTGTACCATAACCATCAAAAGACGTTGCTAAGACATTATTCATGTACACTTGCACCTCTTCTCCTGTTAATCGACGTGGAGGACAGTCATGCACCATCGTCCCTTTCTAAATGCATTCTTCGATCCCTAAATGTGTGGTTAGGTGGCGAAATCTTCGATGACAATCAAACCAACTATACTTGTGCCCGTTAGGAAGCCAAGTAGTATCAACATTTGCCATACATTCGGACAACTGTGCCACCATGAGTGGACCATCCAGAGAACATGCCCAATGCAAAAGGCCATGGATTGAATTATGGTAGGCCACCCTCATATTGAAATTTTGCTTTAGGAACTATCATAAGTGAGTACTCCTTGCCATGCTTGCTTGAACTCATCAACTAAGGGTCGCATGAACACATTCATGTTCTTACCAGGATGCTTCGGTCCAGGGATCACTAAACTAAGAAAGATATTCTCATTTTTCATGCAAAGAGCAGGGGGTAAGTTCACAGGAATGACAAAAACTGGCCAACAAGAATATTGTGATGCCCCAAAGTCAAATGGGTTGAAGCCATCGGTAGCTACTGTGACACGTACATTTCTTGCATCCATTGCAAAATCTGGGAAGTTTGTGTTGAATTCTTTCCATGCTTGGCCATCGGATGGGTGCACCATAATTCTTGGATTAGCACGGGTACCCTCCTTGTGATACCGCATATGCTTTGCAGTTTTCGGCTCCATATACATTCGTTGCAACCTTGGTATAAATGGGAGATAACGCATAACTTTGCGTGGTATTGGTTTTCGTTTCCTTCTTAGGCTTTCCTCTTCAATAGCTACATAACGGCTTTCCTCACAAAAATCACATTTTTCTTTGTGTTTATCCTCTTTGTAGTATATCATGCAATTATTTATGCAGATATCTATCTTGTGATATGACATTTTAGACCACTTAGAAGTCTCTTACACTCATACAAGTTGGATGGCATTTTGTGACCTGTGGCAATACATCACCCGAAGCCTAAGTAAATTATCCATACATTCCACAGATAAATTGTGTTGTGATTTAATTCCCATCAATCGTGTGACTGTTGTTAGACGGGAGACTTGAGTGAAATTGTGGAGCGGCTCTTGTGAAGCAGACAACATGGCATAGAATTCCTTAGCATCTACTGTTGGTTCATCCTTTGCACTATCCATATGACAGGCATCACCCAAGTTGTCTAGCATGTCATCTAAGCGGTCAGCAGTGTTATAAGTCTCTTCTAATGTAAATGACCTAATAGGACGCTCACCATGCTCGGTCCATCTGGTGTAACTAGGCATAAATCCTCTTTGACAGAGATGCATGCTCATCGTGTTTTTCTTCCATCTAATTCTATTGCGACAAACTGAACAAGGACATACTACTCCAAATTTTTCAAAGATTAGAAACTCTATCAAAAGCATTATCCAAGAAAGCATTTGTGTTGCGCACCCACTCTTGGGAATGACAGCCATTATCATTCCATCCATTGTACATCCAACTACGGTCTTCTACCGACATGTTTAATGTTGCAGCAACAAACTGAAATCTATTTACTCCTATTAAGAAAAGACAAACTGCAATCCGAAAGAATGCTTGTTTAGATATTTCATAGAAACCCAGCCACAATACAAATAAAATATGATGATTGCAGACTTGCAAAAAAAATGCATGACATGCAAACTTACTTGCGGATGCTATTGGTGTACGTAGAGGTTCTGTCCTTGGTAACCTACTAGACTTCGATCACCTTCAGATCACCCTTTTATCAGTAAATGTGACAAAGATGATCCAAGGATAAGAAGAAAATGACCTGTGTAAAACAGTATCAGATAGACCATGGCCTAGCGTTACTCAATCACCACATTATGAGCACAATAATTCATAACCAGTGCAGAAACAGGTACAACCCATGTACAGAAAAATTGACCATGGCCTAGCATTACTCAATCACCACATTATGAGCACAATAATTCATAACCAGTGCATACAAAGGTTTGGAAAAGTACAGAGCAGATCGACTGTTTTGTTTCCACAAGCAAATTCTACAAAGAAAGCAAAATAACAACATGGGGAAAAAACTAATTAGAAAGGCAAATAACGAAACCAGTTCTGTAGGTGAGAAGAAACCTAAGAGGCACGAAGTATCTATCATAAAGAGGGATAAAACTATATTAATACTTCAATATATTCTATAATAAATCATAGGGATATAATCACAAAGACAAGCATCTATTATAAAGAGAGCAAAGATTCAATATCACGAAACAAGGGAAGGCACACCGAACATAGAAAAGAGAAACAGAGATCTGCACTTACTTCTGCGAAGCTGGGCGAATTAGTACGACGGTAAAGATTCGAAGACAAAGAAAACCTATAATCACAGAAAAGAGCAAAGAAACAGAGGCTTGTTAGATAGTGAGAATAAAAGGAACAGAGCCTCGCATAGCAGGCATCAGAACATAGATAAATCCCTTTAAAAAGACTTCGCCTAGCAGGCATCAGAACATAGGTAAATTCCTCTAAAAAGGGTATGAGCAGATAAGTTTAATGGACACATTGAGACTCGCATAGTAGGCATCGTAACATCACGTAAACCGGCAAACCAAATCATCGTAAGAGAATTAGTACTTCTAGGTAAGAGCAATGTAATGGCAAAAACAATCACTTGGAAGAATTGGTTAAGGGATATTGAAGTTATCAACAAACACTCATTCCCAAAGATGATCCATCACCGATGTAGCTTTAGAGAAGCTGCTAGATGAAAACCGACACTGTCAGTAGACTAAAAACATAGCTACTCAAGTAACTAAGGGCTGTGTTAGTTTCATTACTCAGCTGACATTTAACACCTAGCAAGATGCAATTTCGAAACCAAAGTTGGCTCGAATTATCGTAAAGCGGCTACATGAGCAAACATAGCAATAAAGAGAAAAAGCTCGCAGGCACAACAGCGGTTCGCTGTGAAGAACAAATCACCGGTGATAAACCACCATCTATAATTTCATTTGCAGAAATCTGAGATATCGGGTGACTCTACATCGACAAACAAACACACATACATGTCTGCGGAATGAAGTTTACAATTCAACATCCTCATTAAACCGGAGCAGCATAGCAACAAAGAGAAAAAGCCTCCAGGTTAGTATCCAGGTATAGCACCCACCTTGTGCTCGGTGCTGACGGAGGTGACGAAACACGAGCAGCTCTGGGAGGGTGAATATTTTGCACTTCAGCAACCACATTGCATTTTTTTCTGGAACACGCAAGAGACTCTGGAACACGCGAGGGCGTCGTCGACGTCGCTGGCCTCGAGCGCGCGGTGGGCGACTGGTAGGACGAAGACAAGGATGGGGCGGAGGCGGTGGTCGAGCAGGCGGTGGTCGAGGAGCGCGGTGGAGGAGCGCGGCGGTGGTCGAGGAGCGCGGCGGAGGAACGCGAGGGCGTTGCCGACGCCGCTGGCACTGAGACAGCATGGGGCGGCGCGGGCGGATGAGGATGCGCGACGGGAGGCGGGGAGCACGACGACGCTGGTCGGATTCTGGAAGTGGAGGATTTGGGGTAGAGAGGAGGGATTTGGGGGTGGAGGTTTCACGGAGAGTGACCGACGGCAAGGGAGGGTTTGGGGTAGAAGGCGGGATTTTCAGGCAAGGAGCGGAGGAGCAAGGGAGAGGAAGGGAGGAGGAGCGGGAGCGGGAGGAGCGGTGGGAGCGGGAGGATTGGGGCGGCGAAGGGAGGATTTGGGGGCGGCGGGAGCGGGAGGATAGGGGGAGGCGGGAGCGGGAGGAGCAGCGGGAGCGGGAGGATTGGGGGCGGCGGGAGCGGGAGGACCGGCGGGAGCGGGAGGATAGGGGGCGGCGGGAGGATTTGGGAGCGGTGGGAGCGGGAGGATTTGGGGGCGGCGGGCATAGCAGAATTTTTGGGTGTGCACTGTGCAGGCAGTCCAGTTTGGGCGGAGCCGTGGAGGATTTCCGCGAGCGCTAAATTTTTTTTGGAGGGCAAATAAAATTTATGTCCCTACGGTTTCTCAGTCACACCGTAGGGAAAATTTCCACCTCAGCACCACTCCATGCGGGCCCTCTCCTCCGGATTTCCCTACGAATTGCATTAAACTATAGGGAACATATGTTTCCCTACGGCTTTTTGATCTCACCATAGGGATATGTTCTTTCCCTTAGTCTAGATTTCCACTACTAGGGAAATAATAAAACGGTAGGGAACACAGGGGTTTCTAGTAGTGAGTTAGCCCGTTTGGCACAACTCCATCTACTCCAACTAAGAAGCTAGGAGTTGGAGCCATACCAAACAGGGCCTTATTCTACAGGATTTGGACGAGGTTGTGTCGATCAGCAGCAGTGACGAATTTAGGATGAAAAATGAGGGTGGGCTCAACCGCTCAAAGTCTCGAATGACAAAACTAATTTGTGACAAACATAGTTTTATATTCTTGTGCAATCAAATTCATAGTTTCATACATGAATAAAAGCAAAAACAAAAAAAGAAGAGAAATACAATGAAGGTACCTCGCTAATGGAAAGTGCATCCCCCCAAAACATGTGAATATGGTTCCAGTAGGTAACAACCTGTACAACAAAATTAGAAAAATTAGTGATACAATAGCAAATTGTACTTAAATGATCATGACCATTCAAAATAAAAGAACCATACCACTAAGACGCTAGCTTGAATCACGACTTTCACGAGGCAAATTCATTCTGTAATTTTTCATGCCTTGGAAGGATCTTATTATTTTATTATCATCAATGGATCTAAATATGTCTCGCTCAGTGTAACACACCATCAAATCATTCAACCACTCATCCGATACCTTGTTGAACAAATCTGCTTTGATAATATTCATTGCCAAAAATATTCTTTCAACAGATGCCATTGCCACTGGAAGGATCAATATCAGCTCAATGAGGCGATATACCAATGGAAAAGTTCTATCTTTTTTTGTTTCAACCATCAATTGAGCAAGTTTTGAAATATCATGACATCCATGAAATTCCTCACTTCTCCTAATGTTGAGAATGAAGATTTGAAGCTGATTTCTTAACAAAAATCGATCAGCCACCGTGAAATCATTAGCATAAATCTTAGCAAGTCGAATAAGCTTATCAACATTAAACTTAGAGAATGAGTCGCTTGGATCAAGACAAGACATGCATACCAATAATTCTGAGGAAACTTCATTGAAGCAATGATTCATCTCATTCATAGTTGCACCAAGAGCAGCACTGAAAATGTCAACTTTATAATAATGATGTTGAATCACTGTATGCTTCCGATGTACAGATTTACCCATAACTTCAATGACATCATTCATATTTGGCACAAAAATCCATATGCCTCACAAAAGCTTTTGACTTGGTCAAACAATGGCTCCCACCTATTGTCCCTCATATCTTGCAAGCGTTCTTTCATATCCTGTATCAAGCCCATAGCTTCAACGATGTCTTGATGCTTCCTTTGTAAAGTAAGTGATAGCTCATTTGTTATGCTCAACAATGTTATAAAAAAAAAATACATGATGAATACAAATTGAAAGGATTCCATATTTTTCATGAAACCTGCTGCTCCACCATGACTTGTGTTTTGACAAGCATCTTCACTTATAAGTTCTAGCACATCCACAACTGCCTCCCACATTTGGTATATACGAAGCAAGGTTTTGAGATATATGCCTTACAGAGTATCTCCAGGTCTAGCTAGGCCAGATTGTTGATGTAGCCCTCTCCCAGCAGATATCAAACCATTCTCCAACTTGTCCAATAGGATATCATGATGCTTTTCAATCAACGCATCTTTTCTCTTGCAAGATGCACTAACAGCCACAACTATCAAGGGAATATAGTTGAAGAAATCTGCAATAGCTCTACTACAACTTGCAGCAATGACAACCACCAATTGTAACTGGTGAGCAAAATAATGGACATAGAAAGCATTTGGATTCTCATCCCGAATTAGTTTTTGCAAGGCATTAAATTTTCCTCTCATATTTGAAGCTCCATCATAGCCCTGCCCACGAAGCCTAGAAATAGGTAAACCATGATGATCAAGCAAACCAACCAAAGCATCCTTCATTGTCGCAAATGTACAACTTGTGATATGCTTGATAGCAAGAAACCTTTCCATGACCTTCCCTTGATTGTTCACAAATCTGCATGCCATAAATTTTGCAAAGTTAGAACAATAGTACAATACAACAATGTGAAAATTGTATAACTAAACAAGAGATGTACAATAGACCTCACAATAACCACCATTTGCTCTTTCATTGATACATCTCGAGACTCATCAATAAGCACTACAAAATTCCTATATCCAATCTCACCTTTAATCACTTTCGTGACCTCTTGTGCGCAAGCTTTGGAAAGCTCTTTTTGAATATCTGCACAAGTCATAACTGCATGCCCGGGAGCTGTATCAAATACATACTTCACTTCCTCCTTCTTATCCTTGTACCAATCTAACAACTCTTTGAAATTACCTTTGTTGATGGAAGTGGAGGATTCGTCATGTCCACGAAAAGATTCACCTTGCGCTATGAGATACCTTGCACAATTTAAAGATGCAGTCAAACGAATTTTGTATGCAATTTTGGCCTCCTTACAGTATGTACTCATTTTACTAGATACACTTGACTATTGATTCTTGAAGTCATCACACTCACCCCTTGCGATGTTGTGGAAACTACTTGGACCACTAACATGTTTATTGAAAGCATCTATAGCCGTCTTCCAACGAGAGAACCCAACTTTTGTAAATACATCATTACCAAATGTGTTGGGTTGTGACGGTTTCTTGAAAAGAAAACAATAGAAACAAAAAGTAGCATCCTTTTCCACACTATATTCTAACCAATCAAACTTATTAAACTATGATTCTTGAAAGGATCTCCACACTTTGCCATCCAATGTCTTTGGAAAGGCATGCCCAATTGCTCGAATTGGATCATTTAACAAATATGTCCTCCTCACTTCATCTCTAATTTCATTTGCAAAATCTTCTATTGGTATGCGATGCACCGGATCGGCAATAATTTCATCCAGATTAAATTCTAGTCGAGGCTTCTTTGGTTGAGTTGTGCTCTCATCGGTTGGAGGAGTGCTACTTGAATTGCTTGTGAAATAATTACGTAAAGTTTGTTTCTCCATTATTGCAAACCTTTAAATTAATGGCTAATTGAGTATATATATAAAACATTACCATACTATATCAAACTTACTAACAATTAACAAATAACAAATGGGTAATTGACTAATGACTAACGAGTATATACTAGCCAACAATCAATATCAGCAGTTCGGCTTCACCCAAATGGCCAAATTGCCAGTGCCCACAACCACCACTAGCAAATCCACGTGCAAGCGCCCAATGAAGAAAGCGGCTTAGCAGAGGTGCGGCGCGCAGCCGATCGCCACAGCGCCCGCGCCGCCCAGCCAGATCGATCCGGCCTCCTTGGCTCCTCCTCGTGACCTCGCCAGTTGGCCATCGCCTCCTCGGTGGCTCACTGGCTCCCAGCGTGGACCAATGGTGACGTGGACCGCGGTGGCGCTCCAGCGCAGCGGCGCTCCCTCTGGCTACCCTCAGGTGCTTGATTGATTGGTCGATTGGGGATTTGGGGTTGGGGAACTGAGGAATTGGTTGGGGAATTTTGGAAGGGGAACAAGCAACAAGGGAATGTGGGACTGCCGTGTGGGACCGTTGGCGGTGGGGGATGTGGGTAGGTGTGAGTTGGGCCTAGCCGCCTGGGCTTCGCTGCTGCTTGCTTCGGGCCTTCAGCAAGCCTCTTCTTCTTCCCACCGTCCCTCTCGGACTCTCGGTTGCCCACTTGCCCTCTTCTTGTGTGGCACAGCTGTGGATATCATGGGGATATGCTCATGATCTTAGGTGATGATACAATTGGCAATTTGTTTAATGGTTTGTTGAATCTCCTGTTTCTTAGCAAAGTTCAGCAAAGTGTTAGGTTTTTCGGTATTACCGGCTTTGTATTGCGGTATTACCGTAGTGTGGTATGACCGCTTGAGTTCAGCGGTATTACCGTTGAGCGGTATGACCGCAAGTTTCATGGCGGTAATACCGCATGGCGGTAATACCGAATCCTAGCGGTATGGAAATTCCAGAGGAGGTGTGTTTGGGGATTTTTGGGATTTCCCTGGTAGCAGTATGACCGCAGTGTTGGGAGCGGTACTACCGCGATGCGGTAATACCAGATTTTACTTGGCAGTATTACCGCTCTTACACTAAAATGTTGATTTAACTTGAGACTTGTATATGGGATTGGTCATATCCATGTTTATCAGTGCATATGTGTTGCATATTGCATGTTTTGGCTAACGTGGGTCAAGTTGTGAAGAACTTATTCTAGAAAACGATTTCTTGGTCTATTGCTGTGCATGTTGCTTGGAAGTCAACAACGGTCAACGACGAGGATGATCGGGACTAAGCTTGGAGAGCTGAGGTCCAGAACAATCAAGGATATCGGGTGAGGTTAGGAGACTCAAGCGTGGTGCAGAATGGACAAGGGTGATCGAACGGGCAGTTCGATGTGACTAGTTGGATCAAGCGGCGCGGGGGTCGGTGCAAGTGCCTTGGTGGTTTCGGTGGGAGCCGAACGGCAGAAACTTACCGACATCATGAGAGCCATCGATCAACCTACATGTGGCGAAGCAGGCGATTGCTTCACCAGGATTGGACTCGGTCTATGGAGAAGGATCGAGAAGGGGTATTTTGGTACTTTCACCTAAATACCGCCTTGGTGACCTTTTGGCTAAACCACGGTGCAAGACGACGCAAGGAGAAGCGGTTTAGGTCAAGAAAAGATGAATACGACACTTTGAGATGCGTGCGTGTGATAAACCTGTTTGTGTGTGGGCTTAACGGGTGCTCGGTTGGAATATTCCCTAGACGCTAAGCCTCTAGTATAAATAGAAGGGGGTGCTGTCCAGCAGCCACCAAGCACTTCATTGAGAAAAACCCTAGTCTGTTTTAGGGCTTTGGAGAGAAGGAAAGAGAGGTTAGGGTTCTAGGGATTGATTGATCGTGTGCTCATGTATTGAGTTTTGTCCTCCAGGATGGAGTGGTTGTAAACATCAATCCTCAACCTCAAATGAATCCAAGCAAGTTCCCAAAGATGAGTCCTTTTGTATTCTTCCTTTCCATTTGATGATTTTGGGGCTTTTCTTGATCTACGAGTTTTCCCTTGGTTTCTTGCCTTGATCTAACTTGCTGTGACATGTGGGAACCCATCTAGGATTATCTTGATCATCAATCACCCATGAGCAAGTCTTTAGATCATATTTCAATTTTGACTCGGTTTTGGAGCACCCTTCGTTCAAACTAAAAAAGATAGGAATTTTGGCATGGATCTCTGTGATCTTTGATTGGAATAGGTTCCTAATATCTTAGAGAAGGTGTGTCTCAAGTTTCGCGGAGTTTGCCCTTGTAGATCAAAAGTTAGACCGATTTGAGTTTTGGTTTTCAGGTTGATTTCACTGTTCCAGGATAATTGGTAATACGACCTATGGACAGAGGTATTACCGATAATTGGTAATACCGTACATACCGCCCATGGACAGAGGTATTACCGATCATTGGTAATACCGCCCATAGACAGAGGTATTACCGATAATTGGTAATACCGTCCATAGACAGAGGTATTACCGATTTCCCTGAATTCTGCAGAACTTCCTCGGTTATGTTTGCTGAGCTTTGGGGGTTAGGAGTGGATTCAATACAAGACTTCCTTTGTGCTTAGTCATTGATCTTCATAGCTCTCATAGCTATTGGAGTGATTTGCAAGTTGAATCCATTCAAAGCGAAAAAGAATTTGAGCTCCTATTCACCCCCCCCTCTAGTCGCCTGTTTCGGTCCTACAACAGCCATGGCAGCCGGAGCCCGGAGGTTGAACTTTGCAGGGGGGAGGACCGGTCACTGGCAGAGGGTGGGCTTCAGCCTGATGAAGCGCACCCAGTGGATTCACCCCTGATCAGCAGTGACGTGTTAGTGTTGAAAGATCAGTGTAGTTTGCGTTTTCATTTTGTTTTGCTTACTTGGTTGGGCTTCTCATTGAACCTCGATTTTTATTTGCATGTAATTCTTTCTAGGATGGTGTGGTATGCTGTGTACACAAGACGACGAGATTTTGATGAGATTTTTGGATGCCGCTACTAATTTATTGTATTCTTTTGTTTGGAGAAAGATATGTTAATTTTTTCGTTCCTCCATCTCAAACGACTTGGGATAAATTAATCAGACTGTACATTTCCACTCGAGCTTGAAAATATTTTTAGTTTATTTTCAAAACTAGCAGGATGGCTTGTGCATTTACGCGGCTAGATTTGTTTCATAGTTTGTAGTATGAAATGATATAACTTAGATGCTTGAAAATATATTTACATATATTGTGGGCTGTTTTGATTTTTAAGACAACATAAACATTACAAATGACAATAGAAGCTTAATGGAAAATACAACATGAAGAACGCAATTGAAGTTTGAGCTTTGATGAAATAAAATCATCGAGCATAATAAGTTGTTGTGGTTCTTAGAAATATAACCTCTATGCATCATGCATGGATCATGTAGTTGTATACTGCTACTCTTCCTCCATTAATTTCTCTTTTCCTAAATGTATGCATGCACATATACATCTATTTAATCTCAATCAATATGTTGATTGTGTGCGGCAAATTATCTTATTAGTTTACTTGGTATTAGAGTATCTTGCTCACACATACTCCGATGAACCATAGGCAACCTACCTTGAACCTATCTTCCCTCACACGATAGTTTCCCAACTGAACCGTGTGTCTTCTATCTCTTCTCACCCCCACAACTGTTCTGCTTCAACCTCCAAAAACAAGCTCAATTGTTGATCGATCCCTCTCAGCTGCTACACCTTCAAATGCAATACTCTACCATAAAGTTATCTTCTACTTCTCTCCAATTATTGCTTAATGCTGATCGTTGCGACATCAACACGCATACACGTACAACCGTTGTCGATCCATGTTGGGACACCTATCACGCTCACTCTGGTGGCCTCGAGCCTATTCCCTATAGTTGCACCATCTCTACTCGGAGCTCTTTGCTCCTCTACTTCTGTACGCCCGTGCTTCTATTCATATGGATGCATACATGATGTTATATATGCTCGATTTCCTCTTATGCTATGTTGCCAACATGTCTGCTTTATTCATTGTCTAATGATATGGAGAATCTTGTCACTATCGCCAGTTACGACATGCCCCACTAGCGATGGCACGCTCCTAACAACCCAATAGCCCCATATCGTCTATAGCTCGTCTTTAATGCAAAGCTTCATCGTCTCTCTTCTAGAGATTTCCCATCACTGAGCTTTTTTTGTCACTGATTTCTTCAACAATACTGACACTCACCATTCGTCGTCATGGCCCTTGGGTCCTTTGACTATAGCATTTCTGTTCAATGGCTCTGGCAAGCAGCACGAAATTATCCTCGTTGAACAGCTAAGCTGAGCAACACAAAATTGTCCTCGTTGAACAGCTAAGGTGAACAGCACCACATTTTCCTCCTCTCTACAGTTGCCGCATTGGCTATTCACTTCCCCGTGGATATCTTCTTGTAGGATAAATTGACACCATTTCCCTCTTTTGTGGTCTCATCTGATACTATCGGTGATCTAGAACCGATCTTATGTATGATTGTTTGATTCAGGGGGTCTCCTAGATAAGAATCACGCAGAGAATGACACTGGGATTTCATACAGGTTCAGGCCTTCTCTGGAGAGAATAACAACCCTACTCATGTGTGGCTATATTGAGTATGCAAGTTACAATCAAGAGAAAGACAAGGGCTTGTGCTCAAGATTGCGCTTTTTTCCTTTTTTTCTTTCTGCCTTCTGACGTCAACCTTATATAGCGTATGAAGAGGTTGCAATTCCTCCAAACAAAGAGGCATCCCAACATTCCAATTGACGAACTGCTTGATGGAAGTTGTCGCTAGGGACGTGGCACCCCCATGTTGCTAGGCAGTTGTTTGTCAGAGACAGAAGTAATTCATGCGGTTACTCACAGAGAGTAACAACATATATTAAGTACCCCATGTGTTAAACATGGCGCATAATATTTCCTAACCGATTATGCCCATAAGTCAGTAAGCCTTATCAATTACAGGGCTGTCGAAGCCAGGCTGGTCAAAGCTAATCGAGTCATAGAAGATCTTACGACTACTCAATAGTCATAGAAAGTGTTACGAATACCATGGTCGTAAGAAGACTCACGACCATGAGGTGGTTTACGATCAGGTAGCTTGACCTCTCCCTTATAAATGTTAAGGGGTATACTTAAGACTAATATGGAGATGTTAATATCTATAATAAGAATTACAGATGAATAAATAAATGAGGATTATTAGATCCTCGTCATCTAACCCCCCAGCTTCAAGTGAAAGTAACTTACTTGAAAAAGGAGTTGTAGAAGGTCTTACGACCCCAAAGTAGTCATAGAATGATGGTCAGAAGTAAAAGCCTTTCTGACTGATATTTCATTTGACCAGAACTAGACTTGGTCAAGAAGGTAATTTTGCTTCAGGTGTAAAGACAAACTCGGTTTTCTCGAACAGGCGAATTATAGAATCTCAATCGACTCTTACAAATCTGTCCGTTGGAGCGGTTCCCGAAGAGGTGGCAACCGTTGAGTTTCCACGATCTTTTAACTCAAGCGTACGGTTATAAGAAGGCACCGTAGGCGCAGCTTAGGGTTTTTACTTTTCCCCATTTGCTTGCACTATTTGTCGTGCTCTTGCGTTCTCCTCCGCCAACCAAATCGTTCTCTCTCTTGAAATCCTTCCAAACCTAAATCACTCGCACTTAGAGAAAATGGCCAGGGCCGCTTCTAAGTGGGCAGAATCGGAGATGGATTCATCTAAGTTAAAGGCCTTGGTCGTTGCCGAGAAGATTCCAAAGAGGGAATTTGTGAAGTGGATTGAGGCCGCTGGGCAACATTGGCCGTCGGGGGAGATCGGTCAGATCTCCATCTTTCAGGCGTACTGCAAGTGTGGCCTTCGATTGCCCATTCATCCCTTCCTTACACTCGTACTTGAGCTCTTTGCGGTGGAGTTGGTGAACCTTGTTCCCAATTCTATCACAATGTTAAGTGTATTTGTGTACTTGTGCGAAGCTTACCTTGGGATCCTTCTAGACCTGGAGCTTCTCCAATACTACTATAGAACGAGCAGACAATCTAGAATCGCCAGGAGCTATGGTCCGAAGCACCACGACGGGAAGACCAAGGAGTACATTCAGATGTTCACCCGGTCATTGTGGCTGGGGTGGAAAAAGAAGTGGTTCTACTGGGAGACAATCAGTGAAGACAGCCTTTCCTTTGTAGGGAAGACTGTCGAGAAGATTTCTTCCTGGGATTTGACTCCCAAGGATCTTGGCTAGATCGCCCCCTATATTCAAGCCATAAAAGACATGAAGGAAGAGGGGCTCACCGAATGGCACATGGTGAAGGATTTCATCACGCTTCGCATCAGCCCATTAAAGAAACGAGCACATCCCATGTGGAGTTACTCGGGGGCTAAGGATTCGACCAGAGATTATGAGAAAGATAAGTAATCTTTTAACTTAGATTTCTTTTGGTTAATCTCAAGCCTAACCACTAAATATTTTATCCGCTTACGCAGATCTCCCTCAAACAGAGATTGACACCCTAGTCAAACTCGTTTGTGAGAAAAGGCCATCATCTGATGTGGTGGCTCCTCGAATCCTAACGGCCGTGTCAGACCCCCGGGCGTGGAATACCCGTGGATCTTATGTGTATACTATGCTAGTCCCAGGATTGAAAGCTAGCACACACATTCACATCGTTTGGCATCATTTCCATACAATCACATACTAAAGTAAAGCAAAATGGGTGTAATCTACTTAAGCTATTACAATAGTTATTACAACAACGGCCAACTGGCCAAATAAAAGCAATTATCAGAGAAAATAAATAG
Organism: Phyllostachys edulis; assembly: GCA_036346405.1. NCBI lineage: Eukaryota > Viridiplantae > Streptophyta > Magnoliopsida > Poales > Poaceae > Phyllostachys > Phyllostachys edulis. Next base: position 42,630,501 of record CM070561.1, read on the forward strand.
CAGCAGAAGACATAGTAGTAGTAGTGAAAGTCCAGCGGTGTGCCCATCCGATCCCGCAGGCAACTGACAAGGAAACAAGGCCTAAGTAGACCCGTCACCGAACCCCTCGGTGCCAGGTGCAAGGAACTCGTCGTCAAGTATAAGCTCATTTGCAAATTCTAAACCAACAACAATAGCAAGATTGAGTACTTGTGTACTTAGCAAGACTTGTAGTGTATCGCAACTGTTATATTAGATGCAAGGCTATCAAATGTATGGCTCTATTCTACAAGTTCTTTTGCTCAAAGCCAAGTTTATTTGCAATAATCATAAGTAATAATTTGCAACGGAATTTGAAAGAGTAGTTTAAGAAAAAGTAAGTACATGACAGTAAGTAAAATAACTGAATAAGTAATAGCAAACACACACAACCCTACTCGATTGTAAGAAAAAATATAATCAGGTTTTGCCATAGAAATGGCACTGACAAATTCATATTCAACCATAGAAATGGCAGTCCTACTATAGAAATAGCAAATCAGTCGTAGAAATGACAATTCGCTATAGACATAGCAACAAAGCCATAAAAATGGCAGTTAACTCAACAAATGAAAAACCCCATGTCATTATCCCAATCATTTGTAACAAAACAGTTTTGAAAAACAAAGCTACCACCATACCAGCTACACTAAGCGTGCTCAAGACCACGAGCACGACTATTCGAATAGTTTATCACTCTACAGAGGTATACAACATTACCCATAGTACGCGGTATTCCAGTTGCCTGGAATATCTCTAGTTTGTTCGGCATCCATTGATTTCACTGCTCACTACCGAAGGTAAGCAATCTATAGAGTTCATGACACAACCTTTCCATTATCTAGTCCTAACCTTGCACTAGCCCTGCGAATCTTTGTCCTTATCCGTCGGGATAATGATAATAATAACACTCACAGTAACAAGGTAACACATCGAATGAGGAACCTCACTCACCCGGATAGAAACCCGTTGAGTGAGCCCCTCACTTCGTCTAGATAGAAACCCATCAAAGTGAGACATCCGCAGTTGTGTCAGCATGCCGATCCTTCAACAATGTGGACACTACTTCTGCCTACTGTCATGCAAGGCTAAGATTTCGATAGCTTAGTTAGCTATGACCATCCCATAATAGCACATATGCTTGTACGACTATGTCTTAGTCCTGGATTTGCTGGCTTCAGTCCTTAATCGACCACGGGCGAGAACTCCACCCTATCTACTAGTGAGTCAAAATCCTCACTTTATCAGAATACATTATAACTCGCCCGCGTCTGAAGACTAAAGTTTTCATTTTATTTTCATAAAATAATAGAGATAACACCTCTGCACACTTTTCAAAATATCCCAAATTCTCAATTTATCATATTGTCCTTTTATCAAATTTTTAGAAAATCTATCGCTCTAGTTGCATTTGTGCGATATTCGTACTCAAAAATTCCCAAATGACATCACATATTGTCTAACCCATATTCTAATGGTTACAATAGTAAGGGATCAATGTTACAAGGAGATATATGCAGCAAATAGAATTATGACTACCGATTTCCCATTCATAGCATTTTCATACATAACATACACGCATGCATAATAGATTTTACAAAACAAAGTACAATAATTAAAATACTAGGATCAACATGATCAAAGGAGGTGCTTGCCTTGCTCTTGCTTATGTTGTTTAGAGAGTGAGGTTGCTTGATCGTCGATAATCTTGCTCGCAAATTCCGACGTCTATTCGGAAGAACCAAAAACAAAACACATATGGAGAAATAAATCCAACAGAAAATAAAATCCAAATATTTTTGTATATTATTACAGAGAATGGTATTATATGAATTTAGCAAAAAGATTTATTTAATTCAGAGTTCGTATGTAGAAGTTATTAGCATTTTGATTTGTTTCGACTTGTTGTTGGACTGCTACTATTGCTATTATCACATCCATGGTATGAGGCCCATTATTGATTAGCTGGCTACATGCCCATACTTAATTTATAATTATCTTTACTCCTCTAGGTTAATTGTCATCTTCATATTTTCTAAACAATTGTTTTGGGTAAATGCCATGACTCTATCCTACTGCTAACATCTTTACTACTATTCATCCACCTTGTTAAACAATTGCCTAATGGAAGTGTTCTCTTGATTAATTAGGCATTTGGTGGTTAACACTTGGAGAGGGTTAACACCTTTTGGCTCATTGTCCCGTGATTTATCTTTTACATGGGTCCTAATTGAATTCACTCCATTGAGTGCAAGGCTATTAGCTCATTAATTATTTTACTGACTATACAAATAGCAAGCTACTGCTAGTTTGGAAGATTACTAACTAACTACCAAACTAATTATCTAGTTAACAATTCTTAATCAGTTTTTCTAACCATTTTTTTTGTTGTAGGTGTGACTTACTGGTGTTTTAATAGAACATCTTTCTTTGCCACACAATATCCATTTTCTATCAATTATTTATTTGCCTACTGTTAAGTCTAATCTTCCCAATTATCTTAAGCCTTCCCTACTATACAGACATTCTAAATAATGAGAGAAGATTTGCTTAATTGCAATATTGTCTTAACCAAACTTCTGGCTTATTCCCACTTAAAAATTCATGTTAACTCAATTGAGTGGTTCAGTTTTTAGTCATAGGATTAGTTAGCATTGAATGGTTTGTGTTACAGTGGTTTCTATTGACATTTCAAAGTAATCACCTTCTCTGGTTATACAGTTCAATTTGAGAAAATATGTGTGGTTGTTAACTACACTTCTTACTAAACCCCAACATTCATTTGTCAAGCAAATTGGGTGATTCAACAACCATTACAAAGGTTTATTGGCCAACTGAAATTTCAGATTTTTATCTACCACTTCTCTATTCATATAACTGCTAATTGCTATATGACATTGTCAAACATTTCTAACTACTGGACTTAGTCATTAATATATGATTTGCCTGTGGTGGTCAAACCTAGTTACTAATATTTGGACTTGCACACCTAGCGGTAGGCTCACTATCATTTCCAATCATCCTTAATTCATTTTCTCAATTCATCTATTTTGCTGGAAACCTTCTGGACAGAAAAAACACTAGCTAATCTTCCTACACATCTCAACTTCTAATTTTGTTAAGTTATTTGAGTGATCAATTAGCTAATCACAACACTTAGCTAAGGTACTAATTGAATTAATACTTTCTAAGTACTTGTATTAGAAGGTCACTAGTCCATTGATAAATCTGAACATTATCAGATTATCTTTACTGTTCATTCGACAAACAATACTAAGTATTGCTGAAATGAAGTGCCATTAACTAACTTCTTTCAAAACTCAATTTCAATCCGGTTGATTCATTTGAATGGTTCCATTCTCAGTCACATGATCAGTTAGTTATTCAATAGGTTCATTAGCCTACTGTCACTTCAGTTTTCCCATCTGCAGATATCTTCTCTGTTCATATATGTTTCAACAGACAAACATTTTGAAAAAGAAGTGCTACTGGTTACTTCCTTCCAACATCAAATTTCAATTGGTTAACTCATTTGAATAACCTAACTGATAGCCACAATACTTGCTTGCATTAGATGGATTGATAATCAAGAGGGATTTCACTGACATTTCAGATTTCATTTAACACTTCTCTAATCAATCAACAGACAACTCTAAACATTTCTGAAATGAAGTGCTTATATCCAAATTTCTCTTAAAACTCACACTTCAAATTTGTTGAAGCATTTGAGTGATTAATTAACTAATCACAATACTTAGCTAAAGTAATAATCATCTAACAGGGGGGGGGGTTCTTATTGTCAGCCCAAGCTCAGAAACAACAGAAAGGGCAGCTACAGGGGTGGCACACGTCACCGGCGGTTGGGTGGCGATGAGGCGGCAGTGATGGCTGAAATGGAGCCAGGGAGGTGAGGTGAACCGAATGGTGGTGGTGGCTTGATCGGAGCTGGTCGGCAGCGGTCGAAGGGTGGCGAGCGGCGGCCGGCTGTGGGGGTAGCAAGGTGGGGTGGCGCTCGAGTGAGGGAGAAGGAGACTTAGGGCGAGCATGAGCATGAGGAGGCCCAGGGAAATTCACCGGGACAGGTAGCAGCGGCGGGGAGGAGCCGAAGCGGGCTGGCGGTGGGAGCCCGTGGTGACGTGGCGAGCTCGACGCGGGGGCGGCGATCGGGTGGTAGAGAGCTCCAATGGGGAGTTGGGGTAGCTTGGGGGAGGCCAAGGGTTGCTCCATCTGCGAGGAATTGTTCTAGAGCGTCCCAAGGTTACCATGGTGACGTAGGCGGCGGCATTGGCCGGAATGGAGGAAGAAGACGATGCGCAACGTTCCTATGGATGGATTGTAAAATTGAGTGAGGGGAAACTCCGAGGGAACTTGAGGACGCGTTTTGACGCGAGAGGGTTAGGGGAAAACGCTTCAGATTGGCCAGAACGGCGAGCACGACTTTGCGACCGGTGCGGCGACGCTTGGAGCTCAGCGGTTCTCCATGGCTTTCGGTGGGGAAGAGAAAAGGGGAGGAGAGGCCAGAAGAGGGCTACGGGGGTTGCGGCGTTGGCCTTCTTATAGGCAGCGGGCAGAGGAGGTGATGTTGGCCAATATGGGCGTCGGGGAGGACGCTTGGTGCGTGCATGGCACGATGCAAGAAGGTATACGAGACGCAGGCAGGCAAAGGCGAGCATGGGGAGAGGAGGAAACCAGGGGTGGTGGCCAAATCTGGTGGGCGGTTGCTGCGCTAGCACGAGCGCGTGCGGCGCATGGCTGTGGTGACGAGCAGTGCTGGCAATGGTGAAGGGTGCGTGGAGGAAGAAGGCTGCACCGTGGGACTGGGTGGTCGGTCAGAGAGGGAAAGGAAAATAGTTTCCAGATTTTGCTAAAAAGGGTCGAAAGCTTTAGGTAATTATTTGACATATAATTATATCTCTAAAAATTATGAAATTTTATGGAGGGCTTCTGACATGATGTAGATTTTTAAGTAGTTGTTTCGGAATTTTATGTGATCTGGATATTTTTCTAAAATCCTATAAAGCTTCTCTTTGTATGTATTTTTATTATTTGATGCGAAGAGAGTTTCAAAACATGTTTTCAATACTTCTTATTTGATTGACAGTGTAATTACACCAAGTGTATATTTTTTATTTTCATATTATGTGTCGAGGTTGTTTTTAATTATTAATTAGGTTTGGATTTATCATCTCTTATTTAAATTTATTTTAATTTCTTAAAGAGTTTTGAATTTCGAATTTGATTCTCAATTTCTTTATTCAGAAAAAAAGCCTTGCAAATAAAATCCAGAAAAGCACTTGTAAATAAAATCCATCAAACGTTTTAAAAAGTTGACATTTTTACCTATTTGAAAACAATCCCAATTTTTGGGATGTTATAGGTTGTATCTGCAAAGGAGAAGAAGGAACGCTTAAAGGTAACCAAGGATTGATTCCTTCTTTGGACCCTCGTACTAGTAGGAAACGACAACTAAATAATATTTCTATTTCTGACCTTTGCAGAAAGTAGGCATGGAAGACTATCAGGACGACCAAGAGGTCGGACTAATGGTTATTGGCACGGAGGTGGAGCAAGTGAAAGCTCCTCTGACCAAAAAGCGTCGACTTGTAAAGGTCGTCGACAAGGAAGAGGCGGGCTCAAATTTTGATCCGACCAGGCCCTTTGCGCAATTCTTTACTGACATAGTTGCTGCGGAGAAAGCAAAGGCGATCAAAGTGATTGAAGCCCTTAAGCACAAAGCCCCCAAAACCAAGGTACCATTCTACTATGATGACAAGACTTTTCCAGTCTCGGCTTCTCACGGCTTTCTTAAGCAACTAGAAAAGGAGAACTAGAAAAGCTTTGTATCTTTTGTGAAGGATACCGCTGCGTCGGCAAAGCTTATGGTCGAGGGAAGTACTACTCCTAAGGTGGTCGAAACAGGTTTCGACCATCAGGAGAGCCAGGAGGGCCAAGGAGCGGCAGTTCTCACTCAACACTAATGACCAGACATGGTCATGGTGGACCCCATTCCTCAGCTCGCATTTCGACCAGACATGGTCGAAGAGAAGAAGTCGAAGAAATCTTCCTTAGGGAAGGTTTCTTCTGGATTCAAGATCAAGTCTAGGAAATGAAGGTATTTAAAAAGACAAAAGTATAAAAACAGCATTTACCTTTTGCTCTCTACAAATTTGACATGTTCTCCTTTATGTGATCTTAGCCCGACCCCTCTAGCCCTCGAGGACGCTTCTGTCGAGAAGCCCACTGCCCTTTCTTCTGTAGTCGAGGAAACAACAGCGGGAGTGGCCACGACTACGGCCACTATCTCCGTGATGGAAGAAGTCGTTGCTGCTCAAACGACTACGACCACAGAGGCGGTCGCGGGATCGACCGTCGTTCCTCTGGTGGAGGTGGTCGTTCCTACCAAAGCAACCATGACCATTGAAGTGGTTACGGAGGCAGAGGCGAAGACATCGAATGATGTGGCGGAACTTCCGATCATCGTGCTGGAAAGGAAGTCATTGCAGACGTTCCCTCAAGCTCCCAAGGAAAAACTATCGACGTTGTCATCACTGAAGAAGAAGAATAAGAGTACCTTAACTTCTTCTCTGAGTTCTTTGAACCTGCTTCCATTATGGGATCTTCCGCATTCAGGTCTCGTAACCGAGTTCCTCACCCTAAGGACATTCCTAACAGGGGGAATATTTTCTATGACGAGCGTCTCGAAAAGGTGTGATAGAACTGAGTCGAGGAGATCGCTGAATTAAAGGATCCCATAAGGGTATTCTCTATGTTTGCTCGAACGAGCATAAATGTAAGCATCTGATGCCAAACATTTACCTATATGGTTTGTTTCTTGCTTCTCATTGTTTTTCTTTATGTAGAAAACTTTGGAACAAATTATCACTGTCGGTGAATACAACCGACAACTTATACTGCTACAACAACAAAAAGTGGATCTCTGCAAGCAGGCAGAGAAATGGTAAGCTACTGCCATTTGTAATCATTTTTTACTCAACTACTTGTACAGTTCTCATGTCTATTTTTAACCGTTGCAGGTTTAAGAGTGACAAAAAATCTCTGGCTGGCGCACTCGACCACGAGAAAGTCAAGACGCAGAGGCTAAGGGATGAAAATCTCGACCTGATGAAGAAACCTCAGGAGGCTACCTCTGCAACTCTTGATCTACGGAGTGAGATAAACAGCAAGTTCTAAACTTAAGACTACTTATGATAATGATCTCCTGTTCTTTCTCTAACTCTTGTTTCTTTTCAGAAAAAGAGGTCGGAATGGGTTGGCTCCAAACCGAGGTCAACAAAAAAAACCTTAGTTGTTCACGAACTATCCCGTTTTGCCAAAGAAAAAGACCAAGTGATAAAGTCATGGGTAGAGCAATCTGCGAAGAAGGATGCCTCCCATGACAACGAAATTAAGCAACTTGATGCTCGACTAGCGGGTAAGTAACTCTTTACCCATGACTAGTGTTGCTTACGAGTTATTTAGAGATATGCTTCTGACTGATCGTACTCTATTACAGAGCAAGCAGTCGAAATCAAGCGACTCCACGAAGCTTTGACTCACCGTCAGGAGGAGATGAAGTCATTGAAGATTAACCTTCAAGACAACATCTCACTTCTAAACAACGTACTCGGTGGGCTTGGTGCTGAGGAAGTTACTCCTCTTGAAGACACCCTAACTGCTCAATCGAGTATTGTTGGATAGCAAGTCAGAGCCTTAAGGGAGCTAATAACTACTCTAAAGGCCAACCAAGCTGACTCGATAAAAGAAGCGGTCAAAGGTGCAGTAGGTTATGTCTTGGCAAAACATAAGGCACACGAACGTAATCTCGATCTTCAACCAATCAAGGACGACTTCGACTGCTCCGAAGCAGAAGCAACTCGTTTGATCGAAGAGGTGAAGCCAGTCACCCAGAAGGTCGTGGAGGAGATGCAAATTGGATCTCCTTCATTAGATTAGATTGTAATAGGAAAACTTGTAAAGATAAGTCTTTTGGTTATGAATACATATACCTGCTTTTTCCTACAAATTATCTTGTGGAGTAGTTAGTAACTCATAAGATAATGAATAGAAAAGGTAAATTGAATTTAAGACGAAGAATTGAAGTCATATTAATGGCTTTATTCTATCCCCTGACTATTTGCTTAGTTTATATAGATAAACTAAGTAAATAGTGTATGTAAGGGTTTGCTTAAAAAGAAGAAGTTTTTCCTACTTGTGTTGTCGATCTTGATTGTCATGTTCTGGTCATAAGAGTTTAGTAACAGATAGACATTATGAAGTTCCTTCTAGTGGGCAGGATGTAACATCCCAATTTTTCTAAGCTTTAAAAATCCTTTGAATAGTTGGTAGAGAGAAAATTCACCATTTGGATTTATTTGAATTTAATTTAAAAGCTTAATATTGGACTTTGAGTAACAAAACCATTTAATATGACTAAAGCCAACATGAACAATAGTCAAAACTATTTTATTTGGATTCTATGTGCTTGGATATATTTTCTAGAATTTTCTGGAATTTTTCCAAGTTCATTTGCTAATTTCTATTGCTTATTTGGATTTCTCGTATTTTCTTAAAAAGAAAAAGTATTAAAAATCTCCAAATAGTGTTTGGGCCGAATCTCCCGGCCCAATTCCCCCTCCCGTGCGCAAGCCCAAGCGGCCCATCCCTCCCCGCCGTTGGATCAGCGATGGACGCTTGGATCTCTGTGCGCACGCCTCTCTCCCTCTCCACGCGCTCCGCTAATCCTCAGCTGTTGGATCGCGAATGGACGTCCCGATCTTGATGGCCGATTGGAGCGGTCCGAACATCACATTGTTTGTGGGCCGTCCGATCTGAATTGGATGACCAGATCTTCGCCCGCGCGCGTCCGCCTCGCTCTCTCTCTCTCTGACGCGTGGGCCCGCTACAGTGTCGTCGTCTCCGACACGGTCTCCTTCCTCGCGTGGCTCCGCGACCGTGTCCGCCATTGTCGCCTTCTAGAAGCTCTGCCCGCGGTCGTTTCTGCTAATTAAAATATCTAGATTTCCGCACCAAACTCCATCCTTATCTCTCCCGCACCGACTCCGTTTGAATTTGGAATTCAAACTCGTCTCTATCCCGTTTATTCCGCGCGCGCTTTGAGCGATTTAACCTCCACCGCCGGCATGCGACCTCGAGCTCGCCCTGCGCCTATAAAAGGGACCCCTTGCTTCGCCTTTGCCCCCTTTCCAAAACCCCTCGCTCAATTCCACCCGAGAATCTCCGCATCGCCGCCAATTCGAGCTTTAAGGTTTTCTCGCCGCCGGTGGGATTTCTTCGATTACGTCACCACCGTCGCCGTCGCATCGTCGTGGAGCACGCCATCGAGATCGTCGTCACCGTAGCTACCTCCTGGACCCTTCCCCGACGCCAATCCCTCGCCGGAGCGCCCGTCCGACAAGACCCGAGCCTCGCCGCCGCTTGAACCTCGCCGCCGGCCACCACCGTCACCCCCGACCACCCGGAGCTACCTCATCAGGTTCGCAATAACCTCAGCTACACGCCTGTACCACCCATTTCTGGCGACGAGCCGCCGTTCGCCGGCGACCATAGGGTCCAGTGCCGCCGTTGTCTTCCTCACCGACGTGGACGCCAGGTCACCTGCCACCTCAGCACCGTGCGTACGTGTCGTCCCTGGTGGCACCGCGTCAGCGCCACGTGCGCGCGGGTCCGCCACCTCAGCCCCGACTCAGATCCAAAGGCTCGGTGGACTCGGTCCACCGTGGGCCGTGCCACTAACGTGTGGGCCCCACACGTCAGGTTTTTCATTTTATTTATCTTTTCTGGAATTCCTTCGCTGACGCCAGCATTGCGCAATAATTCGTGTTTTTCTTTACGAAATAATTCGGGAAATTCGCATAATTCAATTTCTAGGGTTTTTCTTTAGATTCAAACTTCCAGACATCATAACTTTTGCATCCTAACTCCAAATTAGCCCATTCAAATTTCTAAATTCGTCTAAAATCAAGATCTACCTAATGGAGATTTTTATTTATTTTTTTGGAGTTGTTTTGCTTCTGTTATTTATGTATTTTGTTTGTTTGCTTCGTTTGCGAGTAGACTTCGACGCTTCGGGAGGATTTGCAGAAGAAGGAACACATCAAGACCAAGATCAATTCTTAGATCCATTCCAAGGCAAGTCATGCTTTGACCATGTTGAATCCCAGTTTTCCAAATATTATTGTGATTCAAAGTATTGCATTTTATTTCAAGTAATTATTTAAATGCTTTTGGGATTAGCTATTAAGTCCAATCTGTTATGCCTTCCTTGTGTAACTTGTTATGCCTTGATCCTTTGTCACCCTAGTTGATATTTAGTTGGTAAAATATTATAGCACCAACGTGGGTTGGTTAGTACGAGTAGATTGCTTAGCCATGCCACGAATCACCTATTCATGTAAAGTGCAATTGTTAACTTGACTAAGTGACTATGTAATTTTGTAATAATCTGTGTGCACTATGTGTCCTTGTGGCATGTGTTGCACTAAAATCAACTGGGTGGGAAAAAGGTTTAGACTGAGGCAAGTGGAAGGAACTGTGTGACATGGTGGCTATGTGATATGGGAATATTAATTTGTGTGTCATATTTATCTGTATGCCTTAGTTAGAACAATGGAAGTCTTGCCTCGGTCATTTAAGGACTGAACTTTGTACGTCATTGATCTGAGCCCTCCTGTACGACCACATGCCTGTTATGGGACGGGCCTAGCATAGTAAGATACAAATTCTTAGCATGGATTGCTCAGGCGGTAGGTTAGGCTATGTGAATAGGGTGGGGGTGTGTACTACCATGTAGTCGCATCGTGGGACGGTTCGCTTCCTCGTCTAAGCGGTGTGTGTTGTACCATACATCGTGTGTATGGTTTGGTATGACATAAGCACACCGAGCATCTATGTTAGGATGAAGTTTCAAATGCTTTGTTACGATTAGTGCTTGCAACACCGATTGTATCTTGTGGGTAAAGTGTACAAACTCGCAGAGTGTAAACAAATCTATTGAATAGCCACGCCCTCGATCATGGACAATGCTCGGGATTTCACACGAGGGTAGATCTTTAAAAACTATGTGGGAAGGAGTGTGTGATCTAAATCATATAGCTATGTGAATAATCTGTTAGGTGTGTGTGTCTTTGTGAAATCAAGCTATTAAAATTATTATTATTGTCTAATTGTTTTACCCGCTTTCAATCTATTATTGTATTCAATTGCAAATGTCGATTTCGCAAAATAACCACAAAATGCCATTCCCTTGTAATAAGCTTGCATGTATATTTGCATTTACGTGGTGTGACTTATAGTACGGTGTGTACTCACGCTTGCTTTAAAATAAATCAAGCGTAAGAGGAGGAGTCTTCACCAAAGATTTGAGGAGGAGTTATTCAAGGTGCCCGATCGTGGGGTCTAGATCGATCGGTTTACTGTGGTGAATCGATGGGACACATTGCCGCTTTTTGTTTCCGCTACTTTATTTCTCTCATAGTTCTGCGTGGCTTAATAATTGTAAACTCGACCATAAGGTCAAACCATTATTTATTAATCAAATTATCGTTTATGCTATTATTCGCTTGTGTGGATCGATATCCACCTTTGTCGACACTGTGTGCACTAGCGTGATCCTGGGCTAGTGCATTAAACACAGAGGGTCCAGAATTGTAATTTTGGGTCCCGACAGAGGTGGTATCAGAGCCATACTGACTGTAGGTCATACCCTTAGATCGGCCGTCTTAGAGAGTCCAAATTATTTTCTAAAAAGAAAAATTAACTTACAAGCCTAAATGAATTGCTTAACTCCTCTCCTATCTCTCTTGACTCATCTATTGCTAAATTTTTTTCCCTTACCCCGCTGGTTTTAACTTGGTTCCTGCCTCTCGACCATCTTGACAGATGCCTTACCTTCAGACCTTCGGAGATTGCAACGGAGGACTTGCCGCAGAGCTATGGAAGCTGCTACAGACACTTGGAGGCTTCAACTGCCCAATGTACCGTGGCAGCGAGTACCTGGTCAACGGGATAGATCGTGGTGTGATCTGCCGTCTAACAGTCTACGCCAAGAGGAACACTAGAGGCAGCCAGCCTTTAGACATCTCAGTCAGGAGGACTACTTTCGGGCTTGGAATCCAGGAGTCATCACGCTTGGCCATTCTCCGAGTCTGCAGTATCTACGCACAAGAGCTGCAAAACACTGTTTTCCGTTACCATCCCAGATCCCCTTCAGAGGAGCTAGCTGCGCGCTTCCCATCTACAAATGCGGAAGGCAACGCCACAGTGGTGCACCTTGCCCAGTTCACAACTGCTCAGAGGAGTCGCTAGCATCGGTCGCTACAGAGCTGGAGTGTGCCTATGAAGCATGGGAAAGAGCTGAGAACAGTCATTTGTCTTAGAGCAAGCTCTCTACGGCCAGTATGAGCTCGAAGATGATCCAGAAGAAGATCAGGAAGGGAATCCAGAAGAAGATCATGAAGGGAACCCGGAAGAAGATCAGGAGGAGCATCCGGGAGAAGATCCAGAGGAGATTCTGGAGGATCCAGCAAAAGCTGCAGAGCTAGAAGAACCAGCAGAAGCTGCAGAGCTGGAGGAGCCAGTTGCACCTACACACCAAAGACGCTCGCCTCGCCGCACCAATCCTGTGGCATCGAACCGATTCGCAAGGATGCCACCACTCCGAGTCTCACAAGCAGGTGAGCGCCGCCGTGGTTGCGGAGGCTTTCTCGAGTAGTTGGTTTAACTTCCATTCCTCGGGCTTAGCTAGCGATTTTCCTTTTCGAGTCGCCTTTAGGCGGTAGCTTGTGTGCTTAGGTTCGTCTTAATTCCTTGTGTGTAAGTGTGAGTACGCAAAAGCCCTTAGGCATTTGTTGCGACCATGCTAAAACCCTAATAATAAAGTTATTTCATTTGAGTTTCTTGAGCTGTGTTTGTTGAGTTTAATCTATCCCCCTGTTTAGTTCTTAACTCATCTTGTGCTTGCTACCTTATCTAACCTATGGAGCTTCACCAGATGGTTCAGACTCGCCACACCGCTGCAAGTGGATCCGGCACCCCAACGTCCGAGGAGAATGACCAAATCCTTGAGGACAAGGTCACCAAGCACCACCTCTTGACTTGCAGAACTTTGGGGCCTTTATGGCAGCACAAACGCAGATGATATATGCTATGATGAACCAGATGCAGGCTATGACCAACAACAACAACAACAACAACAGTCATCAAGGAGGAACCCCAGTCGCTCATGGTCACCAGGGGTCATCTAAGTTGGCTGAATTCATGAGGACCCGTCCGCCAACTTTCTCCGGGCATGTCACGCCAATAGAAGCTGATGATTGGCTTCGCGTAATTGAGAGGAAGCTGCTGATCACCCAATGCAGCGATCAAGAGAAAGTTTTGTGTGCCACTCATCAGATGGAGGGCGTAGCTGCTGAGTGGTGGGAGAATTTTTGCACAACGATGAGGCACCGCAGAATATCACTTGGGAAGAATTCTCCATGACTTTCCGCCAAGATATCATGTACTTCAGGGATCATGGATTTAAAGAAAGATGAGTTCCGTGCTCTTAAGCAAGGGGCTATGTCAGTGACTGATTACCTGAACAAGTTTACTCAGCTAGCCCGCTATGCTCCAGAGGATGTCGCTACTGACAAGGCTCGTCAGAGTCGTTTCTTGAAGGGATTGAACTCAGGGCTACAGGTCAATCTGCTTGCCCACACTTTCCCAGATTTCCAGGAGTTGATCAACAAGGCGTTAGTTATGGAGGACAAACGCAAGAAACTGGAGGACCACCGCAAGCGTAGGATGGCTCAGCAGGGAAGTCACTAGCCACAACAGTAGAGAGCAAGAACAGTGCCACAGCAGATCAATCGCTTCCAGCCGTAGAGTTCTTTCAGGACACCTGCACCGCCTTCAGCACCTCGTCCTCTTGTTCAGAATTCTCGCAACCCTACACCAGTCAATCCCACCCCAGGGAGCAACAGGCAGAATGAACCCAGAGTGTGCTACAGTTGCCGTCAACCAGGACACTTCGCCAATCAGTGCCCGCAGAAGGGAACAATCACTCCAGTCCGCTTCAACCTTGGAGCAACACTCGCCAAGACCCTAGTGCAGAACAAGCAAGGAGTTTCTCAGGGGACCAGTCAACCAGGAGGAACGCCTCAGTCAGTTGTCAGAGGCCGTGTTAACCACGTCACTCTGGAAGGAGCCCAGGAAGCACCAGACGTCATACTAGGTAAGTTCCTAGTAAATTAAGTACCTGCATTAGTTCTGTTCGATTCTGGAGCTTCGCATTCGTTTGTTTCTGGAGTTTTTGCAACTAAAAATAAATTGGACGTTATGCACCTTAAGCATACTTTGTTAGTCGAAATACCGAGCGAGCTAAGTTCTAAAGTGGGTTGTTTAGGGCTAAGTTACTCATAGTCGAGTTGAGTTTCTAGCTAACCTAATTGTTCTTGACACCCAAACCATAGATGTCATTCTTGGCATGGATTGGTTAACCAAGCACAAAGCCGTGCTAGATTGTGGCAGAAAAGCCGTTACAATCGAGGATACCAAAGGAAACAAGATAGAATTCCTAGCTACCTCAGTGCGTAATGGACATCTGCTAGTCAATAACCTGAAGACCGTTGCGTTGGAAGATGTGCCCATTGTCCGAGAGTATCCAGATGTGTTTCTGGAAGAGCTACCAAGGATGCCATCGGATCGTGACATCGAGTTTGTCATCGATCTAGTGCCAGGGACAGCACCAATCTCGAAGAGACCTTATCGGATGCCAGCTGATGAGCTAGCAGAGATGAAGAAGCAGATAGAAGAGCTTCTGGAGAAAGGCTTTGTGAGGCCTAGTTCGTCTCCATAGGGAGCGCCAGTCTTGTTTGTCAAAAAGAAGGATGGAAGCATGAGAATGTGCATCGACTACCGATCTCTCAATGAAGTCACCATCAAGAATAAGTACCCATTGCCCCGGATTGATGATCTGTTTGATCAGATGAAAGGAGCCGGAGTGTTCTCAAAGATCGATCTGCGATCAGGTTACCATCAGTTGAAGATTTTTCCCAAGGATGTACCTAAGACCGCTTTCTCCACGCGGTACGGACATTATGAGTTCTTGGTCATGTCCTTTGGTCTGACTAATGCCCCTGCCTATTTCATGAACATGATGAATAAAGTATTCATGGAGTATTTGGACAAGTTCGTGGTGGTATTCATCGATGATATTCTGGTTTACTCCAAGTCAGAAGGAGAACATGCTGAGCATTTGTGGTTAGTCCTAGAGAAGCTCAGAGAGCATCAGTTGTATGCCAAGTTTAGCAAGTGTGATTTTTGGAAAAAGGAAGTGGATTTTCTTGGTCATGTGATGACAGCTGCAGGAGTAGCAGTTGACCTCGGTAAAGTTAAAGCAGTATTACATTGGGAACAGCCCAAGACTTTCACTCAGGTTCACAGTTTCTTGGGATTAGCAGGATATTATCGCCGTTTCATTGAAGGATTCTCATCAATTGCTAAGCCTCTTACGCAATTGTTGAAGAAAGAGAAAAAGTTTACCTGGACCCCAGCTTGTGAAGAAGGTTTTCAAGAGTTGAAGAAGCGCTTGACTTCCGCCCCAGCGCTAATTTTGCCAGATATCCGCCAGGACTTCGACATCTATTGTGACGCTTCGCGTCAAGGATTAGGATGTGTCCTGATGCAAGAAGGAAGAGTTGTCGCTTATGCGTCAAGACAGTTAAGGCCGCATGAAGAGAATTACCCTACCCATGATCTGGAATTAGCTGCAGTAGTGCATGCCTTGAAGATTTGGCGTCATTACCTTATCGGTAATCGCTGTGAAATTTATACGGATCATAAAGGCTTGAAATATATTTTCACCCAGTCAGATCTGAATATGAGGCAAAGAAGATGGCTACAATTGATAAAGGATTATAATCTCGGAATCCATTACCATCCTGGTAAAGCCAATGTAGTCGCAGATGCCTTGAGCCGCAAGAGTCACTTCAATGCGATGGAAGTAAAAGAGGTTTGTTCAGAACTTCAAGAGGAATTTCAGAAGCTGAAACTAGAAGTAGTATCTGAAGGATTCTTGGCCAGTTTGGAAGTGCAGTCTACTTTGGAGAAATAGATTCGCGAGGCCCAGCCAAAAGATCCGGAGTTTTCGGACATCAAGAAGAAGATGGCAGAAGGGAAGTTCAAAGACTTCACCGTAGATGACCAGGACATACTATGGATCAATGGACGTATTTGCGTGCCAGATGCTGATGGCTTAAGACAGCTAATTTTGAAGGAGGCTCATGACTCAAAGTATTCGATTCACCCTAGTAGTACTAAGATGTATCAGGATGTTAAGACTAAGTTTTGGTGGCCCAACCTGAAACGAGACGTCGTAGAATTCGTTGCCTTGTGCGACGTGTGTCAGAAGGTCAAAGTAGAACATCAGAGACCAGCAGGTCTATTGCAACCGTTGAAGATTCCTGAGTGGAAGTGGGAAAAAATCGGAATGGATTTCATTACCAGATTACCAAGACTCAATCGGGTTATGATTCGATTTGGGTAATAGTGGATCGTCTAACTAAAGTTGTCCATTTCTTGCCAGTCAAAACCACGTACTCAGGAGATCATCTGGCAGAGCTGTATATGTCAAGGATTGTCAGTTTGCATGGTGTGCCCAAGAAGATAGTGTCAGATAGAGGATCTCAATTCACCTCCCGTTTTTGGCATAGTTTGCATGAAGCTTTAGGGACTCATCTGAATTTCAGTACTGCATATCATCCCCGGACAGATGGACAGATTGAAAGGGTCAATCAGATATTGGAGGATATGTTGAGAGCCTGTGCTCTAGCTAATGCTACCCGCTGGGATAAGAGTTTGCCCTATATGAATTCTCGTACAACAATAGTTATCAAGCCACCGCAAATGTCACCGTTTGAAGCTTTGTATGGTCGTGCCTGCAGTACCCCGTTGAATTGGTCAGAAACTGCTGAACGTACAGTCTTTGGTCCAGATATTATTCAAGAAGCAGAGGAACAAGTGTCCATGATCAGAGAGAGATTAAAGATCGCGCAGTTAAGGCAGAAGAGTTATGCGGATAATCGTCGTCGTGATCTCGAGCCGAGTTCAAGATTTTGTTTACCTTCGAAGTTACGCCCTCGAGGGTGTGAAAAGGTTTCATGCCAAAGGAAAGCTTGCCCCTCGATATGTTGGTCCGTTCAAGATTTTGAATCGTCGTGGAGAAGTGGCTTATCAATTGGAGCTGCCGTAGTCGCTAGCAGGAGTACTTGACGTTTTTCACGTCTCTCAGTTAAAGAAGTGTCTTCGCGTGCCAGAAGAACAAGCCCCGTTGGAGTCGATCGAACTGAAAGAAGACCTCACCTACAAAGAACAACAGGTCAAGATTTTGGATATCGCAGAACGTCGGACCAGAAGCAAGACAGTTCGATTTTGCAAAGTGCAGTGGAGCAACCACTCAGAAGGTGAAGCCACGTGGGAACGTGAAGAAGAGTTGAGAGCAGAGTTCCCCAGCCTTTTCTCCAGCTAGCCTGAATCTCGGGTCGAGATTCCTTTAAGGGGGGGAGGTTCATAACATCCCAATTTTTCTAAGCTTTAAAAATCCTTTGAATAGTTGGTAGAGAGAAAATTCACCATTTGGCTTTATTTGAATTTAATTTAAAAGCTTAATATTGGACTTTGAGTAACAAAACCATTTAATATGACTAAAGCCAACATGAACAATAGTCAAAACTATTTTATTTGGATTCTATGTGCTTGGATATATTTTCTAGAATTTTCTGGAATTTTTCCAAGTTCATTTGCTAATTTCTATTACTTATTTGGATTTCTGGTATTTTCTTAAAAAGAAAAAGTATTAAAAATCTCCAAATAGTGTTTGGGCCGAATCTCCCGGCCCAATTCCCCCTCCCGTGCGCAAGCCCAAGCGGCCCATCCCTCCCCGCCGTTGGATCAGCGATGGACGCTTGGATCTCCGCGCGCGTGCCTCTCTCTCTCTCCACGCGCTCCGCTAATCCTCAGTCGTTGGATCGCGAATGGACGTCCCAATCTTGATGGCCGATTGGAGCGGTCCGAACATCACATTGTTTGTGGGCCATCCGATCTGAATTGGACGACCAGATCTTCGCCCGCGCGCATCCGCCTCGCTCTCTCTCTCTGATGCGTGGGCCCGCTACAGTGTCGTCGTCTCCGACACGGTCTCCTTCCTCGCGCGGCTCCGCGACCATGTCCGCCATTGTCGCCTTCTAGAAGCTCTGCCCACGGTCATTTCTGCTAACTAAAATCCCTAGATTTCCGCACCAAACTCCATCCTTATCTCTCCCGCACGGACTCTGTTTGAATTTGGAATTCGAACTCTATAGGACCGGAAAGGCGACTAGAGGGGGGGGTGAATAGACGCTTTCTCTATTTTTCACATCGATCGAACTCAACACCACTTTCACTCCACTAGCTATAAAAGTTATGAAGATCGTATCAGATACAGCATAGCGGATGACCCGTGTTGAATCCGATCAACCCCAAGCAAAAGTCTAAAACAACTCAAAACCACATGCACAAAATCGAGATGACTTTCGATTCGAGAGCACGACACAAGCAAAAGATGCAATTTGCTAGAAATAAAAACAAGCATCTCACTCGCAATAAACAACCGGATATTACGCCGCCACACATCCGTAAATTTCACGGGCACTCAAGAAAAATCAAAACATGGAGCAGTATTGAACCGAATCAAAAGTGGATGCATTCACCTCACACGCACCAAGAAAGCGCCAAGATAAACAAACAAAAACTTCTATCAATTCATCAAATCATACAAGGTGCGTGTCAACTTATACACCAGAAACAAAATCGGACAACCTTGATTAAGCAGCCGACGTCAAGATTTCACAGGCGCAAGATTTTGCGGGGAGAGAGGCTTCCGCCACAGCATCTATTTTCTACAGACAAAGCGAGGGCAAGTACAAGCCGAACAAAGGAAATGATTTGGACTGCGGGAGCACAGCCTGATTTTCGGGGACTCAACCAGGCTCTCGATTTTTCTCACGGTAGAACAGGCCAGCAATTAAATGAATCAAGATGGCGACCAAGATACTCAATAAAACTAAAGCAGTAACCTGATTTCTTACACGCAAGAGCAATAACCAAAGCAGGTGCTCACGGTTCGATCTTTACAGAATCGCCACGCCCGACTCAGTAAACACCCGAGCACACAGATTTTTGGACACAGGCCGAAACCGCCGAGCATTTCTTTTTCACGCTGGGAAAAACATGGCGGCCGCACAAACTGCTAGCAACAAGATCGAGTGCTAGATCTCTACACGCATGGGGCAGCCAACAATAAAAATTTCGGACACAGAGCAAGAACAGCCGCCGCCCAAAAGAAATCCGGATCAAACAAGCACGCAGATTTTTCTCCGGTTTTACTAAGACAGTCAGCCGCAGCTCTATTCCTTGGGCGTAACACACGGCAAAGAAGAACAAATTTTTTCAACCGAAGCAACAAAGAGCAAAGAATTGAAAAAAAATCACGAACAATCACGATGGGACAAAAAAAAAATAGATCTCGAAACAAGCAACACGCAAGAAAGAAACCGCAATCAAACTCAAGGATTTACTTCAGGGCCACCAACACCCACTGCAAGCACAGGCCGCCGGACACACAAGCACTCAGAGAGGAAAGGCAATCGGCAATAAAACATAACTCAAACAGTGAACAAGACAGGGAACAGGCCATCGATCAAATGCATCAAAAATGGCGATGTAATGCAGCTATAGGAAATAATTAATATTAAAACAGCAACCTGGGAGATGAAAACGCATTAATCAAAACACTGCGATTCCTACAGGGTGCCGATCTGATTTCTCTGTCTATGCAGGACGCCGCCGCGAAGACTCAGTTTTCCACGGGCGCACAAAGCGGCGCAACCAGGGACTCAGGTTTTCTCTCAAGCACTTAGTGGAACAGGCCGCAGCCTCCAGGGCACTACAGGCAGGCCAACAAAAGCCGCCGAGCCATTCTTACAGGGCGCCACACAATGCAGTGTTCTCAAAACGCCTCATTTTTTTCTTCAAGTGACTGTGGCTACTTTTTTCCTAAGCAAAGACCCTAGAATATTCATCTCAGCTCCTTTTATAGGGTAATCCTAACACTAAAAACCAAATGGGCTTCTGTTAAGGCCCAACATCAACGGAACACACACGCATGTATCTCAAAGCGCCGTCTTCATCGTCGATTGATCTAAACCGCTTCACCATGCGCCGACCCGCGCCGCGGCTTAGTCAAAAGGTCACAAAGATGGTATTTGGTAAAATTACCAAAATACCCCTTCTCGATCATTCTCCAAAAGACCGAGTCCATCTGTTGAAGCAATCCCATGCTTCGCCACGTGTAGGTTGATCAACGGCTCCATGTCGTCAAGTCTCTCCCGTCCGGATCCCACCGGCACCACTGAGCACTTGCAACGACTCCCGCACCGCTTGATCCAACCAGTCGCACCGAACCGCCCGTTCGGTCATCCTTGTCCATTCTGCGCCATGCTTGAATTCATTGACCTCACCCGGCATCCTTGATCGTTCTGGACCTCAGCTCTCCAAGCTTAGTCCCGATCCTCCTCGCCGTTGACCGTCATTGACCTTCAAGCCACAGACAAAGAATAGACAAGCAAACACGAATCCGGGAACAAGTTCTTCACAACTTGACCCACGTTAGTCAAAACATGCAATATGCAACACATATGCATTAACAAATATGGATATGACCTATCCCAAAATCAATTCACCACTTATATCAACATTCAGCACAAAAGCCGGTCAGACCGCCGCTGACCTGATAGATCTGAAACTTTGTCGAAAACGCGTGAAACTTCAAACCAAAAGCCACATTGCCAATTGTTTCATCATCCTAAGATCATGGGCATATCCCAATGATATCCACAATCTCCCCCTTGATGAACACATTGGCAATCTCTCAGAAAATGTAAGTTTGTGGTTTGAAAAGTAAAATACTCGCAGTTTTCGCACAAAGGCACAACTTGGTCCAAAAGCAAGAAAAAACAATGGAAATGACCAAGCTGGCTTCAGAATAGCATAAGCAAGTGAGATAAGACAAAAGAAAGCAAGAAAGCTTCCAATTCCAGAGAATCGATAAAAATCTCACTTAAGGTCCATATGAAAGAACAATTGTTCTATTTGACCTTAGATCATTGTGAGTCTTCAAGAATTGCAATTCAAGATCAGAAAATGTAATAAGACCAAAAGAATGCAATATGAATGCTCCCCCTCACTATGATCATCATTTCTCCCCCTTACAAAACTACTCCCCTATAACCAAAAAGCTCTTTATTAACATTACATTTTCGCTATATCTTCTCCCCCTTTGACAATGGATTCATCAAGGAATCATCTCTTCCTCTCATCCAGAAATGACAAATGCACAAGAAAGGAAGAAGCAAAAGAAAGAGCATGCATGAAATGCAATGGGGTGGCTTCATTTTTGTTTTGAATTTTTTTTAAATTTTTAGGTAAAAGAAGCTTTGGAGATTACTCAATTGAACAGGCTAGCATTTCTATTAACACTCAAGACATAAAGCCTGACACAGCTAGCAAGATCATGATAAGACATATATAGCAAAGCTAGGCTAATGAGCTCAATATATCACATGTTGTTGGATTAAATTAAGCAGCGCATCAAAATTAGCAAGTTCAATAACAGTTATCCTAAAGTGATAATGGCCATGTTAGAATGTCATTGTGAGATCCAGAAGCTAGCAAAGACCATCTTAGAGACAAAAAGTCCTGAATTGAATTATTTAGCTTAATTTTTGTCAAAAGCCCAAAATTCAACTATTTTTCATTTGCAATGAATATTCAAGTTGATAAAAGGTCTATCTTAGTAAAGAAGGTCCTAGACTAGGAGCCATTCACAACCTCTTCCTAAGCTTCAACCAATTTTGACAATTTGCTTTTTTTAGCCATGTGCTAGATCTCAAGCCTCACTACGACCATCCCAAGCAACAAAAGCTTAAGAGAGTGGTCTAGGTCATCCAAAACTCCCCCTGAGTTCATGCCTAGTACAATGGCAAGCAGTCTCATGAGAAAGAATTGGTGAGATCAGTTTTTTCGCACAAAAGAGATCATTTTTCATTCTGCACGCAGGCTGTTATAGTTTCTATAATGAACTGAAAGCTCAAAGATGTTCAATTCTAGATTCCAAAGCTAACAAAGCAATTTTGACAGGGCCAATGTCACAAAAGGATCACTAATTGTGCAACTAGCTAAAAGATCCACAAATTGCTATTTTCAGTTCAAGTTGTTTAAAAGTTCTAGCTCAATTAGCAAAGACATTGCTGCACATGTTAAAGCATGATAATTCTAGCAAGTCAAAGAACTAGACACAATCTTGAGCAAGAATTGAAATACTAAAGCTCAATAGGGTAATAAGCAAAGCTTCATCAATTAAAAGAAAGCAGCGGTAAAGCTTATATTACAAGTATCTTTTTGTGATTTTTCATTTGTATGTAATATGATACAATGAGATGTACAAAAGATGTAAAAGCCTAAAAAGATCACAAGGATCAAAAAGATCCAAAGAAGATACCACTTGAAGAAGGTATCAGAAAAGATCCACAAAAGCTCAAATGAACAAGGAAAGTTCAGATGAATAGAAAAGGTTCAGAAAAGAACTAAGAAAGTTCCGAAAAGAACCAACTCCCCCTCAAACCAACCCATAGGGACAAATTATCCCTTACTCGCATCTCAAGGTGGCAAACCTTGTTGGGTCAAAAAGCTTTGAGGGAGATCTGCCAAAAAGCCTTGGACTCCACAAAAACTAGCACAAAAACCTCAAATGCCACATGAACTCTAGGAAAATCAACTCGAAAAGCTAGGGAGCGAAACACCAACACTAAAAAGCCCTACAGGCAGCTCAAAACCTACTAAGACAAGTGATTGGGAGACAAGCTCGACCTAGGCTGTGAGAAGAATGCATCCTAGCAAATCATGAGATAAGAAGAGTGCCTAGAAAGGACACGTGCTAGAACAGAGCCTCCTATCTACCCTGAACCCAAAAAACCCAAATGCTATGCAAGGTAGACTAGGGATACCATACACAAAAGTAAGGTATAGAAGCTCAAACCTGAGTCGCACTGCTTGGCAGTGAGATGTAGTCATGATAGATGAAGATCCAATCCTTGAAGCTTCAGAAGGTAGTTGCGCTCATCCATCATCCTCATCTCAAATTCCTTCGTCTCCGAGAAGTGATAGTCATCATTGAAGGCACAAATGAAGAAGAATCAACAGCTTGAGGTGATAACACTTGTTGGACCACATGTTCTTCTTCTCAGCTGAAAGACTACACCAAAGAGACAGAAAAAGTCTATGCCTTGGTACTGGGTTAGTGAAACAATATCTAGGGAAACAGTACCAAGACACATGACTAGCAAGGATAGCAGCAAATGATCCAAAACTCATAAAAGCATATAATCAACAATTCAAGATATGAGCATGAATATAGACAAATCAATTTCAACACATGCTATCCAAGATATGATAAAGCTCAAACTATCCTTAATCCACAATAAGGCATAGGAGCAGGCAAACAAGCACATATCATATCACCCATCATATACACAGTCAAAAGCAAGTTAGAGAAAGCTATGGTAAGACTCATGCAACCACAATTAACAGTAAAGCACAATAACCATGTAAGCATAAAGCAAGTTATAGAACAAATCATGAATAATGTATGCTAACATGGATATCAAGTGAACAAGTGGATACAAAAGACAAAAATCAACAAGAGCAATATGATAAATGTATGAAATCAGTACAAGCTCTTGAAGACAAAACCAAGCTTACATAACCATGGAAATAATGAACAACAATATGATACATGGATATACAAGCAAGATAAAAGAAAAAGCATGATGAAGGATATCATAAGAGAAAAACAAGCCAATAAGGTACAAGTGAGCACAAAGCAAGCACAACATGCCAAGTATGAATAATCATGAAAGGAAATGCATGAAGGTAAAAGATAGCTCACAAAACAGGTGTAGATCCCGATCATTAAAGCACATGCCTCTTGGAGGCCATCATTGGAGTGGAGAACCATCAAGTGTCTCGATCATGTGATGAAGCAAAAGATCAGAATCCTTTAAGTCCATGTTCTCCAATCTGCGTTCTTGGTACCTACACATGAGAAAGGCAAGGTGTCCGAGTCTTGGGTCCCGAAAGGTTAGAAAGCGAATGCTTGGGAACCCAAACCTTGGACACGTCACCACCAGAAGCAATCGAAACATTATGTGAGTTAGCATGATGCAAATGATGGTCCATGCAAGAAGATCCAATCTCATCCTTGAAGGCACGCCGCGAGTGGACAGCTCGAAGAGGAAAACGAGGTCCATCTCTAAAAAAGCGGCGATAGCCTTGCTTGAAAGCACCATAATGAGAACCAACAGAAGCATCAAAGAAACTCACACAACCTCGCCGTGGGTGTGTACCTCGATGAACAAAACGAGGTCCACCTCTTGGAAAATGGCGGAAATCCTGCCTCGGGGCAGCTCGTGAACCAAAACCAAAACTATGCAAACCATGTCCACGGTGCTGTCCAACACTACTAGAAAAGGTGTCAAAGAAACCATCAACAAATCGAGTCTTCGTGCTTGGCTCTTTAGTGTGCATGTCATGAGAAAGACTATGCCCACTAAGAGACTTATTAGCATGAGCTCGACGCAAATGTTTTGCACGCCGAAAACAGAAATCCACATGATGTCCATTCTTCCCACAAAATAAGCAATGGTGTAAAAGTCTACTAGTAGACACGGTCCGAGAGGACGAAGCACCATTATGGCTCAAAGAAGAAGTCCTGGAAGAACTAGCATCATGACTCGTCCTCGTATCGACACTAGACCCACACATGCCATGAGAAAGGCTATGTGTGTTCCTAGAGGTACGACGACGCAATCGATGCTCATGTTTCAAACGGCGAAAGCAAAACCCAAGAGTGTGTCCATTCTTCTTACAAAATGTGCAATGGTACTTCCTTTTTGAAGATTTAGTACCATTTGAGAAAGAAGCACATTTGTCTTTTGAAACTGTTGGACAACACAGAAGAGTCCGAAAGAGTTGAACTCACCAAAGAAGAGCTATCCAAAGCGATGCCACAAAAACCAACATCAAGTGACTCACGCTTAGCACAAAAGACTCCAACTCCAATGCAAAGATGCAAGAGAAATCTTAAAAACATCAATCTCGGAGTGAAGGCAAATACAAGAGTCACATGACTTGGCGCACATATCATCGCGCAAAGACTCAACCTCGCTCTTCAATGAAATGCAAGATGTGCAAGAAATTAATGATGCTTTCGAATTAAGCATGCAGTTCAAAGCATCAATTTCAGTTTCTAAACAAGCACAATTCTTGCAAGAGACTAAACCATCCTTAAGCAAATTTTCATGTTCTAAGCACATGCTACAAGGCCTAGCTTCAATTTCAAAAATCTCAGCCCTAGCATTCTCTAATTGCTCAAGGTGAAAGGAATTAGTCAATTTAAGCTTCTCAAAATCAGCAAGCATGCCTACACAAGAATCACAATTATTTCTAGCCATAGAACTAAGATTGCCTATTTCTAACTTAGCATTGTCAAGTTCATGATGTAAGGCAATACAAGAATTACAAGGCATAGAAACATTTGATTTCAAAATTTCATTTTCAGATTTTAAGCATGCAAGAGAGTTATTCAGGTTCTCCATGTCTATAAGCAATGAATCATAAGCATTCATGGAGGTTTTCAATTCGGCAAGCTCATGAGACAAATCACCATTTTCTCTTTTTAGCACTTTCATTTTCTTCCTAAGAGCATGTAGTTTAAGATCATATGAATATAAGACATTAATGAGTTTTTCTTTGCTCACCTTGCTTAGCTCAAGTAGGGGATCGTCCTCATAAGAGTCATCACTATCATCAAAAAGCTCATCATCAGAATCCTCTCCATCATGTTCATCCTCAAAAGCTGCTGTGCATATGTCACTAGGCTTCTTCTCCTCGGGCTCCAAAAGTGACTCATCCCTGAAACTAGAACAAGCAAAACAAAAGGATTCGCCACAAATATCACAGGAGAAATCCTCCTCCATCGCCATTAGACTTATTATACATTCAAATATCTTGTTACGGCCAACACCATTGGTAAAAGAACCACGACAAGATGCAAGGAAACGCTCACAAGTCCTCACACTAGTCACCATGCTCAAAGATCAATAAAGATCACAAAAGAGCAAACTTGGCTCTGATACCAATTGTAGGACCGGAAAGGCGACTAGAGGGGGGGTGAATAGACGCTTTCTCTATTTTTCACCTCGATCGAACTCAACACCACTTTCACTCCACTAGCTATAAAAGTTATGAAGATCTATATACAGGCACAGCGGATGACCTGTGTTGAATCCGATCAACCCCGAAGCACAAGTCTAAAAACAACTCAAAACCGCATGCACAAAATCTGAGATGACTTCTCGATTCGAGAGCACGACACAAGCAAAAGATGCAGCTGCTAGAAATAAAAACAAACATCTCACTCGCAATAAACAACCGGATATTACTGCTGCCACACATCCAGAAATTTCACGGGCACTCAGTAAAAATCAAAACATGGAGCAGTATTGAACCGAATCAAAGCTGGATGCATTCACCTCACACGCACCAAGAAAGCAGCCAAGATAAACAAACAAAAACTTCTGTCAATTCATCAAATCATACAAGGTGCGTGTCAACTTATCCACCAGAAACAAAATCGGACAACCTTGATTAAGCAGCCGACGTCAATATTTCACAGGCGCAAGATTTTGCGGGGAGAGAGGCTTCCGCCACAACATCTATTTTCTATGGGCTACAGCAGTGGCAAGTACAAGCCGAACAAAGGAAATGATTTGGACTGCGGGAGCACAGCCTGATTTTCGGGGACTCAACCAGGCTCTCGATTTTTCTCACGGTAGAACAGGCCAGCAATTAAATGAATCAAGATGGCGACCAAGATACTCAATAAAACTAAAGCAGTAACCTGATTTCTTACACGCAAGAGCAATAACCAGCAGGCTGCTACGGGTTCTGATCTTTTACAGGAATCGGCCATGCCCAGCTCTGTAAACACTCCCAGGCGCACAGATTTTTGGACACAGGCCGAAACCGCCGAGCATTTCTTTTTCACGCCGGGAAAAACATGGCACAAGACAAACCGCGGCAACAAGATCGAGTGCTAGATCTCTACACGCATGGGGCAGCCAACAATTAAAAATTTCGGACACAGAGCAAGAACACCAAAAGAAATCCGGATCAAACAAGCACGCAGATTTTTCTCCGCTTTACTAAGATAGTCAGCCGCAGCTCTATTCCTTGGGCGTAACACACGAAAGCAAAGAAGAATGTGTTTTTCAACCGAAGCAACAAAGAGCAAAGAATTGAAAAAAATCACCGTAACAATCACGACGGGACAAAAAAACAGATCTGAAACAAGCAAACACGCGAAAGAAACCGCAATCAAACTCAAGGATTTACTTTCAGGCCACCAACACCCATCGCAAGCACAAAGTCACGGACACACAAGCACTCAGAGAGGAAAGGCAATCGGCAATAAAACATAACTCAACCAAAGGAACAAGACAGGAACAAAGCCATCGATCAAATGCATCAAAAATGGCGATCTAATGCAGCTATAGGAAATAATTAATATTAAAACAGCAACCTGGGAGATGAAAACACATTAATCAAAACACTGCGATTCCTACAGGGTGTCGATCGATTGTTTATGCAGACGCCCAAGAAAGACTCGATTTTCCACGGGCGCACAAAGCGGCGCAACCAGGGACTCAGGTTTTCTCTCAAGCGCTCAGTGGAACAGGCCGCCACCACCGGGGCACTACAGGCAGGCCAACAAAAGCCGCCGAGCCATTCTTACAGGGGCGCCATCACAATAAAGGTTTCTAAAAACGCCATTGTTTTTTCTTCTCAGCAGCCAAGGCTACTTTTTCCTAAGCAGCACCCTAGAATATTCATCTCAGCTCCTTTTATAGGGTAATGCTAACCCTAAAAACCAAATGGGCTTCCGTTAAGGCCCAACATCAACGGAACACACACGCACGCATCTCAAAGCGCCATCTTCATCGTCGATTGATCTAAACCGCTTCACCATGCGCCGACCCGCGCCGCGGCTTAGTCAAAAGGTCACAAAGATGGTATTTGGTAAAATTACCAAAATACCCCTTCTCGATCATTCTCCAAAAGACCGAGTCCATCTGTTGAAGCAATCCCATGCTTCGCCACGTGTAGGTTGATCAACGGCTCCATGTCGCCAAGTCTCTCCGTCCGGATCCCACCGCACCATCGAGCACTTGCAACGACTCGCCGCCGCTTGATCCAACTAGTCGCACCAACCGCCTGTTCGGTCATCCTTGTCCATTCTGCGCCATGCTTGAATTCATTGACTCACCCGCATCCTTGATCGTTTCGACCTCGGCTCTCCAAGCTTAGTCCCGATCCTCCTCGCCGCTGACCGTCATTGACCTTCAAGCCACCAGACAAAGAATAGACAAGCAAACACGAATCCGAGAACAAGTTCTTCACAACTTGACCCACGTTAGCCAAAACATGCAATATGCAACACATATGCATTAACAAATATGGATATGACCTATCCCAAAATCAATTCATCACTTATATCAACATTCAGCACAAAAGTCGGTCAGACCGCCGCTGACCTGATAGATCTGAAACTTTATGCGCGTGGGTGCGCCACCTCAGCCCCGACTCAGATCCAAAGGCTCAGTGGACTCGGTCCACCGTGGGCCGTGCCACTGACGTGTGGGCCCCACACGTCAGGTTTTTCATTTTATTTATCTTTTCCGGAATTCCTTCGCTGACGCCAGCATTGCGCAATAATTCATGTTTTTCTTTAAGAAATAATTTGGGAAATTCGCATAATTCAATTTCTAGGGTTTTTCTTTAGATTCAAACTTCCAGACCTCATAACTTTTGCATCCTAACTCCAAATTAGCCCATTCAAATTTCTAAATTCATCTAAAATCAAGATCTACCTAATGGAGATTTTTATTTATTTTTTTGGAGTTGTTTTGCTTCTGTTATTTATGTATTTTGTTTGTTTGCTTCGTTTGCGAGTAGAATTCGACGCTTCGGGAGGATTTGCAGAAGAAGGAACACATCAAGACCAAGATCAATTCTTAGATCCATTCCAAGGCAAGTCATGCTTTGACCATGTTGAATCCCAGTTTTCCAAATATTATTTTGATTCAAAGTATTGCATTTTATTTCAAGTAATTATTTAAATGCTTTTGGGATTAGCTATTAAGTCCAATCTGTTATGCCTTCCTTGTGTAACTTGTTATGCCTTGATCCTTTGTCACCCTAGTTGATATTTAGTTGGTAAAATATTATAGCACCAACGTGAGTTGGTTAGTACGAGTAGATTGCTTAGCCATGCCACGAATCACCTATTCATGTAAAGTGCAATTGTTAACTTGACTAAGTGACTATGTAATTTTGTAATAATCTGTGTGCACTATGTATCCTTGTGGCATGTGTTGCACTAAAATCAACTGGGTGGGAAAAAGGTTTAGACTGGGGCAAGTGGAAGGAACTATGTGACATGGTGGCTATGTGATATGGGAATATTAATCTGTGTGTCATATTTATCTGTGCGCCTTAGTTAGAACAATGGAAGTCTTGCCTTGGTCATTTAAGGACTGAACTTTGTGCGCTATTGATCTGAGCCCTCCTGTACGACCACATGCCTGTTATGGGACGGGCCTAGCATAGTAAGATACGAATTCTTAGCATGGATTGCTCAGGCGGTAGGTTAGGCTATGTGAATAGGGTGGGGGTGTGTACTACCATGTAGTCGCATCGCAGGACGGTTCGCCGCTTCCCTGTCCAACGGTGTGTGTTGTACCATACACTGTGTATGGTTTGGTATGACATAAGCACACCGGGAGCATCTATGTTAGGATGAATTTTCTGAAATGCTTTGTTACGATTAGTGCTTGCAACACTGATTGTATCTTGTGGGTAAAGTGTACAAACTCTGCAGAGTGTAAACAAATCTATTCGAATAGCCGCGTCCTCGGTCATGGACAATGCTCGGGGATTTCACACGAGGGGTAGATCTTTAAAAACTGTGTGGGAAGGGAGCTGTGTGATCTAAATCATATAGCTATGTGAATAATCTGTTAGGCTGTGTGTGTCTTTGTGAAATCAACTGTTAAAATTATTATTATTGTCTAATTGTTTTACCTGCTTTCAATCTATTATTGTATTCAATTGCAAATGTCGCATTTCTGCAAAATAACC
Source organism: Phyllostachys edulis (assembly GCA_036346405.1). NCBI lineage: Eukaryota > Viridiplantae > Streptophyta > Magnoliopsida > Poales > Poaceae > Phyllostachys > Phyllostachys edulis. Next base: position 42,660,867 of record CM070561.1, read on the forward strand.
ACAAAATGCCATTCCCTTGTAATAAGCTTGCATGTATATTTGCATTTCTGTGGTGTGACTTGCGAGTACGGTGTGTACTCACGCTTGCTTTAAAATAAATCAAGCAGAAGAGGAGTCTTCACCAGCATTTGAGGAGGAGTTATTCGAAGGTGCCTGATCGTGGGGTCTAGATCCCAGTCGGTTGCCTGTGGTGAATCGATGGGACACCGCTGCCGTTTTTGTTTCTGCTGCTTTATTTCTCTGTTAGCCCTGCGTGGCTTAATAATTGTAAACTCGACCATAAGGTCAAACCATTATTTATTAATCAAATTATCGTTTATGCTATTATTCGCTTGTGTGGATCGATATCCACCTTTGTTGACACTGTGTGCACTAGCGTGATCCTGGGCTAGTGCATTAAACACAGAGGGTCCAGAATTGTAATTTTGGGTCCCGACACAGGACCACGTGCAGAGAGGAAAGACTTCGACTAGTGAAGCTACATTCTTCGACCATAGTAATCGAATCAAGAGCGTCAACACGAGTGGGATAAACTCTTTGGAGTGCCTTAAAATTTTATTCAACCGTTTCCAGCAAACTCAATTTGTTTGACACTGATAGCAAGAGTTAAAAACAGTACGACGCTAGGAGGTTCCTTCTAGTGGGCAGGACCACATGCAGAGAGAAAAGACTTCGATGAGATGTTGTGTCTTTCTCCGACCAGTTTAAACGCATTTGAGGTTAGTAAAAGGAGTCAAACAAACTATAAAAGTATACTCCACTTAGAGAAATTTTCAAAGGTAATAAAGAAATAAACTAAGGTTAAAAAGAGATGGCTATGAGAATGTTTTGACCAGTTTTGTTAAACCCAATCTCTTTGTATTGGTAGCAAAAGTTAGGAACAAGGCGACACTAGAAAGTTCCTTCTAGTCGGCAGGACCATGTACAGAGAGGAATGACTTCGACTAGGTGATGTTACCCTTCTTCGATAAGTGTAAAGAAAAACTGAGTGTATAAAAATAATCAAAAGACTATCCAAGCACTAATAAAAAGTAAAACAATAAAGAGTGAAGAAACCTAAAACATTATTGATATAGGAAGGAGTTACACATTAAATTTGCATAACTGGTCGATGTTCCAAGAATTGAAGAGAACCCGGCCATCTTCCATTGCCAGTCGTACCAAACCTGATCGCGTAACTTCGACCACTATGTAAGGACCTTCCCACTTGGGGGAAAGCTTATTATGATTTGATTGGGATTAAATCTTTTTCAATACCAAGTCAACAACAGCAAGGCTACGAGGTTGGACCTTACGATCGTAGTATTTGCGCAGGGCTTGTTGGTAAACCGCTGAACGAATTAGGGCTTGATTCCTATTCTCTTCAAGAAGGTTGTAGTCATCCGCTCGAAGTTGTTCTTGGGTAGAGTCATTGAAGGTTTCGACCCTTGTCGACCGGATCTTTATTTCTGGTGGAAGAATGGTTTCAGCCCCAAAAACTAGGAAAAAAGGTGTTTCATTCAGAGTCTGACTTGCGCCTTGCGAACTTCCCATATCTCGAGGGTAATTCTTGTACCCAAGCCCCCGAGCGCTTGACAAGCTGGTCGAACACTCAGGTTTTGTGCCCTGCATTATTTAGCCATTCGCTTTTTCTACTACCCCATTACTCCGTGGGTGGGCAACAGAAGCATAACATAACTTGGTACCCAACTCGTCGCAAAATTCCTGAAATTTTGCGCTCAAAAATTATTTACCATTATCTATAATTATTCGACAAGGAACACCAAATCGAGTAATCACGCTTCTCTTCATGAACCTTTTTGCGGCTTTCGTTGTTATCCCAGTCACAGGTTTGGTTTTGATCCATTTTGTGAACGTATCAATAGCCCCAAAAAGGAACTTAAAGCCCCCTGGTACTTTTGGGAATGGCCCTAGGATATCGAGACCCCAGGTCGTAAAAGGCCATGAAAGAGGAATAGTTTGCATTGCTTGAGCCGGTTGGTGTATTTGTCTGCTATGAAACTAGCATTGTACACACTTTTGAACCAACTCTTTGGCATCATGGAGGGTCGTTGGGCAATAAAAACCTTACCGGAAAGCTTTACCAACCATCGTTCTATAAAAAGCATGAGTTCCACAGATGCCCCCGTATATGTCGCGAACAAGATTTAATCCTTCTTTATGCAATATGCATCGCATGAGAACCCCTTGAGTAATTCTTTTATAGAGGACTCCTTCGACTAAAGTATATATTTTGGCCTTCTGGGATAAATGATCTGCCTCGAGATCATCATCGGGTAGTGTACCCTTCTGAAAATACTCATAGATGGGATTCATCCAGGTATCCTCGTAATCTAGAGAGGTTGTCTCAATAGGAGGTGTTTCTAGTGCTTCGACTAGAGACGGCTTCTGGAGCTGCTCCAAGAAGACTCGTTGTGGCACTAGAGATCAGGAAGAGGCTATTCGAGCTAACTGATCAGCGAGAAAATTATCCTTTCGAGGGATATATTGCAACTCGAAACCAAAAAAATGCTTTTCAAGCCTTCGAACTTCTTATAAGTATTGAGACATGGTTGGATTAGAGCACTGGTACTCTTTTCCTACCTGATTCACAACTAGTTGAGAGTCTCCTCTCACGAGTAGTCGTCGAATCCCGAGGGCTTTCGCTGCTCGAATGCCAGCCAACAAATCTTTGTATTCTGTCGCATTGTTAGTGATAGGAAAGTGTAATTGAATAGCATACTTTAAGATCTCTCTGGTAGGAGATTCCAGGACCACCCTAGCCCCTGAGCCACTCAACGTAAGCGACCCATCAAAGTACATCGTCCACTAGTCGTGGGTATCATACTGAGGATCCTGAACAGGTTCAGGATTTGTCCATTCGGTGACAAAGTCTACAAAGATCTGAGATTTAATGTCCATTTGGGACACGAAATGGATGTCAAACTCCCCAAGTTCTACTGGCAATTTTGCCATGTGTCCTGCTGCTTCTCTGTTTTAGAGGACCACTCCTAAGGGAAACTCAGACGGCACAATTATCTTGTGCGCCTAAAAATAATGCCGCAGTTTCCTGGAAGACACGAGGAGGTCATATAGAAGTTTTTGAACCTGAGGGTATCCCTCATTAGGCCCGTGTAAAACTTTACTTAAGTAGTAAACTGGTCATTGAGCATTTTCACGTTCTGTGACCGGTACTGCACTCACTGCCTATGGCGTGGTAGCTAGATAAATAAAGAGCGTCTCTTCTAGTTTCGAAGAAACTAAAATAGGAGCACTCGTAAGATACCTCTTGACATCCTCAAAGGTTGTGTTTATCTCTTCTAATCACTCGAAACCCTCATGTTTCCTTAGAAGTTTGAAAAAAGGGATGCATTTTTCTTCCGGTCGTGCGATGAAATGACTTAAAGCTGCCCTACACCCTATGAGTTTATAGACTTCTTTCTTCATGGTCGGAGGGCACATTATTTCAATGGCCATTATCTTTTTAGGATTTTCTTCAATTCCTCGTGCAGAGACAAGGAATCCAAGCAATTTTCCTGAAGAGACTCTGAACACGCACTTTTCGGGATTGAGTTTCAAACGGTGTTTTCTAAGGTTGTCGAATGTTTCTTACAAGTCAGAAATATGATTAAGTTGCTTTATGTTTTGTACGACTAGATCATCAACATAGGCTTCCAAATTTCGGTCCAGTTGAGGTAAAAAAGTCATTTGCATCAAACGTTGAAAAGAAGCGCCGGTATTTTTTTAGACCAAATGGCATTTTGATATAGCAAAATATTCCAAATGGTGTAATAAATGTGGTCTTTTCTTCATCGTCTAAACACATACTAATCTAATGATAGCCAGAGTATGCATTTAGAAAACTTAATACTTCACAACTAGCAATAGAATCAACCAACTGATCGATACGAGGTAAAGGAAAATCATCTTTTGGACAAGCTTTATCGATATCAGTAAAGTCTACACACATACGCCACTAACCATTAGACTTTCTAACCATTACAGGGTTAGCCAACCACTTTGGGTGGTCGACTTCTCTTATAAAGTCTGCTCTAAGTAACTTGTCAAATTCTGATTTGATGGCTTCTCGTCGATCAGGTGCAAATCTCCGTAATTTTTGTTTTACGGGTTTCTTGTCAGGTCGTAGAGCAAGCATGTGATTATCATAGATGGTTCTATTTACAAACCATCTGTGATAATTACGTATCACAAATGGTTCTAAGCATCGCTACATATCACAAACAGTTCATAATAATAACCGTCTATGATAAGTACAACGCAGACGGTTCCAAAGGAACCGTCTTTGGTGAGGCGTCCAGTATAGCATGTTTTGTAATTGTGTGTGTGGATATCATGGGGATATGCCCATGATCTTAGGATGGTGAAACAATTGGCAATGGCTTTGATGGTTTGAAGTTTCACGCGTTTTCGACAAAGTTTCAGATCTGTCAGGTCAGCGGCGGTCTGACCGGCTTTTGTGCTGAATGTTGATATAAGTGGTGATTTGATTTTGGGATAGGTCATATCCATATTTGTTAATGCATATATGTTGCATGATGCATGTTTTCACTAACGTGGGTCAAGTTGTGAAGAACTTGTTCCCGAATTCGTGTTTGCTTGTCTATTGCTGTGCAGGTGGCTTGCAGGTCAACAACGGTCAACGGCGAGGAGGATCGGGACTAAGCTTGGAGAGCTGAGGTCCAGAACGATCATGGATGCCGGGTGAGGTCAGATGACTCAAGCGTGGCGCAGAATGGATAAGGATGACCGAACAGGCGATTCGGTCGATCGTTGGTTGGATCAGCGGGCGGGAGTCGTTGCAAGTGCTCAGTGGTGCCGGTGGGATCCGGACGGGAGAGACTTGACGACATGGAGCCGTTGATCAACCTACACGTGGCGAAGCAGGCGATTGCTTCAACTGGATTGGACTCGGTCTTCGAAAAAGATCGAGAAGGGGTATTTTGGTAATTTTACCAAATACCATCTTGGTGACCTTTTGACTAAGCCGCGGTGCGGGTCGGCGCATGGTGAAGCGGTTTAGTTCAATCGACGATGAAGACGACGCTTTAATTTGCGTGCGTGTGTGTTCCGTTGTTGTTGGGCCTTAACGGAAGCCCATTAGGGTAAATTTTCTCTAAGGTTTTTAGGGTTAGAGGTTACCCTATATAAGGATTGAGATGGGACATTAGCGTTTTCGGGGCTGCTTTTAAAAAAATCTGGTGAGCCAGTGTGGCGGTGTCCCCTCCATGAGAAAAGAAGAACCGCCTGTGGCGGTAGCCTCTGCGCGTTTGTAAAAATCGGAGGCGGCATGCTCTTCCGCTAAAACCGGTAGAAAAGTAAAGCATTGATTTGATGTTGATAGCCGTCCTTTTTGTAAGAAATCTCGTTTCCTGTTTGAGACCAGTTTAATCCTCTAGCAGTTTGCTGTTTCGGTTTGCAGTCCTTGGTTTATTTTCCAAAGTTGTTTACTTGGCTGCCTGTTGAACAAGTAGTTGGCGGCGGCCGGTCTCACGCAGAGAAGGAATTGGCGCGCCTGCCTGTAAGAAAAGCAGTCCCTTGTGCGGCATTTTTTTGATGCGGCTGTAGTTCCAAGGTCTCACGGAAAAATCAGATTGCAGTGGGTTGTGTAATGATGTTGTATTGAGATTAAACCTGCTTATTTTTTCTTTAAATGCTTGTCTGCCCTATTTGATTTGATGTTGGAGTCTTTAATTGTTGACTGCCTTGTGTTTGAAGCTTTGCTCAGCAAAATCCGGACTGTGGCGGCGTGTAGAGTCTTGTCAGCCGACACAAAACCGGGTGACCTCTGTGCTGCCCTGGAAAAATTAGTAGACTGCCCGGAGAAAAAGTACTAGCTTGTGGCTGTGTTCTTTCTCGTTTCCATCAGTTTGTTTTTGTGTTGCATTCTTTTCATCTGTTTCTCTTGTGGCAGCTTGTAGCTTCAATTGAAATCAAAAAGCAGTCGGCTTCTGTGATGTTTGTTTTGGTGCGGCAGTCTGTAGTTGATCTTCTTGTTGCTGCTTCTTGCGTATGTTTGAATTGTCATTAGGAGCTGGCGGTTGTTCATCTGAATCTTGTTGCTGCGTTTGGTGAGCACTCCCGTCCGCAGAAACCTCTTGAGGCGGCGGCTGCTTTTTCAGTCTATGTCTCCATTGACTGCTTGATGTGACTATGGTTTTGATGTTAACTGTGCATGTGCGTGTGGTCGGCTTGCTGTCTCAGATCTGACTAAGGTTGCATTTTTGTTTTGGCATGCTTGCGTAGTAGCCGTAAAATCGTTAGCACCGCTACCAAAGAAATTTGTTGATCTGCTTATTTACTACCGGTTCCTGTAGAGAAATAGCAAAGGCCGGCGAACTGTGCTACCCGAAAAAAAACTTAAGAGCTTGTAGAGTCCTCTGGCAGCTGTTCTCTGCTCTAAGTGTGGATCTGTTTTTATTGCCCCTGGCTGCCATCTTGATGCGTGCAATTTGGGCTGCAGTCCTCTGTGGTTGATGTCAGCTCTGCTCGTTTTGAGTTGATTAGGTTTTTGCTTCGGGGTTTTGATTGGATTCAACACATGTCATCCGCTGTGCCTGTATACAGATCTTCATAGCTGTTATAGCTATTGGAGTGAAAGTAGTGTTGAGTTCGATCAAGGTGAAAAATAGAGAAAGCGTATATTCACCCCCCCCCCTCTAGTTGCCTTTCCGGTCCTACAATTGGTATCAGAGCTCGGTTAGCTCTTCTCATAGATCTTAACCGGTCTTTGGTGCCATGGCGACAAATATGAGGACTCGTGAGCGCTTCTTTGCATCTTGTCGTGGTTCTTTTGTCGATGTCCATCGTAACAAGAAGTCTGAACGTGTGATAAGAATAATGGCGATTGACAAGGATTTCTCCTGTGATATCTGTGGCAAATCCTTTTGTTTTGATTGTCCTAGTTTCAGGGATGAGTCACTTTCAGAGCCCGAGGAGAAGAAGCCCAGTGGCGTATGTGTAGCAGCTTTTGAGGATGAACATGATGGAGAGGATTTTGATGATGAGCCTTTTGATGATCATGATGACTCTTCTGAGGACGATCCCCTACTCAAGCTAAGCAAGGTGAGCAAAGAAAAACTCATTGATGGCTTGATTTCATATGAATACAAATTGCATACTCTTAGGAAGAAAATGAAATTGCTGAAAAGAGAAAAGAATGATTTGTCTCATGAGCTCTCAGAATTGAAAACCTCCATGAATGCTTATGATTCATTGCTTGTAGATATGGAGAACCTGAATAACTCTCTTGCATGCCTAAAAGCTGAAAATGAAATATTGAGATTAAATGCTTCTATACCATGTGATTCTTGTGTTGTCTTACATCATGAACTTGACAATGCTAAGTTAGAAATAGGCAATCTTAGTTCTATGGCTAGAAATGATTGTAATTCTTGTATAGGCTTGCTTGCTGAAATTGAGAAGCTTAAATTGGCTAATTCCATGCATCTTGAGCAATTAGAAAATGCTTGGGCTGAGACTATTGAAATTGAAGCTAGGCCTTGTAGCATGTGCTTAGAACATGAAAAATTGCTTAAGGATGGTTTAGTCTCTTGCAAGAATTGTGCTTGTCTAGAAACTGAAATTGATGCTTTGAACTGCAAGCTTAATTCAAATGCATCATTAATTTCTTGCACATCTTGCATTTCATTGAAGAGCGAGGTTAAGTCTTTGCGCGATGATATGAGTACCAAATCATGTGACTCTTGTATTTGCCTTCACTCCGAAATTGACGTTCTCAAGATTTCTCTTGTTTCTTTGCATTCGGAGTTGAAGTCTTTTTGTGCTAAACGTGACTCACTTGATGTTGGTTTTTGTGGCATCGCTTTGGATAGCTCTTCTTTGGTGAGTTCGACTCTTTCGGACTCTTCTTGTGTTGTCCAACCACTACTACAAAACAGGCTATAGTAGACGCCCCATCACAGACGGTTCCTTTGGAACCGTCTGTGTTGGGCATTGCCGGACCTGCGGGTGGCGCGGGATGCCTATCACAGACGGTATTTTTTAGAACCGTCTGTGATAGTCATCTATCACAGAGCGGTTTGTGAATAGAACCGTCATGAATTATCAGACGGTTCTATTCACAAACCGCCCGTGATAATCCTCAATCACGCAGCGGTTCTATTTAATAACCGTCAGATAATATCCTGAGCGGTTCTAAATAAGGACCGCTCAGTGATTGGGAGGATTATCACGAGCGGTTTGTGAATAGAACCGTCAGGATAATTCCTGACAGTTCTATTCACAAACCGCTCGTGATATTTGATTATCTGAGCACGGTTTTATTAAGAACCGCTCGTGATATACCCATCGCAGATAAATTGAGCGCGACACATCCCTCGCCAGATCGCGCCAGGTCCATCGCCGCCTCGCCGCTGTGTTCACTACCGCCTTCGCTGGCTGTGCTCTGCCTCTCTCCGCGCTGCGCTGTTTGATAATAATCAACTGCCCCTCTTCATTGGCTCCACTTAGATTTGCTACCTAGCTTCTCCTCCCCCAGGTGCCAGGCCACTTCCCTCCCCTAGCTCCTCCAACCTGTGGCTCCTCCTCTAATTAAACAAATGAAGTAATACTGATTATCCTTTTTCCACTCTATTGATTAGTGAATTTCCTTGATTTTGCTACTCTGTACATAGACCCTAATGTTTTGTTTTCTTTGTTGTATTCCTTAATCGGAAGCATAGGGTTTAGGTTTCAATTAATACTACTTGATGGGAAATGGCAAAACGCGACGCACATCTAGCTCTCAATTTGATGGACCCTAATTCTAGAAAATGAAAAGCAAAACATGTAGCCTTTAATTAATCTGGTGTAATTCCTTTGTGCAACGATGAGACAAAACGAGTAAGTACGTGCAAAGAAGTGAAAGTCTTAATCAGAACTAATTTCATGAGTAGTTTTCTAGAACAGATTAAAAAGAAGAATTTATGACACACGAAGATAAGTCACATGTGTAATGATCTATTTTATATTTCCTCCATTTATATCCATGAAGAAACGTCATCACAAAGGGTTTATTGTTTCAATTATATGAAAACGGATACCCGCGCAATCGCGCGGACCAACTTGCTAGTTATTAGGATCTTCCTCTTGTCTTTTGTCTCGTATCTAATCAACAATCATACAGATAATCAATAATTATCCGTTGCGCCAGCTTAGAGAGGAGAAGGTTGGACCCTTGCCACTAGCGCCTCCAACACCCGCCGCCTCCTCCCCCATTGCGCCACCTTAGAGAGGAGAAGGAAAGGAGAGGAATCGTATTTTCTTCGTGAGCTCCGAGGGTAACGATCTATAACCCTTTATGTTTGCTATAAATTAATCGCTAATCAATTTTGACACTAATTTGTTACATGCGTAGTGTAGATGGATCAAACTGGATGTACAAGTGTGAACCGTGTGAGTCAAGAGTACATTAATGGCGTGGTTGCTTTTAGAAGAGCCACCGAAAGGTGATATGTTGAAGAAGGAGATAAATTTTATGTAATCGTCCATGCATTGATTATGTAATTTGAAGATGTTTAACAACGCGCGCAAATAGAAGCGCACTTGATTCAAGGGTTTCACAAAAGGGTATACATGTTGGACCACCACGGTGAAGAGCAGATTATTACACATGAAGTTAGTAATGACGGCATCGCCGAGGAAGTCAACGATATGCCGGATGTGGATCTGATCGCTTTTGATGAGGATATGTCACACGATGACAATCTGGATCGGATGCTACGCGATGCGTAAGAGAACTACAGAGAGAGAGTTTTGTAAATTCGAGGGCTTAAGGGAGGACTCGGTGAGACCTTTGTTCCTGGTTGCAAGCCGGAATATACAAGGTTGTCAACCGTGCTTGAACCGCTGAAATTGAAGGCAAGCAATGGTTGGTCCGATAAGAGTTTCACGGCGTTGTTAGGTCTCCTAGCGGACATCCTTCCGAGGGAAACGTGTTGCCCAAAGACCACCTATCAAGCAAAGAAGGTTATTTGTCCATTGGGAATGGAAGTAGAAAGAATACATGCATGTCCGAACGATTGTATCCTCTACAGTAAAGAGTATGCAGACATGCATGTATGTCCCTGTGCAAAGCATCCCGATATAAGCGTCGATCATCGCTAAGGTAAAGCAAGGACCTCCTGCTAAGATGTTGTGGTATCTGCCTGTGATCCCACATTTGAAGCATTTATTTGCGAACGCAAAGGACGCAAGATTGCTGCGTTGGCACTCAGAGGAGCGTAAGAGAGATGGAAAGCTAAGACACTCACGATTACGCCTAGTGGAGAAACTTCGATCGAGCTTCCAAGAGTTCGGTCGGAACCGAGGAACATAAGGTTAGGGTTGAGTACAGATGGAATGAATCCTTTCGGTAACATGAGCGGCCGACATAGCACTCGCCCGTGAATCTATGTATGTACAACCTTCCTCCTTGGTACGTGTATGAAGCGGAAGTACATTTTGATGTCACTACTTATCCAAGGGCCAAAGCAACACGGGAATGATATTGATGTGTACCTAGCACCATTGCTTTGGAAGATCTTGTGACTTTGTGGAACGAAGGGTACAGGTATGGGATGCGTATAAATGAGAGAACTTCACTTTACGCGCCATGTTGTTCTCGCACCATCAATGATTTTCCCGCCCTTGGTAACTGTTCAAGGCTTCAAAGATAAAAGGAGCCAAAGCCCGTCTCAAGACCGCTTAGATGCTACAGAGAGTGTATGGTGAACAACTTCAAGAAAGCGTGTATATAAGGCCACCGTAGGTTCCTTCCTCAGAGTCACCCATACCGCAAGATGAAAAAAACAATTCGACGGAAATAAGGAGAATGATTCAGCTCCAAGGGCTTTTAGAGGAAAGAGGTCTATGATATGGTTAAGGATATCGATGTTGTGCTTGGGAAAGGACATAAATTAAGAACCCATGAGAAGAACATCCGAAGAAGCGGTCAATTTTTGGGACTTGCCTTATTGGGAGCACTTAGAAGTTCGCCATCGCATCGACGCCATGCACGAGAGAAGAATGTATGTGATAGCTTGATTGGTCTCTTGCTGAACATTAGTGGCAAAACAAAGGATGGTGTTAATGCACGACGTGACTTGGTTGATATGAACATAAGGACTGAGTTAGCACCGGTAGAGACCGAACAGATTTAACGTACCTTCCCCAAACTTGCTACACTCTATCCAAGGCCGAGAGAAATGAATCGTGCTGAGCTTGCATGGAGTGAAAGTCCCATCCGTTACTCCGCTAACATTAAGAACCTTGTTTCTATGCAAGATTTGAAATTAATTGGTATGAAGTCTCATGATTGTCATGTGCTGATGACACAAATGCTTCCTGTTGCAATTAGAAGTATCTTGTCGAACAAGGTCCGAGTGGCAATCTTGAGGTCAGTGTTATTTTTTCAACTCAATTGCTCAAGATCATTGATCCCCAAGGACTAGATGCTCTGCAGCCGAGGTGGTGACCACTCTATGTCATCTTGAGATGTATTTTCCTCCGCCATTTTTCGATATCATGGTCCATCTCATTGTTCACCTTGTGAGAGAGATAAAGATATGCGCCTGTGTTCTTACGCCATATGTACCCGCTCGAGAGGTACATGGGAATTCTCAAGTCCACGACGGAATCGATCTCGATCGGAGGGCAAGATCATCGAAGGTTATGCAACCGAAGAGGTCATTGAGTTCTGCGTCGACTACATGGCTCAGGTGGAACCGATAGGTGTGCCTCTATCTCGCCATGAGGGGAGACTGGATGGTATCGGGACCATCGGAAGGAAATCAATAACTCCCGATCCGATACATACGCCAAGCCCATTTCATGGTCTTGCAACACATGACCCAAGTGTCCCCCGTATATCGACGAGCACAAAGACATGGTGCGCCAATGTAATCGCAGACGGTCGGAGGTTTGGATCACGAGAGAGCACAACCGTTGGTTCAACGAATGGTTAAAGGTGCGAATCATCGGGAGGTCATCAAGTGATGATCGCCGCTATGGTTGGCACGAGGGCCACATTTACAATTGTCACATGGCAAGGATACGACATCAATGGGTACACATTTTATACGGCTGACTTAGGATAGGAAGAGCATGACCCGTAACAGCGGTGTCCGTGATAGATGCATTCAAGACCAATGGGATGAGGAGCTCCTACTATGGGCAAATAGACGAGATATGGGAGCTCGACTCACGTGCTTTTCAAGATCCCCTATTTGGTGCCGTTGGGTCCATCTCCCACAGGTGAAGGTCGACAAGTATGGTGTCACTACCATGGACCTCGAACGTGTCGGATATAAAGACGAACCATTCGTACTGGCTAACCAAGTTGTTCAAGTCTTCTATGTAACCGACCCGGCAAATAAGAAGCGCCACATAGTTCTTCATGGAAAAAGGAGGATTATCGGAGTTGAGAATGTAGTGGACGAGGAAGAATACAATCAATTTGACGAGTTGCCTCCTTTCGAAAATGGCATTAGGCTCGAGGAAGAACCCAGTGAGGAAGCTAGCTATATGCGTCGATCATCATGAAGGCCTATATCTTAATTAAGAATTTACTCCAATGTAATTAATTTATTCCATAACATCATGTGTTATGGACTTGTAATCTCTCATATATTTTGATGTCAACGTGAAATTGTCATGTGTTGATGTGTTATGGACTTGTCATATTTGATATTGATGTCAATGTGGACGACATTGTAATGTGGAGTATCAAAATTGTCATCATACTTGATTTGGAGTTGAGTTGAATTAGATATGAAATTTTGAAGTCAAATGTGTTATGAACTTGTTATGGACTTGTCATATTTGATATTAATGTCAATGTGTGGACGACATTGTAATGTGGAGTATCAAAATTGGTTTCACTTGATTTGGAGTTGAGTTGAATTAGATATGAAATTTTGAAGTCAAATGTGTTATGAACTTGTCATCATACTTGTCACCGTGTTAGAATTCATATGGACTTGTCATAATTGTCATCATACTTGTCTCAAAGGAGTTCACTATGTTTTCTCGTGATATTTATGTCTCACCGTGTTCAAGATGTTTTGTCGATATCATAAATTGGCCTCGTGTTTTGGGCTATCATGCATTTATTTTATTATACAACCGCTCGTGGTAATAATATCCTGACGGTTCGTAATGAGAACCGCTCGGATATATATCACGCACGGTTCCATAATAGAACCGCTCGTGATATTTTCATATCACAGACGGTTCTATTATGGAACCGTCTGTGATATTATTATCACAGACGGTTCTCATTACGAACCGTCTGTGATATACTTTTTATAAGGCGGGAAACGCTAGGGTTTTCCTCTCACTTCTCACTTCCTCTAGGGTTTAGGGCTCGCCTTCACCGCCGACTACGACCTCGGCGCCGCCGCCCCCGACATTGGTGCCCCCGACCTCTGCGCCGCCGCCCCCGACCTCGGCGCCCCCGACCTCGGCGCCTTCGACCTCGGTGCCGCCGCCCCCGACCTCGGCGCCCCCGTTCACCTCCCAGTCAGAAGCCCGACGTCGCCGCCGACCTCAGTGCCGCCGCCCGACATTGGCGCCCGACCTCGACACGCGTCGTCCTCCTCCCTGTCGGCCTCCTCCCTTTGCACCGGCCTTCTCCCCTCAGACCGGCCTTCTCCTCTGCGCGACCTTCTCTCCTCGCCGCCCTCTCCCGTGTGGACCTCCTCCCCAGCTCCCTCCTCCCGTGATCGGCCTCCTCCTCAGACCGGCCTCCTCCTTGCACCGTGAGTTCTTGTATAGCATCCTCTTTGTGAGTATTGCTCCTCTGTGGCGATTCGGTTGATCGCTGGGCTTTGTTGACATGCTCTGTGATGAACTCTGTCTTATACTGAGATTGAATGTGATAGTTAGTTCATACTTGAGCTCTATTGTATTACTTGCTACTGTCAATATGTTGTATTGTTAATTGGTTACTTTCGGTTGAGCTCATAGTTCTATTGCAAATTGATCAGTTGTATTGACTAGTTTGTGATTCTTCTAGTAGTCTCAGTATGAGCTCATTCAACTTTTCATTTGCCATCTTGATCTCTCGTAGTCAACCTCTGCTTGATCGAAGTTTAACTGCTTTTAATTAGCATTGAGATCATTTGACAGCTAACAAAGTATTGTTTAGAGCTCATAGTTTGAATTTATATTATCATATTCATTTAATGAAGAGTATAGACAATAGGATTGAGATGGCAAAGACTTGTTCTTTAGCTACTCTCCTTCCGAGAGCACATAATATCATCAATTAATATGTTGGAATAGTGTCTCTGCACCGTGAGTTCTTGTGCGGCATCCTCTCCGTGAGTATTGCTCCTCTCGTGGCGATTCGGTTGATCTTTATATATATATATATATATATATATATATATATATATATATATATATATATATATATATATATATTTACAATGCTAGTTGATACCTTGATCTCGTATTAGTTCTCGATTTACGAGTCTAGTAATCAAGATATTGCAAATTGATCGGTGGGCTTTGTTGACATGCTCGTGATGAACTCGTCTTATACCGAGATTGAATGTGATAGTTAGTTCATACTTGAGCTCTATTGTATTAATTGCTACCGTCAATATGTTGTAATCGTTAATTGGTTACTTTCGGCTGAGCTCATAGTTCTATTGCAAATTGATCAGTTGTATTGACTAGTTTGTGATTCTTCTAGTAGTCTCAGATGAGCTCATTCAACTTTTCATTTGCCATCTTGATCTCTGTAGTCAACCTCTGCTTGATCGAAGTTTAACTGTTTTCATTAACAGCTTGAGATCATTTGAGCTAAGCAAAGTATTGTTTAGAGCTCATAGTTTGAATTTATATTATCATATTCATTTCATGAAGAGTATAGACAATAGGATTGAGATGGAAAAGACTTGTTCTTTAGCTACTCTCCTTCCGAGAGCACATAATATCATCAATCAATATGTTGGAATAGTGTCTCGCATAATCGTTAATCTCTAGACCTTTCATTGGTCGAGAGTTTAATCCGCACGGTTCTTATTAAGAACCGCTCTGTGACTCTTCGCATTTCCTTAGAGAAGTTGGTGGATTAAGGAGTGTTAAATTCTTTAGGAATTATGCTTTAATGCTAATTAATTTTGTTGGGATTAATTCTGAAATTTTTCTAAAACTGCATTTTTACAATAATCCAAAAAGAAAGTTTTACTTGATTCTATTTTGTTTCTATCTTGGGATTAAACCTTTGCTTAGCATTTCCTTCGTCGATCATTTTACTTGATTCTAGTTCTATGTCTTCATTAAAGGCTAGTCTTCTGTACATGAAGCATTAAACCTTTGCTTAGCATTTTCTTCGTCGATCCTGACACACTTGAGTGTACCTCTGCTTCATGCCAATCCTCCACGGCACGAAGCAGATGGTACACTCTAGTGTGTCGGGCTCGATGAAGTAGGCTCGGGCAAAGATAGGCTCGGGCAAAAGATTTGTATCACTAGTTTCTATCTATACAAAGATCACAAGAGAAGCTGGTGGATTAAGGAGTGTTAGGAGTGTTAGAATAGAAGCTCGTGGATTAAGGAGTGTTAGGAATGTTAGTAGTCTCAGATGAGCTCATTCAACTTTTCATTTGCCATCTTGATCTCTATAGTCAACCCCTGTATTTCTTCCCGAGATTAATTGTTTCATATTTATCTTTGGAATGTTAGTAGTCAAGATGAGCTCATTCAACTTTTCATTTGCCATCTTGATCTCTATAGTCAACCTTTGTACTTCTTCCCGAGAGCAAGTAAGCGAGATGGCAGAGGCACTGTCTTTTTCGCCGCCACCGACGCCGCAGATGGAAGAGGGCGCCGACGAGGCCGCCAACACCGACCCCGCAGATGGAAGAGGCGCCGACGAGGCCGCCAACACCGACCTCGCAAATGGAAGAGGCGCCACGAGGCCGCCGTCACCGCTGACGATAATGACACGGAAGCGAGATGGCAGAGGACAATCGAAAATGCCTACGGGCCTACCGGTCATCACGAGGTCAATGACTTTGGGGTCCTCTCGAGTCCCAAGAGATCGCCAAGCAGATTCCAACCATCTGCAGGATACTTGAAGGAACGGATCCTCATCACCACACCAAGGTGGAAGGACTCGACGAAAGAAGCGAAAGGCGCCTGTGGGATGTAACTTTTGAGAAGTTCACTATTCCGTAGCACATGTGGCACGCGCGGCGACAGACGGCGATGCTCACGATGGGTAAATCGTGGAGGACCTTCAAGAGCATTCTTGTCACGGCACGTGAACACGGGTCAAACGCCTTCAAGCAAAGATAGATTCTTGACGCGGAAGCATGGGACACCTTTGTGGCTATGAAAATGTCGGCCGAATTTATGAGCAAAGTGCGGCGCACAAAGCTCTCCAGACATCGAAACACTCACCAAGACAGACCGACATCACCGGGTACGCGGGTAAATACGAGGAATGGGCGGCGGAGAAGGAGAACCCGCTTCGATGTCACGCACCCGCTCCCTAATTTGGTTAAAAGCGAGGGCACAAGTCTCGTCTTCGGCAAAGATCTCCTTCACAAACCCGCAGATCAGAAGTGTCCCAACGTGTGGTAAATATATCGAACTACTAAGTTGTTAATAAGTCCATAACTTCATAGTGCCTATAATAACGTGATGACCTCTTGCAAAGATGACTTGATCGCCTAAGCTTCCCAAGGCTCCTTCCATGCGCATAGGAGAAGGATATACTATCTACGGCCTTGGGAAACAAGGAGCACCCGGGTCGCACGCGAGGCCTTGGGGTTAACGTACCATGGAGTCATGGATTCGCGGACGACTACTACACGTATAGGAGTAGGAAGAGATCCAAGGCCGAGCACGACAACCAATTGGTACAGATGATTACTAACCAATTTCAAGTAGAGATGGCAAGATTGCGAGTCAAATGGATATACTCATGAGCCGCCGGTCGCAAGCCGCCTCGCTAATTTGGGAGACATCCTCCTCGACGTCGGAGTAGCGTCGCGTCACAAGATAATTGTGAACATGACGACGTCCGACACCGATAGACGACATCAAGGTAACGTACATCTATGGAATGCACCAAAGATAGACCCTAACGACGCCTTAGCTAATTGCGTATCGTTTTGTAGGAGCCGACGCCCTGTAAGCTCCAAGTGAGGATGGATGGGTTCCTTTGTATTGAGGTTGCGCAGGGGATGGTGTATCCATACGAGGAAGGGGCAGTGCAGCACGGTGCCCAGCTGGTGCACGGTTACGCCAAGGTCCAGGTGGATATGGTACATGTCAATTTCGAGCCATCCCATTTGGACATTTGCCCGAACGAAGAGATCACAACACTAGGGGATGCCGCCCTCTTTTATCCAAAGGGCCCAAGAAGAACATCATCCTCGACCCAAGAGGTGCCGCGATCCGACACGACCATTCCTCTCCAACGGACCTCGATGACTCCACCTCATGTTTCGCCTCAAAAGGCCACCTCTTCGATTCCCGTGGAGAAGACGCCAATGAACGAGAAAAGGCCACCTCTTTGATTCCCGTGGAGAAGACGCCAAGGAACAAAGAAAAGCGCGCCGACGATCGGTTCCCGAGTCGTCTCACAAAAAGACGCCGCCAATCGCTAAGGCCAAATCGAAATCAACGAATGTTAAGGCGCCCCAAGTCCGGAAGTCCGAGAAGTCCAGAAGTCCGCAATACCCGGAAGTCCGCGATACCCGGAAATACATCATCGAAAACCGCAGTGCTCCGCCGCAGATAATGCACGTTGATATGCTTGTCGCTTTGCATGCCCGGTACTTGGACAAGACCCAAAAGAAGGGTGCGACATCGAATCACCGCCGACACGAGGACAAGCATTTCTTCAACGGACGAGGTACTTCGTCGTGGGCTTCAATGATTTATTTGAACTATTCAACCTCGTTGGCCTCGACGCCTCGCTTCTACGATGTTCGACATCGTAAGTTCGCATAATCAAGTTCTACATTCATCTAATACCGATAAATATCACAACTCATTGCTTATGTATAGATACATGCCGCAAAATGTCCGGAATGGAAAGAACCGTGGGTTTCTCGACCCACATGTGGTATCGCTGCAAACCATCCAAGAAGACTCGCCCTTCGTCGAGAAATACATAACGAGGTCATTGCTTCTACAGAGGAACATGAAGTACATAGTGGTGCCCTACAACCGTGGGTAAGTGTCACTACTTGCTATACAAATTTCATTTGTACTTTATATGCAAAGACTAACTTAGGTTTAATGACTATAGCGACATACATGAGTAGGTACCATTGATCCTTTTAGTTATTATACCCAAGAGGAACCATGTGATATACCTTGATTCCCTAAACCGCAACAAGCACGACTTCAAAGACTCTAAGAGGAATACTCGAGAGGTATGCTCATTTCCTCCTTACATAACTCTATTGTAGTCTTCATTCGCTTGAAATGGCCGAGGATAACTTTTTCAATCATGTAGGTGATTCATCAATTATGTTGCCAACAAAGGAATATACGATGGAAAGAGCGCCTAACTAACACACGTGATGGATTTTCCAAAGACGCTACAACACAATAATCCTATATCATACTTCATAATAACGCCTCGAACCGACTATACCTATATATGTAATTCTATTTTTGCGGCCAAAGAAAAAGATGATGAGTTATGTGCAATCTACGTCGCTATCATATGCACTAATCCTTAGAGCTAGGAAGAAGGATCCCGAGGTTTGTCAATCTCAAAATAATTATTTCCTAATTATAAATTTAAATATATATATCTTACCACTTTACTCTTGCTAGCGATGTGCCTTGAATTTACAATGTGATGGACTCGCTATGAAGAGATCGAGGACATTCGAGGAAGCTCTGCGCCTTTATCAACTCAAATCATTAACGACAACGGAGAGTTTCAATCCGCCGCCAACCCGAGCATCACCCCACTAAAACCTCTCAACGCAAATAATTGTAATCTAGTTGTAACTATAGCGACAATACTTGAACAAATGCGATCTTTTGTAATTTATTTTGAGTAATGATCACTTTGAGTTGTCATGGTCGCTGAATCTGCTTTTTGTGAATGCTTGAATCTGCTTCGTGAATGCTTGTTTTCAGAGGGCATGGCTAGCAATTCCCGAGGCTAGCCAGAAAACAAAGAACCGTAAGGAGGGGGTATGAGCTATCACAGACGGTTTTTTGTTAAAACCGTCTGTGAAGGCAAGTATCACAGACGGTTTCTACTACAAACCGACTGTGATAGGAGAATATCACAGACGGTTCTACACAAAAGCCGTCTGTGATATTCACAAATCACAGACGATTTTTGTTTAGAACCGTCTGTGATATTCTCAGATCACAGATGGTTTTTGTTTAGAACCATCTGTGATATTCTCAAATCACAGACGGTTTTCAGTTGAAACCGTCTGTGATACTTGACTTCACAGACGGTTTTTTAATAAAACCGTCTGTGATATTTCGTATCACAGACGGTTTTGTACCATCTGTGATAATATCCTGTTATCACAGACCAACAAACATAGACGGTTCGGAAACCGTCTGTGATGTCGGTTCCTGTAGTAGTGAACGGATTTCAAAAGACAAATGTGCTTCTTTCTTAAATGGTACTAAATCTTCAAAAGAGAAGTACCATTGCACATTTTGTAAGAAGAATGGACACACTCTTGAGTTTTGCTTTCGCCGCTTGAAATATGAGCGCCGAAAGCGTCGTCAGTATTTTCTAGGAACACACATAGCCTTTCTCATGGCATGTGTGGGTCTAGTGTCGATATTGAAGACAAGTCATGATGCTAGTTCTTCCAGACTTCTTCTTTGAGCCATAATGGTGCTTCGTCCTCTTGGACCGTGTCTACTAGTAGACCTTTACACCATTGCTCATTTTGTGGGAAGAATGGACATCATGTAGATTGCTTGCTGCGTGCAAAATATTTGCGTCGAGCTCATGCTTCTAAGTCTCCTAGTGGGCATAGTCTTTCTCATGACATGCACACTAAAGAGCCAAGCACGAAGACTCGATTTGTTGATGGCTTCTTTGACACCTTTTCTAGTGGTGTCGGACAGCACCGTGGACATGGTTTGCATAGTTTTGGTTTTGGTCCACGAGCTGCCCCGAGGCAGGATTTCCGCCGTCTTCCAAGTGGTGGACCTCGTTTTGTTCGTCGAGGTACACACCCACAGCGAGGTTGTGTGAGTTCTTTTGATTCTTCTATTGGTTCTCATCTTAGTGCTTTCAAGCAAGGCTATCGCCGCTTTTCTAGAGATGGACCTCGTTTTCCTCATCGAGCTGTCCACTCGCGGCGTGCCTTCAAGGATGAGATTGGATCTTCTTGCATGGACCATCATTTGCATCATGCTAATTCACATAATGGTTCGACTGCCTCTGGTGGTGGTGTGTCCAAGGTTTGGGTTCCCAAGCATTCGCTCTCTAACCCTTCGGGACCCAAGACTCGGACACCTTGCCTTTCTCATGTGTAGGTACCAAGAACGTGGGTTGGAGAACATGGACTTAAAGATTCTGATCTTTTGCTTCATCACATGATCGGGACACTTGATGGTTCTCCACCTCAACGATGGCCTCCAAGAGGCATGTGCTTTCATAATTGGTGCTTTCACCTGTATGGTGAGCTATCCTATACCTTCATGCCTTTATCTTCATGATTATTCATACTTGGCATGTTGTGCTTGTCTTTGTGCTCACCTGTACCATATTGGCATGTTTTTCTCTTATGATATCTGTCATCATGCTTTTTCCTTTACCTTGCTTTGTATATCCATGAATCTCATAGTTGTTCCTAATTTCCATGGGTATATGAGCTTGGTTTTGTCTTCAAGAGCTTGTACTGATTTCATACATTTATCATATTGCTCTTGTTGATTTTTGTCTTATGTATCCACTTGTTCAATTGATATCCATGTTAGCATTCATTATTCATGATTTGCTCTAAAATGCTTTATGCTTACATGGTTATTGTGCCTTACTGTTAATTGTGGATGCATGAGTCTTGCCATAGCTTTCACTAGCTTGCTTTTGACTGTGTATATGATGGGTGATATGCTATGTGCTTGTTTGCTTGCTCCTATGCCTTATTGTTGATTAAGGATAGTTTGAGCTTTGTCATATCTTGGATAGCATGTGTTGTGTTTGTTTTGCCTATCTCCATGCTCATGTCATAAATTATTGATTATATTCTTTTATGAGTTTTGGATCATTTGCTGCTATCCTTGCTAGTCATGTGTCTTGGTACTGTTTCCCTAGGTATTGTTTCACTAACCCAGTACCAAGGCATAGACTTTTTTCTGTCTCTTTGGTGTAGTCTTTCAAATTGAGAAGAAGAACATGTGGTCCAACAAGTGTTATCACCTCAAGTCGTTGGTTCTTCTTCATTTGTGCCTTCAATGATGATTAACACCTCTCGGAGACGAAGGAATTTGAGATGAGGATGATGAGTGAGTGCAACTACTTTCTGGAGCTTCAAGGAATGAATCTTCTTTCATCATTGCTACATCTCACTACCAAGCAGTGCGACTCAGGTTCGAGCTTCTATACCTTACTTTTGTGTATGGTATCCCTAGTCTACCTTGCATAGCATCTAGTCTGTGTTAGGTGTTGGGTTTGTTGAGTTTAGGGTAGATAGGAGGCTCTGTTTTAGCACGTGTCCTTCTTAGGCACTCTTCTTATCCCATGATTTGCTAGGATGCATTCTTCTCACAGCCTAGGTCGAGCTTGTCTCCCAATCACTTGTCTTAGCAGGTTTTGAGCTGTCTGCAAGCTTTTTGGTGTTGGTGTTTCGCTCCCTAGCTGTTTGAGTCATTCTCCCTAGAGATTTTGTGGTGTTTGAAGTCTTTGTGCTAGTTTTTGTGGAGTCCAAGGCAAATTGGCAGATCTCCCCTCAAAGCTTTTTGACCCAACAAGGTTTGCCACCTTGAGATGCGTGTAAGGGATAATTTATCCCTATGGGTTGGTTTGAGGGGGAGTCGGTTCTTTTCGGAACTTTCTTAGTTCTTTTCTGAACATTTTCTGTTCATATGGACTTTCCTTGTTCATTTGAACTTTTGTGGATCTTTTCTGATACCTTCTTCAAGTGGTATCTTCTTTGGATCTTTTTGATCCTTGTGATCTTTTTAGGCTTTTAAGTCTTTTGTGCATCTCATTGTATCATATTGCATACAAATGAAAAATCCAAAAAGATGCATTGTAATATAAGCTTTACCGCTTAATTCTTTTAATTGTTGAAGCTTTGCTTATTACCCTCTTGAGCTTTAGTATTTCAAATTCTTGCTTAAGATCGTGTCTAGTTCTTTGACTTGCTAGAATTATCATGCTTTCACATGTGCAGCAATGTCTTTGCTAAATGAGCTAGAACTTTTAATATAACTTGAACTGAAAATTACAATTTGTGGATCTTTTAGCTAGTTGCACAATTAGTGATCCTTTTGTGACATTGGCCCTGTCAAAATTGCTTTGTTAGCTCTGGAATCTAGAATTGAACATCTTTGAGCTTTCAGTTCTTTAAAGAATCAAAAACAGCCCTTGTGCAAAATGAAAAATGATCTCTTTTGTGCGAAAAAACTGATCTCACCAATTCTTTCTCATGAGACGGCTTGCCATTGTACTAGGCATGAACTCAGGGGGAGTTTTGGATGACCTAGACCACTCTTTTAAGCTTTTGTTGCTTGGGATGGTCGCAGTGAGGCTTGAGATCTAGCACATGGCTGAAAATGCAATTTGTCAAATTGGTTGAAGCTTAGGAAGAGGTTGTGGATGGTTCCTAGTCCAGGACCTTCTTTTCTAAGATAGACCTTTAATCAACTTGAATATTCATTGCAAATGAAAAATAATTGAAAATTGGGCTTTTGACAAAAACTTGAGCTAAATGATTTATTTCAGGACTTTTGTCTCCTAGATGGCCTTTGCTAGCTTCTTGATCTCACATTGACATTCTGACATGGCCTTTATCTTTTCAGGATTTTCTTCAATTCCTCGTGTAGAGACAAGGAATCCAAGCAATTTTCCTGAAGAGACTCTGAACACGCACTTTTCGGGATTGAGTTTCAAACGGTGTTTTCTAAGGTTGTCGAATGTTTCTTACAAGTCAGAAATATGATTAAGTTGCTTTATGTTTTGTACGACTAGATCATCAACATAGGCTTCCAAATTTCGGTCTAGTTGAGGTAAAAAAGTCATTTGCATCAAACGTTGAAAAGAAGCGCCGGTATTTTTTTAGACCAAATGGCATTTTGATATAGCAAAATATTCCAAATGGTGTAATAAATGTGGTCTTTTCTTCATCATCTAAACACATACTAATCTAATGATAGCCAGAGTATGCATTTAGAAAACTTAATACTTCACAACCAGCAATAGAATCAACCAACTGATCGATACGAGGTAAAGGAAAATCATCTTTTGGACAAGCTTTATCGATATCAGTAAAGTCTACACACATACGCCACTAACCATTAGACTTTCTAACCATTACAGGGTTAGCCAACCACTTTGGGTGGTCGACTTCTCTTATAAAGTCTCGCTCTAAGTAACTTGTCAAATTTCGATTTGATGGCTTCTCGTCGATCGTGCAAATCTCCGTAATTTTGTTTTACGGGTTTCTTGTCGTCGTAGAGCAAGCATGTGATTATCATAGATGGTTCTATTTACAAACCATCTGTGATAATTACGTATCACAAATGGTTCTAAGCATCGCTACATATCACAAACAGTTCATAATAATAACCGTCTGTGGTAAGTACAACGCAGACGGTTCCAAAGGAACCGTCTTTGGTGAGGCATCCAGTATAGCATGTTTTGTTATTGTGTGTGTGGATATCATGGGGATATGCCCATGATCTTAGGATGATCAAATAATTGGCAACGGCTTTGATGGTTTGAAGTTTCACGCGTTTTCGACAAAGTTTCAGATCTGTCAGGTCAGCGGCGGTCTGACCGGCTTTTGTGCTGAATGTTGATATAAGTGGTGATTTGATTTTGGGATAGGTCATATCCATATTTGTTAATGCATATATGTTGCATGATGCATGTTTTCACTAACGTGGGTCAAGTTGTGAAGAACTTGTTCCCGGATTCGTGTTTACTTGTCTATTGCTGTGCAGGTGGCTTGCAGGTCAATGACGGTCAACGGCGAGGAGGATCGACTAAGCTTGGAGAGCCGAGGTCCGTAACGATCATGGATGCCGTGAGGTCGATGACTCAAGCGTGGCGCAGAATGGACAAGGATGACCGAACGGCAGCGATTCGATGCGATTGGTTGATCAAGCAACATGAGTCGCTGCAAGTGCTCGATGGTCTTTGGTGGGATCCGGACGGAGAGACTTGACGACATGGAGCCGTTGATCAACCTACACGTGGCGAAGTAGGCGATTGCTTCAATCGATTGACTCGGTCTTGAAAAAGATCGAGAAGGGTATTTTGGTAATTTTACCAAATACCATCTTGGTGACCTTTGACTAAGCGCAAAGTGGTCGGCGCATGGTGAAGCGGTTTAGTTCAATCGACGATGAAGACGACGCTTTAATTTGCGTGCGTGTGTGTTCCGTTGTTGTTGGGCCTTAACGGAAGCCCATTAGGGTAAATCTTCTCTAAGGTTTTTAGGGTTAGAGGTTACGCTATATAAGGATGGAGATGGGACATTAGGGTTTTTGGGGTGCGCTTAAAAAAATCGGTGAGCGGTGTGGCGGCGCCCCTCCATGGGAAAAGAAGAACGCTGTGGCGGACCTCTCTAGCGCTTGTAAAAATCGGAGGCGGCCTGCTCTTCCACTGAAACCGGTAGAAAAGTAAAGCATTGATTTGATGTTGATAGCCGTCCTTTTTGTAAGAAATCTCGTTTCCTGTTTGAGACCAGTTTAATCCTCTCCGCAGCTTTGTCGTTTCGGTTTGCAGTCCTTGGTTTATTTTCCAAAGTTGTTTACTTGGCTGCCCGTTGAACAAGTAGCTGGCGGCGACCGGTCTCACGCAGAGAAGGAATCGGTCGTCATCAGAAGAAAAGCGATCCTTGTGCGGCATTTTTTGATGCGGCTGTAGTTCCAAGGTCTCACGGAAAAATCAGATTGCAGTGGGTTGTGTAATGATGTTGTATTGAGATTGAACCTGCTTATTTTTTCTTTAATTGCTTGTCTGCCCTGTTTGATTTGATGTTGGAGTCTTTAATTGTTGATCGCTTTTGTGTTTGAAGCTTTGCTCAAAGAAAATCCGGACTGGCGGGCGTGTAGAGTCTTGTCACCGACACAAAACCGGGTGACCTCAGGTCGCCTAGAAAAATTAGTAGACTGCCCGGAGAAAAAGTACTAGCTTGTGGTTGTGTTCTTTCTCGTTTCCATCAGTTTGTTTTTGTGTTGCGTCCTTTTCATCTGTTTCTCTTGGGGCAGCTTGTAGCTTCGATTGAAATCAAAAAGCAGTCGGCTTCTGTGAGGTTTGCTTTGGTGCGGCAGTCTGTAGTTGATCTTCTTGTTGCTGCTTCTTGCGTGTGTTTGAATTGTCATTAGGAGCTGGCGGCTGTTCATCTGAATCTTGTTGCTGCGTTTGGTGAGCACTCCCGTCCGCAGAAACCTCTTGAGGTAATTTGCTTCGCCACCTGGTCTCCATTGATCGCTTGATGTGACTATGGTTTTGATGTTAATCTGTGCATGTGCGTGTGGTCGGCTTGTTGTCTCGAGATCCGACTAAGGTTGCATTTTGTTTTGGCAATGGCGCCGTAGCAGAGCCGTCAGAAAATCGTTAGCACCGGCGCCCAGTAAATTTGTTGATCTTCTTATTTACTACCGGTTCCTGTAGAGAAATAGCAAAGGCCGGCGAACTGTGCTACCCGAAAAAAACTTAAGAGCTTGTAGAGTCCTCCGGCGGCTGTTCTCTGCTCTAAGTGTGGATCTATTTTTATTGCCCCTGGCTGCCATCTTGATGCGTGCAATTTGGGCTGCAGTCCTCTGTGGTTGATGTCGGCTCTACTCGTTTTGAGTTGATTAGGTTTTTGCTTCGGGGTTTTGATTGGATCCAACACATGTCATCCGCTGTGTCTGTATACAGATCTTCATAGCTGTTATAGCTATTGGAGTGAAAGTAGTGTTGAGTTCGATCAAGGTGAAAAATAGAGAAAGCGTCTATTCACCCCCCTCTAGTCGCCTTTCCGGTCCTACAGTGTGTAAAGGCTTCGACATGTGCTCTAGACTGCTTACCTACGGTAGTGAGTGATGGTATCGACAGATGTTGAACACGCTAGAGAATTCGTGTACTATGGGTAAAGTTGTACACCTCTGTAGAGTGTAAATCTATTTAAATAGCCGTGCTAGTGGTCTTGAGCGTGCTTTGTGCAGACGGTATGGGTTTAGTTTTGATTTTCAAAAACCCGTTTTATTAGAAAAATAGGGGCAATGACTTGTGGGTTTTTATTTGAGTTAACTGCCATGTTATGGCTGAACATGAGATGTGGCTCGCAACCGAGGAGGGTTGCGAGTT
Organism: Phyllostachys edulis; assembly: GCA_036346405.1. Taxonomy (NCBI): domain Eukaryota; kingdom Viridiplantae; phylum Streptophyta; class Magnoliopsida; order Poales; family Poaceae; genus Phyllostachys; species Phyllostachys edulis. Next base: position 42,687,334 of record CM070561.1, read on the forward strand.
GTTGTTAAAATTAAATGTTGCTCACAGCCGAGGAGGGTTGCGAGTTTTTGTTATTATTATCCATTTAGTTACTTACTTACTATCTTGTGTCCATTTAACTGCTCTTTCAAATCTTGTTACAAAGTTCTACTCATGAATATTGCAAATAAAATCTTCTTAATGCAAATTAACGTGTAGCATAGAGCCTCCTCTTTCATTAGCCTTGCATTTATATAAACTTTGCGATACACTACAAGTCTTGTTGAGTACGCATTGTACTCAGCCTTGCTTACATTGTTGTTTAGAGTATGAGGAAGAGCCAACGCCAGACGACGCTTTCTTCGCACCCGGAACTAGAGGGTTCGGTGATGGGTCTATCTAGGATTTGTTTCTTGTCGGTTGCCTTTGGGTTTCGGATGGGAATGCCACTGGAAATTATCTACTTTTATTCTTCTGCTGCTACTTTTGTTACTTTGTTGGTACTTGTCTTTATTTGGTCGGTCGGCCTGTGATGTAATTATTGTAATCACTTAAGATAAGTACCATTTTTTTACTTGTGTATGTGAATGTATGGATGTGAATGTCAATGTTGTGAATGTGTCTACTAGCTACTGATCATGGGACTAGCCGAAATAGTTAGTCAGAATTAAGTATTAATAAATTAGCAATCATTAATTAGTCGTTAATACTTCACTTGTAATTTTTAGGACGTGATTAATTTGCTTTCATCAATTAGTGGTAATTAATTTAGTTCTAATAAATTAGCATTAAAGGACTGAAGAATAGAGAACAGCCACTTGTGCCAAATCTATTAACTACTTGCACTAGTAGAAATTAATACAAGTAGTGCTATGATTTAGAGACTTGTTTCTCCATGATATGACAACCTTGAAGTAACCTTCTGAACAATGAAGTTTTGACTTAGACATAAAATTGACCTTAATTTTGGAGCTTAGACTTGAAGCATTGATTTACCACAATGCATCTGGGCTGTGAGTTGGGATATGAGATTCCATGTGATTGTGAGAACTGCCCTCGTTTGTCTGATTACATATGCAAATACAAGTGTTGACAGCATAATTAAGGCATGTTTACTTAAATTCGGAATGATCTGGACATAATTTTTTTCATAGTATCATGTTTACTTAAATTCGGAATGATCTGGACATAATTTTTTTCATAGTATCATGTCAAAAAGTTACCTTTGCGCCCATCCCCTCATCCCCCGTAATTAGTCACCTCCATCACTTCCTTGTCCATGCATGCATGCATGCAAGAGATTAGCCTTAGTTATTTTAGTGGCCTTAATTAGCCCTAATAATTTATTTTTCACTAATAGTTTGTCTCTTACATGTGTTGCAGGCTATGCCTCTACCAGAGCTTCTAGAACACTTCTACGATGAGAATCACCGGTGGAAGTTGTTGATCGACGAGGACGAGGATGGCCTCCACCGGGCGCCGGGCGGGAGGAATGCCGAGCCGAGCTGGGACGCCGCCACGCCCCCATCCTCCGGGACACGGGCTTGTTGTCCTTCGTGAGGCTAGTCTCCGTCAGACGCCAGTTCACCTTAGACAGCAGCCTGCTGTCAGCACCTGTCGATCGGTGGAGGTCGGAGACGTACACGTTCCACTTTCGGTGGAGTGAGATGACGGTCACCCTACAGGACATCTCATTCTTGATTGGTCTCCCGATCCATGATGAGCCACTTATTCCAAGCCGTCCGTCAGTGGACTAGAAGGCTAGGCTGGAGAACAGGTTCAGCATACCTGTGCGAGACAATGCCCATGGCGTCCCTCAGACTTGACTGAGGCTTTTCAGCCAGTGCCCAGATGATGCACCCGACGACATTGTTCAGACGCACCTCGTCGCTTACCTTCTATATCTTTTTGGTTCAGTCATGTTTGCCACATCATAAGGCAATTGGGTGTACCCCAGCTGCGTTCACATCACCAAGTCTTTGGCTAACGTGGAGGCTAGGGTGATGCCTCGGTACAACTGGGGATCAGTCGTCCTCTACGCCACATACAGGGGGTTGTGTGACGCTTCGAGGCACGACACTAGTGTCAAGCCCAGCCTTGTCTGTTGCTACATGCTCCTATAGCTGTGAAGTTGATAGCACTTCCCTGTTGGGCGGCTGTCCTTCGACAGAGTAGTCCACACGTACCCCGCGTTGCCGGACCCAAGAGACGGGCCCACCATGGGCTGTCGGGGGACTGCCGTTGTCCTACGCTAGGCAAAGGACAAACCGGTGAGGTGTTGCTCATTGTTCCACAATGAGTTCAAGTCGTTGCACGACAATGATATCATCTTGGCTCCATGGACCCTGGACTTCATGGCCTCGGTAGCGACACACGGGCTGTGCTTGCAATGCACGTAGGACGCCGAACCTTGGAAAACGACGTGCCACCTAGTATTTACATATATGGTAGAGCCTTACGCGTCGTAGCGTGTAATGCAGCTATTTGATTTATACCAGGTCGTGCCCCTTCCTGACGGCAGGATGCTACAGCGAGTCGTCCACTTGTGAGTCCAACTCCCGTCCGAGTAATGTTTACACTTCATACTTTCAGAATGTAGGCAATCGAGGGCGGGCCGACGTGCTAAGGGTTGGCGAGCATTCCAGCACGAGTGGATTATGGCATGGACGGAGACGGCGCACATCGAGGTCTTACTGGAGCAGCGACCGTACGACATACGGACATATCGTGAGTACATGCAGTGGTACGTACGACGGTCACGCACCAGACTCACCCGTACTAAGTTCCAAAGCATTTATTCTGTAACTAAAATTTATTTTCTAAATTATCAAATTTTATAGTAAGATAACATCCATATAATAATTAGTGAAGGATAACCTCCTATCATACGGCCAACCGCCCAATTTTTCAATTAGATAAACTATCCAAAAGCGTTTGATAAAGTCTTTTGAAATCAAAACCAAAGTCTAAATTTGAGTGGCTTTGCTCAGCATGTCCATGAATGTGGACACGGCTATTCGAATAGATTTACACTCTGCAGAGGTTGTACATCTTTACCCACAAGAGATAATCGACTTATAATGTCCGCTTCACACACTTCCGTAAGTGTCCGACTAAGTGATTATTATAAGGCCGTTACAATGTGACATCCCAATGTAGTTATGCCCGTTAAGGTTTCACTTTCTTTGGATTGAATAGTCCGCCGAAAGCCCCCTCTTGCGCCATGTGGGAATATATAAAAAGCAGGTCATTCTGATACCCACACAACCGGATGGCCCAACCATGGTGAAGTGTTCCAAATTAATTAGCCTAGCCCGTTCGATGTCAGACATGTGGTAGTACGATGGTGCTTAGCAAAATATGGCTCGAAGACCGGTCTTTAACTAACTTGGGTGACTTCCAATAAAACCCTGGTCTCGATCATAGAAATAACTCGATCCCGTGCATTGACATGCACCATCCAAACATCCATTTCACCCAAGTCTAAACCAACTTTTATTTATTTTTCAAGTTAAATCATTTGCTAAAATTTCTATGGTAAAGACAATACCATAGCCTCGTTTTAAATCATAATCGAATATTTGGCTAAACTCCCCAAATTCAATATTTTTGGTCTAATCTTGTCTAAGCATAAGTTTTTTAACATGTTCTAGTTCATACTAATGTACCAACTAGATTTTAACTATGGTATCAAGGAATGGCTAATTCAATAACAAAATTGGCGATACAATGGAATTGGGAATAACTATAAAGCTAGCCTAAAACAGGAATTTAAATTACTTGAATATAAATACGCATGTAATAATAATTTAAAATAAAATTTAAATAATTTAAAATAGGGGCAATTTGCTCAGTAACATCACTCAAAAATCTCAAATTGGAAAATAACATCGGTGTGAGGATGACAAGTGGGCCCATGGCCTATTTGTCATCCTCACATTGGATGTTCTTTTTCAATTTGCACATGAATGCAATGTTACTGAACAAATTAATCCTTTAAAATACTAGGATTCCAATATGATCAAAGATGTAACTTGCTTTGCTCAATTAGTTGTTGCTCTCTGAAGTCGTCGAAATCTATACGCGAAAACAAGCCAGATTCAAACAAAATACAAATAAACTCCAAAATATATATAATTAGTATCAATAGAAATATATTGAAATTAGATGAATTTAGGAATAAGAATCGATGGAATTGAAGTTCGTATAAAGGAAAATGAACATCCGGAAAGTCGATTATCACATGAAATGATAGAAAAAGGAAAAGAGGGAAGATGCTTTCTGATATTACAAGGAAAGTAAAAGAGTGACTCACGCAATGGGCCCACAAGCTTAGAGAGACAAAAAGAGAAAGAGATGAAGGCAAGAGCCAATGACATGAGGACCCACTGTCATTCTCTCAAAGAAGAATACACAGAGAACAATTTCATAGCAGAGAACAGAGGAGCAACGGGTGGCTCGGGCATGGTGGTGACACCAGCAAGAAAGGCGGCGGTACGGCCGGTCGAGGGGGAAAATGGGGCCCCAACGTGGTGGCGGTCCCACGGGAGGTGGCGGCGCGGCCGGAGGGGCACGGGGGCGGCGGCAGCACAGGCACATGGGCCCGCGGCAGGGGAAATGGTGCGCTTGGGCACGGCGCGGCCATAGGGATGGTGTAGGGCCACTTGGGGTGGCCGGGGAAGGGCCGAGGAGGCGGCTCCACGGTGGCCATTGCTAGCGGTGAGGAGCTCGCAACGGCAGGGCTCTACGGCGAGGGAAAGGATGGGAGGAAGTGGGGGAATGGAAGAGAAGGCCTGGGAATGCAATATGGCGCATCTAGGGAGGGAAGGGGATGACCAGAACGGGGAATGAGGATGGGGCGGTGCGGCTGGAGTTGGGGAGGAACGAGGGGGCTCAGGTGCTCCGAGCGCGAGAAGAGGGATGGAGAAAGGGGAAGGGGAAGGGGAAGAAGGGGGGTGTTGGCACCTTTTAAAGGGAGGGAGGGAGAGGGCAGGGTGTCATGGGGGACACAGGCGGCATACCGAGCACGGGCACGGTGGTGTCAGGATGCTCACGGCGCGGGACAGGCGTGGTCGGGAAGTAGGATTCGCGGCGCGGCGCGAGTGGCAGGCGCACGACGCGAGGAGCAAAGGAAGGCAAGGGGGGTCTGGGTGAATGCGACGGGGAACGCGAGCTCATGACGAGTGCGATTCTGGCGCGCAGACGCGGATGGGAGGGAACAGCAGGCAGCGTGCACGACACCGACACGCAAGGGAGGTGGGGGCCGGCACACGGGCCGAGAGGCAGGTAGGGCGGAAGGTCTTGGTGACCAAAGCTCAAAGACATGCAAGATTGGCACTGGGCCCTCGGTGAAGATGAACAGGGACCAGAGGAAAGAAAACAAAGAAGAGAGAAAAAAAAAAGGAAGAAAGAAAAGAGAGAAGGAAAAAATAAAAATAAAAATAAATGGGCTGGGGAAAATTCAAATTTCAAAATTTGAACTTGCAAATTGGTGAAGAAATCAGAATTTGAGATGAATTCAAAATAAGAATTTGAATTCAGAATTTACCGTAAAAAGATTTGATTTGGATCAAAGATTTGAATTTCGAACTTGGATTTAAGAATTTTAGGAATTCCAAAAGAAATCCAACACTTTGAAATAAATAATTTAAATTAGATTTTTCAATAGAGAAAAAATATTTTAGGAAAAGCCGTAAAATAAATAGAATTCGAAGGAATAACAAAGGGACTTTGGAAAGCCCAAAAATTCAGAAAATCAAATAAGCCCATTTTTAAAATTTAATTGAAGTTTGATTTATTCATATTAAAATGGTTTATTTTCTAAAATTTCAAATTAAGCTTAAACAAATCAAGAAAATTCCAACTGGTTCTTTTTACTTTTAAACTTCAAAAAGGCCCCAAAAATTGGGAGGTTAGTTTTGAACTTAATAAAATTATTTCCAACTAAAAAGTTGGCTTTTATTTTTTTACAGAAATTATTTTTAGTTTCGGATACTAGGAAAAACCTTTTTAAATACCTAAAAATTCAAGGAATTAATTAAGTTTTTCTTTTAAACTTTAAATCCAATAAATTCCTAGAAAACTCAACAAATTTTATTTTTGACTTTTAACACTAGGAAATTTAGGAAAAGCAAGGAAACTCTTTTAATACTCAGAAAATCCAATAAAAAATAATTTTATTAATTTTAATTTTTGGTAACAGAACTTTGGGATGTTACAACAGTAAGCATTTGTTGAGCAGGGAGCACTTGAGAGTTTGGTGATGAAGTATTTTTGGTTGGTTCTTATGGCTCTGTAAGTTATGCAAATAGACATGAAAACATAATGCAGCAAAAATTAATCTGGATTAGCCACGTGAGATGTTAGCAAATTAAATAGCACGTTGAGAAGGAGGCTACATGACTAGCTAAATTTGTATACATACTTGCGTATTTGCTTGTATCACTGGCTAACATGCAAAGGAGTTGCTTCTACGAAGTGTACAATATTGTATGCGTGTTTGGAGCTCGTAATCGCCCGTACTGTTCATGTACACGACTAGCTAACTTTGTACATACCTGCGTATTTGCTTGTATGACTAGCTAACATGCAAAGGAGTTGCTTGTACGACAGTGTACAATATTGTATATATGCGTGTTTGGAGCCCGTAATCACCAGAACTGTTCATGTGGCAAGACCTATATACCTATATTGTTTCATATAAAAAGAAGGAAAATACGTTCTAGAAAAAAGCTGTGGTGTATCAACAACGATGTTAATATGTTCATCGAATCTTTTTGAGCTAGACAGGATCATTATCGCTTAGTTTCTTACTTCTCTGCATATCTTAGTTCCCTGCATACATGCGTGCTAAGTTTGTTTAAGTGTTTTCTGTACTTGGTATTCCGATGGAGAGCGAAGACCCAAGACTAGCGTACAGCACATGCTCCCTACCTGATTGGGTACCTATCTTATTTGTTAATTCTTGTTTACTTGATGCCTGTTAGTCCACTTTCAATCTGCTTGTCCTCTGCTCTAGAGATGGCAACGATAATTTGATACCCCACCATGCATACCTTACTACTACAAAAGAGACAATACTGAACGTCTTATCGTAGATGGTTCTCCAGAAACCGTCAATGTTGTAATTATCACAGACGGTTTTGCAATCAAGACCGTCTATGTTACTAGCGATGGGTAGAACCGTCTATGATACATCAGTTATCACATATGGTTCTTAATAAAAACCGTCTGTGATAATTCCCAGACGGTTATTAAGAAAGAATCGTCTATGATTATTGCAGACTTCATATACAGTTTTTAACAATAACCGTCTGTGATAATTTAATTTTGTCTCATAGACGGTTTGTGGTTGGAAGTGTCTATGATATATTCAATGCCGCTTCGGCTCCCGCGTGATTCGTCTCTCTCGCGCCGACGCATCTCTTCGTCTTGCCGCACGATGCTTCCATATCTAGCAGTATATAAGCGAGTTCTTGTTGTATTGATACATACGCAGTGCTATAGCTAGTACTGCGCCATGGTGAGCACGCAGAGCATGACGGCGAGGACCAAGGCAAGGAGGTTGGCGATGCTCATTGCTCTTCCTCATGATATTGTCGTCCACATCGTTGGCCTCGTGGTCGCGAGCTCTCCTCAGCCCATGGCTAACCTCTGCAGCCTACGAGCCGCGTACGTACTTATATACCTATAAAAATATGTACTACTGTTTGTGGCGGCAACCAATACATGTATGCATATACATGTTATTAATCTGACCATATTTGGCCTTTAATTTTTCTCTTATTGAGTTGCAATGCCATGTACAAGGCGTCCAAGGAGCACGCCGTGGGGATGTGCGTGGCGCTGGAGCGGAAGGAGGCAATGAAGTGGTTGGACAATGAGCGCTATCTCGCCATCATTAACCACCTGGCCGACGCCGGCAACCCAGAGGCCTGCTTCATCGGCGGCTTCGCTCTTGTCTTCGCGCACCAAAAAATGCAGCGCGGCCTCATTTGCCACGACTGGGCGGCTATCGCCGGCCACAAGGCCGCGGCCTACGTGCTCGGCCTCCTCCTCTACACGGTCGGTGAGGCGCACGACATTGGGAAGCACTACATTAGCCAGGTTGAGGGCAAGCCAGCCGGCAGCGGGTGTGATACGGCCAAGAGGACCAACTGGAAGTGCAAGCGGTGCTGGAGGCTCACTACGGACGCGGTCCAAGAGGTGACGTGGAAGAAGATGGCCAGGCTGCAGGGCCGGGTGTTGGCACTGCCTGAGGAAGACCACTCGTGCACGAGCACCGGTTGCGGCTTGACGGAAGGGTGGGGCGACTACGTCATCTTCTGCAACGACGACTGTAGGATTAGGCATGAGTAAGCCAAGTTCTTTACACAGGTGTTGAACTACTTGTCGTAAAATTAGCGGTTTTAGCATAGTTTTAGCAAATATTCAGATATAATTCTTTACTAATATGTGAATGTGTCTTTTTTTCTAAATTTGGATTTATGTATATGAGAATGTATATTATCACAGACGGTTATTTATTGGAACTGTCTGTGATGTGTATTTATCACAGAAGGTTCTACTTTAGAACCGTCTATGATGTGTACTTATCACAGACGGTTCTACTTTAGAATCGTTTGTGATGTCTAACCCTATTTATATTTGTACTCTAGGGTTTGCCCGCACCCCCACTCATATGACTAAGTTTCTCCTCCCCTGAGCCTGTCGCCGCTGTCCTCGACGGCGCCTCCTCCTTGAGCCCGGCGTGCCTCGTCCCCGAACCCGTCGCCGCCTTCCTCAATGCCTCCTCCTCCCCGAGCCCGGCGCGCCTCCTCCCTTGAACTCGGTGCCCCTCCTCCCCGAGTCCACCTCCTCCCCTCACTAAGCCCGTCGCCGCCGTCCTCGACGTCGCCTCCTTCTCGAGCCCAGCATGCCTCCTCCCCCGAGCACCTCCCAAGCACCACCTAGGTAAGCCAGCCACCCCCCTGGACCATCCCATTTTTTCATACCACCTTGCTTATGTGCTGTGCTATTGGATATATTCAATCTGTGTGATTTGTATGTGCCTAGCACTAGGAGATATTGAAAAGTGATTTTTTGTGGGCTCGGTGAATTGCTCTATGATGAATTGATGTCACAAATGCAATTAGATGTTATATTGTGTATAGATTGTGCCTTGAGCTGTTAGATTACCTGCTATTATCTATTGTTTTGAGCATGCAATTTATACATTCTGATATACTTGTTGTCCTATAGAAGTTTCAGTCTTCCAGTCTATTTTTCTGCGATTATTTACAATCACTGATCTACATCACAGTTGATAGTATCTTGATAGATTTTGTTCCTGTGTAAAACAAAGTTAATTTTGGATGATTTGCTTGAACTAGTATGAATAGATTATCACGTTTTATTTTGAGCTCAAGGCCAAATCTATAAAGTGTCATATTCAATTTGTTATAACATTTGGCATGAGTGCTGTGATGGCCAAGTTTTAATCTTGTGCAACTAGCCTTCTGAGAGCAATAATCAATTTTCTAAATCTTAGCTTTATGCTGATTTTTATTATGCACATATTGTGTGTGTTGAGCATATTATTCCTTTTAAATGACTTGAAGGATTCACATACTTATATGTCAATTATGTCATTTAATTGGTGCTAGAAATATGCTTTATTCATAATTAATTTTGTAATACAAAAGAATATCACAGAAGACAAAAATTGCTATTTCATTTCAAAACAAGACCAAAATGAGTCAAAACCTACTACAACACCTCTTCACCTGCCTCTCGCCATTCATTTCATCTTTGTCTGTGTAATTGTGTTCATGTAGGTCAAGTTCTCCTCCCTTGCATCCTAGGGTCCTAGTACCATTCCATTGCAGATCTCTATATACATATGTATGTATACATACATATGTATATGTATATATTATGTATATGTATATATGTATGTATACATAGGTATTTATATACATATATACATATACATTATATATGTATATACATATATAATGTATATGTATATATGTATATATATGTCCGCCACGTGTCCCGCCATCCCACAGCCGCTGACGAGTGGGCCCAGTCGGACATGGTCCTTCGTCCCAAGCCAGACCAGACTCAGATTCTGCCGCCACCCTGGTCTCCTCGGCGTGCGTGCCACACCTCGCTTACCCTAGTCGCCCCTATAAAAGCCGAGGACCCCAACAGGCGTCACCACTTGTTTCACACGCCGTCGTTTCTGCCGAAGGAAGCCGTGCCACCATCGTGTCCTTCTTTTTCGGCGATAAGCACTATCGCGCCCACCACATTGCTCACCGTTCCCCGTCGCACCGGTGAGCTAATCATGATTTTGCCCGCGTCACATCGTGTTCCATGTTTTGATCTACCCAATCCATTTTTCAATTTCATCTTTCGTTGCTTGTGCACTAAGATCGAGCCAATCTAAGTTCTTTCACCACCGTCTTTTCACTGTCGAGTTCTGTTACTGCTGGTGAATTCTCGTAGTCACCGTCAACAGCATCAGGATCGTTGTTCCGCGTTCTCCCCAGTGCACACCTCCCCATCGCCACTACACTATCCCTCTACATTGTCGCCGTGAAGGTCATCATCGTCGCCGCTTCTGCCGCGCTAATGCATTGTCCCTTGATGTTCCCGTTGTGTAGGCCATCCCACATGTTAGTGCTATATCTACTACAGAAAAGGTCTTCACAGACGATTCAAAAACGTCATCACAGACGGTTTCATGAGCCATCTGAGTTTATGGGTCAGTAATGATATGAGGTCATCACAGACGGTTTTCGAACTGTCTGTGATAGCTGACTATCACGGACGGTTTGTAGATGAAATCGTCTGTGATAGCTGATGTATCACAGATGGTTTATAGATGAAACTGTCTATGATATATATTCTCTATAAACACTACTACAGAAAAGACATTCACAGACGGTTCAAAAACGCCATCACGGACGGTTTCGTGAGCCGTCTGAGTTTATGGGTCGGTAATGACATGAGGTCATCACAGACGGTTATTAACTCAAAACCGTCTGTGATAGTCGACTATCACAGACGGTTTGTAGATGAAACCATCTGTGATAGTCGACTATCACAAACGGTTTCATCTACAAACCGTCTGTGATTTTCGACTATCACAGACGGTTTCATCTGCAAATCGTCTGTGATTTTCGACTATCATAGACGATTTGATCTACAAACCATCTGTGATATTCTTTTGCATTGCTAAATCTATTTATGTTTATTGGCTAGCCTCAGTAAATGCTAGCCATGCCCTCTGAAACAAGTACATCCAATTCGCATTCATTTCAGAGGCACATCAAATTTGCATTCATTTCAAAAACATGCACATCCAATTCACAAATCAATTAACTAAAAGTAACCATTAATGTACATTTACACACATGTACCATTAAGTTCAATCTATCCCAATCAAGTTCAATCTACACTGTGGAAACTCCCATCTAGATTTATGACCTGACTATTCAGGAATGACGCAAGGTGTGATCGAACTTTTATGAGCTCGCTCTGTTCCAACGCAGTTTCGGCGATGGTCTCAACCTGTCGATAGGAAGATTAAATTCGTGCTTATATAAATTGGTAAGTATATATGAAATAATTGTTGCAAGATTGACAAACCTGAGGATCATTGGTGATCGCGGAACCGATGAGTAGTTCCATGTTGTGGCAAACATAGTATCCACAGACGCTATGACCCGGTACTACCGGTGGCACTGCAAAAATAGAATTGGTTAGTTCAAGAGGCATTACTATGAGGTGTTATATAGGATTAATGTGTACTAGCTAGCGAGTACCGGAAAAGTTAGATCGTGTTGCAGCGACCTTCCCCTGCATTTCCCTCCTCTAGCATATAGCACGTCAAATGCCCTACGTGACTCCAAGAAGTTAGCCTTAGCCATTGCAAAGGAAGGAAAGACTACAATAGAGTTTCTATAGAGGAAATGTGTTTACCTGTCGATTAAATTCCGGATAACTGTGAAGTTGTGAGTGGTCCTCTTTAGGGAATCTAGGTATATTACCCATTTCTATTTTGGTATAATTACAATTAGAATCCAGTGGAAGCTACACAGGTATGTCAGCATGGTCATTAAACATAAATTCGTGTTGCTTATAAAGTACAAATCAACAAGTATAGCCAGTATTGCAACACTTACTCCTGGTTGTAGAGCAAAAGTATGTATTACTTGTTGCGGCGAGCCAGGAAAAACTCTATAACGTAATCCTCAACGAACATTGCATTCGCCTTGATGCTTTGCTCGGAGACCACGTATGGGTCGAGGAAACCTACCGGTGAATTCCTTCTTTCGGCTTCAGATATCATGTATCTATATACAAAAGCAAGGAGTTATATATAACATTTATTGGTATTACACGAACATTGACCGTGATTGTACACACTTACAGTGTCCAGCATCGTATGAGTGAGACGTCGAGCTCGTCGAGGTTGAAGAGATAGAACAAGTCCTCGAAGGTCACCGTGAAGACACAGTCTTGAAGCTCGTGGTTAAAATGATCCTCCTTGAACTTGACAGTGACACCCGAGCGTCGTTGTTCAGTCGGCTTGTTGGATTGTTCCATGTACCATGTATGCAACGTCGTGCAAGCCAGTCCTAGGGTAGGGCTGTTCAACCTCTCGACCAATGGCTCGCCTAGCACGAATTCCGGGCTAACGGCAAGAAGGGGATATCAGAACAGGAGTCGACCATCTTCGATTTGCCCTTGCTGCCTCGCTTTTTATAGGTTGACTTCACAAGAGTCGACTGAGTACGAGGTGTAGATGCATCTGATGCACTGGGCGCTTGCCACGTCGGTGCAGTTAGCTCCCGTGGACTTGATGTCGTTGCAGGACATTCCCGTGAAGTTGACACCGGAGCAGGTAGCTCTAGGCAGATGTCCCCCCTTGGGCCACTGGATGAATGTTCCAATGACTTGCTCTAGAGTCATGACCTCGTCGTTTGGGGAATATGCAGCGGGACGGCCTCGAAATTGGCACAAACACCATCCACATTCACTTTTGCGAAACCCGGCACTAGATTTTCACCGTGCACCAAAGCCCCGACACCGGATGGATACACCTAGCCCCAAGCAGCATCTAGGGCAACAGAGGCATATCTCACTTGGAGCTTGCACTTCACAGCCGCCTACATAACGATACAAAATTAGCTACTCCAACAGGCCTATCAATGGATCGAGCATTCCATAGATAATAATTATTACCTGGATGTCATTGATAGGAAATCTGTCGTCGCCTATTGGAGTAGGGTTAGATGCGCAGCTACTCGGAAGTTTGGGGGGGCTGCCTAGCACAGTAGGGGCAGGGGCTTGTAACTGATTTGGGAGTCGCAATTCCCTAAGCCTTTCCTCAAAGCTCTCCATCTGCTGTTCCGACGCAGCTCTGACGCGATCATCGATCTCACGGGTGATTTCATCTCTGAGGGATTCACGAATCTCCTCTCATAGCTTTGCATCGCGCTCGGCTTTGGCTCTCTTCCTACTCCGGTACGATCCGGAGTCCGCTTGGAACCATTCTGCCCATGTAACATAAACACTAGCGCCTCTCGTGCGACCCGCATGCTCATTGTTTCCTAGGGCCGCGGAGAGTATATCTCTCTCCTTGTCTGCCTAGAATGAGCCTTGGAAAGATTGTGAACTCAGTGTTACCTGCAATAGCCCGGTATGTCATTTTACTTCCTATGAAGTTATGGGGTAATTACAAACTAGGTAGTTCGATATCATACCAGGAGCTGGGACACTTCCTGGTCTATAGGATTTGGAAAGGAGACTTCCCCCGTAGACAGGGTATGTAACCTCCCAAATAACCACTATCAGGCGCGCACATTAGTAATCTTGGGAAATGGCGGGGAGACATTCGAACGGCTTGCCTGCTGGTCCTGATCCCTCCATATCTGAATTTTACCCGCATACTCAGCGGTGCCGAGTCTGTGGGGGTGCTTGTTTTTTGCCTGGAGGGCCGTGTGCACCGCACTTTCACTCCTAAATTCATCTATCATCTTCTTCGCCACAAACTCGGCCCAGGCCTCTTCCAAGAACGGATACTTGTGGAAGGGCGTCAGATCCTTCATGTAGTTCTTGACAAGCGTGCTCTTGAAGTTCTTCCACGCTTTGCACACCTGTAGCAACGCGTGTGGTCGCACGGAGTCCCAGTGTTGTTCCGGGATCTCGAACGATCGGAAAATATCCGTCAACACGACATCTTTTCTCTTGTTTGGTCAACTCCTTCTACGAATCGTAGGTGACGTTGACCCGTTGCCGTGCAACTATTCCGACCATTCTCCGGAATGCGGACGCTGCTTGGCGAGGATTGATAGGGGCCCAAACTGATCGACCTCCGTGATGGTAAATCGGCCCGTGGGTCTTTTCGATATTCCTCTTCTTCTACCGCGGTTGGATATTCCAGAGGATGGTGCATCATCAGACACATGAGGCGGCGATGACGAAGAATGAGCGGAAGACATCTTCACAAGAAATAGAAGTTCTGGCACGCATGAACATATTAACATAAGAAATTAGGACCAATATAGTGACATAATTGATATAAACATGTAAATCCTCCAAGTCATTTAAAAGGAATAATATGCTCAACACAAACATCATGTGAACAAATGAAATCAGCGTAAAGCTACGATTTAACATTTTAATATTGCTATCAGATGTAGAGTAAGCATTCCAATTAGAGCTCAAGTTCAAACCTGATTATCAAAACAATTTCAGTACAAGACTATTATCATCACAGAGCATTCATCTCAATCCCACTACACCACATTGCAATATATTCCAGTAGCAATATCAAAACAAATACCATATGAATAACTGACTAGAACAAATACAAATGCCTAAAACAAGTACAATTATCATGAGTCAATGAGGACCATGACAGCATGATAGATTATTGATAGAAAGAGTGAGGGAAAGGGGCGTCGGGGTCGGCAACTCAGCATTGGTTACCTTTGGGCATCGAGGAGATGGACGAGCAGGGAGCAAGACGAGCAAAGCAGGCGGCGAAGGGAAGGCGGCGCTAGGCTCGGGGGAGGGGAGGTGAGGCGCGCCGGCTCGGGGGAGGAGGCGCGCCGGGCTCGAGAAGGAGGCGGCGTCGACGGGCTCGGGGGAGGAGTCGCATCGGGCTCGAGGAGGAGGAGGTGTCGAGGACAGCGGCGATGGGCTCGGAGGAGGAGGGAGCGAGGAGTTGAGAAACTTAATCATTTGAGTGGGGGGCACGGGCAAACCCTAGAGTCTGAATATAAATAGGGATGAACATCACGAGCGGTTCTAAAGTAGAACCGTCGTGATATATGATATTATATCCTGAGCGGTTCCAACCAACAACCGCTCAGGATATATTGTATCCTGCATCGTTTTTACCAAGGAACCATCTCGTGATATATAATCCTGAGCATGCTTTGATCTACAAACCATCTGTGATATTATTTTGTATTGGTTAATCTATTTCTGTTTATTGGCTAGCCTCAGGAAATGCTAGCCATGCTCTCTGAAACAAGCACAAAACACGACAAGTACATGTATATACATCCAATCCACATTCATTTCAGAAACAATCACATCCATTTCATAGTACAAATCAATTAACTCAAATGAACTAAAATTAACCATTCATCAGAACGTACATATACACACATTGTTCAATTAATGTTTAAAAATTAGACCTTCATGATGATCAACGCGTATGTAGCTAGTTTCATCACGTTCTTCTTCCTCGACCCTTATGCCATTTCCAGAAGGAGGCAACTCATCAAATTGATTGTATTCTTCCTCGTCCACTATATTCTCAACTCCGACAATCCCCCTTTTTCCATGAAGAACTACGTGGCGCTTCTTATTTGCCGGGTCAGTTACATAGAAGACTTGAACAACTTGGTTTGCCAGTACGAATGGTTCGTCTTTGTATCCGACACGTTCGAGGTCCACGGTAGTGACGCCGTACTTGTCGACCTTCACCTATGGGAGATGGACCCAATGGCACCGAAATAGGGGGGTCTTGAAAAGCACGTAGTCGAGCTCCCATATCTCCTATATTTGCCCACAGTAGGAGCTCCTCAGCCCATCGGTACTGAATGCATCTATGTGGACACCGTTGTTCTGGTTAGTGCTCTTTATATACTGAGCCTGCGTATAGAATGTGTACCCATTTATGTCGTATCCTCGCCATGTCACAGCTATAAATGTTGGCCCTTTTGCCAACCATGTTAGCATATCACTTGACGAGCTCCTAGCGAGTCGCTCCTTCAACCATTGGTTGAACCGTCTGTTGTGAACCGTCTGTTGTGTTGTCTCGTGATCCAAACATCCGGCCGTTCTGGATTCTGTTGCCGAAGCACGTCCTTGTGCTGATCGATATACGGGGACACTTCAGTCGTGTGTTGCAAGACCGTGAAATGGGCTTGAGCATACATATCCATATCTGGAGTGATTGCTTTCCTTCCGATAGTCCCGATACCCTCGAGCCTCCCTTCATGGCGAGATCAAGGCACACCTATTGGTTCGACCTGAGCCATGTAATCGACGCGGAACTCAATAACCTCTTCGGTTGCATAACCTTCGATGATGCTCCCTCCGGCCGAGATCGATTCTGTACATAGGACTTGAGAATTCCCATGAACCTCTCGAACGGGTACATACTACATAGGAACACGGGCCCACACATCTTTATCTCCCTCACAATGTGAACAATGAGATAGACCATGGTATCGAAAAATGACGGAGGGAAATACATCTCAAGATCACATAGAGTCGTCACCACCTCATCCTGTAGAGCATCTAGTCCTTCGGGATCGATGACCTTCTGAGCAATTGTGTTAAAGAAATAACACAGCCTTATGATTGTCTCTCGGACCTTGATCGACAAAATACTTCTAATTGCAACAGGGAGCATTTGTGTCATCAGCACATGACAATCATGAGACTTCATGCCAATTAACTTCAAATCTTCCATCGAAACAAGTTTCTTCATGTTGGCGGAGTAACCGGATGGAACTTTCATACCATGCAAGCACCGACACAGTTCAGTTCTCTCGGCCTTAGATAGAGTGTAACAAGCAGGGGGAAGGTACATTCATCCTTTATCGGTCTTTGTTGGTGCTAACTCAAGTTTGATGTCCATATCAACCAAGTCAAGCCGTGTGTTAACACCATCCTTTATTTTATCATGAATGTTCAGTAAGAGACCAATCAAGCTGTCACATACATTCTTCTCTACGTGCGTGACATCGATGCAGTGGCGAACTTCTAGGTGCTCCCAATAAGGTAAGTCCCAAAATATTGATCTCTTCTTCCACATGTTCTTCTTACGGGTCCTCGATTTGCATCCCTTTCCGAGTACAACATCTAAATCCTTAACCATATCATAGACCTCTTTTCCGCTTAAATGCCTTGGAGCTGAACTGTCCTCCTTCTCTCCGTCGAATTGTTTCTTCATCCTGCGGTATAGGTGAGCCCTCCGAAGGAACCTACGATGAAGCATGTACACGGTTTTGCACGAGTGATTCAGCCACACACTCTCGGTATTATCTAAGCAGTGAGTACAGGCTTTGGCCCCTTTTGTACTTTGTCCTGACAGATTAGCAAGGGTGGGATAATCATTTATGGTGCAGAACAACAAGGAACGTAAAGTGAAGTTCTCTCGTTTGTACGTATCCCATACATGTACCCCTTCAATCCATAGCATTTTTAGATCTTCCATCAATAGTGCTAGGTACACATCAATATCATTCCCAGGTTGCTTCGACCCTTGGATAAGTATCGACAGCAAAATATACTTCTGCTTCATACACAACCAAGGAGGAAGGTTGTAGATACAGAGCGTCACAGGCCAAGTGCTATGTCGGATGCTCATACCGAAAGGATTCATTCCATCTGTACTCAATCTAAACCTTATATTCCTCGGTTCCGCACCGAAGTCTGCAAATCTACTATCGATGTTTCTCCACTGGGCGGAATCAACAGGATATCTTAGCTTTCCGTCATTCTTACACTCCTCTGAGTGCCAATGTAACAGTTTTGCATTCTTTGGGTTCGCAAAAAAACGCTTCAAACGGGGAATTACAAGAAGATACCACGCCACCTTAGCAGGAGGTCCTTTCTTCACCTCGATTCCCTCGTCGTCATCTGATTGATTCTTACACTTTGAGAGACCATGTGGAGGTCGTCCCGTGTGAGTGATGAGTAATTGACAAAGGTTTTAGGTCAGTCGAGTTTGGTTTGTGTGGTCGGACCTTGTCGTTCGCGGTTCGCGCGTTTGCGTGAAGTCAATCAGTTTGTCCAGATAATCGAACGACCGGCGTGTTATGGGCGGTACGATCCAGGCGGTTGTACCGATTGGTAAATGGCGGTTGAAGAATTCCAGAGAAGTTGTTTTTCGAGTTCGGTCTTCATTGGAAATCGGAACGACCGCAGTATTGGAGCAGACGACCGAGTGCGTTGATCCGCCGGTAACATGGCGGTTGTACCGATTGTATTGTGAGGTTCGCCATTTTGGTGATTTGAGTTTTGGGATAGGTCATATCCAGTGTGTTCATGCATATGTGTTGCATATTGCATGTTTGAGCTAACGTTAGGTCAAGTTGTGAAGAACTTGTTCCTGTTTCGTGTTTCTTGTCTCGTGTGGTCTGCAGGACGCCGAGTGGAGTCGTGGCGAGACACGGTGGATTGGACTAGGCGCAGTGGCGCCGAGGTCGAACGGTCGATGTGTCAAGACGACGTGGACTCGAGGTGGTTGCGAGGCGGCGAGACAAGGAGCGCTGAAGCTTCGGAAGGTGTATAGGCGAATCGAAATTTGCAAGGCCGCACAAGCGGGCGGGCTCGTTGGACTTAAGCGGGCATAACGGGCAGAGACCCGTTAGCCAGGCGCTATAAAAGGAGAGGAGGGGCTGCATGCCCTCCTAGAGCACTTGGGTGGAATTAGGGTTTTAGAGTCAAAAGAGGCTTTGTGAGGTTGTTTCTCTTTTGCTCTTTAGTTGTTGAGAGTGGAGGTGTAGGCGAGTAGTGCTCCTCGCTTGTCCCTTCTTGGTTTTGTGTTCATCTCCCTCAAGAATGGATGAGTGTTTGTTCTTGAGTTGTGAGAGTGAGGAGATGGATTGAGCTTACATGTAATCATCCCTCTGGTTCTAATGTCCATGCGTATGGGGATGTATCTATGTGTTTTTCGCTTTTGATTCAATGAATGAAATCAAGTTTGTCTCTCGAACTCTTGTTCATTCTTCGTGACTCCCATTTGATGATTTCTTGATTTTGTGAGTCTCTTGTTGTTTCTTGTTGGGAAGCCTCAAAACGAGTTGTTCTATGATGGGTTAGTGTCACAAGATCATTTGATCGATTTCAAGAGCAAACTTGGTTTAAATCTAAGATTTCAGTTTTGGGTTGTCTCTGTTCTTCGTTCTTCCTTTTTGGTTGATTCCTGAGATTTTGTGGATGGATCTACTCAATCGTTTCTTGGAATAGGTTCCTAACATCCTTAGGAAGGTGTGTTCCAAATTTGGTCAAGTTTGGCCGCAGAGATCAAAAGTTACGTTGTTTTTCGTTTTGAAACCCGGCGGATTTTGCTGTTCCAGACAATCGGATGAACCGGACTTAACATCTGCGGTTGTCTCGATCATGGTACAACCGCCGCTTTCAAGGGTTGTCTGGGGATCTGCAGTACAACCGCCATTTGCTATGGTTGTACCGATTGTCCTGATTTGTTCGGCTCTTCCTCGCTTTTTGTTTGTCGAGCTTTGGGGGTGAGGTGGATTCAACATAAGACTTCCTCTGTGCTTAATCATTGATCTTCATAGCTCTCATAGCTATTGGAGTGATTTATAAGTTGAATCCATTCTTTGCGAAAAAGTTTGGTGCTCCTATTCACCCCCTCTAGTCGCCTTCCGGTCCTTCAATTGGTATCGAGCGGTTAGCTCTTTTCAATAGATCTTAACGGTCTCTCGAGCCGTGGCGATGGACAAGTACTCGAACTGCCGCTTGCTCGATGGCATCGACACCCTTCGGAAGAGCCGAATGGAGACATACATCCAGCCTGTGGGTATGCCATCCGCGAAAGGTCAAGGTTCGATTCATTGTTCTCGCCGATGAGAACATCAATGTCGAGAACATGGTTGATGTTGAGGCGAATGCAAAGGCAAGGAACATCATCATCCAGGTTTGAGTCGAGTGAGTTTGACAAGATATCTCACCGTCGTCCGCCACGATATCCGGGTGACCTCGACGATACCATGAGGGCACCACCCAGATCAAGACGGTTCGACAGGACCAGTTCAAACGAGAATACAACAAATTTGAGATGCTTGCTGGTGAGTCCCTAGATGAGTGCTTTGCACGTTTTCACAAGATCTTGAGCAACCTCCGAGCGGTCGGTCTCACATACCCCGACTCGGACAACGCTCGTCAGATACTTACGGCACTCGATCTGCGCGTGTGGGAGATGAAAGTGACCACCATCAAAGACACGACAGACCTCTCGACCTTGACTCTTGATGCACTGTACTCACGCCTCAAGACTCACGAGATTGACGTTGTCTCTCGTAGGTCGAAGTCACAGTCGATGGCCTTGGTCACCGATCCCAGTTCGGCTTCTGGTTCTCTTGCTGATTCGTTGTGTGGTTTCTCCTTTCGCTTGCTCTCGTGACGAATCGATGATCGTTAGAGCACTCGAGGATGAGCGGTTGCCCTCCTAGCTCGGAAGTTTTCTCATGCTTACAAGAGGAGGAGGGATAGAAAGAGGGAGGACCCGTGATTTGCTTCGAGTGTGGTGGCCCCAACCACATTGAGCAAACCGCCCTAAGCCGAGAAGGGCAAGAACGACTCTGGCGGTTCGGGCAAGAACGACTACACCGACAAGAACTGCAACAAGAAGCCTCGGCTCGGGCGCCCAAAGAAGAAGAAGTTCCGCAACCGGCAAAGAAGCTCTTCCACGGCGTCCTCACCGCCTTCGACGACCTCGACCTCGGCGAGGTGGAGGGATGGAGCGACGATGACGGACGGGTGACCAAGAGCCCAAGGAAGGCGGACGACTTCTCCCGGCATGTGCTTCATGGCCCTCGAGGGCGAACTTCGCTGACAATGAACTGACTCCGACTCGGACGAGGTAGATCCCACCTCTGAACAGCTCAATCATGCTTTTCTTAAGCTAGGAGGTTTTCATGCTAAAGCTAAGGCTAGGTGTCTTTGAGTTAGAGAAGGAAATAGATAGAGTGTCACTAGAGATTATTGCTCTTACATCCGCCCTTCTAGTGATGATTGTGATACATGCTCGCTTTTGTGGTTGATATGGAGAAGTTAAGGACCTCACATGATAGTGTGTCCTCCAAACTTGATAGTGTTAAGGTGGAGAATGTTAGTCCGCTTCTTCGAGTTAGAGTTGAGTAGGATGGTTGTTACCCTACTTATTACCGATGAGACTACTTCTCCCACCTCATGTGAGGGTAAGGACATTCTTTGCTAGAGGATCTTATGCCATGCTCCTTGATCCGCCCGAGTCTTGTGAAAATTGCAATAACTTGAAGATGAACTTAAAGCAGGCGGATCATAAAATTGTTGAACTACAAGCTTCTTTACTTGAGCCAATTGTTTCATGCTTGAACTGTCCTAAGTTAATCTGCTTGAACTTGAGGTCGTCTCCAAACAGTTTCAAGATATGATTGATCATGAAAGGAAGTTGGCTCGGTTTGCTTCTAAGGACCTGTTAGCTCACCATGCATTAAGTGTAACAAACTAAAATCTGACTTGATTGCTTTGGATGAGAAATGTGTGAAGCTAACTAAGGACCTTCTAGAGAAGTCACATTGTGCTTGCAATATGATTGTGGAGAAGGGGGAGAAGCCCCAGGGTAAGGATGAGACGCTTAGCAACGTGAACCAAGCGGCTAGCGATGGATCTGTCCCTTCAGAGTCGGCTGTGCGTGCACAAGCCATTCTTCCCTCTCTTCTTTGGTTCTTCTTTTGCTCCCTTACCTTCTCATTGTCTCTTCTTCCCCTGCTCTTCTTGCACCTCTCTCTTTCGGGAGTGTCAGTACCTTATGAACACTCTCGAGAGATTTGTAGGAGGCAAGAAGAAGCTCAATCTTATTCTAGACCAATCTAAGATCTGCAGATTTAATCAGGGTCTAGGATATGACTTCTTTGAGGACATGAGGAAGCATCCACCGCCGTGCTCGCACTCCATAGCACGTGTGTGATCGAGATCGAGCCTGTGACCGAGAAAGTCCATTTCAAGTCGGCGGGCTATGTCCGGGATTTCGACAAGAAGGTGATTTCACATCTTCGCTTCTACCTCTCGAAGGTGAAGTATCACCGCACCTTCATCGGAAGGATGGACACACATCGATCGATGCTTCAGCGCGCCAAGATCGTGCGTAGAGACCATGTTGAGTCTCTTAGGCGCATTCTGTGGTCGGCCCTGGACCTTGAGTGCACCTAAGACCAACACGAGGTCTAGGCTTGTTTCTTCCGATGGGTTTGTGCGAAGATCGAGGACTTGGTTTTTCCGAGTTTTCGGTTTTCGTCCTCATCTTCGCTTTCGATCGTGACTTCCGCCGCCCCGAGGGTAGATCTCGTTTTCCCCATCGAGATAGCTACCATGGCGTGTTCAAGATGTTGCGTGTGCTCGACTCGCTCCTTCAGAGGCGATCGGACCCAAAGAACGACTTCGGTCTACTCTTAGACTTTTCGCTTTGAGTGACAGAGAGCGAGGGTAGATAGAGGTCATCGGGCTTGACTACTTCATCCGCCGACGTGTTATTCAAGATTGGGTGCCAAAATCATTGTTGATTTATCCCAAGATCGAGACTTTACTCTGCTTGACTCAGTTAGCGGGTAGGGAAGGAGAAGGTTTGGCTTGTAGACTCCGGTTGTTCTCGTCATATGATTGGAGACTCCGTTGGTTCTCCTCCTAGCCCGCGCTCCGGTGATGAGGCGATCACCTTCGAGACGCTTCGTCTGGGCGTCATCGCCAAAGGTACTGTCGCGATTAATGCTTTTTTTTTCTTAAGGATGTTGCCTTGGTTAGTAAGTCTGCAGACAATTTGCTTTCCGTTTCTCCTTCGATGCGGTTTCAAGGTGAGCTTCAAGAAAACGCTTGCAAAATTCTTGACTCTTGGGTAGTCCGGTTTATGGATTTCTCGTTATGGGAGGATCTTTCGTGCTGATTTTTCCGATTCTTCCGTGATCCTCTCGGTGTTTGGTTGCTTCGAGTCCCGCGATCTCTCTTCTCGCATAGGAGACTTGGTCATATTGATTTGACCATTTGACCCGAAAGTTAGCGACCATGATCTCATTCGTGGTCCGCGAAACTCAAGATGGTCAAAGATCTTGTTTGCACTCCATGCTTAAGACACGGCAAGATGGTTGCCGCTTCTCATCCTCCCACGATTATTATGACCGATGCACCGGACAATTGCTCCACATGGACACAGTTGGACCGGCTCGAGTCTTGATCGGCAGGAGGGAAGTGGTATGTTCTTGTTGTGGTCGATGACTTCTCGAGGTACTCTTGGGTGTTTTCTTAGCCTCGAAGGACGAGACATTTACACATTTCCGAGGTCTTTTTAGTAGGTTTGTCTGCTGAGCTCCCGGGTGCCTTACGAGCGATCATGATGACAATGGCACGGAGTTCAAGAATTCCTACTTTGAGAGTTTCTGCGGTGAGACAGTGTAGAGCACCGTTCTCTTCTCCATACGTCCCTCAAAGAAATGGCGTTGTGGAGAGGAAGAACCGCACCTTGGTCGAGATGGCGGGGACGATGCTTGATGAGTACTCTACACCGAGGATGTTTTGGGTGAGGCCATTGCGACCGCGTGCCATGTTTCAATCGAGTTTTTCTTCTGCACTCCTACACGCACTTCTTATGAGTCGAGATACTGCGAAAGCCCAGCCGCCTCTCATTTTCGTGTGTTTGGTTGCAAGTGCTTTATCTTGAAGTCCGGGAACCTAGATAAGTTCGAGTCACGCCTCTGTGGCGGTATCTTTCTAGGCTACTCGACTTCTTGGCGGGCTTATAGGGTCAGGCTCGCGAGTCTAGCAAAATGGTAGAGACTGCGAGGTGACTTTTGACGAGGCGGTCCGGGACTAGGCCAGATATCTCAGGTTCTTTAGAGCAGTCCGAGACCATCTTTGTGGATGATGAGGACGATGGAGATGACGGTTGTCTACCTGATCCTGTCCCTCATCCACTCCTTGAGGTGCCGTCTTCCACCGCACCTCGAGGTGATCACCTGCCTTCGCCTTCCTCTGGAGCTAGTGGCTCTGCTCCTACCTCGTCGGCTCATGAGGTAGAGGCCACTTCTTCATCTCTCCCAGACCTCCTAGACACTTCCGAAAGTTCATCCTTCAGAGCAGATCATTGGAGATCTTTTCGAGCGTGTTACCCGCTCAAAATCTGGCTTATCTCAATTCTGTCTCCATTCTGCCTTCATTGCCTCTTTTGAGCCCAAAGATGTTTCTCATGCTTTATCTGATGAGTCATGGGTCAATGCCATGCATGAGGAGCTAGAAAATTTCGAGAGGAACAAGGTGCTGTCGCTTGTTGAGCCCCCACGAGGCCACAATATCATTGGAACCAAGTGGGTGTTCAAGAACAAGCAGAGCGAGGATGGGGTAATCATCCAAACAAGGCGAGATTGGTAGCTCGTGGGTTTTCCTGTGTTGAGGGTCTAGACTTTGAGGAGACCTTTGCCCTCAGAGCTCGACTTGAAGCCATTAGAATCTCGCTTGCCTTTGCGGCTTCTAAGGGTTTCAAGCTTTACCAGATGGACGTGAAGAGTGCCTTCCTCAATGGCCTTATTGAGGAGGAAGTCACGTCAAGCGACCTCTGGTTTCGAGAACCCCAAATACCCTAACCATGTCTTCAAGCTTTCAAAGCAGATGGACTTAAGCAGCTCCCGTGAGCTTGGTATGAGAGGCTTAAGTCCTACTTGATAAGTCATGGTTTTGAGATGGGTAAAGTTGACAAGACCTTGTTCATCCGCCAAGCATGGCATCGACCTTCGCTTTCGTCGGATCTATGTCGATGACATTATCTTTGGCGGCTCTTCCCATACTCTGGTTTCCCAGTTCTCGGATGTCATGAGCACCGAGTTTGAGATGAGTATGATGGGTGAGTTGACCTTCTTCCTTGGCTTCCAAATCAAGCGCACTCGGGAGGTACATTTCTTCATCAAGGAAAGTACACTCGTGACCTCTCAAGCGCTCGACATGAGTGATGGGAAGCCCGTGTCGACCCCATGGCTTCTACAAATTTATCTTGACCAGATGAGGATGGCGAGCGATTGATCGAAAGGAGTTGAAGTATGATCGGCTCCCTTCTTTACCTCATCGCCGAGACCGGACATACACTTCTCCGTGTGGTGTGTGCTCGATTTGAGCTTCTCCTCGCAGATTCCACCGCCAGCGATTAAGCACATCTTCCGTACCTTGAGCTACCATTGACTATGGTATCTGGTACTCTTCCTCATCTGTCTTTCCTTGAGAGCCTTTTCGGATGCGAGACTTACCGGGTAGTAGGAAGAGCACTTTCGCACCGCCAATTTCTTGGCACTTCTCTTGTTTCTGGTCTTCAAGGAAGCGATGCAGTGTTACCTGATCCACCGCAGAGGTCGAGTATGTTGTCTGCACCGATTGTTGTAGTCAAGTGCTCGATGGCTTCGACCTGCGGGACTTTGGGTTAGTTATCGATGTTGTTCCACTCTTTTGTGATAACACTTCTGCGATTAACATTGCCAAGAACCCGGTCAAAGATTCCGGACCAAGCACATCGATATTCGCTTCCACTTCCTTAGAGACCATGTAGAGAAGGGCGATATAGTGCTCCAGCCAGGAGAGTGACCACCAGTTGGCTGACATTTTCACCAAGCCATTGGATTGTTCGAGGTTTTCAGCTCTGCGGGGAGAGCTTGGGGTGGTTTGTCCTTATGGACTGTAGTGAGGGGGAGCTTTGGGTTTTACTGCTTTACTATATTATTTATGCTCTTGCTCCTTACTATTGCATTGCATTTTGGGTGCATTTGGGATTAGTCCTCCTAGCATAGATTAGAGTGCTTCTTTTGTCTAGTTGTTTAGATTTCCTGCTCTTATCTTGTGATCTAGGATGCTGCTTATTAGCTGTCTCTTCTCACTAGGTTGAGCTTACTCACTTCTTATAGGTTCTAGCAAGGGTTGGGCCACCCTTGGGTAGACAGGAACGTGTTTGCTCCTTAGTGTGTTAGCCAGGCGCTTGATAGTCCTAGAGTCATATGGGGTAGATGAGAGTCGATCTGAGCCATAGTATTCTCTATATCTTATCTATGCTTTAAGGATCACTTGCTTTTATGTTTTCCTTGCCGACTTCTCGATTTATTGTTTTGGTTCAAGGGAGTTCTTTTGGGAGCTTCGGAGCTTAATTTTGAGTTAACTCAACTTGAACTAAAAGTTGCATCTAATGTTGAGGGGAGCTGGATCTTACGCTTTCTAGCATTACGCATTGTAATATAACTACATTGAGCCTTGATTATTATCCCTGCTATGACATGTTTACAATGCTTTACACCTTGCCATGACTTGTGCTTATTTGCTAGATTTATCATGACTTCATATGTGTAGCCTAGCTTTTGCCATGATAAGTTAATTAAAATTGCTCAACTTAAACTAAAACTTGTCATGTTAGCACTTTTCGAGATTAGTCTTTCTTGAGCTATCCTTTTATGATTCATGCCATGTCAAATAAATTTGGGTAGAGTGATGAATCTATATTGAGCCTTAGAAAGAGCTGTTTTAGTCTCTTGGTGATGCATGAGTTAGTACAACTTGTTAAAAGGCAAAAGATCTCTTTTGTGCGAAAAACCGATCTCACCAATTCTCTCCTATGAGACGGCTTGCCATTGCACTTGGCATGAACTTAGGGGAGTTTTGGGTGACCTAGACTATCTTCTTAAGCTTCTCGCTTGGAGTAGTCGCATAAGGCTTGAGACCTAGCACATGATAAAACAAAAATCTGGTTGGAAACCACCATGAATTTCAAAAGAAAATATGTTTCATGTGTTCAATGTGCTTAAAGCCACAAAAGTATCATGTACTTTAACCAATGTTTCAATCTTGAGCATAGCACTCTATTTGGTCTCAATTTAAGCTTCTTAGTTCCGCTTAGCTTATTGACATGGCTGCATCATCCTTGGATATCTCTAGCGAGACTTTGCTCATTGATGACTTGACTTGCTCACATAATGTACCTCATTTTCAGATTGTCATCTATGTGTTCTAGCTAGCTTATACATATCTTGTCATGATCTAGATAGCCTTTTTATTAAGTTATGGCTTGGTGTATTACATTATGGTCATATTGGATAATTCTCATGGCTCTAACTGCTTAGAATAATCAAACTTCAGCCATTTCATCCATTGACATGTCATATTCTCTCTTGAGCTTTCTTGATGCGTTTATTGCCAAAAGGGGGAGAATAGAGAAGAAAAAGTCTGTTGGGAACTGTTTAGAGCTTTGGAGATCAATTTGCTCTTTCAGTTGTTGCTCTAGTGTTCCTTCTGTCGACATGGTCATTAGTTTCACTCTTCTTCTTTGGACCATGTTGGATTCGTCAAACTCAAACTCAACTTTGCTCTTTTTCGGAGTTTGTCAATATACTCATCAAGGGGGAGATTGAGAGACCATGTGGAGGTCGTCCCGTGTGAGTGATGAGTAATTGACAAAGGTTTTAGGTCAGTCGAGTTTGGTTTGTGTGGTCGGACCTTGTCGTTGCGCGGTTCACGCGTTTTCGTGAAGTCAATCAGGGCTGTCAGGATAATCGGAACGACCGGCGTGTTATGGGCGGTACGACCGCAGGGCGGTTGTACCGATTGGTAAATGGCGGTTGAAGAATTCCAGAGAAGTTGTTTTTCGAGTTCTGGTCTTCATTGGA
Organism: Phyllostachys edulis; assembly: GCA_036346405.1. Lineage (NCBI taxonomy): Eukaryota > Viridiplantae > Streptophyta > Magnoliopsida > Poales > Poaceae > Phyllostachys > Phyllostachys edulis. Next base: position 42,715,215 of record CM070561.1, read on the forward strand.
AATCGGAACGACCGCAGTATTGAGCTGCACGGCCGAGTCGCGGTTGATCCGCTTTGGTAACATGGCGGTTGTACCGATTGTATTGTGAGGTTCGCCATTTTGGTGATTTGAGTTTTGGGATAGGTCATATCCAGTGTGTTCATGCATATGTGTTGCATATTGCATGTTTGAGCTAACGTTAGGTCAAGTTGTGAAGAACTTGTTCGGTTTCGTGTTTCTTGTGCGTGTGGGTGCGGGACGCCGAGTGGAGTCGTGGCGAGACACGGTGGATCGGACTAGGCGCAGTGGCGCCGAGGTCGAACAGTCGGGATGTGTCAAGACAGCGTGGACTCGAGGTGGTTGCGAGGCGTCTTGAGACAAGGAGCGCGAAGCTTCGGAAGGTGCGAAAGGCGAATCGGAAATTCGCAAAAGGCCGCACAAGCGGGCTCCGTTGGACTTAGCGGGCATAACGGGCGGAGACCCGTTAGCCAAAGCGCTATAAAAGGAGAGGAGGGCTGCATGCCCTCTGGAGCACTTGGGTGGAATTAGGGTTTTAGAGTCAAAAGAGGCTTTGTGAGGTTGTTTCTCTTTTGCTCTTTAGTTGTTGAGAGTGGAGGTGTAGGCGGAGTAGTGCTCCTCGCTTGTCCCTTCTTGGTTTTGTGTTCATCTCCCCTCAAGAATGGATGAGTGTTTGTTCTTGAGTTGTGAGAGTGAGGAGATGGATTGAGCTTACATGTAATCATCCCTCTTGTTCATATGTCCATGCGTATGGGGATGTATCTATGTGTTTTTCGCTTTTGATTCAATGAATGAAATCTGAAGTTTGTCTCTCGAACTCTTGTTCTGTTCTTCGTGACTCCCATTTGATGATTTCTTGATTTTGTGAGTCTCTTGTTGTTTCTTGTTGGGAAGCCTCAAAACGAGTTGTTCTATGATGGGTTAGTGTCACAAGATCATTTGATCGATTTCCCGAAGAGCAAACTTGGTTTAAATCTAAGATTTCAGTTTTGGGTTGTCTCTGTTCTTCGTTCTTCCTTTTTGGTTGATTCCTGAGATTTTGTGGATGGATCTACTCAATCGTTTCTTGGAATAGGTTCCTAACATCCTTAGGAAGGTGTGTTCCAAATTTGGTCAAGTTTGGCGCGTAGATCAAAAGTTACGTTGTTTTTCGTTTTGAAACCCGGCGGATTTTGCTCGTTCCAGACAATCGGATGAACAAGGCTTAACATCATGCGGTTGTACCGGACTGCGGTACAACCGCCGCTTCTCGCGGTTGTACCGGATTGCGGTACAACCAGCCATTTGCCTGCGGTTGTACCGATTGTCCTGATTTGTTCGGCTCTTCCTCGTTTTTGTTTGCTGAGCTTTGGGGGTGAGGAGTGGATTCAACATAAGACTTCCTCTGTGCTTAATCATTGATCTTCATAGCTCTCATAGCTATTGGAGTGATTTATAAGTTGAATCCATTCTTTGCGAAAAAGTTTCGGTGCTCCTATTCACCCCCCCTCTAGTCGCCTTTCCGGTCCTTCACACTTTATCGGGATGCATTGCACACCGGACATACATGCATGTTTGTATACTCGTTACGATAGAGGATACAGTCGTTCGGACATGCATGTATTCTTTCTACTTCCATTCCCAATGGACAAAGAACCTTCTTGGCTTTGTAGGTGGTTTTGGGCAACTCGTTTCCCTTCGAAAGTATGTCCGCTAAGAGACCTAACATGCTTGTGAAACTCTTGTTGGACCAACTGTTGCTTGCCTTCAATTTCAGCAGTTCAAGCACGGATGACAACCTTGTATATTCCAGCTTGCAGCCAGGGAACAAAGGTTTCTCTAAGTCCTCCATCAAGCCCCGGAATTGAACATACTCCCTCTCATCACAGTTCCCTTCTGCATCGCGAAGCATCTGATCTAGATTATCATCGTGCAGCCTATCCGAATCGGAAACACAATCGACATCATCCGGTGGCATATCGTTGACTTCCTGTATAATATGCTCTTCACCGTGACTGGTCCAACGTGTATAACCCTTTTTGAAACCCCTTCGAATCAAGTGTGCTTCGATTTGCGCTCGGTTCTTAAACATCTTTAGAATCTCGCAATCAATACATGAAAAGTACATATATTCCGCCCCCTTATTCAACATATCCTCCTCGGTAGCTCTTGTAAAAGCACACACGCCATTAATGCGCTCTTCACTCACACGGTTCTCAGCGTACATCCAGCTTCGGTCCATCACACGGTTCGTATTGAAAACCCTGGAAATAAATAAAAGGGTGACTTCAAAAGCGTATTTTCTGAGGCTTAATTACGCTTTCTAACAGAGAAAGAGTATTTTTCTCTGAACTATAGGTGGTTTTTTTTTATTTTTTTCATTTTTCCAGATTTTATTAACTTACATGCGGGCCCTACTTGTCAGTGACTCGTTTTTTATTTCATGATTTTATTTATAAAATCTATGGCGGTCCCACATGTCATAGACTCGTTAATCTATTAACTAAATGATTAAAAACAGTAGGATTTTAAGCTCAAATTGGGCTTAGGGTGACATCGCATTGCTAATAGTCGTGGCTCGGGGCCCTAAGGTTGCCTGAGGCGAACCAACGGTGATGTCCCGTGGCGGCGCCATGGGCTTCACTAGCGATTTTGGTGTAAACACTTGAAACTACTCAAATTAAAGGTTGCTTATGCTCCAGTAGCTCACCTCGATCACGAAGAAGGTGTCAATGAAGTCGGGGAAGGTCTAAGGCAGCTAGTCGTCGATCGGTGAACAGAGACGACGGCGGCAAGATCCTCGGCGACAATAGCTAAAATGGACCACACGAGTGGGCTCAGTGAGGTGAGGCGATACTCAAACCGGGCACGGAGTGTCGATGGACTCACCGGGCTTGGAGATCTCCCGCGGTTACCATAGCGCCAGAGATGGAGATCAAGAAGACTCTGTTGGGGAGCTATGTACACTGCATAGTCTGTGATGAGTTAATTATCACGGACGGTTTTCAACAAAAACCATCTGTGATATGTAATAATATCACAAATGGTTCATGTTTAAAACCGTCTGTGAAGCATCACAGACAGTTCGACTAAAAATCGCCCGTGATATTGTAATATCACGAGGCGGTTTTTGGTCGAACTGCTCAGTGATGCTTCATGACGGTTTAAACATGAACCGTATGTGATATGACCTCTTCACAGATGGTTTTTAGCGCGGAAAATAACATAGACGGTCGGTAAACAAAAACTGTTTGAGATTGTGTTTAATACAGAAGGTTTCGATAAACCGTTTGTGATCAGGCGTCTAGTATTAGCATTTTTGTAGTAGTGAAAGTCTCCAAGCAGTGGCTGCTTGTGCCTTTGAAACCAGCTTCATAACCATATCACGGATGGATCTATTATGGAACCATGTGTGATATGAGACATATCACAGATGGTTCTATTATCGAACCGTCTATGATATGGTTGTTCTCAAGTTCAATTTTGTCAGTTAAATACTGCTGAATATGCTTTAACTTCACCTCTAAACTAGATTTTTTTTATTTTGGAATTTACATATGACCAAACAGTTGGCTAGTCACTTCTTACAAAGATTAAAAAAAGTAGAAACATAAATAAACAAAGTTTTTCTAGTGGCGGTAGTAGGCTATTATCTCCGTCTTCAAAGCTTCATAGGCGGCAGCGTCGGCATCGGACGATTCATGATCATCAGCGAACGAAGCCCAAAATATGTCTACCCGCTGACACGCTCGTTCGAGTGTCTCCCGAAGACCCTCGGACTATTGAATCAAGAAGAATTGAGCCCATAGGCTCTCTTCGCTTGCTTGAGGGGTCTCGGCATGGTCGACTCGGTCGCCTGCCGCCTCGATTAAGCAGTCCAAGTGATGGTAAGCCTCCTGGAGATGTGCAATGTTGTTGTGGAGGACCACGTCGATGATGCGGTAAACTCGCTGAAAGTGGAAGATCACCTGGAAAACGCGGCGGAGGAGGATGTCAGGACTGCGGAAGGTAGTCGTCACCTACTCCAGCAAATCCTCAGACAGAGGAGTGAAGACACTATTGAAACAGTGTTCTTCTGCGGCATTCACCAACGTACAACCGGAGAAGTGCTCATACAGTCTGGCCAGGTAGGCCATCAATGCTGGCGACAAGGAAACAGAAGAGGGAGCCATTTCTGCTTTAGAGTTATATGTGGGGGTGATCATCTTCGATGGCGGATGATCCATTTTATAAAACAAGGAATAAATTCGACGCGTGAGACGAAGAGATGCATCGAGGAGCCGAAGCGGTATTGATGCGATGAAAAGACGCATCGGCGACGAAGAAACTCAACGGGCGACGAAGAAACTCACCGACCGGCCGAGGAGCTGAAGTGATATTATCATAGACAATTATAATTAAAAACCATTTGTGAAGTCTACAATTATCACAGACGATTCGTGTTTAGAACCATCAGTGATACTTCACAGACGGTTTTCAATATGAATTGTCTATGATATTATCACTTCACATACAGTCTTTAGTGCAGGCAATAACTCAGACGGTTATTAATATGAACCGTCTGTGATTGCATGTAATACAGACGGCTGGGTTTTGGCCAGCCGTTTGTGATGAGGCGTCCAGTATTAGCCTTTTTGTAGTAGCTAGTGTATTGCATATACCCAGTCCATCATAGACCCGTGAACCTGTTCTATAGACTGTGTACTCCACCTCACTACTACAGAAAAGGCCTTTACAGACGGTTCGTAACGCCATCACGAGCGGTTCCGTGAAAATGCGAGTTTATGGGTCAAGAATGCTAATGGTCATCACAGGCGGTTCTCAACCGCTCGTAATACTATACTATCACGCATGCCAGAATGCAACCGTGCAGGATGAGTCGACTACCGAGACGATGCGTAGATAAAACCGCTCGTGATAGTCGACTACCACGAATGGTGCGTAGATAAAACCGTCGTGATATTCGACTACCGCGGGCGGTCCGTAGATAAAACCGTCGTGATGATCGACTACCACCGAGCGATGCGTAGATAAAACCGTCGTGATATTCGACTACCACAGACGGTTCAGTAGATGAAAAATCGTGATAGTAGACTACCGCGCACGATGCGTATATGAAACCGCTCGTGATAGTCCACTATCACGCGAGCGGTTTCATATCTGTATCGTTCGTGGTAGTCGATCATCACTGCACGGTTTCATCTACGACCGTCTGTGGTAGTCGACTATCACGCACGGTTTCATCTATGCACCGCCTGCGGGTAGTCTTTGCATTGCTTAATCTATTTCATTTATTGGCTAGCCTCAGAAATGCTAGCCATGCCCTCTCAAACAAGCACATCCAATTCTCATTCATTTGAAGCACATCAAAATTGCATTCATTTCGAAACAAGCACACATCCAATTCACAAATCAATTAACTAAAATTAACCATTAATGTACATTAATTTACACACATGTACCATTATGTTCAATCTATCTCAATCAAGTTCAATCGCTACATCGTGGAAACTCCCATTTGGATTTATGACCGTCTGCTTAGAATGCCGCAAGGTGTGATCGAATTTTTATGAGCTCGCTCTGCTCCAACGCTAGATTCAAATGATGTTTGCAACTTCGTCGATATGAAGGTTAAATTAGGGCTTATATAAATTGGTAAGTATATATGAAATAATTGTTGAAAGATTGACAAACCCGAGGATCATTGGTGATCGCGAACCGAGCGAGTAGTTGCATGTTGTGGCAAACATAGTATCCACAGACGCTATGCCCTACGATCTTTGGTGGCATCGCAAAAATAGAATTGGTTAGTTCAAGAGGCATTGCTACGAAGTGTTATATAGGATTAATGTGTACTAGCTAGCAAGTCAGGGAATGTTTGATCATGTTGCGGCGTCCTTCCTTGATATTCCATCCTCTAGCATGTAACACGTCGAACACCCACGTGACTCCAAGAAGTTAGCCTTAGCCATTGCAAAGGAAGGAAAGACTACAATAGAGTTTCTATGGAGGAAATGTGTTTACGATGATTAAACTCCGGATAGTCGTGAAGTTGTGTGGCCCTCAGAGGGAATCTAGGTATATTACGATTTCGTTTTGGTATAATTACAATTAGAATCCAATGGAACCTACACGGTATGTCAAGATGGTCATTAAACCTAAGTTCGTGTTGCTTATAAAGTACAAATCAACATTATATAGCCGAGTGCAACACTACTTACTTCGGTTGTAGGGCAAAAGTATGAATTCCTTGTTGCGTGAGCCATGAAAAAATCTATAACGTAATTCTCGATTTAATGTTGCATTCGCCGTGATGCTTTGCTCGGAGACAACATGTGGGTCGAGGAAACCTACCGGTGATTTCCTTCTTTCGCTTCACGGATCATGTATCTATTATACAAAAGCTAGGAGTTATATATAACATTTATCGATATTACACTAACATTGACCGTGATTGTACACACTTACGATTGTCCAAAGATCGTATGATTGAGACGCCGAGCTCGCCGAGGTTGAAGAGACGAACAAGTCGTCGAAGGTCACCGTGAAGACGGCGCCTTGATACACGTGGTTAAAATGATGCTCCTTGAACTTGACGGTGACACCCGAGCATCGCTGATCAACCGCTTGTTGGACTATTCCATGTACCATGCATGCAATTCCGTGCAATCCAAATCCTAGGGTAGGGCTGTCTAACTTCTCGAGCAACGGCTCGCTGGCTTGTATTTTCGCCAACGGCAAGAAGGGATATCGAGGAGAAGACTCGATCGTCTTGATTTGCCCTTGCCCTTGCTTGCCTCGCTTTGTATAGGTCGACTTCACAAGAGTCGATTGAGCACGAGTGTAGATGCATGTGATGCAATGGGCCCTTGCCATGTCGGTCAGTAACCGGTGCGATCAAGTCCGTGGACTTGATGCCGTTGCGAGATATTCCGTGAAGTTGACACCGGGCGAGTAGCTCGAGCAGATGTCCTCCTTGGGCAAGCTGGATGAATGTTCCAACGGCTTGCCCTAGAGTCATGACCTCATCGTTTGGGGAATTTTCACGGGACGGCCTCGAAATTGGCACAAACACCGCCCACATTCACTTTTATAAACACGGAGCTAGATTTGCACGTGCACCAAAGCTCCGATCATCGATGGATACACCGCCCCAAGCAAAGATCTAGGGCAACAGAGACATATCTCACTTGGAGCTTGCGCTTCAGAGCCACCCACGCATATAGCGGTACAAAATTAGCTACTCCAACAAAGCTTATGAATGGATTGAGCATTCCGAGATAATAATTATTACCGGATGTCATCGACGGAAAATCTGTCATCACCTATTGTGGTAGGGTTAGGGTTGGACTTACGACTACTCGGATGTTTGGGGGGCTAACTAGCGATATAGTAGGGCAGGGCTTCCAACCGACTTGGCATTTGCAATCCCTAATCCTTTCCTCAAAAGTCTCTTCTTTGCTTTTGCTCGAACGCATACGAATCCTTTCCTCAAAGGATTGATCGACTTTTTCACCGACCTCCGCTCGATTTTTTGGTGAGCTCATCTCGAGGATGCACGAAGATCCTCTCGTAGCTTTGCATCGTGCTCGGCTTTGGCTCTCCTCCTACTCGATGCGATCCTCGTCGCTTGGAACCATTGTTCCCATGTGACAAAAACACGGCGCCTCTCGTGCGACCCGGATGCTCACTGTTTCCTAGGGCCGCAGAGAGTATATCTTTCTCCCTATCTGCTGGAATGAGCCTTGGGAAGATTGTGCACTCAGCGTTATCTGCAATATAGCCCGACATGTCATTTCACTTCCTATGAAGTTATGGAGTAATTACAAACTAGGTAGTTCGATATCTTACTAGGCGTTGGGACACTTCCTGGTCTTCGGGGTTTGGAAAGTACACTTCAGAGGCGAATAGCTAACCTCGCAAATAACCCCTTTGTCGGCGCGACATCGGTGATCTCGAAATAGCAGGAGAGATTCAAAGCGCTTGCTCGCTGTTCTCGATCCTCCATATCGGGGCTTTACCCGCATACCAGTGATCGTGCCGAGTGCGTGGGGGTGCTTGTTTTTGCACGAGGGCGTGTAGCGCCGACTTTCACTCTTAAATTCATCTGTCGTCTTCTTCGCCACAAACTCGGCCCAGACTCTTCCAATAATAGATACTTGTGGAAGGGCGCTTCAGATCCTTCTCCACGTAGTTCTTGACAAGCGTGCTCGTGAAGTTCTTCCACGCTTTGCACGCTTGTAGCAACGCGTGTCGTCGCCGAGTCCGGGAGTTCTACCTGGGATCTCGAACGATGCAAGAATTTCCATCGGACAAGATAGTTTTCAATGGTCCGCACCACCTTCCACGAATCGTAGGTGATCTTGACCTGTTCGTGCAACTATTCCACCATTCTCGGAATCGGCCGCTTTCGGCGAGGATTGATAGGGTCCTGCATCGATCGACCTCCATGATGGTAAATCGCCCGTGGGCCTTTTCGATATTCCTCTTCTTCTACGCGGTTGGATATTGTTCCAGAGGATGGTGCATCATCGAGACACATGAGGCGGCTGACTCGAGAATGAGCGGAAGACATCTTCACAAGAAATAGAACATCATGTGAACAAATGAAATCAAGATAAAACTAAGATTTAACATTTTGATATTACTATCGATGTAGAGTAAGCATTCCAATTAGAGCTCAAGTACAAACCCGATTATCAAAACAATTTCAAGATACAAGACTATTATCATCACAGAGCATTCATCTCAAGCCCAACACACCACATTGCAATGTATTCCAAGAGCGAGATCAAAACAAATACCATATGAATAATCGACTAGAACAAATACAAATTCCTAAAACAAGTACAATTATCACGAAGGACTATGACAGATTATTGATAGAAATAGTTAGGGAAAGGGGCATGGGGTCGATCGGTAACTTCGGCATTGGTTACCTTTGGGCGCCGAGGAGAAGGACGAGCAGGAGCGAGACGAGCAAAGGCGGCGTCGAAGGGGAGGGCCGGGCTCGGGAGGGGAGGAGGCGGCGGGCTCGGCTGGGTCAGAGGAGGAGGCTCGGCAAGCTCGGGGGAGGCGCACGGGCGGAGGAGGAGGCGGCGTCGACGGGATCGGGGAGTAGCGCGGGCTCGAGGAGGCGTCGAGGACGGTGGCTCGGGGAGGAGGGAGCGAGAGGAGTTGAGAAACTTAATCGCTTGAGAGTGGCGCGCGCAAACCCTAGCTAGAGTCCGAATGTAAATAGGGATGGACATCACGAGCGGTTCTAAATTAGAACTGCTCAGGATGATACCTATCATCACGCCGGTTCTAACTTAGAACCGCTCGTGATATGTGATGTATCCTGAGCGGTTTTAATAAACAACCGCTCGTGATATTGATGAATCACGCACGGTTTTAATAAACAACAAATGCGTGATATATGATTATCACGAGCGGTTCTAATTTAGAACCGCTCGTGATATATATAACATGAGCGGTTCTAAGTTAGAACCGTGCATGATATATGATGTATCACGAGCGGTGTTAATAAACAACCGCCTCGTGATACACATGTGAGATGGTGCGTAGTTCAAACCGTCTGTGATATTATTTTGTATTGGTTAATATCTAGATCGTTCTGTTTATTGGCTAGCCTCAAGAAATGCTAGCCATGCCCTCTGAAACAAGCAGAAAAGACAACAAGTACATGTATATCTAATTCACATTCATTTGAGAAACAATCACATCCATTTCACAGTACAAATCTCAATTAATTAACTCAAATGAACTAAAATTAACCATGATCATCAGAATGTATATAGTACATATATACACACATTGTTCATTTAATCTTTAAAAATTAGCCCTTCATGATGATCGACGCAGTATGTAGCTAGTTTCGTCATGTTCTTCTTCCTCGACCCTTATGCCGTTTTTGAAAGGAGGCAACTCGTCAAATTGATTGTATTCTTCCTCGCCCACTACATTCTCAACTCCGACAATCCTCCTTTTTCCATGAAGAACTACGTGGCGCTTCTTATTTGCCGGATCGGTAACATAGAAGACTTGAACAACTTGGTTAGCCAAGATCTGAACGGTTCGTCTTTGTATCCGACACGCTCGAGGTCCACGGTAGTGACGCCGCACTTGTCGACCTTCACTGTGGGAGATGGACCCAACGGCACCAAATAGGGGATCTTGAAAAGCACGAGTCGAGCTCCCATATCTCCTCTATTTGCCCATAGTAGGAGCTCCTCACCCATCGGTCTTGAATGCATCTATCACGGACACCGCTGTTACGTTAGTGCTTTTTATATCCCGAGCTGCGTATAGAATGTGTACCCATTTATGTCGTATCCTCGCCATGTTACAAGCTGTAAATGTTGGCCCTTTTGCCAACCATGTCAACATATCACTTGACGAGCTCCTAGCAAGTCGCTCCTTCAACCATTGGTTGAACCGCAAATGCATTGTGTTGTCTCGTGATCCAAACATCCGCCGCGGCGGATTACATTGCGTCAAGCACGTCCTTGTCTTTGGTCGATATCTGAGGACACTTCGGTCATGTGTTGCAAGACGTGAAATGGGCTTGAGCATACGCATCCATATTTGGAGTGATTGCTTTCCTTCCGATGGTCCCGATACCCTCGAGCCTCCCCTCATGGCGAGATCGAGGCACACCCTATCGGTTCGACTGAGCCATGTAATCGGCGTAACTCAATGACCTCTTGATTGCATAACCTTCGGCGATCTTGCCCTCGGCGAGATCGATTTCGTACATATGACTTGAGAATTCCCATGAACCTCTCGAGCGGGTACATGCTACGAGGAACACGGGCCCGACATCTTTATCTCCTCACAATATGAACAATGAGATGGACCATGATATCGAAAAACGACGGAGGGAAATACATCTCAAGATCACATAGTGTCGTCACCACCTCGCCCTGCAGAGCATCTAGTCCTTCGAGATCGATGACCTTCGAGCAATTGTGTTAAAAAATACACGCCTCATGATTGTCTCTCGGACCTTGATCGGCAAAATACTTCTAATTGCAACAGGAGCATTTGTGTCATCAACACATGACAATCATGAGACTTCATGCCAATTAACTTCAAATCTTTTATCGAAACAAGTTTCTTCATGTTGGCGAGTAACTAGGACGGAACTTTCACGCCATGCAAGCACCGCACATTCGGTTTCTCGGCCTTGGACAGAGTGTAACAAGCAGGGGGAAGGTACGTTCGTCCTTTATCGGTCCTTGTTGGTGCTAACTCAGGTCTGATGTCCATATCAACCAAGTCAAGCCGTGCGTTGACACCATCTTTTGTTTTGTCACGAATGTTCAAGAAGAGACCAATCAAGTCATCACATACATTCTTTTCTATATGCATGACGCCGATCACGTGGCGAACTTCTAGGTGCTCCCAATAAGGTAAGTCCCAAAATATTGATCTCTTCTTCCACATGTTCTTCTTACTTGTCCTCGATTTACATCCCTTTCCAAGCACAACATCTAAATCCTTAACCATATCATAGACCTCTTTTCCGCTTAAATGCCTTGGAGCTGAATTGTCCTCCTTCTCTCCGTCAATTGTTTCTTCATCCTGTAGTATGGGTGAGCCCTCGAAGGAACCTACGATGACGCATGTACACGGTTTTTTGAGTGATTCACCACACACTCTGGGTATCATCTAAGCGGTGAGTATGTGCTTTGGCCCCTTTTGTACTCTGGCCCGACAGATTAGCAAGGGCGGGATAATCATTTATGGTGCGTAACAACAAGGAAGCGTAAAGTGAAGTTCTCTCGTTTACGCATCCCATATTGCACCCTTCAATCCACAAGATTTTTAGATCTTCCATCAATGGTGCTAGGTACACATCAATATCATTCCCGTGTTGCTTCGCCCTTGGATAAGTATCGACAACAAAATATACTTCCGCTTCATACACAACCAAGGAGGAAGGTTGTAGATACTGAGCGCCACGGCCAAGTGCTATGTCATTTGCTCATATTACCGAAAGGATTCATTCCATCAGTACTCAATCCAAACCTTATATTCCTCGGTCCGCACCAAGTCCGCAAACCTCCTATCGATGTTTCTCCACCGGGCGGAATCAGCAGGTGTCTTAACTTTCCGTCATTCTTACGCCTCTCGAGTGCCAATCTGTGAGCTTTTGCATTCTTTGGGTTCGCAAAACCGCTTCAAACGGGAATTACAGAAGATACCACGCCACCTTAGCAGAGGTCCTTTCTTCACCTCGATTCCTCGTCGTCATCCGATTGCTTCTTACGCTTGTATCGGGATGCGTTGCACACGGACATACATGCATGTTTGTATACTCGTTACGGTAGAGGATCTGATCGTTCGGACATGCATGTATTCTTTCTACTTCCATTCCCAATGGACAAAGAACCTTTTGGCTTTGTAGGTGGTTTTGGGCAACTCATTTCTCGGAAGCATGTCCGCTAAGAGACCTAACAACTCTGTGAAACTCTTGTCGGACCAACCGTTGCTTGCCTTCAATTTCAATAGTTTAAGCACGGATGACAACCTTGTGTATTCCGACTTGCGGCGGGAACAAAGGTTTCTCTGAGTCCTCCATCACGCCCGAATTGAACATACTCCTCTCATCACGGTTCCTTCGCATCGCGAAGCATCTCGATCTAGATTGTCATCGTACCTATCCGAATCGGAAACACAATCGACATTCGCGGCATATCGTTGACTTCAGTATAATATGCATATCGTTGACTTCTCAGATAATATGCTCTTCACCGTGGTGGTCCAACATGTATAACCCTTTTGAAACCCCTTCAATCAAGTGTGCTTCGATCTGCGCTCGGTTGTTAAACATCTTGATTCTCGCAATCAATGCATGGACAAGACATATATTCCGCCCCTTATTCAACATATCCTCCTCGGCGGCTCTTGTAAAAGCAGACACGCCATTAATGTACTCTTCACTCACACGGTTCTCGGTGTACATCCGACCGGTCCATCACACGGTTCAGTATTGAAAACCCCGAAAATAAATAAAAGGGTGATGACTTTCAAAGCGTATTTTACGAGGCTTAATTATGATTTTTTCATTTTTACATTTTTTGGATTTTATTAACTTACATGTGGGCCCTACTTGTCGCTGACTCATTTTTATTTCATGATTTTATTTATAAAATCTATGGCGATCCCACATGTCATAGACTCGTTAGTTTATTAACTAAATGATTAAAAGCAGTAGGATTAATTAATTTGAAGCTCAAAGCTGGGCTTAGGGGTGACATCGCATTGCTATATAGTCGTGGCTCTCGGCCCTAAGGTCTCGCCGAGGCGAACCGACGCAGACGATGTCCCATGAGGCGCTGAAACTAGCGATTTGGCGTAGAACTGAAACTACTCAAATTAAAGGATGCTTATGCTTCAAGATCTCACCTTGATCACGAGGAAGGTGTCAATGAAAGTCGGGAAGGTCCAAAGCGCGGGTGGTCGCGTCGTCGGTGAACAGAGGCGACGGCGGCAAGCTCCTCGGCGACAATATACAACCGAAATGGACCAGGCGGCTCGGTGAGGTGAGGCGATGTACTCAAACCGCACGGCGGCGATGGACCTATCGAGCGCCTAGAGATATGGAGATCAAGAAGACTATATCTGTTTTGGCGGGGAGGCGGAGCTATATATATCGTCGTGGTGAGTTAATTATCACGGACGGTTTTAACAAAACCCATCGTGATATTGGGCAATATCACGAGCGGTTCATATTTGGAACCGCTCGTGAAGTATCCTGACGGTTCTAAAACAAACCGTCGTGATATTGTGTAATATCACAGACGGTTCATGTTTGGAACCGTCGTGAAGTATCCTGACGGTTCCAAACATGAACCGCTCGTGATATGACATCTTCCTGCAGCGGTTTTAGCGCGAGAATAACACAGACGGTGGGTAACAAAACCGCTCGAGATTGTGTTTATCTGAGCGGTTTCGATGAACCGTCTGTGATCAGGCGTCCAGTATTAGCATTTCTGTAGTAGTAAAATAAAGATTCTCATAATATTCCCCAGACCCACATGTCAGTCTCTGTTCTATCTCTTCTCAGTTAATTTTTTGAAATAACAGACCTGAGCCACTTTTCAGAGCTCGTTCTCCCTCATACGAGCTCCGATTGAGCTCATTCTAGTTTCTAAATTCATCTAAAATTTAATTATACCTTCTTTTATTTTTTATATTTTTTGGTGTAACATCCAAAAAATTCAAACTCAAGTTTTTTGTACTGAGAATAATTGTTGAATTATGTTTTAGCATGTTTCTGAAATTTTCCGAAATCAATTGTGCATTTGCGTGCAAATAGTGACATTAAAAGAATTTTTGAGAAAAATTAAAGACAGATAAAATCCTGGAAAAAATTGTACAAACAACTACACTGTGTAAGGAGCCTCCACAAAACTTTTCATGAATTTTGGAACACATTTGCTATATTTAAAAATTACTCAAACATTCAGTCGTTTTCAAATTTTCAAATTCTTTTTCTTTTCCAGCCGCTCCACTGGGCTGAAAGCCCAGCTCGGCCCACCTCCCCTCACGCTCGCCAGCCTGCCTCGCTCCCCCGCTCCCTATCTCACTGACGCCACGGCTCTATCCGTCGGAGCCCTTCTTCCACCTCGTCTTGCTCCTGCCCACGCACATGTTGCGCCAGCTCTGCCCTCGCCCCCAAGTTGCGACCGTTGCCCACCGTTTTTTCGCCGGAATGACGCGCCACCAACCCCTCCACACCCCGTCCTGTCGCTACGGCCGCCAACCGCCCCGTTGTCGCCCCTGTTTGTCCGCGCGGGCCGAGAACCAGAGCGTGCAGCCCATTCCATTGTTTCCGCACAGAAGCAAGCGAGTCCATGCAGTGATCCCAAAGACCCAAATCCCAACCCAGAAAGTTCCACAAGAAAGAAAGATACTGAAAACCAATTAAGGCCTTGTTTGAGACACATGAATTTTATAGGAATTCGCATGAATTTCATAAAAAAAAAGGGTTCAATTTTCGTAGGAGTTGAGGAAAAAATCATATGTTCCAAATGATGCTTGACAAATAAGCAAGATACAACTAGCACCAGACAGACGCGGAGACTGTTGAGAAAAGATAGCAACGAATCAGCCGCTGGTGATGACCGATGACCGCGCGGACCTTAAAGAAGCCAGTTACGACTTAAGTTTCTAGGTACAACCATAGCCAACAAAATGGTAACCATGAATCCATTGAACTCTGATCACGAACAGACACGCGTAACTAAACAAATTAAGTGACCAAGCACGAAAGTTACCCAAATTTATGGGTCAGGTCACTCACCACGCCCATCCCAAAAAAGGTGAAAGAAAGAGAAAGGAATGAACTAAAATTTACAGATAGGCCCTCCATGTCCATTGTACTCACACAACCATCCTGACCGCTTCCTCCCCCCTTACGGTATTACGGGCTTACCTCTCGATCTTAATGGGCTTTGTGCTGCTCACCACGTGTCCGAAGCCAGATTTCGCGGCCTCGAGGTCGTCCTCGTCGTCGTCATCGCCGCCGATGCTGAACCGGCCGTCGCTGTTTCCCTTCACCAGCGGCACGTACTGTGGCTCCTCGGGGTACATCTTGATCATCTGGAGGTAGAACACGACGACGAACACCATGGTGCCGGTCAGGTACCAGCTGAACTGCAGGTTGACGAGGGACTTTGCGCGGTCCAGTGCCTCGTCGGTACGGCACCGGACCACGTCGTGGCCTTCCTCGTGGTTGAGGAAGCAGCCCTTGGAGATGAGCCCCGGCGTCCAGAGCATGACGCCCATGACGATGAACCAGACGCCCTGGAACACGAGGCTCGCCGACCGCACCAGGCTCACCGTGATGCTCCGCGGGTAGGGAATCGCCAGCAGCGTGGTGGCGAGCGTGACGGCGATGACCGTCTGCAGCAGCCAGTGGAACTGCCCCTCCACGCCCATGTGGTCCGCGGAGTGGAGGTTGAAGATGAGCAGCTGCTGCGCGAACGCCGCAGCGGCGACCAGCTGCGAGACGGTGTCCCGCATGGGCGCCCTGACCCTGTCCATGTGGATGGTGACCGCGGCGAAGAGGAGCAGCGCCAGCGAGATAGACGCGTGCTCGAAGTTGTGGAGGTGGTAGGAGGGGATGGTGCCGTCATCGTCGAAAGGCTGGTGCTTCGCGGGGCCGATGACCAGCTCCATCAGGATGGACATCACCGTGCCGACGATGATAAGTATGAGCTCGAGGTGGCGAACTCCCCGCACCGGGAACCAGACTGGCGCCGCGTAGGAGTTTGGCCGCAGCGCGAACAGCCGGATGTGGTTGAACAGCTGCCACAGGCCGATGAGGAGGAAGCCGGCGCCCGGCGCGACGTGGCCGACGAGGGTGCCCATGTCAACCGCGCTGTGACTCTAGTGGTACGGATAGGACTAGGAGAGGAGGGAAAAGTTAGTGGTGGCGTGTGGGGGTGCAGTGGTCGTGAGGAGGGGTTTGAAGTTTGAAGGGTTAAGTTGATGGGAAAGGGCGGTTTTAAGAAGGGTTTGGAGGCTGTGTCTAGAGAGTTCCGGTGGTTTGGAAGGTTTGAAAAGTTAACTTATTCTACAGGATTTGGACGAGGTTGTGTCGATCAGCAGTGACGTCTTAGTGTTGAAAGCTCAGCGTAGTTTGTGTTTTCATTTTGTTTTGCTTACTTGGTTGGGCTTCTCAAGTTAAACATTAGAAGTGACAATAGAAGCTTGACGAAAAATACAATTTGAGGAACGCAATTGAAGTATGAGCTTTGATGAAAGAAAATTATTGAGCATAATAAATTATTGTGGTTCTTATAAATATAACCACTATACATCATGCATGGATCATGTAGTTGTACACCGCTACTCTTCCTCCATTAATTACTCTTTTCCAAAATGTATGCATGCATGTATACATCTATTTAATCTCAATCAATATGTTGATTGTGTGCGGCAAATTATCTTATTAGTTTACTTGGTATTATAGTATCTTGCTCACGCATACTCCGATGAACTATAGGCGACCTACCTTGAACCTAGCTATCTTCCCTCACACGATGGCTGTCCAACTGAACCGTGTGTCTTCTATCTATTCTCACCGCCACAACTTTTCTGCTTCAACCTCCAACAACAAGCTCAATTGTTGATCAATCTCTCTCAGCTGCTACCCCTTCCAATACAATACTCTACCGTATAGTTATCTTCTACTTCTCTCCAATTATTGCTTAATGTTGACGGTTGCGACATCAACACGCATACACGTGCAACCATTGTTGATCCATGTTGGGACACCCATCACGCTCTCTCCGGTGGCCTCAAGGCTATTACCTACAGTTGCACCATCTCTACTCGGAGCTCTTTGCTCCTCTACTTCTGTACGCCTATGCTTCTATTCGTATGGATGCATGCATGATGTTATACATGCTCGATTTCCTCTTCTCCTATGTTGCCAACATATCTGCTTTAGTCACTGTCTAACGATATGGAGAATCTTATAACCATTGCCAGTTACAACGTGCCCCACTAGTGATGGCACGCTCCTAACTACCCAATAACTCCATATCATCCATAGCTCATCTTTAATGCAAAGCTTCATCTTCTCTCTTCCAGAGCTTTCCCATCATTGAGCTTTTTTGTCACTGATTTCTTCAACAATGCCGATGCTCATCATTCGTCGTTATGGCCCTTGGCTCCTTCGACTATGCCATTTTTGTTCAACGGCTCTGGCGAGCAGTACGAAATTATCCTCATTGAACAGCTAAGGTGAGCAATATGAAATTGTCCTCGTTGAATAGCTAAGGTGAGCAGTACGATATTGTCCTCCTCTCTGCAATCACCGCATTGGCTCTTTGCTTCCCCGTGGATCAATATCTTCTTGTAGGATAAATTGATGACATTGCTCTCTTTTGTGGTGTCCTCTAACACTATCGGTGATCTAGAACTGATCTTACGTATGATAATTTGATTCGGAGGGTCTCCTACATAAGAATCACACAGAGAATGACACAACGATTTTATACAGGTTCAGGCCTTCTTCGGAGAGAATAACAACCCTACTCCTGTGTGGCTATATTGAGTATACTGGTTACAATCAAGAGAAAGACTAGGGTTTGTGCTCTAGATTGTGCTTTTTTCCTTTTTTTTTTCTTCTGCCTTCTGACTTCAAACTTATATAACGTATGAAGAGGTGGCAGTTCCTTCAGACGAAGAGGCGTCCCAACATTCCAATTGATGAACCGCTTGATGGAAGTTGTTAGCAAGCCTTATCAATTACAAGGTTGTCGAAGCCAGGCTGGTCGAAGCCAACCGAGTCATAGAAGATCTTATGACTGCTCGATCGTCATAAGATTTACAACTATACCATGGTCAGAAGAAGACTCATGACCATGAGGTGGTTTACAACCAGGCAGCTTGACCTCTCCCTTATAAATGTTAAGGGGTATACTTAAGACTAATATGGAGATGTTAATATCTATAATAAGAATTACAAATGAATAAATAAATGAGGATTATTAGATCCTCATCATCTAGCCCCCAACTTCAAGTGAAAGTAATTTACTTGAAAAAGGAGTCGTAGAAGGTCGTACGACCACAAAGTAGTCGTAGAATGATGGTCAGAAGTAAAAGCCTTTCTGACAGGTATTTCATTTGACCAGAAATAGACTTAGTCAAGAAGGTAATTTTGCTTAAGGTGTAAAGACAGACTCAATTTTCTCGAACAGACGAATTATAGAATCTCAATCGACTCTTACAAATCTGTCCGTTGGAGTGGTTCCCGAAGAGGTGGCAACTGTTGAGTTCCCACGATCTTTTAACTCAAGCGTGCGGTTATAAGAAGGCATAGTAGGTGCAACTTAGGATTTTTACTTTTCCCCATTTGCTTGCACTATTCGTCGAGCTCTTGCGTTCTCCGCCGATAACCAAATCGTTTTCTCTCTTGAAATCCTTCCAAACCCAAATCACTCATACTTAGAGAAAATGGCCGGAGCCGCTTCCAAGTGGGCAGAATCGGAGATGGATTCATACAAGATAAAGGACTTGGTCGCTACCAAGAAGATTCCAAAGAGGGAATTTGTGAAGTGGATTGAGGCTGCCGGGCAACATTGGTCGTTGGGGGAGATCGGCCAGATCCCTATCTTTCAGGCATACTGCAAGTGTGGCCTTTGACTGCCCGCTCATCTCTTCCTTACACTTGTACTCGAGCACTTTGGGGTGGAGTTGGTGAACCTTGTTCCCAATTCTATCACAATGTTGTGTGTGTTCGTGTACTTGTGCGAAGCTTACCTTGGGATCCCTCCAAACCTGGAACTCCTCCAATACTGCTATGGAATGAGCAGACAATCTGGAATTGCCGGGAGCTGTGGTCTGAAGCTCCACAACAGGAAGACCAAGGAGTACATTAAGATGTTCACCCGGTCGTCGTGGTCGGGGTGGAAGAATAAGTGTTTCTATTAGGAGACAACTAGTGAAGACAGCCTTTCCTTCGTAGGGAAGACTGTCGAGAAAATTTCTTCCTAGGATTCGACTCACAAGGATCTTGGCTGGATCGCCCCCTATATTCAAGCCATAAATAATTTGAAGAAAGATGGGCTCACCAGATGGCACGTGGTGAAGAATTTCATCACGCGTCGCATCAGCCCTTTGAAGAAACGAGCTCATCGCATGTGGAGGTACTCGGGAGCTAAGGATTCGACCAGAGATTACGAGAAAGGTAAGTAATCTTTCAACTTAGTTTTCTTTTGGTTAATCTCAAGCCTAACCGCTAAATGTTTTATCCACTTGCGCAGATCTCCCTCAAACAGAGATTGACACTCGAGTCAAACTCGTTTGTGAGAAAAGTCCACCACCTGATGTGGTGGCTCCTTGAATCCTAGTAGTCGTATCCGCAATGGAGAAGAAGGAATGCCTAAAGGTAACCAAGGATTGATTCCTTCTTTGGACCCTCGTAGTCGTAGGAAACGACCATTAAATAATGTTTCTCTTTCTAACATTTGCAGAAAGTAGGCATGGAAGACCATCAGGATGACCAAGAGGTCGATCTGATGGTTATTGGCACGGAGGCGGAGCAAGTGAAAGCTCCTCCGACCAAAAAGCGTCGACTTGTAAAGGCCATTGACAAGCAAGAGGCGGGCTCAAGTTTTGATCCGACCAGGCCCTTTACACAATTCTTCACAGACATAGTTGCTGCGGAGAAAGCAAAGGCGATCGAAGTGATTGAAGCCCTTAAGCACAAAGCCCCTAAGACCAAGGTACCATTCTACTATGATGACAAGACTTTTTTAGTATCAGCTTCTCACGGCTTTGTTAAGTGACTGGAAAAGGAGAACTAAAAAAGTTTTTTATCTTTTGTGAAGGATATCGTTGCGTCGGCAGAGCTTATGATTGAGGGAAGTACTGCTCTTGAGGTGGTCGAAATAGGTTTCGACCATCAGGAGAGTCAGGAGGGCCAAGGAGCGGCAGTTCTCGCTCAACACCAACGACCAAACATGGTCATGGCGGACCCCATTCCTCAGCTCGAATTTCGACAAGATGTGGTCGAAGAGAAGAAGTCGAAGAAATCTTTCTGAGGGAAGATTTCTTCTTGGTTCAAGATCAAGTCTAGGAAACGAAGGTATGTAAAAGGACAAAAGTATAAGAACAGAATTTACCTTTTGCTCTCTATAAATTTGACATGGTTTCCTTTCTGTGATCTTAGGCCGACTCCTCTAGCCCTCGAGGACGCTTCTGTCGAGAAGCCCGCTACCCTTTCTTCTGAAGTCAAGGAAACTGCAGCGGGACTGGCCACGACTATGGCCACTGTCTCTGTGGTGAAAGAAGTCGTTACTGCTCAAGCGACTACAACCACGGAGGTGGTCGCGGGATCGACCGTCGTTCCTCCGGTGGAGGTGGTCGTTCCTGCCAAAACAACCATGACCACTGAAGTGGTTACAGAGGCAGAGGTGAAGACGACGAATGATGTGGTGGAACTTTCAATCATCGTGCCGGAAAGAAAGTCATTGCGGACGTTCCCTTAGGCTCCCAAGAAAAAATTGCCGACGCTGTTATCACCCAAGAAGAATAAGAAGAGTACCTTAACTTCTTCTCTGAGTTCTTTGGACCTGCTTCCATTCTGGGATCTTCCGCATTTAGGTCTCGTAACTGAGTTTCTCACCCTAAGGACATTCATAACAGGGGGAATATTTTCTATGACAAGCATCTCGAAAAGGTGTGGTGGAACCGAGTCGAGGAGATCGATGAATTGAAGGATCCCATAAGGGTATTCTCCATGTTTGCTCGAACGAGCATAAATGTAAGTAACTAATGCCAAATATTTACATATGTTGTTTGTTTCTCGCTTCTCATTGTCTTTCTTTATGCAGAAAGCCTTGGAACAAATTGTCACTGTCAGTGAATACAATCGACAACTTATACAGTTACGATAACAAAAAGCGGAACTCTACGTCTAGGCAGAGAAATGGTAAGCTACTACCATTCGTAATCGTTTTTTACTCGACTACCAGTGTAAAGAAAAACTAAGTGTATAAAAATGATCGAAAAACTATCCAAGCACTACTCAAAAGTAAAACAATACACAATGAAGAAACCAGAAACTTTATTGATATAG
This sequence comes from Phyllostachys edulis, assembly GCA_036346405.1. Taxonomy (NCBI): domain Eukaryota; kingdom Viridiplantae; phylum Streptophyta; class Magnoliopsida; order Poales; family Poaceae; genus Phyllostachys; species Phyllostachys edulis. The sequence goes on from CM070561.1 coordinate 42,736,795, forward strand.
GAAGGAGTTACACATAAAATTTGTGTAACTGGTCAATGTTCCATGAATTGGAGAGAACCCGGCCATCTTCCATTGCTAGTCGTACTGAACCTGGTCACGTAACTCCGACCACTGTGTAAGGACCTTCCCACTTAAGGGAAAGCTTATTCCGATTAGACTGGATTAACTCTTTTTCAATACCAAGTCACCTACAGCAAGGCTGCGAGGTTGGACCTTACGATCGTAGTATTTGCGTAGGGCTTGTTGGTAAAACGTTGAACGTATTAGGGCTTGATTCCTCTTATCTTCAAGTAGGTTGATATCATCTGCTCGAAGTTGTTCCTGGGTAGAGTCGTTGAAGGTTTCGACCCTTGTCGATCAGATCTTTAGTTCTAATGGAAGCATGGCTTCAACCCCCAAAAACTAGAAAAAATGGTGTTTCACCTATAGCCCAACTTGCAGTCGTGCAAACTGCCTATAATACTGAGGGTAATTCTTGTAACCAAACCTCCTGAGCACTTGACAAGCTGGTCGAACACTCAGGTTTTTATGCCCTGCATTATTTGGCCATTCGCTCTTTTGACTGCCCTATTACTCTGTGGGTGGGCAATAGAAGCATAACATAACTTGGTACCCAACTCGTCGCAAAATTCCTGAAATTTTGTGCTCAAAAATTGTTTATCGTTATCTACAATTATTCGACTAGGAACACCAAATCGAGTAATCATGCTTCTCATCATGAACCTTTTTGCGGCTTCCGTTGTTATCCCAGTCACATGTTCGGCTTTGATTTATTTTGTGAACGTATCAATAGCCACAAAAAGAAACTCAAAGCCCCCTAGTGCTTTTGGGAACGGCCCTAAGATATCGAGACCCCAGGTCGTAAAAGGCCATGGAAGAGGAATAGTTTGCAATGCTTGCGCCGGTTGGTGTATTTACCTGCTATGAAACTGGCATTGTACACACTTTTGAACCAACTCTTTAGCATCATGGAGGGTCGTTGGCCAATAAAAACCTTGCCAAAAAGCTTTACCAACTATCGTTCTATAAGAAGCATGACTTTCACAGATGCCCCCGTGTATATCGTGAAGGAGATTTAATCCTTCTTTCTGCAATATGCATCGCACGAGAACCCCTTGAGTATCTCTTTTATAGAGGACTCCTTCAACCAAAGTATACATTTTGGCCTTCCAGGATAAACGATCTGCCTCGAGATCATCATCGGGTAGTGTATCCTTCTGAAGATACTCGTAGATGGGATTCATCAAGGTATCATTGTACTCTAGAGAGGTTGTCTCAATAGGAGGTCTTTCTGGTGCTTCGACTAGAGACGGCTTCTGGAGCTGCTCCAAGAAGATTCCTTGTGGTACTCGAGATCAGGAAGAGGCTATTCAAGCTAACTGGTCAGCGAGAAAATTATCCTTTCGAGGGATATATTGCAACTCGAAACCGAAAAAATATTTTTCAAGCCTTTGGACTTCTGATAAGTACAGCGACATGGTCGGATTAGAGTACTGGTACTCTTTTTCGACCTGATTCACGACAAGTTGAGAGTCTTCTCTTACGAGTAGTCATCGAATTGCGAGCGCTTTCGTTGCTCGTATGCCAGCCAACAAACCTTCGTATTCTGCCACGTTGTTAGTGGCAGGAAAGTGTAATAGAATAGCATACTTTAAGGTCTCTCCGACAGGAGATTCCAGGACCACCCCAGCCCCCTAGCCACTCAACGTAAGTGACCCATCAAAATACATCGTCCACTGGTCGTGGGTATCGTACTGAGGATTCTGAACAAGTTCAGGATTTGTCCATTCGGCGATATAGTCTACCAAGATCTGGGATTTAATGGCCGTTCGAGACACGAAATGGAGGTCAAACTCCCCAAGTTCTACTGACTATTTTGCCATGCGTCCCGCTGCTTCCCTATTTTGGAGAACTACTCCTAAGGGAAACTTAAATAGCACAATTATCTTGCCGCAGTTTTTTCGAAAACATGAGGAGGGCATATAGAAGTTTTTGAACCTGAGGGTATCGCTTCTTAGGCCCGTGTAAAACTTCACTTATGTAGTAAACTAGTCGTTGAACGTTTTCACGTTCTGCGACCAGTACTGCACTCACTGCCTGTGGCATGACAGCTAGATAAATTAAGAGTATCTCTTCTACTTTCGGAGAAACCAAAACAGGAGCACTCGTAAGATACCTCTTAACATCCTCAAATGTTGTGTTTGCCTCTTCTAACCACTTGAAACCCTCATGTTTCCTTACAAGTTTGAAGAAAGAAAGGCATTTTTTCTCAGTCGTGCGATGAAACGACTCCGCCATACACACTGTGAGTTTCTGGACTTCTTTCTTCGTAGTCGTAGGATGCATTGTTTCAATGGCCTTTATCTTTTCAGGATTAATGCTTCAATTCCTCATGCAGAGACAAGGAATCTAAGCAATTTTCCTAAAGAGACTCTGAATATGTACTTTTCGGGATTGAGTTTCAAATAGTGTTTTCTGAGGTTGTTGAACGTTTCTTGCAAGTCAGAAATATAATTAAGTCACTTGATGCTTTTTACGACTAGATCATCAACATAGGCTTCCAAATTTCAGGCTAGTTGAGGTGAAAAAGTTATTTGCATCAAGCGTTGAAAAGAAACGCCAGCATTGTTTAGACCAAATGTCATTTTGACATAGCAAAATATTCCAAATGGTGTAAAAAATACGGTATTTTCTTTACCATCTAAACACATACTAATCTGTTAATAACCAGAGCATGCATCTAGAAATCTTAATACTTCACAACCAGCAATAGAATCAACCAACTGATCGATCGAGATAAAGGAAAATCACCTTTTGGACAAGCTTTATTGAGATCAGTAAAGTCTACACACAAACGCCACTAACCATTAGACTTTCAAACCTTTACAGAGTTAGCCAACCACTCTGGGTGATCGACTTCTCTTATAAAGCCTGCTCTAAGTAACTTGTCCAATTGTAATTTGATGGCTTCTCGTCGATCGGGCGCAAATCTTCGTAATTTTTATTTTACAGGTTTCTTGTTAGGCCGTAGAGCTAGCATGTGCTCGATCACTTCCCTAGGGACTCCGGGCATGTTGGATGCTTGCTACACAAAGTCATCTGCATTAGCTCGGAGGAAAGTGACGAGGGTGTCTTCCTATTTAAGGTCGGAAGTAACCCGATGCGAACAGTCTTCGAGGGCTCCTCTGGATTCAGAGAGACTTCCTTGACTTGATCGTTCGGCTTCGGCGCAGCTTTAGGCTTTGACTACTTGGTTGAAGGCTGCCCCTTGATTGCTTCTCGAGTCGGTATCTGGCCAACCATCTCGAGGGACTTGTGGTCGCATGTAAGCGTCATCTTCTTGTCATAGCATATTGTGATCACTCCTTTGGGACCTAGCATCTTAAGACATTGATATCCGTAGTGAGCAGCCATTAAGAATCGTGCCAAAGTTGGTCGTCTGAGTATAGCATTATACGCCCTATCGAAATCGACCACATCAAAGGAAATTTTCTCTGTCCTGAAATTGCTTGGAGAACCAAACGTGATAGGAAGAGAAACTTGCCCAATTAGTTTGGCCAAAGACCCTAGTACGATCCCATGGAATGAGTATCGTATAGGTTTTATTTTAGTCTAAGGTACTTGCATCTCGTCCAGGGCACTCGTAAATAGAATATTTAACAAACTGCCACCATCAACTAACACGCGATTCACTCGACAGTTGTTGATGGTGGGCTCAACTACGATTGGATATCGACCTGGTCGAGTGGAAGGGATCGGACTGTCTGCCTTCTCAAAAGAGATGAGAACTTCCAACCACTTCGGTGATTTAATGACAAGAGTAGGGTCAATAGAGTTTACCTCTCATGCGATGGCCTTGAACTGTCACTTTGACTCGTATGTCGAAGATCCCCCAAAGATGTGGTCGATTGTATGCTTTGGATCTTGGAATGGCATCTCCTCATCGTTGTCCGACTGCTTACGATCACTCAAGTGTAGAGAGTGGTCCTTTGCCGGTGTAGTAGTCCTCAAGTTTTCTTTGGAAAACCCGGCAGTTGCGAAGGTTATGTCCTTCATTTATATGAAAAGGACACCACCTGGGCTTGTCGTTCTTCCACTCGGGGTACTTACCTTTGCCCCGTTCGGAGTACGACTTGGAACTTCGTGGTTTCTTATCGCTCATGACCAAGACTTCTTTAGAACTGTTGACTTGAGGCTTTTGACCCTTCGCCTTGTTCTTGGATTTCTTGACCTTCTTATCCCTCTTCTTGCTGCTTTCGCATGCTTCTTGAGGATCTTTGTCATCTCGATTGATGGTTTTATTCCACTCGACTACTTCAGCGGCAGTCGCATATCGATCGACCATCTCGAAGAGTTCAGCGACAGTAGCCGAGGGATTCAAAGTGATGCCCTCCGTAATCCTTCTGCTACAGACTCCCTGCTTAAAGGCTCTGATAATAGATGATTCAGAAACCTCTGGAATCGAATTGCTTACCTGATTGAAACGCTTGATGAATTGTTGTAAGGTATCATGATCATTTTGTCTCAGCCTGTGTAGGTCGTCTTTCTTTCCAGGATGATTGTAAGTGCTGTAGAAGTTGGCCAGTAGAAGTTCGCAGAGGTGTTGCCATGAATAGATCGACTCGAGTGGTTGGTTCAGCAACCACGATCGAGTGGACCATTGGACCATTCGAGCACAGTTGGAAGGTAATTCGCCATGACGTTCTCTCCTCCTTCTGCTGCTCAGACAGCGGTCGTATAGATTTGAAGGAATTCGATGGGATTATGTGACCCATCAAACTTCTCCATGTTCACTGGTCGAAACCACGATGGCCAGGAAATAGCTCGGAGATCAGGCGAGAATGCCCGACATCCGGTAATGACATCATACCACCTTCTCTATAGAAAAGAAGGGTTAATATCACCAGGTGATCGTAGACGCTGATACCCGGTCGTGGGTAGACCCGACCTATGATAGGTCTCAGTCCTACCAGTGTAATACTCCTCGTATTCCATTTGCTGTTGCAGATTTCTGGGTCGTAGTGGTGAACGATCATCTCCCCTAGGAGCTTGTTGATCGTCAGATGTTCGAAGAACTCTTCTCTGACTGGAGTTAAGGCTAGGGGAACGACGTAACCTTTTGTCGCACCGATCTCCATGAGGCGAGTTGTTCGAATGATTGGTAGTTGATGCAGTCGTATCGCTACGACTTCAGAATGATGTCGGGGAGGATGCTCAAGTCTTGTCATCATGCTTCAGAGCCTTCACGCGATATCTTCGGCGAAGAGGTTGTTCCCTGGCGCTCGTGCGAGTTCTTGAGTTGGGTTCTCGAGCATATCATTTATGTGCTGGAGTTCCCGAGCCTCCTCCGACTCATATTGAATGCACCTAGGTAAATTTCTCTGAGCCGTCATTCTTCTCCTTCGGGTTGTCTCGGGATCATCTACATCTAATCCTTGAGTCTGCCTTAATGAAGTGCGATCATTTCGAGGATATCTCCCACGCTCATCAGAATGCTAATCCTGTTCATTGGTGGAGGCATTCTTATCATCCCCACAAGGGTTCGTAGGGTGTGATCGGTGGGGAGCATCCTCAAACCTGCTTCTAGGAGAGAGATCATGATCTGAGGGGAGGGTGAAGACCTCCTGTGTATAATCTCCACTTGCACTTGAGGCCTCCTGGATTGAAGAGTGGTCAAATGACACCGTCTGACGATTTAGAGTAAACCCCTCCAGGAAGGAGAACTCCAGGTTATAACTATCTGTGTCCGCAGGTGAGTCCTGCGAATGTGTGGTCGAACTCGTAGGAATAAGGTGCTCCCCCATTTCCCGTGCGAGGGTAGCTGCAGAGTTACGACCACCAGATGTTGATGGAGTCTCGGAATAATGGCTTCCAGGATTTGCCTCACCAGGTCAGACTGCCTCAGGCGGACTCAAATATTCAGATGGAGAACCCTTGTCATGTTGTGAACCTGCCTGGTTGCAGTCCTGATTGCGGTTGGATAGCCCCTTGCCCTCTAAGGAAACTGGTCCCTCAGTTGGACGTATTGTTGTGGGAGAAAAGGATCCCTCCTCCACTCCATCGGTGGTATGGTCTCCTGGATCTGTTGAATGATCTTTGAAAGTGGCATTACCATCAGATGAAATGATACTCGGCTCGTAGTCGAAGCCGGCATCCATGTCGATGTCTGTGTAGTTGGCCAAGTCGAACCAATTCTCCTCGTTCCACTCTCCTTCCATGAAAGCATTAGGAAAAAAGATAATTTGTTGACAAGGAATCACCGGAGATTCCCCACAGTCGGCGCCAACTGTTGGTGATCTAGAACTGATCTTACGTATGATTGTTTGGTTCAAGGGGTCTCCTAGATAAGAATCATGCAAAGAATGGCACGAGGATTTTATATAGGTTCAGGCCTTCTCCGGAGAGAATAACAACCCTACTCTTTTGTGGTTATATTGAGTATGCTAATTACAATCAAGAGAAAGACTAGGGTTTATGCTCCAGATTGCGTTTTTTTTCCTTCTGCCTTCTGACTTCAATCTTATCTAACGTATGAAGAGGTGGCAGTTTCTCCAGACAAAGAGGCATCCCAACATTCCAATTGACGAACCGCTTGATGGAGGTTGTCGCCAAGGACATGGCACCCCCACGTTGCTAGGCAGTTGTTTGTCAGAGACAGAAGTAATTCATGCGGTTACTCACAGAGATTAACAGCGTATATTAAGTACCCCATGTGTTAAACATGGCGCATAATATTCCCTAACTGATTAGGCCCACAAGTCAGCAAGCCTTATCAATTACAGGGTTGTCGAAGCCAGGTTGGTCGAAGCCAACCGAGTCGTAGAAGATCTTACAACTGCTCGATAGTCGTAGAAAGGCTTACGACTATATTATGGTCATCAGAAGACTCACGACAATGGGGTGATTTATGACCAGTCAACTTGACCTCTCCCTTATAAATGTTAAGTGGTATACTTAAGACTAATATGGAGATGTTAATATCTATAATAAGAATTACAGATGAATAAATAAATGGGGATTATTAGATCCTTGTTAGACACCATTCATGCTATCCACGTTATAAATTTAAATTTTATTCAAAATTTTAGTTATTTTTTATTGAAGTTCACATACAAATAAAATTGCTAATTTTATTTAATTTATTCAATTTTAGTTATTTATATATTTTGCATTGGAATTTGTATAGAAATAAAATTTCAAATGTTCTTTTATTTTTATCTGATTTCAATTACTTTTTGTTGGAATTAGTATACAAATCCAATTACTTTTTCTTTGATTTTTATTCCAAATTATAGTTATTTAGAGATTTTATTCAAATTGCTAATTATTTGTTTTGTGAATTTCAATTATTTTTTGTTAGAATTAGTATACAAATCAAATTGCTACTTTTGTTTAATTTTTATTTTGAATTATTTTTATTTGGGGATTTTACTTACAATTAGTATGAAAATCAAACTACCAAATTTATTTATTTTTATTCGGATTTCATTTATTTTTGTTGGAATTCATATACAAATCCAATTACTATTTTTTATTTAATTTTTGTTTCAAATTATATTTATTTAGTGATTTTACTTAGGAAATCAAATTGCTAATTTTATTTTATTTTTATTCCGAATTTCAGTGATTTTTATTTTACTTGACATGAGCTCTTTCTTTTAATCTAGACCGTTGTAATCTAGACCCACCACGATCAACAGTGTAGATCTTTATCTTTTTTATCCGATTAACATGGAAATTTCTAGCTCTTGAGAGTGAACATGTTGGCTTCTTTTTTTCTTCTGCTTTAATAAGATAATAATAATAATACTCCCTCTGTTTTTATTTAAATGATGTGCTACAGTACAAAATGTACTGTAGCACATCATTTAAATACAAACGGAGGGAGTAATAGATTTTGATGGACTATACTAATTTTCCTTTGTTACTAGCCAATAGGATTAGTCAGACCTAGGTACCCCGTAGCACCACCATCCATTGATCATTAGGAAGAGTCTGGACGTAGAAGAAGATTAGATCATATGAACCCCTTCATTTTATTCCTGGGTGCGCTACGGCTAGCCATCACTTTTTCAAAGTCAGATATTGGTGCCCATTGGGCCGAGCTAGGTTGATAAACTGAAGCAATTGACCCGTATAAGCCGTACAAAAAAAAGTTCAGATATTGGTGCCCAAGCTAGGTTGTTAGTCTTATTGTATTTTTTTTTCCTGGTAAACCGAAGCAATTGAAGAAAAAAAAATCCTGGTAAACTGAAGCAATTGACCCGTCTAGTCCGTATTTGCCTCCCACTTTATTCCTTCCAGGACTTTGAAGCACATCTCTAACTGACCCAATTTACCATAGTGCACTTAAGCGCTTCCATCAGAATATGCCCGTCCCGTATCTATCCACTGTCCAGGGGCTTGCGTGCTTCAGACCGTTTTGGCACGACATTCAAACGGAGGGGCAAATACGGAACTCACGTCTCCTTTCCTAGTTTCCTTAACCCTCCGCGGCAGGGAAGCCCAGCGCCCGTCCCCGTCAGCTCTCTATTTCTAAACGGATAGCAGCCGTCGTGTTTTTTACCAGCCGCCGTCGCTGCAGCCTTCCGTGTCGCGTGGCGCCTTGCTGCCAAAGTCACCTACGCCAATTTGCCATTCGGATGCGGCACGGCACGGTGGGATCACGTGATTCCATCGATCTACTAGAAGCCCGCGCGCGCGCCGGCGCCGTGGTAGTGCGGAAAGTCTTGGTCGTTTCGCGCCGCCGGGGCGAGACTTTGGGGGCACTTTATCGTACCCTGTGGCTGTGCTTTTGGTCGGGGTCGGTTTCTGTTGCGCGACCGTTTTTTTCCTTGCCGGCTTCGTGCTTGTTGTGAACTGGGGAGCTGATAGGGATTAGGAGCACTAATTGATGGGAGTATAAGCTTTGGTACAACGATGTTCTAGATCAAAGTGTGTTGGTAAACTTGGAATACGACCTATCTCATCTCACCATATCCGCCCTCCCCTCAAATGTACTACTCCCTTTTTCGATATTGGGCAATTAGACTTATCCAAATATTGGATTATACTACAGATTGGAATCAACCGCAACCATTCGATTAGCCAACGATTAGTGTGAAAGGGGTTGTAATCTGTTCAATCAAGGAGACCTAAGGAAACTAAAACTGATGTTGCTAGTATGTCACGATTTACATCGATCCTACTAGCATGCATGGTCCATTTCCATGGTTCGCACACTGATCGCATAGCTAAGATGACCTCAGAACATCATTCGAATTAATTAGGACACAAAAAATGGTTACTCGTCACAACTGGCCACGAATTAGAATTCAAACATCATCTCGAGCTTAGAACAAGACGTTCTAAACACTGGTTCCTTGCCTTGCAAGAATGGTTACTTGCCAATAGTCACAACTGGCCACGAATTAGAAATCCAGCTCGGAAGTCAACACCTACCGAATGCCACAGAATCCAGTTAGTAGTTTCTATTCTATCACCCAGATAAGTTCAGATCACTTGCTTTGACTAGCCAGAAGGATTAGAAATAGAGGCTCGCGCATAGCCCACCTAAGCGCTGAGGTTAGCTCTCAGCCGCCAGGCACAAGAACCATCGATCATATGTTCCATTTGTCCGAGACTTTCAGGTGGGAAAAAAACCGATGGGCCCGGGAAACAGTGACATAGATTAAGTGAATATTGGCATCTCATGGATTAAGCTAGCGAGCCTGAGTTATAAGTCTAGAAAAGGCCCGGGGAATTAGGTAAGAACGCACTAATTAAGCATCGTTCGATGATAACTAATTTAATCTCGTGGCCCGGGGCGCTCAAAAGGGGAGAGGATACCGGTATACCACGGCTTTTTCCAACCTTTTCCGGCTTGTCATCGTCAACCGAAACCAACGGCGCGCTGCTTTCCGCATACATTCTAGAAGTGGTTCTTGCTTTCTTTCTTCTTTCTTTTTGAAATGTAAAGAAATGCCGGTATATGTGGTGTGTTTAGACGCGTTTAAAGATTTGAATTCGCAGCTAACAACAATGAAGTAATACTGCAAGACGTCACTTTGTTTGAATTCCATCGGTCAGATGACGAGATAGGTCTATGTTTTTTCTAAAAAAAAAAAATCTTGCAATTCAACTTTGTTTTCCAAAGAAAACTGCAGAAGACCGACAAGGCTAGATCAGATTAGAACACCAAGGTAATTCCTAATTTTGTTCTATAAATTAAATAATCAGATCACTAGTTAAATAACGTGCCATCTCAAGAAACACCACTATTTATGTGCTCAAATGGCTCTACAATAATATAAAGGCGGTGTAACCAGCTTACATGTCAAAATTGTACAATACAACGGTTGGAAATGCGGATAACAATTTAATTCCAGACTTTATTATGAGGCAAAGATCACAAATAACTAGTGATGCATAAATCGATACTATCAGCAAGCTACACAATGCACTTCTAAACATATTCAATATCATAATTATATCAGAATATACTGGTCATACACACAACTTACAGTATAGGCCGATGAAAAACAGGAAGCTATGCAGACTCAATGCAGTGCAGATCGTAGACGTTGTAGTGCAGCAAGCGGTCACGCAGATGCGCTGCCTAGAAACCCTATTGCCGCCCCGTGCAGGTAAACTCTACAACAATGGTTCGGAGATACCGTTCACCCTCCTTCCTGGTGCACGCCGAGGAGAAGGGACGGCTTGATTTAAAACAGCACAACCCTCCAACATAAGAGGACAGAGAGGAAGAAGAAGTATTCTTGGAATCGAAAAAATCCCTTTTGGTCTGGACCTCTCGAAAATCTTTTAAAGGTCGAGTCAATTACTCTCTAGTAACTGCTCAATAAAACACACATTAGAACACTGGTAACTGCTAATTAAAAGCCAATTAATTGTAATAAAGCAGAATTTATCATATCCTAATTACACGTTGGTCTCCAGCTTTGACCACTGGTCTACAACTTTGACCACGTTCTCCAAGGGAGGTCCAAGAGGATCTCCCAAAGAGGTCTAAGAGAAACCTCCAAGGGAGGTCCAAGAGGATCTCCCGAAGAGGTCCAATGGAACCACAGTGTTCTGACCACACTCTCTTGGAGTGATCCAAGAGAGGTCCAAAAGATATCATGAAGAGGTCCAAGGAGGCCATAGTGTTTCGACTACACTCTCTTGGAGTGATCCAAGGGAGGTCCAAAAAATCTCTTGGAGGTCCAAGAGGATATCCACACTCCAAGGGAGGTCCACGAGGATCTCTTGGAGGTCTAAGAGGATCTCCACACTCCAAGGGAGGTCCAAGAGGATCTCCTGGACGTCCAAGAGGATATCCACACTCCAATGGAGGTCTACGAGGATCTCTTGGAGGTCTAAGAGGATCTCCACACTCCAAGGGAGGTCCAAGAGGATCTCCTGGAAGTCCAAGAGAAATCTCCAGCAGAGGTCCAAGAGGATCTCTCGAAGAGGTCCAAGTGGATGTCAAAGGAAAACTCTCACAGGTCATATGGGACACTTGTTTTGAGATAGAGAAATGCACGGTCAACAAAAGAAAGGTGGACTTGGTTCACGACACGTTCACGGTCGTGCGTCACAAGTCACGCGATTGCCACATGAATAAACGCATGCGTGTGTGTACGTGCATGTGTGTGAATTTAGCTATAGTCCTCCTCATGTCACCTCATGACATGTATCACATGTATTAAGGGGTGGTAAGGACTCCACCTTATAAATTGCTCTCAGACCACTTGGCTAGGCAGTATGTGACTAAACTATGCATGCTTTGGAATTTAGGAATGAATAGGCCTTTACAAATAAGGGCCCAATTCTAACAATCCCCCACCAATTCCAAGGCAAACAGCAAAGAGTAAGGTAAAGACTTTTGTGCTGAAAAGTTGTTAATATACCAGTTTTTCAATGTAAGTCCCGTACGGGTTGAACTTGCACCTAGAATAATAAGATTCATCTTCTCACAACTAATGAATGGACTATGCCTTGAATTCACAGTCTTTCGTGATTAGATTTCACTTGAAATCTCAACTGATACTAGGCTGTCAAAGAACCAAGCCTAACCGGAGCTTTATTGGTCATGCTCCCTTATCTGCTCATGAACTTTCTAAAGAATGCTCCTATTCTCGTGAACTGCGACCTCAGTTAAGCTTAAGTAGGTGTATTCATTCTAGGTATCTTGTAGGCTAATACCTTTTTCCCTCATTGGACACTAGAATACATTAAGGCTTTAAGCCATCCTCTTCCAAACAGTTGAGAGTACTTTGTCTATCAGGACACTGGTACGTATTTTATTAAAATGTACTCTCTTGTTCAAACATCAACTTGTTTTTCCCATTGCCTAAGTCACGGGATCTCCGATCAAAAAGGTATGGGTCACTGTTGAGTTGTAACTCCAATAGGCCTCATTCCCATGTCCATAGGCATAGCGAAATGTATACATGCTAGCCCTTTGTGAAAGGGTGCATGATTTTTCTCGATTCAGTATATAATTTACAGTAATCACTCTAGAGTTCCTCAGTTTCCTAACAAATTTAAGCCTACGCTTCACATGTCTGGAGGACTTCATGTTATCCTTAGTACTTGTAACCTTAATCAACACTGTTTGATTATCACAATACATTAGAATTGTCGGTATTGGTTTCTCAACCAGTGGTAAGTCCAACAGAGGCTCTCTAAGCTATTCAGCCTCAACAGTAGTTGTGTCTAGTGCTACAAGTTCTGCTTCCATGGTTGACCTCGTCAATATGGTCTATTTACACAACCTCCATGAAACTGCAGCACCTGCAAGGGTAAACACATACCCACTTGTAGCTTTGATCTCATCTGCATCAGAGATCCCATTTGAATCATTATATCCTTTTAATACAGATGGATATCCAGTATAGTGAATTCTATATGAGGTTGTGCCTCTCAAGTAGCGCAACACTCTCTCAAGTGCCTCCTAGTGATCATCTCCTGGGTTAGATGTAAACCGACATAATTTGCTCACAGCAAATGATATGTCCGGTCTTGTGGCACCAGATAGACACATAAGGGACCCAATAATTTGTGAATATCTCAATTGATCTTTTTCTAATCCTTTATTCTTTCGAAGCTTAAAACTAGCATCATAAGGAGTTGGAGAAATCTTGTAGTTCTCAAAACCGAACCGGCTCAAGATTTTCTCAGCATAATGGGATTGGTTCAAAGTGATCCCATCCTCATTTCTGATCAATTTAATATTCAAAATAACATCTGCTTCTCCTAGGTCTTTCATATCAAAGCATCTAGATAAGAAAGATTTGACCTCGTCAATAACAGCAGTGTTTGTCCCAAATATAAGTATGTCATCGACATACAAACACAAAATCACTCCTTGACCCCCACCATAATGATAATACACACACTTATCTGCCTCATTTACTGAAAAACTAGCAGATGTTAAAGTTTTATCAAATTTTTCGTGCCATTGTTTAGGTGCTTGCTTTAGACCATACAAGGATTTGATTAATTTGTATACCTTACTTACCTGTCCAGAAATCACAAAATCATCCGGTTGCTCTATATAGATTTCTTCCTCTAACTCTCCATTTGATGAATGTGTAGACTATGGGAAGAAGCCAATGCAATAAGCACACGAATGGTAGTCAATCTGGCAATAAGAGAATAAGTATCAAAATAATCCCCACCTTCTTTTTGGGTATAACCCGTGGCAACAAGTCTTACCTTGTACTTATCAATAGTACCGTCAGGCCTCATTTTCTTTTTAAAGATCCACTTGCATCCAACAAGTTTACACCAGATAGGACGTTCAATAATCTCCCAAGTGTCGTTAGCCATGATGGAATCCATCTCGCTATGGACTGCCTCTTTGCAATACTCAGCATCAGGTAATGCATAAGCTTCTGAAAGAGTATTTGGCACATCATTCATGAGATATACAATAAAGTCTTCACCAAAGGTTTTCTCAACCCTTTGTCGCTTGCTCCTATAAGGAGCCTCTTTGACTAAATTGTTATCTTCCTTAGAAAAATCACAAACTGATGGTATAACACTCATTAGTTCAGAGATGGTGGTAGGTTCAAAATTACTACTATTCATAGTTTGATTATCCTCAGTTCGAGAAGTACTACCTACAGTTCTCATAGGATAAATATCCTTAAAAAATGAAGCATCTCTGGACTCCATTATTATATTAACAATAATCTCAGGAGTTTTTTATTTTACTACTAAAAATCTATAGGCCGTGCTATTATGAGCATATCCAGCAAGACACAATTAACTGTTTTAGATCCAAGCTTTCTCTTTTTCTGCAATGATATATTGACTTCTGCCAAACACCCCTAAGTTCACAGAAAATTAACATTGGGTTTTCTCCCCTTCCATCCCTTATACGGAGTAATCTCACACCTTTTAGTGATTACTCTATTTAAGACAAAAGTTGCTGTTAATATAGCTTCCCTCTATCACATCTTAGGCATACCGGCACTCTCCAACATGGCATTCACCAAATCTGTTAGTGTCTGATTTTTCCTCTCAGCTACCCCGTTTGATTGGGGTGAGTATGGTGGTGTAATTAACTTCATGGACTATTCCATGTTCAGCACAGAATTGGGAGAATTCAAGAGAGATATACTCTCCTCCACGATCTAACCTTAGTCTTTAATTTTCTTTTCTAATTGGTTCTCAACCTTGGCCTTATAAATTTTAAAGTAATTTGAAGCTTCATCTTTTGTTATCAGTAGATACATATAACAATATCATGATGCATCATCAATTAGAGTTAGAAAATATCTTTTACCTCCTTTGGTCAACTATCCATTCATCTCACACAAGTCAGAATTGACAAGATATAAAGGTACCAAGTTATTTTCCTCCTGTAACCCCTTAAAGGATTTTCAAGGTTGTTTTGCTTGCACACAAGTTTGACACTTTGATCCTTTGACAATTTCATATTTTGGAATTAAATCTAATCTGGACATTCTAGCAATACTATCAAAACCAATATGACAAAAACGAGAATGCCATATATTGGCCTCACATTTATTCAAACCAGTTGCAACATTCAAATTATACTCTAAAGTACTCATGCGGAACAAGCCTCCGCTCTCATAGCCTTTACCAACAAAGTTACCAAACTTAGACAATACAATTTTATTTGACTCAAATACTAGATCATACCTATCCTTGCATAGGAGGGAACCACTAATAAGGTTCTTGTTTATGGTTGGCGTATGCTGCACGTTCTTCAAGTGGACAATCTTCCCTGAAGTAAGCCTCAGATCCACCGTGCCAACACCAAGAATAGAAGCATGCGACCCGTTCCCTATTAGGACGGAGGAAGCTCCGGCTGCCTGATAAGAAGAAAACAAGGAAATATCAGAACATACCTGAACATTAGCTCCAGTATCATCCCACCAATCAGTGGATTGACATGCTAAAAATACAACAGGTGGATTATCATACCCTCCTGTTAAGGCCTCGCCTATGATCACGTTGACAGCCTTTTTTCTTTGGTTGCACACCATCCTTGCTCTTGCGGAAATGACAGTCTTTCGCCATATGACCGTTTTTCCTACACACAAAGCAGGTGATGTTCCTCATATCCTTCTTCTCAGTTTTCTTCTTAAAGCTGGTTGTGTTTTTTTGGTTTAAAGCCTTTGTTATTCTTGCCATATCTTTTCTCTATGACATTTGCATTAATCTGATTGTTCTGATTGGAAGCTCTTGTTGCATCTTTTGCTCTTGCCTTTTCTTCCACATCAAGAGCAGCAATGAGATCCTCAATAGATATCTCTTCCCTCTTGTGCTTTAAGCCAGTGGCAAAACCCCTCCATGAAACAGGAAGTTTGGCAACAATGCCCACAGCCACAAACTTAGGAGGCAAAACACAACCCAGATGTGCAATATCTACGACTAGTAATTGTAACTCATGAGCCTGTGCAACTATCGACTTAGTATCGTCCATACTGTAGTCGAAGAATCGGTCGCACATATAGAGCCACTGACCAGTCTTAGTTTCGGCATATTTATGCTCGAGTGCATCCCACAACTCTGCGGCGGACTTGAAGTCCATGTACACATCATAGAGTTGGTCGGATAGTATGGTTAGTATGCATCCAAGGGCTGTGTTGTTATCTGTGTTAAAATTCCTGGTCTGTTCATCCGTAATTGAATACTGTGTATGGATCACCCACCACAGCCCCTAAGACATAAGCCAAAACTTGACCCTTGTCTACCATCTACGAAAGTTCTAACCACAAAACCTCTCAGGTTTCATCATCAGAAGCACCAGTCATTGCTAAATCACAAAAATATCCACAATAAGGTTTCTGGATGGTTGGAAATGCGGATAACAATTTAATTCCAGACTTTATTATGAGGCGAAGATCACAAATAACTAGTGATGCATAAATCGATACTATCAGCAGGCTACACAATGCACTTCTAAACACACTCAATATCATGATTATATCAGAATATACTGGTCGTACACACAACTTACAGTATAGGTCGATGAAGAACAGGAAGCTGTGCAGACTCAATGCAGTGCAGATCGTAGACGTCGTAGTGTAGCAAGTGGTCGCACAGATGCACTGCCCAGAACCTCATTGCCGCCCCGTGCAGGTGAACTATGCGACAATGGGTCGAAGATACCGCTCACCCTCCTTTCCGGTGCACGCCGAGGAGAAGGGACGGCTTGGTTCAAAACAGCACAACCCTCCAGCACAAAAGGACAGAGAGGAAAAAGAAGTATTCTTGGAATCGAAAAAAATCCATTTTGGTCTGGACCTCTTGAAAACCTTTAAATGTCGAGTCAATTACTCTCTAGTAACTGCTCAATAAAGCACACATTAGAACACTGGTAACTGCTAATTAAAAGCCAATTAATGGCAATTAAATAGAATTTATTATATCCTGATTACACGTTGGTCTTCAGTTTTGACCACTGGTTTGCAGCTTTGACCACGTTCTCCAAGGGAGGTCTAAGAGGATCTCCCAAAAAGGTCCAAAAGAAACCTCCAAGGGAGGTCCAAGAGGATCTTCCGTAGAGGTCCAATGGGACTACAGTGTTCTGACAACACTCTCTTCGAATGATCTAAGTGAGGTCCAAAAGATCTCCTGAAGAGGTCCAAGGGGACCATAGTGTTCCGGCCACACTCTCTTGGAGTGATCCAAGGGAGGTCCAAAAGATCTCTTGGAGGTCCAAGAGGATATCCACACTCCAAGGGAGGTCCAACAGGATCTCCACACTCTAAGGGAGGTCCAAGAGAAATCTCCAAGGAGGTCCAAGAGGATCTCCCGAAGAGGTCTAAGTGGATGTCAAAGGAAAACTCTCGCTGGTCATATAGGACACTTGTTTTGATGGAGAGAAATACACGGTCAGCAAAAGAAAGGTGGACTTAGTTCATGCGATTGCCACGCGAATAAACGCGTGGGCGTGCGTATGTGTGACTTTAGCTATAGTCCTCCTCATGTCATCTCATGATATATTTCACATGTATCAAGAGGTGGCAAGGACTCTACCTTATAAATTGCTCTCCCACCACTTAGCTAGGCAGTATGGAGCTAAACCATGTATACTTTGAAATTTTAGAATGAATAGATCTTTACAAATAAGGGCCCAATTCTATCAACAACAACTATTTTACCAAATTTGCACTCGAGTGGCTCGAAAACAAAGGTATGATCGATGAAGTCAAGAAACGGAGCTACATGCAGCTAGCATCAAAACACCTTCGGTAAGAGCCTCATGAGCACAAAAGTAGTGCTATTTCACATTCTCAACACAAAGCTACCTGGGTCGGGAAAAAAAACAAAGCAACTGTGTCATAAAACAAGTGATCGGGAGCTAGCCGAGAGCCCGAGAGGCGAATATAAAATTGAACTGTGAGATCCGCATAGATTCCAGACCGGGCTTCCAGATAGGCCTGGGCACTGGGCCGTGCCCTGCTGGCACGTCACAGGCCTAATGGGCTATGGGACAGAACGGTGCTGTGCAGGTCCAGCATGGCCAGCCTGCCATGCCGTGCCGGCAGGGCCACGAGCACACCAGGCTGTCGTGCTAGCATGGGCCGCTCTTTTTACACTATTTAGAGGCAGGCAGCGACGGCGAGCGGTGTTACCTGGCGGTGGGGTCGCATGGAGGTGACTGTTAGCAACGTTGTGGGCCGAGGAAGCGCGCGGTTGTGCCGTGGCTGCCACCGGCACCATGGAGATGGGCGGCGATGACATGGAGGAGGTGGCCTGCAGGAAGCACGGTGTTATCTGGCGGTGGGGTCACGTGGAGGTGGGCAGGTGGCCACCGACGTCGCCGTGGGCCGAGGACGCGCGCGGCTGCACCGTGGCAGCCCGTCGGCACCGTGGAGGTGGAGGTGGCCGCTACCGGCACCAAGACCAGCGACACTTCATGCATGTACAGCTCTCTTCGGTGAAACATGTAGCTATCTATTTTGTTTTCGTCAACGTCGATCTCAAGGTACAGGTGGAAATAAAGAAGATATGAATGGAGCAAGATAGCATGTGAGGATGTATCCGTTGTTGATGTGACCACGACTACTAATCCCACTGAACTTAATTCTTGTGTGTCCTCTAAATACTATGCAAATGTTCATTAAAACTTCTGGAAAAATTGCTAGTATTGACATAAAACTATTAAACCAATGTATCGTGCCACAACATTTCAGATATAAAAAGGACAAAATTCAGCTGAAAAAGAAACTAGAAAATAAAATGATAAAATGCTAAATATAAAGCTACTATTCACTAAACCTTGTCCTTTACTTTTCTCCTGATGTAAATCACATTTTTTGTTGAATTTTGTAGGATGCTTGATTATATCATGACTTGTCTAAGAAAACGAAAATTTCCATGACAATTTGTACCATATGTTGAGGAGGCATGCACGGGAGCACCTGAAGAGTGATACACACTGGATACGCCTTAACAAGTGTACCGAAGAACCTTAATTTTAGGGCCACATATTTGATACAGAAAATTAATCCCCGTGTACCTGTACTATACATTGACACGTTGTGCATGCATGAAGTAGAGGAAGCATTTGTGGAACCTCAAAGTGCCTCCCAAGGTGAGAATTTTCTGGTGGCGTGCAATTCACAAATTCCAGGCAGTGAAAAATGAGTTTGGTAAAAGACACGTGCTGAAAGAGAGCCATCGTAAAGATTGTGGGAACAACGAAGAATCAGTTTTTCATGTTGCAACTGAGTGCACCGTTGCACTCCAGTTTTGGCAGGCAGTAAGGGCATTAACTGGTAAGAAACTTCCCTCTCTTCACCGGGTAACCTCTGGCAAGGATCTGCTGGTTGGTGGAGTTTGTTCATCTGAAGATGCAGCCCAGTTTGTTTGTGGTATTTGGTCCCTATTGACTGGCCGAAATAATCGTAGGCATGGCATGCAAGGAGAACTGGAATCCGGTGATGGCGGCCAAACATGTGAGCTTGATGATAGAAGGCATCTTCATGTTGGACATAGATAACAAGGTATGTTAAAATTAGTACTGATGGAGTGTTTGATGTCGAATGGCGCACTGGTATTCAAGCTCTATAATCCGTGATCATTCAGGAAGTTTTTTGGCGGCGGAATCACGGTGGTATGATAATATCCCTGCTGCTTTTACCATTGAAGCGCTTGCGGCACGAGATGGCCTTCTGCTTGCAGGGAGACAGGGATGCAATGTTGTAGTTCTGGAGTCTGATAACTTGACTCTAGTCAATATGATCAAGTCGCAAGATGGCGCAAGATCAGCGATTGCGGGCATATGACATGAAATCCAAGAGCTTAACAGGCATATTAGCCAATTTTCTTGTGTTCATACCCGTCGTGATACGACTTCAGCAACTCACTGCTGTGCGAAGGAAGTGTGGATGGGCAGATTGTTTTGTACTTGGGTGAACTGTGCTCCTAATCTATCTATTATCTTACTAAATCAAAGTTAAAAAGAAGTAACCACATTCGTTCTCAAGAGCTAGAAATTCTCATGTTAATCGTGAAAAAAGAGAAAATCTACACCGTCGATGATGGTAGGTCCAGATTATAACGGTATATTTTTTTTTTAAAAAAGAGTTCATATCAAGTACAATAAAACTGAAATTCAGAATAAAATAAAATAAAATCGGTAATTTGATTTCCTTCCGAACTCCTAAGTAAAATCACTCAATAATTATAATTCGAATTGACAATAAACAAAAATGGCAATTACATTTGTATATGAAATCCAACAAAAACATTGGAATAAAAATAAAAAATAACAATTTGATTACGATACTAATTCCAATAATTATAATCAGAATAAAAACTAAACAATAATTGGGAATTAGATTTGTATACAAAATCCAACCAAAAAATAACTGAATTTTGGAATAAAATAAAATAAAATTAGCAATTTGATTTCAATACAAATTCCAAATTAAAAATCCCTAAATAACTGTAATTCAGAACAAAAATTAAAGAAAAATCAGCAATTGGATTTATATACGAATTCCAAGAAACAACAACAGAAAACCACCATATTCGCTCTCGAGGACTAGAAATCCGCACGTTAATCG
This sequence comes from Phyllostachys edulis, assembly GCA_036346405.1. NCBI lineage: Eukaryota > Viridiplantae > Streptophyta > Magnoliopsida > Poales > Poaceae > Phyllostachys > Phyllostachys edulis. Next base: position 42,757,335 of record CM070561.1, read on the forward strand.
GTGAAAAAGGAGAAAAATCTATATCATCGATCATGATAGGTCCATGTTATAATGTTCTAGATTAAAAGAAATATTTCATGTCAAGTATAATAAAAATAAAATTCAAAATAAAAAATAAAATAAAATCATAAATTTGATTTACATACAAGTTCCTAAGTAAAAGAGTCCATGTCAAGTATAATTAAACTGAAATTCGGAAAAATAAAACTAGCAATTTGATTTCCATACGAACTCCTAAGTAAAATCCTAAATAATTATAATTCAAAATAAAAAATAAACAAAAATCAACAATTATATTTGTATATGAAATCCAAGTATATGAAATCCAACAAAAAGTTAAATTTGAAATAAAAATAAAATTAGCAATTAGATTTCAATATGAATTCCAATAATTATAATTTGGAAGAAAAAATAAACACTAATTGGCAATTAGATCTGCATACAAAATCCAACCAAACAATAACAAAATTTTTGAATAAAAATAAAATAAAATTAGCAATTTGATTTCAATACGAACTCCAAACTAAAATCCCTCAGTAACTCTAATTTGGAATAAAAATTAAGGTAAAGCTAACAATTGGATTTCAATAAAAATTCAAGAAAAAAACAACTGAAAGCCACCACGTTCGCTCTCATGGGCTAGAAATTCCCACGTTAATCGGTGAAAAAAGAGAAAGATCTACACCATCGATCATGATTGGTCCAGATTATAATGGTCTAGATTAAAAGAAAGAGTCCATGTCAAATACAATAAAACTAAAATTCAGAATAAAAAATAAAATAAAATCATCAATTTGATTTGCATACGAGTTCTTAACTAAAAGAGTGCATGTCAAGTATAATTAAATTGAAATTCGGAATAAAAATAAAATAAAATTAGCAATTTGATTTTCATACGAACTCCTAAGTAAAATCCCTAGATAATTATAATTCGAATAAAAATAAAAAGTCGGTAATTATATTTGTGTACAAAATCCAACAAATAAATGAAATTGAATAAAAATTAGCAATTATATTTTGATACAAATTCCAATAATTATAATTCATAACATAAAAAATAAACCCTAATTGGCAATTAGATTTGTATACAAAATCCAATAAAAATAACTGAATTTTCAAATAAAAATAAAATAATACTAGCAATTTGATTTCAATTCAATTTACAAATTAAAATCCCTAAATAACTGTGATTTGGAATAAAAATTAAAGAAAAATTAACAATTGGATTCATATATGAATTCTAAGAAAAAACAACTGAAAGCCACCACGTTCGCTCTCACGGGCCAGAAATTTTCATGTTAATTGGTGGAAAAAGAGGGAGATCTGCAAATCGATTGTGGTAGGTCCAGATTATAATCGTTTAGATTAAAAAATTCCATATCAAGTACAATAAAACTAAAATTCAGAATAAAAATAAAATAAAATCATCAATTTGATTTACATACGAGTTCCTAAGTAAAAGAGTCCATGTCAAGTATAATTAAACTAAAATTCAGAATAAAAATAAAGTAAAAAACAGCAATTTAATTTTCATAAGAAATTGTTAGTAAAATCCTAAGTAATTATAATTAGGAATACAAAATAAAAAACAATTGACAACTAGATTTGCACACAAAATGAAAAAAGTAATGAAATTTGAAACAAAAATACATTCAAAATTTGATTTTGATACTAATTCCAATAATTATACTTGAATAAAAATTAAACAATAATTAGCAATAAGATTTGTATACTAAATCCAACAAAACAATAACTAAAATTGGGAATTAAAATGAAATAAAATTAGCAATTTGATTTCAATACAATTCCAAAGTAAAATCCCAAAATAATTGTATTTCAAAACAAAAATGAAAGAAAAAAAGTAGCAATTGGATTTCTAGAAAAAAACAACCGAAATTTGGAATAAAAAATAAATGAAAATTTGCAATTTGATTTCTATACAAATTCAAAAGTAAAATCCCTAAATAACTAAAATTTGGAATAAATTAATTAAATTTAGCAATTTGATTTGTATACGAATTCCAATAAAAAATAATTGAAATGTTGAATAAAAATAAAAGTTATAAAAGGATGGCACGAATGGTGACGAAGGAGACACGAAAAGAGCCACCACGTTTGTCCTTAAGGTCACGTGTGTCTATTGTTGCTTTCTATGGAATAAAAATAAAAAAAACTAAAATTTTGAATAAAAACACAAGCCATAATGAGGATAGCATGAATGTCTGTTGGAGAAGACCACGAAAGAGTGCAATGGCATCGATCTGTCCTACAAGAAGACATTGACCCATGGGGAAGCAAAAGGCCGAGGCAACGACCACGAAGATGAGGACAATGTCGTGCTAGTCACCTTAGCCGTTCAATGAGAACAATGTCGTGCTGCTCGCTAGAGCCATTGAAGAGAAAGTCCAGTGTTGAAGGAGCCAAGGGTCGCAATGAGTGGTGAGCATCAGTGTTGTTGAAGAAGTTAGTGGTCAAAGAAGCTCAGTAATGGGGAAGCCCTGGCAGAGAGGAGATGGAGCTTTGCATTGAAGACAAGCTATAGATGATATGGGGCCATCGAGCAGCTAAGGGAGTGTTATCACTGGTGAGGGACACGTCGTCGGCAGTGATGGCAAAAAGATTTCCCGTGTCGTTAAACAACGACAAAATAAGACGTCCTGACATCAGTGAAAATGGGAGGTTGCGACGGTTAGTGAGGAAACCACAACGTTGAGTGGGCCAACGTCGAAGAAGAGTAGTGACCGGCACGAGAAAAGAGGACAGCAAGCATGTATAACATCATGCATGTGTATGTACATGCATATATCCATACGAATAGAAGCGCAGACGTACAGAGGCAGATGAGCAGAATGCTTGGAGTTGATATGGTGTAGCTATAGGGAATATAGTCGAGGTCACTGGATAGAGCGTGACACGTGTCCCCAGCTGGGATCGGTGATAGTTGTATGTGTATGCATGTTGATATCGCAATGGTTAGCATTAAGTTTAAGGTGGGGCATTAAGTTTAAGATAGAGACACACGGTTTGGTGGGGCAGCTGACGTTTGAGGGAAGATAAGTTTAAGGTAGGTCGTCCATGGTGTATCGATGTATGCGTGAGCAAGGTACTCTAATACCATGTAAACTAATAAGATAATATGATGCACACATAATCAATGTATTACTTGAGATTAAATAGAGGCACATGTGCATGGATACAATTTGAACAAAAATAATAATAGAGTGATAATAGGGGCATGTAGTTGTATGATCTATGCATGATGGCCCCAAAAAAACTACATTTTTGGGAAGATATAATAAAAATAAATGGGAAAATAATTTTGAGCATAATCTGTATGGAAAAATATTTATGCATGATTTTTGAACTTCTTGTATAAAGCAAACAATGAAGTTTCATACAAGCATCAACTTGTAAGAATTTTTGAGAAAATCAAAGAGTATATAAAATCCTAAATTTTTTTACAAAAGTAACTATACGGTGTCGAAAGCCCCCACAAAAAAATTATAAATTTTGGAACCGGTTTGATAAGTTTAATAAAATTCGCAAAGCCTCGGACTTTTCAGGAAATTCCGAATTTCATTTGAATTTCCCGCTCGCCTTTTGGGCCGAATATGAGCCGGCCCATTTTCCCTTGCCCAGCTCTAGCCTGTGCCAATGCTGCTCTCTCTCTCTCTCTAACATGTGGGCCCCACCTATCGGAGCCTTTCTTCCACTTTGCTCCCACGCCAGAGCGCCAGCACGCCCTTGCCAGCTCTGCCGTTTGCCCACTGTTTTCAACAGACGCCCATCATTTTTGTGCCTCACCTACTTCCGTCACATCCGCCTGGCTCCTCCCATGTTGCCTACCTCCTAATGGCGCTCAACCCCCCGCCTTGGCGAAGACGCTGAAGCGAGCCCGTGAGATTCTCGCCGAGGCTGTATTTTCTCGCCACTATTCTCACGTGCTACTCGCTCGTATTTAAGCCTCTAACTGCATCACAGAGTTCCTAGCTCGCCATTCTTGCCTCCCACGAAGAACCGGAGCTTCTCGCTCCTTGGTTCATCGGGAACGAGAGCGTCGTTCTCGACACTGGTGAGCAAGCCTCACAATGCCATTAGCTCTGGTGAGCTTCCTTGCTCTCGCCACTTGTGTCACAGTGTGCTCCTTACCTCACTGATGTTCCTTCTTTGCTTGATGTAGCTTCGGGAACCCTGTGGCGTGAACGCACCATCATCTTCCTCACCTTCAGTGCACTCTCCACTTCAGACCTTCATGTTCCTGACATTTTGGTGAGCTTGAACCTCATCTGGCTGCTTCATTTCATATCTTATACTTCACTGATGCTTCCCCCTCTCTTGATGTTGATCCACACACAGGGAATCCCCCAAATCGCCCTTCTTCTTCACTTCCGGCCGCCACATCCCCTTTTTCAGTTCGCCACCACCTCAGTGAGTCACTGATTGATTCCTTCTATTCCTACCATCCTCAGTGTGCATGCAAGATAATGCGCACCTCCTTGTAGCATCTCCATCAACATAGCACACCATCACCATGAGCCATCTTTGCGCCACCGCTGCTCAACATCGCCAAGCCACTCCGGTCATCCCCCGACGCCGTCAAGGACCTTGGTGAGCTTCTAGTAGTTCCCTGGAGCTTTTTCACACAGAAGTTTAGCTAGTGTAGCATAGACTTCGTCGTAGCCGATCATGGCACCGCCGCGAGAAGCATTGTTGCCACCGCTTTGGTGACCATTGGTCCCCGAGCCGCTGCCAATAGCATCATAGACGTCCCCTAGAGCCAGTGCGCACCACCTTTCACCACCGATTGGCTGAAATCGTGAAATCCACTTCGGACCCAAGAAGCTATGTCACTTATCGCCGGTGTAGCGCCGCTTCCATCCATCTCTCCAGCCTCCACCGCCACTTGGAAGGATCACCGTCGGGAGGGGAATCCATTTTTGCCATCCCTGAGCCTTGTCGTTGCACCGATTGTCGGCGACGAGCTTGCCATGGCGCTCGGCCATATGCGCTAGCTCAGATCCTCCTTCTCTCTCTCTCCCTCTCTCTCTCTCTGTCTCTGTCGATGATTAAGTCACCGATCTTATGAAATAAATAGAGAAAAATGGCAAAGAGTTCTTGGGAGAGAATGAGACTGTTCTTTATTGCTATGAACTGGCTATTACAGAGAGTACCTTCGACAAGGCAGTGGACTAATTCTAATTACACTAAGCGTAATGCTGGCTATGCTGTTGAATCAGACTTGAAACATCAATCTAATGCCGATTGTCATGCTTCAATCTAATGCAGTCTGATCTAATCTGCTCTGTACTCCATCTTTAAATAACCGCCAAAGCTGTGGCAGTTGTTCCTAGAGAAGGCATCTGTTGGAAGTGACTCGACTAGTTGAAGTGAGGTGTCGGTTGATGAAACATCAACCGTTCGGTGGTTGAATGTCTATGAGACACTTCAACCGTATGGTGGTTGTTGTCAGTGTCTTAGAACCATGAAACATCGTGTGGTATGGAGCAAATATAACATGTGTTCTATTCATCACACGGTAAGAAATATACTTAGAGTTAGATTCGGATACCAGTTCATTGCTTCTACGAGCAGTCATGTGGTCGGGGACTAGGTATAGGACCTCATCCGACCAAGGTACCCATATGTAACCTCTGGAATCCTTACGACCACAGGGGTAGTTAGCCTTAGGGGTTACAACCATGAAGATATATGGTCTTTTATTATGTATTAAAATAATACATAGAGATTTTAATCCTCGTCAGCTAGCCCCTAAACTTTAAATGAATTGGCCGTGTGAACACTTCCTTCCGATGAAGTCATATCGGACAGACCCTTATTTAATCTCGTGATATACGAGATGGTCTATATTCACTTTAAAGTTGAGAAACTGCCTTGGGACCCAAAGAGTTTTTTTTGTCCGTTGGACTCTGGGTAACTCCCCGATGTAGTTAAAGAATTTACAGCTATAAAATCTCTTCAGCGCAAGGCTTTAGGGTTTTTACGCTTCCTGCTTTCCCTTTTCATCACCTAAGCGGAAAATTGCCTCCGACCTCCTCTTGTCAACAAACTTCTACGACCTCCTTTCTTCCTTCATCCAAAACTCAACCATGTCAGATTCTATCACCAACTGGTTGGTTTCTGATTTGAGTGAGAAGAAACTTGAAAGCCTAGAGAAGATCGGGTTGCTTCCCAATAAGGATTTGATTTCTTGGATATCAGAGGCTAGAAAGCATTCTCCAAGCAACGTAGATAGAGAAATCCCTGTTTTTCTCACATATATTGAATACGGATTCAGGTTACCAATTCACTCTTTCCTCCCCAAGATCTTGGAGCACTATGGAGTCGAATTGGTGAGCCTCGCCCCCAGTGCCATCGCCAACTTCAATATCTTCGTCTATCTCTGTAAAGCGTACTTGGGGATTGCTGTAGATTTGGAGCTCTTCAAGTACTACTACAGGATGGCGAAGTCGGGAAAGACGACTAGGTGAAGGATCTAGACCAACCATTATATGTTAATGGAGTTTTGGTGATTAATGACAAATCTAATTGTGAGACTAACACTTTCATTGATATACATATTGTGTAGTCTTATGTGGATATAAAGTCTTATGTGGATATAAAGGTGATAATCATGAAGGCATGCAAGTGATTAATGACAAATCCAATTCATTGGATAAACAAAAAGAAAAATCCAAACAAGTATGCATTCATAATGATAAATCTATTTATGAGACTAACTCTTATATTGTTATATCTCATGATTAGTCTTATTTGGATATAAAGAACAAAAGAGGTATGCATTGTATTCTTATACCTTGTTGCATTCCTCGGATCCAAAATATAGGTTGAAATCCACCAAAAGGTTATCTTGAATATGTGCATATGTTTCCATTACACATTCGTGTATGCACACATTTAGGGGGAGTTCATTCTATATTTTGAGGTTTCATTAGTATTGATCCATATTCCTGATTTCACATATATTTGAGATCTTTATTTTAAAACATATCCTTTGAATATATATAACTTGTGTAGTTAATATATTCATGTGTGTATATGCACTACTACAAAACAGGCTATAGTAGACGCCCCATCACAGACGGTTCCTTTGGAACCGTCTATGTTGGGTCTGTCTGTTCGACCGCGTGGTGGCGCGAAGCCTATCACAGACGGTATTTTTAGAACCGCTCAGTGATAGTCATCTATCACTGAGCGGTTCTATTAACAAACCGTCGTGATAGTACACGACAGTTCTATTCACAAACCGCCTGTGATAATCCCCTAATCACGATGGTTTGAGTTTACAACCGCTCAGGTACTATCCTGAGCGGTTCTATTAACAAACCGCTCGTGATTGGCGAGATTATCACGACGGTTCTTAATAAGAACCGCGTGATAGTACATGACAGTTACGAATGAGAACCGCTGCGTGATATTGAGTTATCACAGATGGTTCTTATGAAGAACCGCTCGTGATATTGAGTTACACGCACGGCCGCCCTTATAAATTGAGCCCGACACATCCTCTCGTCGCCCGCCGTTGTGTCCCATCGCCGCTGTGTCCATCGCCACATCGCCATCGTCCATTGCGCGCCAAGACTACCGCCTCTCGCCATCGCCACCGCTTTGGAGCAACCCGGCCCGCCCGGCTCTAGTACTTAGATCTGCTGCTCCTCCCTAGGTGCCACACTTCCCTGCCCTAGCTCTCCTCCAACCTGCGGCTCCTCGCCTAATTAAACAGATGGAGTAATACTTATTATCCTTTATTGATCCACTCTATTGATTAATGATTTTCCCTTATTTTGCTACTCTGTACATGGACCCTAATGTTTTGTTTTCTTTGTTGTATTCCTTAATCGAAAGCATAGGGTTTAAGTTTGAATTAATACTTCTCACAAAAGCTATAAATTCTTAGAAAAAGGCAAAACATCTAGCTCTCAATTTGATGGACCCTAATTAAACCTAAACTATAGCAGCCATTGGATGTTATTGAACCAAAACTATGATCTAAATTCCAGAAAATGAAAAGCAAAACATGTAGCCTTTAATCTGGTGTAATTCCTTTGTGCAACGATGAGACAAAACAAGTAAGTACATACAAAGAGGTGAAAGTCTTAATCAGAACTAATTTCATGAGTTGTTTTCTAGAACAGATTAAAAAGAAGAATTTATGACATACCAAGATAAGTCACATGTGCAATGACCTATTTTATATTTCCTCCATTTATCCATGAAGAAACGTCATCACAGTGGTTTATTGTTTCAATTATATCAAAACGGATACCCGCGCAATCGCGCGGACCAACTTGCTAGTTATTAGGATCTTCCTCTTGTCTATAACAGAACCGTCTGTGATATTATTATCACAGACGGTTCTTTAATAGAACCGTCTGTGATATACTTTTTATAAGGCGGGAAACGCTAGGGTTTTGCTCTCACTTGTCACTTCCTCTCCCGCGCCCCTTAGGCTCTCGCGCGCTCGTTCACCTCCTCTATGGTTTAGGGCTCGCCCATTCACCGCCGACTACAACCTCGGTGCCGCCGCCCCCGACATTGGCGCCCCCGACCTCGGCGCCTTCGACCTCGGTGCCGCCGCCCGACCTCGGCGCCTGCTCACCTCCCCGCCAGAAGCCCCGACGCCGCCCCTCCGACCTCGACGCCGCCGTCCTCCTCCCGTGTCGGCCTCCTCCTCTCAGACCGCCTTCTCCCGCGCCATCCTCCTCCCGTGTCGGCCTCCTCCTCCTCTGCAGACCGCCTTCTCCCCGCCGTCCTCCTCCCGTGTCGACCTCCTCCCCCACCTCCCTCCTCCCGCGTCGGCCTCCTCCCCGCACCGCCTCCTCCTTGCATCGTGAGTTCTTGTGCGGCATCCTCTCTCGTGAGTATTGCTCCTCTGTGGCGATTCGGTTGATCTTTGCATATATATATTTGCGGTGCTCGTTGATACCTTGATCGTATTAGTTACGATTTCAATCTATATCAAGATGTTGCAAATTGATCGCTGGGCTTTGTTGACATGCTCGTGATGAACTCGCCTCTTATAATCGAGATTGAATGTGATAGTTAGTTCATACTTGAGCTCTATTGTATTACTTGCTACCGCCAATATGATGTCTTGTTAATTGGTTACTTTCGGTTGAGCTCATAGTTACATTGCAAATTGATCGCTGGGCTTTGTTGACATGCTCGTGATGAACTCTGCCTTATCTCGAGATTGAATGTGATAGTTAGTTCATACTTGAGCTCTATTGTATTACTTGCTACCGTCAATATGATGTCTTTGTTAATTGGTTACTTTCAGTTGAGCTCATAGTTCTATTGCAAATTGATCATTCTATTGACTAGTTTGTGATTCTTCTAGTAGTCAGATGAGCTCATTCAACTTTTCATTTGCCATCTTGATCTCTGTAGTCAATCTCTGCTTGATCGAAGTTTAATCTGCTGCTAATTAGCTTGAGATCATTTGACGCTAAGCAAAGTATTGTTTAGAGCTCATAGTTTGAATTTATATTATCATATTCATTTAATGAAGACTATAGACAATAGGATTGAGATGGCAAAGACTTGTTCTTTAGCTACTCTCCTTACGAGAGCACATAATATCATCAATCAATATGTTGGAATAGTGTCTGCGGCAATCGTGAGTTCTTGTGCGGCATCCTCTCTCGTGAGTATTGCTCCTCTGTGGCGATTCGGTTGATCTTTGCATATATATATATATATATATATATATATATATATATATATATATATATATATATATATATATATATATATATATATATATATATATATATATATATATATATATATTTGCAATGCTAGTTGATAGCTTGATCTCGTATTAGTTTCGATTTTCAATCTAATATCAAGATATTGCAAATTGATCAATGGGCTTTGTTGATATGCTCTGTGATGAACTCGTCTTATCTTGAGATTGAATGTGATAGTTAGTTCATACTTGAGCTCTATTGTATTACTTACTCTTGTCAATATGATGTACTATTAATTGGTTACTTTCGGTTGAAAGCTAGTTATTCGATTCTTCATGTTCAGTTCTATTGAGAGTATTAGGTTTTGTTGGTAATCTAATGACTAGTTTGTGATTCTTCTAGTAGTCTCAGTATGAGCTTATTCAACTTGTCATTTGCCATCTTGATCTCTATAGTCAACCTCTGTTTGATCGAAGTTTAATCTGTTGCTAATTAGCTTGAGATCATTTGACGATTAAGCAAAGTATTGTTTAGAGCTCATAGTTTGAATTTATATTATCATATTCATTTAATGAAGAGTATAGACAATAGGATTGAGATGGCAAAGACTTGTTCTTTAGCTACTCTCCTTCTGAGAGCACATAATATGCTAATTAATTTTGTTAGGATTAATTCTGAAATTTTGCTAAAAGCGCATTTTTACAACAATCCAAAAAGAAAGTTTTACTTGATTCTATTTTGTTTCTATGTTGGGATTAAACCTTTGCTTAGCATTTCCTTTGTCAATCATTTTACTTGATTCTAGTTCTATGTCTTCATTAAAGGCTAGTCTTCTGTACATGAAGCATTAAACCTTTGCTTAGCATTTTCTTCGTCGATCTCGACACACTTGAGTGTACCTTTGCTTCGTGCCAATCCTCCACCAAGACGAAGCAAATGGTACACTCCAAAGATGTCGAGCTCGATGAAGTAGGCTCGGGCAAAGATTTGTATCACTAGTTTCTATCTATACAAAGATCACAAGAGAAGCTGGTGGATTAAGGAGTGTTAGAATAAAAGCTGGTGGATTAAGGAGTGTTAGGAATGTTAGTAGTCTCAGATGAGCTCATTCAACTTTTCATTTGCCATCTTGATCTCTATAGTCAACCAACTGTATTTCTTCCCGAGATTAATTGTTTCATATTTATGCTGGAATTAATTATGATTATTTGCTAATATTGCACATGTTGAGCATATTATTAAGTTTAAATGTATATGTTAATTTGGGACACTTGCAATAAATTTTATTGCATATGTAACTTATATATATAGCAAGTAAGCGAGATGGCAGAGGCACCGTTTCGCCGCCGTCACCACCGCGCCACAGATGGAAGAGGCGCCGACGAGGCCGCCAACACCGACGCCAGAGATGGAAGAGGCGCCGACGAGGCCGCCGTCACCGTCGATGATAATGACATGGAAGCGAGATGGCAGAGGACAATCAAAAATGCCTTTGGGCCGATGGTCATCACGGAGGTCAAGGTTTTGGGGTCCCTCCGAGTCCCAAGAGATCAAGTAGATTCTCGACCATCTGCGGGATACTTGAAGGAACGGGTCCCCATCACCACACCAAGGTGGAAGGACTCGACGAAAAGAAGCGAAGGCGTCTTTGTGGGACAGAACTTTCAGAGAAGTTCACTATTCCGTAGCGGACGTGGCACGCGCGGCGACGGACGGCGATGCTCACAATGGATAAATCGTGGAGGACCTTCAAGAGCATTCTTGTCACGGCACGTGAACACGGGTTAGACGCCTTCGACAAAGATAGATTCTTGACGCGGAAGCATGGGACACCTTTGTGGCTATGAAAACGACGGCCGAATTTAGGAGCAAAGTGCGGCGCACAAAGCTCTCAGACACTAAACACTCACCCGCACAAACTCGGCACCGCTGGCACGCGGTAAATACGAGGAATGGGCAATGGATGAGCGAGAACCCGCTTCGATGTCACAGCACAGCGCTCCCTAAGCTGGTTAAAAGCGAGGGCAAAGTCTCGTCTTGGGCAGCATCTCTTTCACAAATCCGCATACCAGAAGTGTCCCAACATGTGGTAAATATGTCGAACTACCTAGTTAATAAGTCCATAACTTCATAGTGTCTATAATAACATGATGACCTCTTGCGGCGTGACTTGATCGCCTAAGCTTCCCAAGGCTCCTTCCATGCGATAGGAGAAGGATATACTATCTACGGCATTGGGAAACAAGGAGCACCTGGTCGCACGCGAGGCCTTGGGGTTAACGTGCCTTGGAGTCATGGATTTGCGGACGACTCATCGCGACGATAGGAGTAGGAAGAGATCCAAGGCCGAGCACCACTAATCGGTTGGTACAGATGATTACTAACAAATTTGAAGAAAAGATAGCAAGATTGCAGGGTCAAATGGAGATACTCCTGAGCCAGCGGTCGCAAGCCGTCCCCGTTAATTCGGGAGGCAGTCCTCCTCGACGTCGGAGTAGCGTCGCGTCCGAGCATAATTCTGAACATGACGACGTCCGATTACCGATAGACGACATCCGATTACCAATAGACGACATCAAGGTAACGTACATCTAAGGAATGCACCAAAGATAGACCTATAGGATGCCTTAGCTAATTGCGTATCGTTTTATAGGAGCCGACGCCGTGCAAGCTCCAAGTGAGGATGGATGGGTCCCTTTGTATTGAGGCTGCGCAGGGGATGGTGTATCCATACGAGGAAGGGGCAGTGCAGCACGGTGCCCAGCTGGCGCAGGGTTATGCCAAGGTCCAGGTGGATATGGTACATATCAATTTCCGAGCCATCCCGCTGAAGATTCGCCCGAACGAAGAGATCATAACACTAGGGATGTCGCCCACTCTTTTATCCAATGGCCCAAGAACAACATCGCCTCGACCCAAAGAAGGCCGCGATCCGACACAACCATTCCTCTCCAACGGGACCTCGATGACTCCACCTCATGTTTCGCCTCAGAAGGCCACCTCTTCGATTCCCGTGGAGAAGACGCCGAAGGAACAGACAAAAGCGTGCCGACGATCGGTTCCCGAGTCGTCTCACAAAAAACGCCGCCAATCGCTAAGGCCAAATCGAAATCAACGAACGCATAAAGCGCCTCCCAAGTCCGAAGTCCGGAAGTCCGCGATACGGGAACTACATCATCGGAAAACCGCAGTTCGACGCAGATAATGCACTTTGGATATACTTGTTAGGCTTTGCATGCCCGGTACTTGGACAAGACCCAAAAGAAGGGTGCAACATCGAATCACCGCCGACACGAGGACAAGCATTTCTTCAACGGACGAGGTACTTGCCGTCGTGGGCTTCAACGACTTATATGAACTATTCAACCTCGCTGGCCTCGACGCCTCGCTTCTACGATGTTGGACAATCGTAAGCGCGCATAATCAAGTTCTACATTCATGTAATACCGATAAATATCACAATTCATTGCTTATGTATAGATACATCTTTGAAAAATGTCCGGAATGGAAAGAACCGTGGGTTTCTCGACCCACATGTGATATCACCGCAAACCATCCAAGAAGACTCATCCTTCGCCGAGAAATACATAACGAGGTCATTGCTTCATCGATTTAACATGAAGTACATAGTGGTGCCCTACAACCAGGGTAAGTATCACTACTTGCTATACAAATTTTATTTGTACTTTATACGCAAAGACTAACTTAGGTTTAATGACTATAGTGACATACATGAGTAGGTACCATCGATCCTTTTAGTTATTATACCCAAGAGGAACCATGTGATATACCTTGATTCCCTAAACCGCAACAAGCACGACTTCAGCATTCTAAGAGGAATACTCGAGAGGTATGCTCATTTCCTCCTTACATAACTCTATTGTAGTCTTCATTCGTTTGAAATGGCCGAGGATAACTTTTTGGAATCATGTAGGTCATTCATCAATTATGTTACCAACAAAGGAATATACAATGGAAAGAGCGCCCAACTAACACACAGGATGGATTTTTCGGTACGCGCTACAACACGATAATCCTATATCATACTTCATAATAACGCGTCTCGAACTGACTATACCTATATATGTAATTCTATTTTTTGCAAAGGCCGCCAAAGAAAAAGATGATGAGTTATGTGCAATCTACGCTCGCTATCATATGCGCCTAATCCTTAGAGCTAGGAAGAAGGATCCTGAGGTTTGTCAGTCTCGAAATAATTATTTCCTAATTATAAATTTAAATATATATAGCTTACCACTTTACTCTTGGTAGCGACAGGTCCTGGATTTACAATGTGATTCACTCGTTGCGGAAGAGATCAAGGACACCCGAGGGAAGCTTTGCACCTTTATCAACACAGAAATCATTAACGAGAATGGAGAGTTTCACTCCGTCGCCAACCGAGAGCATCACCCCGTCGACACCTCTCAACGTAAATAATTGTAATCCAGTTGTAACTATAGCGACAATACTTGAACAAATGCAATCTTTTGTAATTTATTTTGAGTAATGATCACTTTGAGTTGTCAACAATTGATTATCTCTAATGAATCTGTTTTTGTGCATGCTTGAATCTGTTTTTGTGCATGCTTGTTTTCAGAGGGCATGGCTAGCAATTCCCGAGGCTAGCCGAAAAACAAAGAAAATTGTGGTCGGGGTTTGAGCTATCACAAACGGTTTTTGTTAAAACCGCTCAGGAAAACAAGTATCACGCATGTTTTACTAAAACCGCTCGTGATAATGAAATATCACTGCATCGTTATAAAACAAACCGCTCAGGATCCGCGAATATCACGCAGCGGTTCTTAACAAAAGCCGCTCGTGATATTCACAAATCACGACGGTTTTTTTAGAACCGCTCGTGATATTCCCATATCACAGCGGTTTTTAGTCCAAACATGCTCGTGATATTAGCCTTCATGCACGGTTTTTTAGTAAAACCGTCTGTGATATTGCGTATCACAGATAGTTTTTACCATCTGTGATATTGGCCTGTTATCACAGACCAACAAACATAGACGATTTGGAAACCGTCTGTGATGACGGTTCCGAACCGTCTGTGATGTGGCTTCCTGTAGTAGTGATGAGACATGTGTGCTCATATATCCTTTGAGTATATATAACTTGTGTAGTTATATATATTCATATGAGTATATACAACTTGTGTAGTGCTTATATACTCATACCAATCTACATTCAATTATTTGCAATTGAAATGATTATCATCAATTACCAAAGAGAGAAAGATTGTGGTATCTTGTCCCACCATTATGAGTTAATGGTATGTTGTGGTAATTAATGATAATCATATTGTGGAACTAACATTTTCCATGAGTTGGATAAGGTGTTAGGTTCCATGATAATGAAGACTTGGGATGACATCATGTGAGGATTGTCATCAAGTCAAGAGGAGTTCCATCATGTGTTGGTGGAAGTCAAGTGAAGGAAATCATCGTGTGTCGATGATGTTCAAGAAGAGGAGATGATCATGAGTTGATCATCAAGTCAAGCGAAGGTCCATCATTTGTTGATGGAGGCCAAGTGAAGAGTGCATCATGTGTTGATGCATATCAAGACTCAGGATAGAGGATGTCATCATGTGTTGATGAGCATCAAGTCAAGATCCCAAAGCAAAGCTTCATCATGTGTTGATGAAGGTCAAGTGAAGAACTCATCATGTGTTGATGAGTATTCAAGTCAAGGACCCGGACTTGAAGTGAAGATGTGCATCATCAAGCTTCAAGTGGTTGCGCAAGGCAAAGGTATGACTAACTAGGGCTAAGGATGTGTTCCTAGTCTTTTACCAGTCTCGGTGTTTGGTTGGGAGACCGGATTGCTAGTATAGGTTGCCGTATTATTAAGAGGGGTCTTTGACTAGTAGCTTGAGTTAGTCATGTGTTGATAGCTCATTGTGTTTGCTCTAGCTCACCTTAACATGTTGTCAATATTTGCGAATGTGTTTTGCAAATAGTTGTGGCTCATGGATAATCCTTGTAGCATGTGACTTTGGTTTGCGAATGTGTTTTGCAAACGGTGTAAGTCCATGGACCTTATTCTTTATAGTGTGATTCTATAAGTTGGCAAATGTGTTTTGCAACTTGTTGAGAATCTCTCATGAATCCTTCTTTGCATCGCGCGTCAATTTGGTGGCAAATGTGTTTTGCAAACTGAGTTGAAGTGGAGTGCAATTTGTGGTGTGATTCTAAAAGTTGCCAAATGTGTTTTGTAACTTGTTGAGAATCTTGCTTTTGAACCCTTGTTTGTATCACTTGTCAATTGTTAAATGTGTTTTGCAATTAAATTTGTTTTGGATGCAAAGTGCTATTTTCTCAGGGAAATCGGTTGTACCGACGTGTTATGGGCGGTATGATCGCGCTGTGGTTCAACCTGTTTTTGGTGTGGTATGACCGCACATCGGTTGATCCGATTTCTTTGTGGCGATACTAATTTTCCAGAACCGATGTTTTTGGGACTTAGCCGCATTTGTTGCTCCTTTGTGGAGCGGTATGACCGTAGGCTTTTGGACGGTTATACCAGGTGGCGCGGTACGACCGGGTCTTGGTTGGCGGTATGACCGGACGAGGTCCAACGGCTAGTTTTTATAGCCGTTGGAGCCTGGGCAGTACGACCGCATGTGCTGATTTTTCAGCAGACTTTTTCACAACGGCTAGTTTTTGTGTATGGGCTATAAATACCCACCTTGGCCGTGTGTGGGGGAGTTGTTGGTGCCATTATACACTTCCTTGAGCTAAGAGCAAGCCCTCTACTTTATGCATGTGTTGCACTTGTTGAGCTTTGAGAGGCAAATCCTAGTGCATGTGTTGCATTAGGTGGTGGATTTAGTATCCATTGAGGTTAGACACTTGATTGGTTTAAGTGAGGGTCGTAGACCTATTACTCTTGGTGTTTGCCGACACCTAGACGGCGTGGTGGCGTCGTGCGTCGGTGATCTTCTCAAAGAAGCTTGTGAGAAGACCCAAGCGGTTTGTGAGTGGTGTGGTGCTCACCATCTCCAGAGTGGAGGAAAGAGCAACCCTAGTGGAGCGAGGTGTTGGTTCAGTTTGGAACCGGTCCAAGTGGTTGGACTTACCTCGGAGGCGGGTGCTCAATTCGTGGAGCCGGTCCAATTAGTTTGGGCTTACCTCAACGTGGATTAGGGGAGACCGGCAAGTCTCCGAACACCACGGTAAAACATCGCCGTGTCAATTGTGGTTTGCATTCTTGTGATTTACATTGTGCAATTTATATTCCTTGTATTAAATTGTTTATTCATTGTGGATGAATGCTTGTCTAGCTTTGAGCTATTTACATTGATTAAATTGAATAGCTTACAAGTCTTTGCTTAATTGTTATTTATCAATAGACTTGTTTTGTTGGTGTACTTAGTTGAACCTAGTTGTTTTAGGCTTTAATTGTGAAAACCGTATTTGTATTAGCTTCCGCATTATAAATCGGTTTTAGCCAAAGAAATTTTAAAACGTCTATTCACCCCCCCTCTAGTCGGCCTCCTCGATCTTACACTAGGGCGCCTAGAGAATGCACCTTGTGCCTCCACGATACAAAGGCTAATGAGTACATTCGTATGTACTCAAAGTCTTCGTGATCATCGTGGAAGAAAAGCTAGTTCTACGTAACGGTCACTAAAAAAGACATCATTTACTATACTGGTAAGAAGGCCGTCGAGAATCCAGAGTGGCGCTCCTCCGTGAAGAAGGAGGGAAAGGTGGGGAGATGGGTTGAAACCATCTAACACCTTAGTGTTAGGAGTTTGACCTCCTGGCATGCAGTAAGGGATTTCTTCATGCATCGGATTAGCCCCCTGAAGTCCCGAGCATATTCGATGCTCTGGTATATTGGTCGTGACGACGCGACCAAAGATTCCAAGGAGGGTAAGTCCTGAAAGATTCCAACTAGTTTGCTTATCTTGGCTGATTACTTTTGTGATTCTAAATTCTCTTATTTATTCTTGCAGCGCTTTCTCCTGATGAGATTAGAAGCCAGATAAAAATGATCTGCGCCGAAGAGCCTCGCTATAAGGCTGATTCCCCCCAAATTTTAGCGGTTGTTTCCGCAAAAGAGAAGGCTGGGAGACTAAAGGTAAAAATATCAACCACCTTTTATCTTTTGTATGTTTTTCGATCAGTTTACCGTAAATCATCTTTGATGCGTAGTCAGTCGGATTGAGGATTAATGAGGCCACCAAAAATTATGAGCCGATTGACGCTCCGACCAGTCCTACGACCACCCGAGATGGTGGTCTTATAGTGGTAGGTAACTGAACAGAAATGTATGTTATAGATGAAGGATTTTCATCACCTAACTAACTTTGATTGTTAATTAGATGGTTTTCGTGGACTCCAATGTGGCCGTTGACAACCTATCAGTTGCTAATAAAGTAACTGTTCTGGAGGTCGACGAATCCATACCTTCCGACCCGATGGTCAGGGATCTTGTTCTCAGTCAACTAGTCGAGAATATTTCTTCTGACCTCTAGTCGGAGGACGTGAGGCGTCTAACCAGCCCTACCGGTTCAGGACCGAAGAAGTTGGTCGAACAGAAGAAAAGGAAGGCGAGCGCGACAGACTTTGCTTCAACGCGCTTCAAACTAAAGACCAATAAAACGACCAAGCACGTATACATGAAAGAAGGATGTATGTAAGTACTTACCTCTGGTGTTTTTAGAGTCATGAGCTTTTTTTTTCTTTCGTTGTAGATCCTCTAGTATTCCAGCCGATTTCAACCAGGGCACCCCTCGGGAGAAAGCTCCTGAGGAGAAAGAGGTCGAACCAGCCCCCGAGCAAGTGGCAGCGCCACCGCCTGCTCAGGAACTCATGGTGGTCCAACCCCACCTGCAGAGGTGGTGGTTCTTGAGGAATCTTAGTAGGTTCCAACCCCTGTTGGAAATTCTCCTCTTCGAGTCGCTTTTCCTCATCGCCTCTGGATCTTCAATGATGAAGATTTTAATGAAGCTTGGGGAAGAATTTCAGACCGTCAAGAAGAGACGAGTCCCGACTCTATTTTTGCCGAATATAACAATATGGCAATTTAGTTAAGCTTCTATGACCACTTTTAATAGCTTTTTCCTTAAAAAATGCTTAAAGGGGTTTGCTATTTTTTTAGCATTTGGTGGAAAACTTCACTGTGGTCGGAGGACTGATCCAGCGAATAAAGCTCTAGGAGAAAAAGAACTCTGAATTAGAAAGTAATTACCCTCTTGGTGTCTTCTTCTCTCCTTCTTTACCATTGTCTCTTTTTCTATTAACCAATTTCTCTCTTTATCGTGTTTGATAGATTTGGAGAAACTTAAAGAAAAAGTTATGACTAAGGAAGCCATAATTACCAAGCTCGAAGAAAAATGCCAAAACAAGGACCGGTCGATCGAATACGTGATGACCAGGCATAAGGAAGTCCTTGAGACTATTAAGAAGAAGAGCGAAGGTAACAAGTCGTAGACTCAACTAGTGTGCTTCCTTTTTCTTGTCGTATGTACTCATTCTTTGGTTTACTCATGTAGAGCAAACTCAAGTATTTAAGAGAACAAAAAAAGCTCTTGAGTTCGAGCACGGTAAGGAGGCAGCCTTTGGACAAAATCTTGAAGAGAAGGTCAAACCTTTCAACAAGATGCTCTTCGATATCGGATCGGGAACTCAACTACCCAACTTAGGAGATCCCATGGAAAATATCAACTACCTTGACCAACAACTCGAAGACCTCAGGAGTGTGCTTAAGACTACTCGGGAAAATCATGCACAGACTTTGTTTGAAGATGTCAAAAATAGAGTCAGTTTTGCTTTGGCAAAGCTGAAGGCCTCTGACCCCACCATAAATCTCCAAGCTATTAAGGAAGATTTCAACTGCTCAGAAAATAAAGCAACTAAACTTTTCGAGGAAATGGCAGCTCTCGGAAATAAGGTTGTAGAGGAAATGGAGGTCGGGTCTCCAACGCACAGTGACCAATCTGGTGGCTCCGAGAAGTAGATGATTGTAATATTTAGATTTTTATAAATAAAACTTACCTTTTATCATCAATGAAGTAATTGTTTTGTCTTCTTAAATTCACTGAGCACTCATATATTTCCTAGCCCCCGATTGCTTGTATTAGTAGAAGTACTTTACTAAAGAAGCAGTAGACCAAGAAAATGGGCAATAGCTATGACCACGGTACAAAGTATATGCTGATTATGTTATAGAAATAATGTAAGTATCACTAGGAAATCAATGTGGTCAGAACCAGCGTATGACTTCGACCAGTTTTAGATCTTTTCTATAATCAAAATATTGTGCAGTACCTTGTGTTGTTGGAAGATGTATAAGACTTGTACTGATGATAAGGAATCATGCAAAAATGTATGCAAAAATGACAAGTGAACTCGTTTATATATATTATCCAAAACTAGTTATAAGGGTTGTTAAGAACTAGAGACTAACAAAAACACTTCGTGAAACGCGCTCTTGCTCAAGTTCCGACTGGCAGCAAGGATCGTAAGAAAAGGACCGTTGCTAGGAAGCTCCTTCTAGTGGGCAGGACCACGTGCGGAGAAGGAGAGACTTCGATTAGGAGGCTTTCCGTGTCTTGACCAGTAGCCAAAACAAGAGTAGAACAGAATGTTGAAGGTAAGAAATGTATTCTACAAAATCTTAAGCATGTAAAATACTATATGTAGTTGCCTGTGTGATGCTTCTTTTACTCGTATATTTCTTTAAGAAAAGAGTATTGGTCGTGCATGAGAACCATTGACTGAATGGTCACGACTAGAACCCTTACGGTATTTGACTTATATGTCGTAGCCATAGATTAATAGAGATCCTTAAAAAAGGATATCAGAGAGAATTTGGTCTTCTCCAACCAATTAGACAACAATAATATGCAAACCAGATTATGAGACAGTCATATAAACAATATCATTCGTCGGAAAGGAAAGGAAATGCATCTTTATTAAAAAAATTGAGAAGAAAATGAAAATACATTTACGCAAAGAACTTATGCAATTAGTCAATATTCCAAGAGTTTGACAAAACACGTCCGTCTGATATAGCTAGTCATACCGAACCAGGTCTGGTGACTTCGACCACAGTGTATGGACCTTCCTATTTGGGAGAAAGTTTATTGTGATTAGCCTAGTTTTGAATCTTTCATAGAACCAGATCACCTCTGACTAGATCATGAGGTTGCACCTTCACGATCGTGGTACCTTCAGATGGCTTATTGGTAAACCGCCAATCGTATGAGGGCTTGGTTTCGTCGTTCTTCAAGGAAATTGATGTCGTCGAGTCTTTGTGGTACTTGATCATTCTCATTGAAACAATCAGTTCGAGCAGAGTCTATTTTCAGTTCTGGAGGAAGCATGGCTTCAGCACCGTAAACCAGAAATAATGCCATCTCACTGGTCGCACGACTGGTCGTGGTTCGAACGACCCATAATACAGAGGAAAGTTCTTAAACCCAAGCTCTTGAACGTTTGGTTAACTGGTCTAACACTCGGCGTTTCACCCCTTGCATTATGATACCGTTGGCTCGCTCGACTACTCTATTGCTCTGTGGATGAGCGACAGAAGTAAAATGTATCTTGATACCTAGATCCTCGCAAAATTCTTGAAAATTTCCACTAGAGAATTGGGTACCGTTATCTATAATTATACGACTGGGTATACCAAATCGTATGATCACATTTTTTGTGAGGAACCTCTTAGCAGCTTCAGTTATTGTTTTAAAAACTAGCTCGGCTTCTATCCATTTTGTAAACGTGTCAATCATGACGAAAAGGAATTCAAAGCCCTTGGGTGCTCTTGGGAAAGGTCCCAGAATGTCTAATCCCCAGGTTGCAAAAGGCCAAGAAAGAGGTATGGTTTGTAAAGCTTGTGCCAGCTGATGTACCTATCGACTATGAAATTGACATTGTACGCACTTCATCACGAGCTCTTTTGCATCATGAAGGCCAGTTGACCAGTAGTATCCTTACCTGAAGGCTTTACCTACTAGTGTTCTGTAGGAATGATGTGCTCCACAGACTCATCCATGAATGTCGGATAGCAACTTAATTACATCCGTTTGAGATATGCATCTCATCAACACTTCGTGAGATCCTCGTTTATATAAGGTACTTTCGATCAGAGCGTATGATTTGGCTTTTTGAGCTATACGATCAGTCTCTACATCATCTTTAGGAATAATGTCATGCTGAAGATAATTGTAGATCTACATCATCCAATCTCTACCGTGATCATGCTGTACGATCTGTGGAGTATCCATGTTTGTATGATCGACTTGTACAACGTCTAGTGGAACATCTATGTCCTTAGAATGCTTGACTACCGAGGGTGAATCGAGTTGCTCGAAAAAAACTCCTCGTGGGACAGGAGACTTTGTGGAGGCCATGCGTGCCAACTGGTCTGTCAGAAAGTTTTTCTTTATAGGAATGTGTTGCATCTGGAAACTAAATAAGTGCTTTTTGAGTTTCCGTACTTTTGCCAGATAAGATGGCATCTTGGTACTTGAGCATTGATACTCTTTCTTGACTTGATTCGCTACTAGTTCAGAATCGCCTTTCACTAGTAATTCAGGAATCCTTGCGCATGAGTCGCCTGAGTCCCGCGATAGAATCATCATATTCTGCCACATTGTTTGTAGCAGAAAAGTTTAGCTGGATGGCGTACTTGATGTATTCGCCAGTAGGGGATATCAAGACAACTCCAGCCCCTAAGCCTTTGAGCATCAAGGAATCGTCAAAGTACATTATCCACTCATCATGGTGTTCGTACTCGGGCCCTTGGGTGGGTTCAGGGTTTGTCTATTCGGCAATGAATTCAACTATTGCTTGGGACTTGATTGCTGTTCGTGAGATGAAATAGAGGTCGAACGCCCCAAGCTCGACTGTCCATTTTGCTATTCATCCTAATGATTCCCTGTTTCCAAGGACTTGACCTAGAGGATATCCAGTTGGTACGACCACTTTGTGGGCCTAAAAGTAATACCTTAGTTTCCTTGAAGCCATAAGGAGACTATAGAGCAACTTTTGTACCTGTGGGTATCTTTCCTTTTGTCCATGTAAGACTTCGCTTACGTAATATACCGGTCATTGGATGTTGTCACGTTCTACGACTAGTACACCACTGACTGTTTGCGACGTTGCAGCTACGTAAATCAGCAATGTTTCTCCCGATCTCAGAGAAACTAACTCGCAAGGTACTTCTTAAGTTTTTCAAAGGCATCGTCTGGCTCTTTAGTCTACTCGAAACTTCTGTGTTTCCCAAGAAGTTTGAAGAAAGGCAATCCTTTTTCTCCTAACCGCGCTATGAAACGACTTAGCGCTGCCATACAATCGGTTAGTTTTTGGACTTCTTTCTTTGTGGTCGGATGGTGCATCTGATCGATGGCTGATATTTTTGTTGGGTTTGCTTCAATCCCTCTAGCCGAAACTAGGAACCCAAGGAGCTTTCCAGAAGAAACTCCGCACACACACATCTCTGGATTTAACTTAAGGTTATGCCTTCTTAATTTGTTGAAAGTCTCGTGAAGGTCAGAAATATGGTCGCCAGCGTTAATGTTTTTCACGACCAAGTCATCAATGTGGGCTTCTAGATTTCGACCTATCTGAGGATTAAATGTTTTCTGCATCAACCTTTGAAAGGTTGCACTAGCGTTTTTGAGACCAAATAGCATCTTAACATAGTAGTAAGTGCCATATGGAGTGATGAAGGAAGTTTTCTCTTCATCGTCTTTACTCATATTAATCTGGTGGTACCCTGAGTATGCTTCTAAAAAACTTAACAACTCACACACCTAGAAGTAGAGTCTACAAGTTGATCAATGCGTGGAAGGGGAAAGTCATCCTTTGGACAAGCTTTATTAAGATCTATAAAGTCAATACACATTCGCCATTTCCCATTGCTTTTTTTAACCATTACAGGGTTGGCGAGCCACTCTGGGTGGTCGACTTCACGAATAAACCCAGTCTTGAGGAGCTTGTCGATCTCTGACTGGATTGCCTCGTTCCTATCAGGTGCGAAATGTCTTAACTTCTGCTTGACCGGTTTCTTGTTAGGCTAGAGAGCAAGCCTATGCTCAATCACCTCCCTGGGGATTCCGGGCATGTTGTACGCCTGCTAGATGAATATGTCCTAATTTGCTCAGAGGAAGGAGATGAGAGACTCTTCCTATTTGAGGTTGAGTCCTGCCCCGACCAATACCTTTTTGGCAGACGCATTAGCATTTCTTGACCCAAATGATTGACGCTTTCCAAAGGAGCGCTTTTGCCAAGTGGTACCTTCTTGGTTTGGTCAGAAGGTTTTGGCGCCATCTTTGGCCTCGAATGCTTGACCTGCATAGTAGGCGGATTAGTTTCCCTGGTCTGAAGTTCATCGACCAGTTCTAAGGACTTCCGATCACATGCATAAGTCATTTTTCTATCTCCATGAACCGTGATGACTCCTTTCGGTTTTGGCATTTTTAAACTCCGATAACCGTAATGCGTGGCTATCAAGAATTTTGCTAAAGCCGGACGACTGAGGATTCCATTGTATGCAGTTTCGAAATCCACCACATCAAATGGAACCTTTTCTGTTTGGAAGTTGTCGGGTCTTTCGAACGTAACCGGTAGGGACAGCTGTCCTATCGGTTTAGCGATAGAACTAGGAACTATACCATAGAAGGCATATTTCACAGGTTTTACCTTGGACTTGGGAATCTGCATCTCTTCCAATGCTCCCGTAAATAAAATATTTAAAGAGCTACCTCTATCTACTAAGACTCGGTTAACTTTACGGTTGTTAATAGTAAGTTCAACTACGATGGAAAACCTACCTAGTCGAGACGACAGGATGGGGCAGTCTTCTTTGCTGAAGGAGATTACAGTTTCCAACCACCTAGATTGCTTGACGGTAATTAGAGACTCGGCATGGTTGACCTCCCGCTCCACGGCCTTCAGATGACGTTTTGATTCGTACGAGGAGGATCCTCCAAAGATCATATCCACTATGTGCTGCGACTCCTAGTATTCCATCTCTTTGTCGCCATCTTTGTCCTTCTTGGAGCTTGGTTCTCTGAGTTCTATTATGGAGGGAAAAGGTCCTTTACTTGAGTAGTAATCCTCCAGTTTATTTTGCCAAGCCCGGCAGTTGTGCAAATCATGCCTTGTTGCCTGGTGAAGTGGACACCACTTCTTACTTTTCTTAAAGTCACTGGGCGGAGCCTTAAGTTTGTTCCAATCAGTGAAATCTTTCTTGCCATTGGTAAACTTTTCTGGAATCACAAGGATTTTTTTGTTGTCGGGCTTGCGATTCTTCTTATTCTTGAGAGACGTTTTGTTTTTCTTCTCTTACTTCTCCAGACTTGACTGGGGATTTTTATCTTTTGGATCAGCAGCTTCATACCATTCGGCCGCTTTACTAGCGGCTGCATACTTGTTTGCCATGTCGAAAACTTTGACGATCGTTCGTGGAGTATTTTTTTCAATATCCTCCGTAAACCGGTGATTCCTCAGCCCTGCTTTAAAAGCCTAAATGACAGAAGGCTCTACGGTCTCTGGGATAGAGTTTCAAACCTGATTGAATCTCTTGATATATTGTTGAAGAGTTTCATTGTTTTTCTGCTTCATCTGATGAAGATCATCCTCCTTCCTAGGACGGTCGTACGTCCCTTGAAAGTTGGCGATCAGAGTATCACAGAGCTGCTCCCAAGTGTAGATAGATCTAACTGGTAGGTTAAGCAACCACAATCGGGCAGACCCTTCAAGGACCGTGGGTAAGTAATTTACCATCACGTTGTAATTACCACCAGCAATCTTGATGGTAGTAGAATAAATTTGAAGAAATTCCAATGGGTTCTGAGTCCCATTGAACTTCTCTATATTGGCTGGTCGGATCCTGTCTGGCCAACGAATAGCTTGGAGACCTGCCGAAAACGCTTGGCAGCCCGTAATGGAGTCGTGGCGCCTTCTTTGAAAAGGAGCCGGATTATAGTCAGTCGGGGATTGGTTCTTCAGATTTGCATATCTAGGATCCGGTGTCCCAACCCAATCGTGGACGTTATGATAATGTCTTTGACCACCTGCTTGGTTCAGATGATGCCTGAGATCGCCTGAATCAAATGGTCGTTCCTTTTGACGAGGAGGAGGAGTGGCTGCTATAAAGAGCCGTCTTCCCTCATGATTCCCTAGTTAGAATCTATGAGGGGGTCTTGGTGTTGATCGATCCTCTGCTCGACCATGTTGTCCCCTACTGAGAGAGGAGCACTGGGACAAAGTCATCATGTGACTTTGCGAATTCCTTTGCTCCCTGTATATTTCTATACATTGCATGGTTTGTTGGAGGATCTCCGACACCTGACCTGCAAGCTGAACATAACTTGGAGTTCCTGCTAAAGCAGGGTCTGAATTATTCAGAATATCCTGAATTTTTTTGTAGGTTTTGTATCATTACCGAAGGTCGTGGAAGATTCCCGCTTGCAGTACGAGTTCGATGAATTGAGTTTTCCCTCGACCTCCCGGTCGGTCTTGCCTGATTCCTTACTTGCGGTGGGGTAGGAACAAATGAATTAACTGATGCACGTCCATCAGCTCGGTTGCCTTTGGTGGTTGGTGCTTGGGTGCCCGTACCATTTCCAGTTTTCTACTAGCAAGTGGTGGCGAGTTAACCCTGGAGGATTGTGCATGGCATCCGGATTGGTATCTTTGATTGTGTTAATTTCATGACTCCAACAATGATCTTCCAATGAACTCCCGTCGTAACTAAAGAAGAGCCTTCTAGTGCATCTACAAGGAGCCTCCACGATGGGGAGTGGTCGAAGATTACTACCTCTGGTGGACTTTGTGGTGGACTCAGGCTAGTTCGGCAAATTACCGATCGTATGCTAAGTTTCACCATGCCCACTTGGCCCACGATCGGTGATAACTTTATCAATATCCTTACCAGATGTCGGTTGGCCCCCGAAATACGTAGGAGCCATTAGCGAATACTAGTCGCCCATGAAAATATCGAGAGTACATGAACTCTCTGATTGCAGTGCTGGGCTTCCATTGCCGCTTTTGCCAGTCAGATCAATCGGACTTGTAGAAGTGTTCGAACATTCCGAACTAGTCAGAACGAGCGGTTCCTCTGAGAGCGCCATTGTTGGTGGTGATGTATCCTCATCCATCCAGTTGATTTCGCAACTCTCTGCGGCTGGCGAGCCGACGGCGGAGGAGGATGACGACATCCCGTTTTCTTCCATGGCGCAGATGCATGCGTTCATATCGAGGTTAGAGTAATCCGCTAGGTTGAACCAGTTTTCCTCATCCCAACTTCCAGCCATGTTCGCATGAGCGATGATGGGGCAAAGGAAGTGGATGAGGAATGCTTGAGTAAAGTAATCTTCAAGAACTCAACGCCTTCTACCCCACGGACGACGTCAGCTGTCAACGATCGAGTCGCCGATCTTACGAAATAAATAGAGAAAAATGGCAATGAGTTCTTGGGAGAGAATGGGACTGCTCTTTATTGCTGTGAACTGGCTATTACAGGGAGTGCCCTCGACAAGGTAGTGGACTAATCCTAATTACAATAAGCGTAATGCTTGCTATGCTGCTGAATCAAACTTGGAATATTAATCTAATGCCGATTGACGTGCTTTAATCTGATGTAGTCCGATCTAATCTGCTCCGTGCTCCATCTTTAAATAACCGTCGAAGAGGTGACAGTTGTTCCTAGAGAAGGCGCCTGTTGGAAGTGACGCGACTGGTCGGAGCGAGGCTTCGGCTGATGAAACATCAACCGTTCGACGGTTGAATGTCTGTGAGATACTTCAACCGTATGGTGGTTGTTGTCAGTGTCTTAGAACCATGAAACTTCGTGTGGTATGGAGAAAATATAACATGTGTTCTATTCATCACACGGTAAGGAATATACTTTGAGTTAGATCTGGATGCTAGTTTATTGCTTCTACGAGCAGTCATCTGGTCGAGGACTCGGTATAGGGCCTCATCCTACCAGGGTACCCATTATGTAACCTCTGGAATCCTTACGACCACAGGGGTCGTTAGCCTTAGGGTTATAACCATGAAGACATATGATCTTTTATTATGTATTAAAATAATACATAGAGATTTTAATCCTCGTCACTCTCTCTCTCTACGCTAGTGGGCCCCGGATGGTTAAGAGTTGATTAGTGCTAAGTAGCAGAGGTTAAGATCAATAAGTGAATGACGTGTGGGACCGGTGGATAAGTTAACAGAAATCTAATTTAAAATGTAATTAGAATATGAGTCTATTACATGTGGGACCGCCTCTATTTAATCACTAAAAACCCAGAGAATAAAACTATGAGTCACTGATAAGTAGGTCCAACATGTAAGTTAATAAAAATTGCAAAATGATAATAGTCGCTTTTAGTTCTGAGGAAAATACACTTTCTCTGTTGGAAAGCGTAAACCTCACTAAAGCTTAGAGGAAAATACACTTCCTCCGAGGGAAAACGTAAACCTCATAAAATACGTTGTCGACATCACCCTTTTCTAAATTTCTAGAATTTTCAAACCGAAGAAAATTAAAATGTTAATAACTTTTGCATATGAACTCCAAATTGAATGAATATTTTTTTTTATAAATTCTTCTAAAATCATTATTTACCTGAATATGCAAAAATATTTGGATTTTGTTGCTGTTGAAATTATTGTTCGATATTTAATTTGCTTTTGGCTCTTTTGATTAGCGTCAATTGTTCAAGCGAATTTTACAACGATCCTCCATCCTCGTATTCAAAGCAACCAGAGCAAGGCAAGCACCTCCTTTGACCATGTTGATCCTACTATTTTATCTATTGTACTTCTTTTTACAAAATCTATTATGCATGAGTGTATGTTTAATTAAAACCGCTATATTCAGGGATAACAGTAGTCGTAATCCTATTCGATGCATGAACCTCCTTGAAATATTGATATCCTTACTGGTTGTATCCATTAGGTTATGGTATAGATAATAGATGATGTCAAATTGAGAATTTTGAGTGCGAGTATTGCACAATTGCTTAGTCAAGCTATAGTCTTTACTAAAATTTGCTAAAAGGATGACATGATAAACATGAAATTGAGAGTTTTGAAATGATAGTCTAGAGGAGTTTACCTCTGTTATTTTGTATAAAAATAAAAATAAAAATAAAAAACTTATTTTGCGATGCGGGCAAGTTATATTATATTATTAGAAGTGTGAGTGGTGTATCTCATAAGTAGATAGGAGGAGATCCTCGCCCATGTTAACTAAGGACCGAACGCCAGCAAGTCCTATCTAAGCCTAAGCGTACAACCACATGTGCCGGTATGGGATGGCATTAGCTAATTAAGTCATTGAAACCAGCCTTACACGTTGGTAGGCCATAGTAGTGCGAGCATGACCTGTGTAGACATGTTCAAAGGGGCTCCCTTCACCAAAGCATTGGGAACAAAGCCTTCTAACATAACGGTGAGTGCCTCATTGAGAAAGGGGTGTACTCGGGTGAAGTGAGGGTGTTCATTCGCCGGGCTAGTGCAATGTTAGGACTAGACGATGTAAAGGCTTCGATACGTGCTCTAGACCGCTTAGCAAAGGTAGTGAGCGGTGTTATCGACGGATGCCGAACAAACTAGAGAATTCGTATGCTATGAATAAAGTTGTACACCTCCGTATAGTGTAAATCTATTTAAATAGTCGTGCTCGCAGTCATGAGCGTGCTTAGTGCAGTCTTAATGGGTATAGTCTTGGTTTTCATAAAAACAATTTTGTTGGTAAATGTTGGAAATGGTTTGTTGGTTTTATTTGAGTTGAGTGTCATGTCTATGGCTAAAAATAAGATATTGCTCGCAGCCAAAGAGGGTTGAGAGTTGTTTTTTATTCAATTACTTACTTGTTGTCCTTTATCTATTTATCTGCTCTTTAAATTCCTGTTGCAAAATACTACATATTGATATTGCAAATAAAATTTTCTTAATGCTGAAAACAACTTGTAGCATAGAGCCTCATCCCTTGTTAGCCTTGCATTTATACAAATTTTGCGATACACTACAAGTTTTGTTGAGTACACAATGTACTCAATCTTTCTTAAATTGTTGTTTAGAGTTAGAGGATGATCCTACGTCGGACGACGCCTTCTTTGCACCAGGAACCGGTGGGTTCGGTGACGGGTCTTTCTAGGACTTGTTTCTTGTCGGTTGCCTGATGGTTTGGATGGGCATACCGCTGGACCATTTTAGTTTATTTACCATGTTTCTTTCCGATGCACTCTGTTGTTACTTGAATTTTATTTGGCCGATTGGCTCTTGTAATATAAAGTTTGTAATCACTTAAGTTATGTAACATATTTGTTTTATTTTGTATGTATATATGTATGGATATGATTATTAATGTTGTGGATATGTATACTACCCACTGATCATGGAGCTAGTACAGTACACACACGAGGGCTTCAGGTATTCAATACCCGGGGTCTGACACTAAGAACCCCGACAACTTATTATGTTCAACGATTTTCTTCCATCAAAACTCGTACTTCAATTATGTTCATCATGTTGTAATTTCCTTCAAGCTTCTATTGTCATTTCTAATGTTTAAGATATCTTAAAAATCTAAAGAGTCTACAAGATACGTAAATATATTCTCAAGCATTTATATAAACCTTAAAATAAATCTAGCCACGCAAATGTACATGCTACTTTCCTTAAGGACGTAGTCACTAAGGGTTGTATTCTTGCTATCTTTCATTCGCTCCGCTACTAGTTCTCCTGGGCCAAGATTGATTTGAGTTAATACGCTCTTGTGATTTGCCTAAAAAAGAACCTTCCAATTTTTATTTTATTTTTATTTTTGGGGAGAGAGAGAGAGGAAAAGAGAACCTTCCTAGTTGGAAGTTCTTCTGCGCTATTCTTTTCGTTTAGTTTTTCGTAGAGGATGTTCAATTCTTTTCTAAGAGCTTTTCCCAAAAACAGGCCCATATGGGAGCCGAATGAAGCTCCCTAAGGGCTAAGGTGTAACTGCTGTCCGTATTTTCGGCCTACTGTAGTTTCTCAAGAAGTCAAAATGGCCCAAGGAACCCATCTGATCAGTTGGCCCTGTTTAACGAAATCACCAGAGACGAAGGATAATGTAGGCCAACATGGGCAGTGGCCCCCCCAACATTTTAGATTTTTTTTTGAACACCCTGTATCTATACTTAATATATATCTATACATATACACGTATACTTTCGATGATGTCTACGCTCACATGTGTTAGTGTATAAATATATATCTATACGCATGCATGTATAATCTCGGCGAATCAGATAACATAATTCACATGATGGTTACACTATATATTAAGTTGTAGGCACTAGCTGAGCTTAATTAGTGCAATTTAGATTGGGTGAGGACCCTTATTGCACTTTGCTAAACTCTAAGAAAATTATGCTATTAATATGCGCTCTCTATCGTATTCAGTTTGCAATTCTCTCGAGGCTAGCCCCCTCTATAATTTGTTTGAAGCTCCGTCACTGGAAATCACGCTAAGAAAAAAGGCCACACAACAAACGAGCCCCATGGAGCCGTGCAGGCACAGTACAGTACTACAGTAGTCCTCAAGACCGTACCCGTGCCGTCCGCCGTGCAGTGCCCGCCTGCGCCACACCGCGGCCGGCCCGCGCGCGCTCGACACGCCGCGGACGTACGAGCCCAGCCTGACGAGGCCTACGTGCGTAGCCAGTACTCGTATCATGCGTGTAAGCAGCTATAGCCGTATGTACACTGTAACCATACCGGTGCATGGATTCAGTCACCATGCATCAGCCCATCCTGGCGCGCACACGCAGTCCAACGCGTCCCATCTCACCTCACTGTCCACACCTCAACGCGTACGTGAACACGATGATGCGCATATGGTCCCGGCGGAACCGAAAGAGACGATGCCGTCCATCGATCGATCTCAACGCATGGCAGCAGGGCCAGTCCAGTCCATCCATTCTGAGCTGAGCTGAGCTTCTGCTGCCTGCGTGCTGCGGCCAATGCACCATCATTCGGGCTAGCTCAGCATGCAAAGTTGCGGACGTAATAATTGTCAGCGACGCATGCAGGGTGCAGGCTGATCCGTCTCCAGATGAGGTATGCATGTACATTTATGCATGTCTTGGTCTCCTCCCGTTCAGTGTTCAGAACCTCCACCACCACCATCTATCTCTGGATGCATCCATGCACATCTTTAATGATGCAGTGGTACACCGGTCGATCATATGTTTTTTTAATGAAACCGGCATAGGCTGCCCGTTATATTAATAAAGAAGGACGAAACAGACGCCGTGGAGTACAAAATATTAAAGAAAGGACATAATTACAAGGAATTGAAAAGCTCTAGACACTTAGCCCACGTGCGAAACCACGTTCTTCCCTCCTCTTTGATCGTCACTAGGAGATCTAAGGGCGCAGCGGCTTTGTTTTGGAATATTCTTGCATTGCGTTCCTTCCAGATGCCCCATAAAATGAGGATGATGGTCGTTCTCCTGGCTTTCCTGTCTAAGATATTTGTGTTAGGGGACCAGAGTGATTGTTGTAAATTATCATTCCCCAGCCAGTCCACCATTAGCTTCCATATTCTTCCGGAGAAACGACACTGCGCAAAGAGATGCATGGCCGATTCCGGGGTGTGTCTATAGAGGGGGCAAAAGGTTAGGTTTGGCCACCCCCTGGCTTCCAGTCTGTATGCGGTCCAGAGTTTGTTTTGTATTGCGAGCCAAGCAAAGAATTTGCACTTTTGGTGGGCATTTGTTCTCCAAATGTTTGCTTGGTAGTTTGTCTTGGTGGATCCCAAAAAGTGTAGGGCGTATGCAGATCTTGACAAGTAGGTTCCGTTTGTGGTTTGTTTCCAGGAAATCTCGTCCAAGATGCCTTGTGTCAAGTGGATTCGGTTGATTTTGGTCCAAAGTCCTACGAATTGTTGGATGTGAATAATCGTTAATCCCTACGTTAAGTTAATGGCTTGCACCCATCGTCCATTTCGAAGCGCCGAGGCCACGGTCTGGTTTTTCTATTTGGATAAGGCGAAAATTCTGGGGGCTGAGTTTCTGGGTGCCTCACCATTCAGCCAGGCCGAGTACCAGAATTTTGCCGTTCTGCCATCCCCCAAGGCTATGCTAGTTGCCGTCGCAAAAAGGTTTCGATCCAAGTCATCGTAGGGGACTTCCGTGCCGACCCAAGGTTTGTACTAAATCTTCCACTCCTGCCAGAGCCAACGAAGTCTGATTACCGAAGAGAATTGCGGGAGGCTTAGGATGCCTAGGCCACCTAGCTGGGTTGGGCGACACACTCTACCCCAGTTAATCTTGCATTTGGCGCCCGAAACATTGTCGTGACCAGCCTAGAGGAAGCGACGCCTGGTTTTGTCAATGGCGCGAAGGATCTCCTTAGGGGTCTTGAAATCCGTGAGGTAGAAATTGGGATCGAGGTGAGGACTGATTTAACTAGAGTGGCCCTCCCTGCTGTGGTCAGGAGGCGCCTCTGCCAGCCCACCAGCCTACCTGCCACTTTGTCGAGGAGCGGCTGATACTCCACTCTGCGTAGTCTTCTGTAGGTGAGCAGGTGTCCTATGTATTTAATTGGAAAGTTCGCTCGAATTGCTGGGAAGTCTTGAAGGACCAGGTCTAAGTCTAAGTGCTCACAGCTAATTGGAAGTACCATGCTTTTTTGGAAATTAGTGTGTAGACCTGAGACGTTTCCGAAATTGAGGATAATCTCTGTGGTAGTGTGGATTTCATTCGTGCTTGGGTTGATAAAAATTGCCGCGTCGTCCGCGTAGATGGAGGTTCTGAGTGTGGCTAAACGATCTCGCGTGCAAGCCTAGAACCCCAGTTCTGTTGCCATCTCGAGGAGTCTTTGGAAAGGATCGATGGCCAGAATGAAGAGGAAAGACGACAATGGGTCTCCTTGCCGCAGCCCTCTTCCATTGGTGATCGCCTTGCCGGGGGACTCTAGACGAAGCGGATCTTAGAAGGGCCGCCACCCAATTTGTCCATCTGTAAGGGAAGCCTTTTTTCCGAAGCAGGTCGAGGAGATAGTCCCAGCGGACTGTGTCGAAGGCCTTAGCAATATCTAGTTTGATAAAGAGCGTGGGGGTTTTGGAGCAGTGGAGTCTTCTTACCAAGTTTTGAACGTACATGAAGTTGTTGTGGATGCTCCTTGTCTTGATAAAGGCACTCTGGGCTTGAGAAACCAAGTCCTTTAGGAACGGCGCCACCCGTATCGCTAGTGTTTTCGAAATCCACTTCCCGAGGTCGTGGATGAAGTTGATGGGTCTAAAGTCTTGGACTTTATCTGCCCCCTCCTTTTTAGGAATTAGCGTAATGTTTGCTGTGTTGAGGAGATGCAGATGCGACGTGCGAAGCAAATGGAAACTATGGAAAACTGCCATGATGTCCCCCTTGATTATTGGCCAACAAGATTTGTAGAAATTTATGGTGAAACCCTCTGAACCCGGGGCTTTATCCCCCGGCAATTGTCCTAAGGCATTAAGGACTTCGGTTTCCGTGAAGGCCTCTTGTAGGCTGAGTAAATCTGTCGCTGGTAGGTTCAGGGCCTCCCAGTTCAGGTCTGTGGTATGGGTTACAGGCAGGGCCAGCATTTCTTCAAAATGTTGCTTGATAATGTCCTCGTTCTCTGTGTGCGAGGTCGCCCAGCTAGGTCCGTTTAGGAGCTTATGGATGTGGTTTTTGCACCTTCGGCCATTGACCTTAAGATGGAAGAACTTAGTGTTTGTGTTGCATTCTCTGAGGTTGGTTATTCTAGAGCTTTGGCGCTTCCTGGTACGCTCAATCACCGCCAGCCCCAGAACTCTCTTCTTTAGACTTGCTCTTAGTGCTGATTCTGGTGGAGATAGCATTCTGGAGTCTTGGGCCACGTCAAGCCGCAGGATCAGCTCTAAGGCCATGTGGAGGAAAAACTTAGGACAAGGAAAGAGATCTCTGCTCCAGGATTTAAGAGCAAAAGCAATGGAGAGAAGCTTGTGGTTTAGGCGATGCATTGGTTCTGTATATGGACACTAGGCCCACCAGGTTTTTTGAGTCGTCTCGAAGAAACCTGGCATCTTTATCCAAAAAATTTTGAAGCGGAAGATTCTTGGGCGACCAGGAGAGCTGTTACTAGAGAGCAATAGAGGACAGTGGTCGGAGATTGAGGAAGACAGCGCCCGCAAAAAGTGATTTTTGAAAAGGGTGTCCCAGCCTTCATTGTAGAAGACCCTGTCCAGCCTAACTAGGGTTGGTCGCTGGCGCTCATTGCTCCAAGTAAACTTTCTGTTCTATAGGTGGATCTCTTTGAGTTCGCAGTTGTTGAGAGTGGCGCGAAATTGGGCCATGCGTCGCGGGTTGATGTTGGAATTGTTTTTGTGTGCCACACGGTAAATGAGATTGAAATCACCCAAGACCAGCCAGTTGGTTCCTGGGGAAGGCTTTAAGGTATTGATTTCTTGTAGAAAGGCCTGCTTATCACTACTTCGGGAAGGGCTATACACTGTCATTAGACGAAAAGCTGAGTTGCACTCTTGTAAGGTCACAGTCGCCGAGAGGTTGAAAGCTGATTGTTGCACATTTGTGACGTCGATGCAGTCATTGTTCGAAAGGAGTAGGATTCCTCCCCTTGTACCCTCGGCAGGTTTGTGGGTGAAGCTTGGCAGGTTGTTTCCTCCTAGGTAATCAGCTATGCTTTGATCGACATAACTTAGCTTGGATTCCTGAAGGCAGGCTAGGTGGCATGTTGTGGAAGTAAGGGTCGCGTGCACCATCGCTCTCCTGGCTTGGGTGTTTAGGCCACACACGTTCCAACAAATTATGTTGATGTTTGGTCTGTTCATGCGAAGGTTGTACAGTCGCTGGGACTTGTAGCAGGGCAGCTGGGTGGGTTGGTCCCTGGGTGCACCTGAAGGCAGATCAGTGTCCTTGGAAAAGAGAGACAGCCACATGGAGGAAGGTGACCGGTGAGTATAGGCAATGTTTTGACCAATCAGCCATTCATCATTCCAGAGCTGCGCATTGAAGCAGCTGCCTCAGCCCTCAAACCAGACCAAGAATGTCCTCTAGATCGTCGGGCTATCCTAAAAACGAAGTAGTAACGCCAGAAATCAGTGCCAAAAGAGCAAAGATGATCGTTAGTACTTAGTACCATGCACAAAGATGAGGCCTTGTTGAAATGACTGAATCAGTGGTAAAACTATCAAGCCATGCAGAGTCACAGCTCACAAGCTAGCTAGGGTAGCTAGCGTTGTGTAACAGTCCGTTTTTGGATTGTAAAGAGTATTTGCTTTTGTCAGCTGGTTTCAATAACTTATTTCAACTTAAGTTGTATTTTCAAAATCTCTAACTTCTACCTCAAATTCAAAACCCTACTCTTGGGGCTCAGCCCACTTTCTCCCTCCCCCTTTGGGCTCAGCCCTATTCCTTTTGGGCTCAACCCACCTCTCCTCCGCTCTCTTGGCCCAGCCCAGCCTCCCCTGCCGGCCCAGCTCCCTCCTGCCCATTTTTCTTCACCATGCCACCAGGCGCTATAAGACTCTACGCCACAAGACGCACTGCGCTTGTGCCGCCATTGTCAGTGAGTGCCTGCACCTCTATCGCCACCGGCTCCTGGCCACCTGCTCCCTTGATTCCGACGCCCTCCGCTCATCGAATTTTGTCACCACTGCTCCCCACTACGTCGGCGCCCCATGCGCTCTGGCTGCGCCCTCATGCGCCTTGTCCCCGCCCGGCACTCTCTGTCGCCACCTGCTCCCACTGTCACCTTGACTCCAGTGACCTCCCCTACCTCGTCCCGTCTCGTCGACCGGACCACCCACCTGCTCCGGCCACGCTCGTTCTGCAGCGCCGTGATGCTAGCGCGCCATGGCCACACACCTGCTCCCCGTCCCGTCGCGCCACCAGCCCATGCCCACATCAACACGCGTGTGGTGCGCTTGTGCACGCGCGCCCATGTCGCCTTGTCTCGTCGCTTGGCCGCTCCCACCTGCCTGGGGCACACAAGTCGTCACCGCGCAGAGCTCCCCTGCCACCAGCTCCTCGGGATCATGCGCCACCCCGAGCTCCTCAACGGCTCTTTCTCCCTTCCCCAGCTATAAAAGGAGCTCTGAGCCTCCCCTTGCCTCCCCTCTTCTCCCTGCTCACTAAACCAGAGCTCCAAGTCAACCGTGTTGCCCCGCCGACGTCCCGCCGCTCTAGT
Source organism: Phyllostachys edulis (assembly GCA_036346405.1). Taxonomy (NCBI): domain Eukaryota; kingdom Viridiplantae; phylum Streptophyta; class Magnoliopsida; order Poales; family Poaceae; genus Phyllostachys; species Phyllostachys edulis. The sequence goes on from CM070561.1 coordinate 42,794,212, forward strand.
GGTTCCCTCTCCACACCCACTGTGTCACATTGTGTTCTAGAATCCCTTAAGGCTTTTCCCCAAGTTGATTTCTTGTTTGATCCGCATGAGCGCCTGAATTTTCCTACTTTCCTCCCCTCCTGCCGAATCCCCCTTTTTCGGCGGCATTCGAGCTCCTCACTGTCCTTCGTCATCTCCGACCATGAGCTTCCCCGCCGTTGTTCGCCGTCCTCCATCATCTCTGACTGTGAACTTTCCCACCGCTATTCGCCGTCCACCGACCTCCTTCGACCTCTCTCTCAGTCTTGGTAAGCCCCCTTCCCCATGACCTATTCCCCTTATTGTTCCTTTCGACCACGTCGCATAGTCGAACTTCTTTTGACCACGTCACGTAGTCGAAACCTCCTTTCGACCATGTCTACGACCAGGTCCATGACCAGATAGTGGCGTAGTCGAAACCCTTTTGGACCGCAAAATCAAAACCCTTTTCGACCACGTAGTCGATACCCCTTTGTTGACCAAAGACTGGTTATCAAGATTGCAGTGAGCAAGACTCAAAGCAAACAAGATCTAACCGAAAGCGATTGCTCAAAACCAAAATTTTAGAAGCTCCATTCTCCTCCATTATAACTCCAATTCTATTGTTTTTTGTTTCAAAATTTGTCTAAATTCAAGACCTTGCTAATGGCACTGGTCTTGTTTAATTTGGAGTTCATTTATTATTTTTTAGTATTTATTTGTTCTCTTTGCTTCTTTGATCTTTTCCGGTGCGTTCGTCTAAGTAGAGTTCGAAGAAGAAGGAGATCTCCATTTCAATCAAGCACAAGACTTGATGAGGACATCAAACCTAAGGATGCAACCACTGCTTCAACCCGCTGCACTGCATCCTCTACTTCAACAACATCTTCTCCGATAGAACTACTTTCGGCTCCTGCAATGTCATATTGCCCAATTGGATGGTGCTACGTCTACATGCCATTGTAACATCCCAAAGTTCTGTTACCAAAATAAAATTAATAAAGTTATTATTTTGTTGGATTTTCTGAAATTTGAAAGAGTTTGATTGCTTTATTTGAATTTCTGCAGTTTTAAAAGCTCAAAAATAAAATTTATTTAAGTTTTATTTGAGTAAAGTTAAAAAAATAAAAATTAAATTAATTTGGAGAATTTTCTGAAATTTTAAAAGCTTTTTCTTGAATATTTTAAAACCAAAATCATTTATTTGCAAAATTAAAAGCCAATTTAAAAGTGGAAATAATTTTATTTAAGTCCAGAATAATACTAGAGACTTCTGTGAATTTTCCTAGAATTTTTGGAACTTAATTACCATATTCTAAAGCCTAGTTGAATTAATCTGGTTATTTAAATTAGGAAATCAATTTAAAATCCTAATATGCTCTTGGGCCGAAAGTCTACAGTGTACCCAACCCTATTCTCTCCTCGCGGCCCACCTTGGCTCGCCAAACCACACCACCCACTCGCTCAAGACTTTTTTCTCCCGCCCGATCCCAATCTGACGGCACCCAAGCAACCACGCCACCCCACTCTCCGTGATCGTCGGATGAAAAATCCGATAGCTATGCGCTTTCTTCTCCCGCGCTCCTCTCGCCACCAGCGCTAACCGCCATTGTTGCATGAGTTGGAGCTCCAGCATGGCGCCTCAACCGCCTGTTTCTCTGGTGGATTCGCGTCGACTTCGACGCACGCATCGCCTCACCCCCACGCTCTCCCCTCTTCTCATACCGAAGCTTCGCCCGCGCCCGCAACCGCCGCCACGCCCTTGCACACGACCTCCACCCCTCTCCCTCCCCGACCCCTATAAAAGGGAGCACCGGGTGCGCACCGTCATCCTCGACCCGACGCCACCACCCACTCCTCCTCCCTCGCTCTCTGTTGGACGAATTTCGCGAATCCTTGCCGCCGGCCACAAGCCCTTTCTCCTTCGATTCCGGCGCCGACACCACCTCCGTGTCCTCGCCGTCACCACCATCGGCTTCACCGCAGCCTCGCGATCTCGGTGCGCACCTCGCCTTCGACCAGGGATCACCGGAGCTCGTCGCCACCGTCCACCCCACGCACGCCGCCGCCTTTTCTTCGCCGCCGGCCGCCTCCGTCCTCGTCTCGTCGAGTGGGTGAGAGCATCGAGGTCCCCGTTCCCTCCTCTGTCTTATGCACATCTCGCCGCCCGCCGCCACGCGCTGTAGCGCCGGCGACCATGGGTTCCCGTGCCGTCGCCGCCCGGCCACGTTAGCACCACCTCGTGCCACGCAAGCGCCACGTCGCCGTTTTTGCTGACATGGCGCACGGGTGGCACAAGCCTCACCACGTCACCACCACCCCACTGAGCCCAAAATTCTGTGGGCCTGGTCCATGTGGACCATGTGGACCATGTGTATGACACATGGGCCCACTTGTCAGAATTAGTTTAAATTCCAAATAAACTCAGGGCTGATGTCAGCATTGCGCAATAAACTAGATTTCCTTTAGAAAAATAATTCAGACAATGGATTAAATTGGAGATTTAGGCTTTAAATTTATAAAATTCATATCTTTTGATTCTTAACTCCAAATCAGGTGATTCCAATTTGTAAAATCTGATAAAATTAATATCTAGATAAATAAAATATAAATATTTGATTTGGAGTAGGTTTAAACTGTCTGTTTGAATTTAAAATAAATTAAACTACAAATTTAGGATTAAAATTGTAAAATTCATATCTTTTGAACCCTAATTCCAAATTGAATGATTCCAATTGCTAAAATCTTAGAAAATTATGTTCTAACTAAGTAAAATAAAATTATTTTATTTGGACTTAGTTTAATATATCTTTTGAATTTATTTGAATTTCAATTGATTTGTCGATTTTCACGTTTAGACTACTTATTTATTCCGGGAATTTGATTCTTCCAAGATTTAGAATTTCAAGACTTCAGCGAAGGCAAGTTACACTTTGACCATGTTGCACCTACTATTTTAAAGTTATTTAAATTCAGTTTTCAAATTATTAAATGCATGCATATTTCTATTCAAGTATTTCAAATCCTGTTTAAACAATTAGCTATTCCAACTGTCATTGTATGGCCAATTTGGATATTGACAAGTCGTTCCTTTGTCGCCAATAGATAAACTAGTATGGTAAAAACTCAGATGCTTAGCAAATGCTTAGACCATGATTACCAATTTTGGGGAATTTAGCCAAACCATTTCAAATTGATTTAAAAATTTGAATCTATGGTATTGTCTTACCATAGAGGCTTATTAAAGGAGGTTTTACCAAACAAAAATTAAAAATGGTTTGGACTTGGGTGAAACGGATGAATGGTGGGTGCAGGTTTATGCACGGGTTTAATCTGGTTAGGATTAAAGCCCAGGGTTTGTTTTGAAAGACGCCCAAGTCGATTAAGTACCGGTCTTGGAGCCGCATCTTGCTATGCCTCACCCTACAACCACATGTCTCCAGAATGGGGCGTGGGATCTGGCTGATTAATTTGTGGAGTTCCATCACAGTTTATCCTGTCTGTACGTGGGTGGTCTTTTATGGCCTTTCTTTCATGACTATTTTATTCCCACCTGGCGCAAGAGGGGGCCCTGAACCTGCGGATGGTTAGTCCAAAGGGGGCGAAACCTTAGCGAGGCTGGACTGTGGTGGAAGGATGCATTGTAAAGGCCTTGTCATGAACTCTAGACTTCTTACCTTCGGCAGTGAGAGGTGGCATTGACGGATGCCGAACAAACTAGAGGAATCATGTCATGTGGGTAAAGTGTACAACCTCTGCAGAGTAGAAAACTATTCGAATAGCCACGTCTGCGGTCATGGATATGCTAGCAAAGCCACTTTGAGTTAGACTTGTTTTTTGTTTTAAAATGATTTCAACAGAGGTTTTCAGGATGGTTAGTCCTGTGGGAAAATTGGGCGGTTAGCCTTTGTCATAGGAGGTTATCCATCACCTTTCTTGGAGGTTATCCACATTATTCAATTGTCATTTTAAAATATGATTTTAGTTATTGTATAAAAATGGCCTTGCAATCTAATATGATTATTTAAACCAAAACTGTTGCTTTACGCAAAATAACCCTGCCAATGTCCTTTGTTTACCTTATGCATGCATTACAATTCCATATTGGGTGTAACTTGCGAGCACGGTAGTTGTGCTCATGCTTGCTTTATGCAAACAAATTTCAGAGGAGAAGGACTTCACCATCGGTGTGGATCTCGACGACTAGGTCGCTACCCTAGTCGATTGCCTGTGGCAGATCAGCTAGACTCCACTACTTCTTCGTCTTCCACTGTGTTATTTACTATTGGCTTGTAAGCCTCTTTTGTAATAAACTCTGTTGATTATTAATAAAGTTATACGTTTTATGGATGTTACCATATTTGTTTACTGTGTGAACTAGCTACTGATCATGGGACTAGTTCAGAAATGCACAGAGGATTCGGGGGTGTTACTCCCAGGTCTTACAGCCATGGTGCCACATCTACATGCCATGGTACTATGTCTACATGCCATAGTGCTACTACACGTGTCAAGCAAGAGTTCAAGCTGTATACGTTTTGGAATCCAGTTCAGCCTCCGGAGACACTACCAACTTCAAACGTGCATAACTTTCACATACGGAGTCCGTTGGAGGTCCACAAGTACTTGACGGAAAGCTTATTTCGTCCTCTTTCCAACGGATCTAGCCTGATCTCTAAATTCCTTCTGTGCACATCGAAATCACCAAAAGAAGATGTCGTATCATCTGTTCAGGCCAATTTGGGCCTTGTAATCGTACTCAACTTGGCCCATATGCCGGCGGGCCACCTAGGGGGTGTTTACTGTTCATATGAACAGTAAACATGATTAGTCCCACCCCCTTAGTTCTTTTAGTTTTTTGGCTCCTCATCCCCTATTTAAGGAGGCCGCACCCCCTCTAGTTCCTTGGATTTTGTTTATGTTTAGTTTGCCTTCGTTGCAACTTGTATCTTTTGCGTGTGTCCACTATACCACCCAATCAAGATCCTTATTCAGAATCCCAACTCAATTAAAATATTTCAATTCCTATTTGTAATTTCATATTGCTTTATCTTGTTCTTGCGTGCTTCTTCGGTGTATGCAGCAAGGTTCTAAAAATCGGTTCTAGTCGGCGACTAGGCGCCGACTAGGCGCTGGTCGTCGCTCTCACGCGGGGATTTCTCCCTCAGCGGTGCTCTAGTCGGGACCAGCGCCTAGGCGGTCCCCCACGGCTCGAGGCGGTCGTCCACGGGCTCTCGGCGGCGCTAGGCGACGCTGGCGAGGCAGCGCCGAGGCGGAGCATAAGAAGAAGCCCCGACCACGTTGCGTCACTAGGGTTCGGCCTCCCCGCCGCCGAGTTGAGCCATCTTGCATCTCCGATTGGAGCTCGCCGCCGCCAAATCGAGCTCACCGCCGCCGAATCGAGCTCGCCATCGCCGTCGCTGCCTTCCCCACCTTCGCAGATGTCGTCGGCGCCAGCGCGCTCCTCTTCCTCGCCAACTCCTCGCCCACTCCTACCACCGCCTCACGCTCCGCTCCCTCCGTGCCGCCAGGCCGTCGCGCACGCGCGGAGGATGCCGCCGTTCGGAGAGCCGCCGCCGCTGAAGCTTGCACCCACCGCCGTCGAACGGGCCGCCCGCCATCACCGAGGCTTGATCCGCCGCCGCCGCCGCCGCCGTCATCGCCTGCTTGGAGCCACCGCCGCCACTTTGCGCTGAACGGTTGCCGCCGCTTTTGCGTCGCCGCCACCTTGCGTTAACAGCGCGCCGCTTGCGTCGCCGCCACCTTGCGCCGAACGGCCACCGCCGCTTGCGTCACCGCCGCTTAGATCGAGATGCCGCCGTTGCCGCCGAAGCCGCCGCTGCTGCCGGTCATCCCCATCGCTGCCGCATTAGAGCAGAGCTCGCGTGGGGATCAAAGAGCAAGTTCTAAGAGCAAGGTCTCACGGGTGGATCCAACATTTCTTTTATTAGGATCCGAGAGCATCTAGTAGCTTCTAAGTTATAAAAAAATACAGAGAGAAGAAAAAAAAGGAAAGAGAAGAAGAAAAAAGACAGAGAAGAAAAAAAATTTAGAGCTGCCTCTTTGCTTGATTTTTTTTTCCTTATTCAGTTTAGCATAGTCATCCATTGCTCGCTTGCCTTGATAGTTCTTGTGCTAGCCTTCCGTTGTTACTACTAGTCGTTCTTATGAGTTGCTCTAGCTAGGCTTGGTTTAGACTAGGACCAGCACTTGTAACTAGTACTTTGAACTGCTTTTCAACTTTGCATACTGATCTGAATAATTGCTACTCCTTTGCTACATACTAGCCTTTTGAGCTCCACTTCCTACTAACACAGCAGGTGTCGTTCCTCGCAATCGTTGGACTAATCGCAAGTGAGAGTATCACGAACCAGCCATCGGTTGTACCACTTCCTTGCTGCATTGGTAAGAACTTGTAAGAACTGGGTATAAGCTTGAGTGTGAGTGACTTGTGAAACTCCAGAACCTAGTAGTTCATAGGGACATATACCCTGTGATTTGTTCTTTGCTTTGATACTAATAATGACAGGTTCATGGTCACAAGGGGAGAATAGCAGGCCCAACATTGAGGAAGATACACCTCTCACGCCTCGCACGAAAGACATCATGCATCACTTTTCACGCTTGCTGAATCAACATTTGGAGCATATTTAGGGGGTTCTAGATCGCACCAATAACGATCTTGTTGCGATGGTTACACGTGTGGAGCAGCTAGAGAGAGCTCCACCTCCTGTTACCGCCCCCTCTGTTGGCGGCATTGCATAACCGCGCCGTAACCCATCCATTGCTAGCTCATGGGCCGATGAGGTAGAAGATGACGCGAACCCATATGTTGCTGATACGGAGTCCGATGGTGGTGTCATTCCCAACAATGATCGTGATCATCGGCAACGATGCTTCAATAGACAAGGTATGAGAAGAGGTCCACCACGTGAGGCACGTACCATAATGATTCACTTGGTAAAATTAAATTCACTATGGCTCCTTTTGCTGGTAAATATGATCCTGATACTTATCTCACATGGGAGTTAGTAGTAGTCCAAAAATTTGCATGCCATGAATTTCCTGATAATAAAAGGGTTAGGGCTGCTACTAGTGAGTTCATAGATTTTGCTTCTATTTGGTGGAATGAATTATGCTGTAATGAACAAAACATACCTAGAACTTGGGATGCTATGAAGAGAGCTATGCGAACTAGATTTGTGCCTTCATATTATTTGTAATATATTGAATGGTTTAGTTCACGCCATGTATGAAATGATTCAGCCATGTGTCTGTGAATGCTATCTACTGATCTAGGGAATAGCACAGTGTTTTCACGGAGGATTTGGATTTGTGAAATTCGGGTCCGATAGAGCTTGGTATCATAGCATACGACTGTAGGAGCCTTAGTTAGACTGGTGTGCCTAAGGACTCGGGTCCTATTTTCAAAACTTAAGAAAAGCTTTGACAAAATATAGCGTAATTATTGCTCCTTCTCATCACTCTTAGTTCTAAACTTATCTCTACCTTCGTTGAGTTTTCTGACTCTTCCTGTTGTTTCAAAATTATAGATGGCTACCCCGTCGTCTGATGGCCCGTGGGACCTTTGCTCTCACGGGGAGAGTGAAGGATGGTTCGCGAACATCCTCCGCCAGCTGATGCAGTACTTGGGTTACTCCCGCCTACCTATCTTCAGAGGCCAGATGACGAAGATCCTCGATCGAAAATCTTAGACCATGGAGGTTTACCTCTATGCCAGGGTCGGCAAGTTTGTTTCCCACACCTTCAAGGCCGAGGCACCCCAGCGCAGCTATTCTATTGCAGTTCAAGATGCAGCCCGCTTCGCCTCCAACCGCTTGTGCTGGATGCACGAGGATCTCCTACTGAGATCACCCTTCTGCTTTTACTCGTATCTCCCCGATGGAGAGCGTGTGCTGGAGGTCTTCGATGTCAGAGATGACGATCCCCGCCTGATCCACTAGGTGTAGCTCACGCTGGCAATGACAGCTACCATCAACACTGCCATGGACGAGATTAGGCAGCTTCGGACGCTTCTCACTAGCAGCTACGCCCACTCCGACACCCTCCGCAACAACATGATCAGGAGTGATGAAGCCCCCTTTGCTGCAGTACAAGAGAGGGATACCGTCGTTGCAGAGTTGGCACGTCTCACAGCCGCTGATGCAATCTACGCTCTAGCTCCAGCTCCTCCTTCGCCAGCCATCGCCTCCAGTGACCGAATGCTTGATCGACCACTTCGACTCAGAGGAGCCCACACTAGGATGACTACACGCAAGAGCGTGCGACGCCCCAATCCGCAGCCCTTCATCGACCTTGGAGAGTCCAGCTGTGGACGCAGTCTTAGCCATTCCCGCTCCTGCTCCCACTCGCCGAGCCCCAATCAGAGCCTGTAACACCCTGGTTTTCTGAGCCATTTTGAATTTTTTTCAAAATAAAAGAACCAGTTCAGTTGTTGAAGTTCTAAAGCATAACTTGAGGTTTTGAAGCGGTTTAAATGACTAACTCCAACTTCAACTAATTCAAAGTCTGGTTTATTTGGAGTTTGTTGGAGTTCTCTGGAGTTCTCTAGTGTCAATCCTTTTTTCGCTTGTTCTGCTTCCCTCTCGCCCAACTCTCGTCTGGTGACATCTTTCCTGTCCGGACCTCCCTCCCAGTCCACGCTACCCCTTCGATTTTGACCTCCCCTTGGGTCATGACCACCCCCGAGGTGCTCCAAGCTTGGGTTTATGTTTCAAACATCATTTATTTGCGAAATTCAAAGTTCGGGTTGAATTTCTTCTTTCTGGACCTTCCTCTCGTTTAACCCTCTTTCATCCTCAGGTTTAGTACCTCCATTGTTCTTCCCCTTGACCACTCTGGCCAAACCCTTCTCGATTGCTCTAGCGTGTCCTCCTCTCTGGAGAACCGCCCGATCTAGTTGATCAGCTCGATCGCGTTGCAACTTTCGAACGGTCCGAACATTCATATCGTTTTGCTTCGTCCGATCGAAATCTGATAGCTCCCGCTCCACTGCACCTTTCCTCGCTATCGCAGGACCTCCTTTGAGTTCATCTAGACTGTTAGGACCTCCTTTGATTTCATCTAGACCGCCAGGACCTCCTTTGATTTTATCTTGACCGTCGAGACCTCCTTTGAGTTCATCTTGACCGTCAGGACCTCCTTTGAGTTCATCTTGACCGTCAGGACCTCCTTTGATTTCATCTTGACCGTCGCGACCTCCTTTGAGTTCATCTTGACCGTCGGGACCTCCTTTGAGTTCATCTTGACTGTCAGGACCTCCTTTGAGTTCATCTTGACCGTCAGGACCACCTTTGATTTCATCTTGACCGTCAGGACCTCCTTTGAGTTCATCTTGACCGTCAGGACCTCCTTTGAGTTCATCTTGACCGTCAGGACCTCCTTTGATTTCATCTTGACCGTCGATACCTCCATTGAATTCATCTTGACCATCAGGACCTCCCTTGAGTCCATCATGACCGTCAGGACCTCCTCAGGAGCACCCGCGTGGACTCATCGGGACCACTCAGGATCTCCTCTTTCGGACTTCCTCCGTTGGACCTCCTTGTCCTCAGGACCTCCTCCTTCTCACGACCTCTGGTCTTTTTGCAAAGACCACCCTTTTGGTCAAGACCACCCCTCACGGTCACAACCTCTGGTCTTTTTGCAAAGACCACCCTCTTGGTCAAGACCTCCTCTTATGGTCACGACCTCCTCCTTGGCCTTGACCACCCCATTGGTTGGATCTCCCTCCTAGGTTTTGACTGGCCCCATCGGTCAGACCTGCTCACCTTCTTCTTCCTTCCGCTGAACCACGGCTGCCGCAGAAGTCTTCATGCAATTAATGCCAGTCGTGTCGCATTAAATATTGTCACCTCTGCAGTACCCGTTCACTCTCAAGTCTTCTCCTTTACCTGCTCCCATCTCCTCCTTCACCTACCCTTGGACGCATGTGCCCTTGGGTCTCTCAACGGCTCTGGCTATATAAGCCTGAGCAGCTCTCTATCTTTACCTTCTTCCCCTCATTCAACTCTCTTGCTTTCCCAACCAATTCTTGGATCTCCTTTCAAACCGTCGGACCTCCTCTGACCAGCTCCTTAGACCTCCTCCTGACCATCGAAACCTTTCTGTTGGTTCTAGTTGGATGTTTCTTTGGAGTTCTTTTGGTTTTTTACTTGACCTTTATTTGATTTGCTCCGTTCTCATGTGTAGATCGCGACGACTCCGAGGACCTTGAGTGCGACGAAGAGGAAGACCCTTAGGCCTTCGAGCAAGGTAAGTCATACCCTTGATCATATTGAACCCAGTACTTCAAATTATTTATGTTCTGTTTCAAATTATTACTGCATGCTTATTTCAATTCAAGTAATTCAAATCCTTGTTTTAACTTTGTAGTTATTCCTAATTCCTTTGTACAACTAAATTTGATTATTGGACTGATCACCTCTTGTCACCATAGTAAAAGCTAGTTGGTACATTAGTATGAACTAGCATGTGTTGCAAAACTTTAAGCTTAGTCATGCTTAGACCAAAAACATTGTTTCGGGAGATCTTACTGCCAAAGGCCAATATTGTAAAAAAAATATGCTTAACCACGACATTGGGTTGTCATGGATGTTTTTAAATGTTTTTGACAAGCAAAGCAATTGGAAAAGTTGGTTTGGACTTGGACGAATTGGTTGTCTGGTGGGTGCATGTTTATGCACGGGATCAACCAGGGTATGGTTGAGGCCCAGGGTTTGTTGGAAGTTGCCCAGGTCAGTTAAGGACTGGTCTTCGAGCCGCATCTTGCTAGCCACATTGTGCAACCACATGTCCTGAGTATGGGGCTGGACCTAGCTAATTAATTTGCAAAGTCACACCGTGGTTGCTCCTTTAGTTGTGTGGGAGGTCTTTCATGACCTACGGTCCCACTGGCGCAAGGGGGGTCCTAAACCCTGTGGGTGTCTATCCACTGGGGGTGAAACCTCAGTGAGGGAGAACTACGGTGGGATGGCGCATTGTAAAGGCCTTGTCATGATCTCTAGACCACTTACCTTCGGCAGTGAGTGGTGGTATCGATGGATGCCAAGCAAACTAGAGAAATCATGTCATGTGGGTAAAGTGCGCAACCTCTGCAGAGTGTAAATCTATTCAAATAGCCGTGTCCACGGTCATGGACATGCTGGCAAAGCCACTCAAAGTTAGACTTGGTTTTGTTTTCAAAAGGATTGATAAAATGGTTTTGGGATCTCTATCTGTGGATATCATGGGGATATGCTCATGATCTTAGGATGATGTTACAATTGGAAATGGCGTTAAAGGTTTGTCAAATTGTGCATTTTCATGAAGTTAAAAGTCTTTGTCGTAACAGTGCGGTCGGACAACAGAGCCGAGAGTGGTCGACCGACCTCGTCTTGATCGGACCGCCAATGAATGGCGGTTTGACCAGATTTGTACTGTTCATCGGCCAAAAGGTGGCGATCTTTGTGGGGTTAGATCAAGTTCATGGGTCTCAGTGCATATGTGTGGCATGATGCATGTTTTGACTAACGTGGGTCAAGTTGCGAAGAACTTGTTCCCGGAATCGATTTCTTTGTGTGCAGGTTGCTTGGAGGTCAATGGCGAGGATGATCAAAACTAGGCTTGGAGAGCTAAGGTCCAGAACAATCGAGGATGTTGGGTGAGGTCATTGGATTCAAGCATGGCGCAAATTGGACAAAGGTAACCGAACGGGCAGTTCGGTACGACAGGTTAGATCAAGCGGTGCGGGGGTCGGTGCAAGTGCCATGGTGGTTTCGGTAGGAGCCAGACAGGAGAGACTTGCCGACATGATGAGATCCGCTGGATCAACCTACACGTGGCGAAGCATGGAAGTGCTTCACCAAGTTTGGACTCGGTCTTCGGAGAAGGATCGAGAAGGGGTATTTTGGTAATTTCACCTAAATACCACCTTGGTGACCTTTGGCTGAACCGCGGCACAAGACAACGCAAGGAGAAGCGGTTTAGGTCAAGTGAAGTTAAAGACGGTGCTTTAAAATGCATGCGTGAGTTAAACCGGTTTGTGTGTGGGATTAACAGGTGCCCAACAGGATTAGTCTTCTAGAAGCTAGCCTCCACTATAAATAGGGGTGGTTGCTGTCCAGCACCCTTAAGCACTTCATTTTGAAAAACCCTAGTTTTGGTTTTAGGGGCTTAGAGAGGAAAGTGGAGGTTTAGGGTTCTAGAGAGATGAGTTAATTGTATGCTCATGGATTGAGCTCTTGTCCTCCAGGATGGAGTGGCTATAAACCCTCTACAATCTCAAATCAATCTATGCATGATTTCTCAAAGATGAATCTCTTTGAGTTCTTCCTCTTTCTTTCGTGATTTTGAGTCTTTCTTTGATCCACGATTTTTCTATTGATTTCTTGCCATAATCTAGCTTGCTATGACATGTGGGAACACATCTAGAATTATCTTGATCATCAATCACCCATGAGCAAGTCTTTAGACCATATTTCGATTTTGACTCGATTTTGGAGCACCCTTCGTTCAAACTGAAAAAGATAGAAACTTTAGTATGGATCTCCACGATCCTTGATTGGAATAGGTTCCTAATATCTTAGAGAAAGTGTGTCTCAAGTTTCGTGGAGTTGGCCGTGTAGATCAAAAGTTAGATCGATTTGAGCTTTTTTAATTTGTCTGCTCTATTCATCGTGGCACCGGTCGGACCATAATTCATACTCGGCCGATCAAGACCTCGGTCGATCTAACGCCGAGGGTTTTGACCTCCAGTTTTGGTCTTTTGCTTGGGGTTTTGAATTGGGTTTAATACAAGTTTTCTGTTGTACTTGTATATTGATCTTCATAGCTTCCATAGCTAATGGAGTGATATTGGTGATGAATCCAATCAAAGTAAAAAAGTGAGCATGCTCCTATTCACCCCCCCCCCCTCCTCTAGGCGCCTTTACGGCCCTACAAGTGGTATCAGAGCACGGTTAGCTCTTCTTATAGATCTTAACCGGTCTGAGGAGCCATGGCGTCTGACAAGTATTCTACCAAACCACATGTGTTTGATGGAGTCGATTTTTCTTACTGGAAGGCTCGCATGCATGCCTACATCGAGGCTCAAGGGCACTCAATTTGGCTTAAGGTGAAAAATCCTTATATAGTGCCAGCCAATGACGATGTGATTACACCTGATGTAGAGGCAAATAGCAAGGCTCAAAACTTCTTGATTCAAGGGCTTAGTCGATCTGAGTTTGAGTGTGTCGCTCACTTGAGGTTTGCTCATGAGATCTGGAAGACCCTTGCCGACTACCATGAGGGCTCTACCGCGATCAAGGAAGTGAGACAGAACCAACTTAAGAAAAAATACTAAAAGATCGAACAAAGCCCTGGTGAATCTTTGGATGAGTTGTGGGGAAGGTTTTCCAAAATCCTTTATGACTTGCGTGCTGTGGATCTTGTGTTTACTGAGTCTGAGAATGCATGTCAGCTCTTGGGTGCACTTGACGTGAGAGTTTGGGGGATGAAGATCACTTCCATCAATGACAACACTGTCATGACTGAGCTTACCATAGATAAGCTCTACTCGAGGTTGAAGACGCATGAGATTGACTTCATCTTGCGTCTCCCCAAGACAGAGTCAATGGCTCTAGTGGTTGACCCGTCTAAGGGTAGTTCTTCTGATTCTTTGAATTTTGGCTCATCTGGTTTTTCACTGTCCGCTTTGCACTCCTTGAGTGATGAGCAGCTAGAGAAGCTACCTGAGGATGACTTAGCCTTCCTATCCATAAAATTCACGAGAGCCTACAACAAAGTGAGGAACAAAAGAAGAAGTGGCCCTGTTACCTGCTTTGAGTGTGGTGAGCCAAACCACATTCGGGCCAAGTGCCCCAAGCTGAAGGGCAAGGAGGAGAAGGACTTCTGGAGGCGTCCTCAAGCTCGAGATGCAAAAGCCAAGAAGCCCAACTACCGGAAGTTCGTCAACCGGGTCCTTGCTGCTCTTGAGAATGTTGATATGAGCAATGTGGACTCGGGGACGGAGGATGACGAGGATGACTCTCATGGCAAGAAGAAGGCCCAGGACTTCACCGGCATGTGCTTCATGGCTAAGGACAGCCACGACGTCGATTCCTCCAACGACGACGATCCCTTCAGTGATCCAGACGAGGTATACCCCTCGCTCAATGAGATGAAACGCGCTTTGGTTGCTGCTGAACGAAATCTGAAAAAAAAAACAAGCTAAAATGATTAGGAGACATGATATCATGATTGACAACTTGAACCTAGAAGTGGTTAGGCTCAAATCCATTAATCCTGCTGATGATTGTGATTCTTGCTCTAGCTTGCATGATGAATTAGCGAATCTGAAATCTGCTTATTCCTCTATTGCTAATCAACTTAAAGATGCTCTAGAATCTCTCAAATCTAGTCCTTGTCATGTTTGCTTGGATGATATTGCTTTAGATGTGACTTCCGTAAATGCTATTCCTTCACCTTGCTCAAATTGTACATTACTCGAATTGAAATTGGATAGTGCTACTAAGGAATTGATAAAATTTGATACTAGTCACACTTGTTCTCATTGTAAGGATAGTAGGATTAAAATGAAGGAAATGACTGAAATGGTTCTTCATTCTAAAACTACTTCATGTGAAAACTGTCTTAAATTCACAATTGAGAATGATGCTCTAAACAAGACTCTAGAGGAGAAATCTAAAATTGAACAATCTATGTCCATGACTGCATCTAAGAAAGTAGTTGATTCTAATTCTTGTGCCTTTTGTACTGAAGTTGGGAATAATTTAGATGAGGTACAAGATGCGTTTAGAGTCAAAATCAAAGAGCAGTTGGGTAGGATTAGGAATGCCTCTTGTATGTCTTGTGAGGCCTTGAAGGTTGAGGTAGCTCTTTATAAGGAAAGGTATAATAGGGCAATCAAGTCAAATAAGTGTGCCTCACGTAAGGACCTAGACAAAGAAAATGACTACCTCAAAAATACTCTTGAGAGATTCTCTAGTGGGAAGAAGAACCTTAACATGATCCTCGATCAATCTAAGGTGAGTGTAAAGAAGAGTGGCCTAGGATTTAATTCCCTAGAGTACTCCAAGAACCACCTACCTAAGGTTGTGAGAGCTGTTGAGAGTGACAAGTTTGAGGTAGAACCCCCTGAGCCATCTAAGTTAGTCTTTAGATCTACAGGTTTTGCCCAAACCCTTTCTAGCAAGACAGATGCTTCTAAGTCAGCAGATCAGTCCTCTTAAAAGGTCAAGTATCATTGCATCTTCTGCAAGAAGGATGGTCACATAGTTGAGTTCTGCTTCCGTAGTGCTAAGAGTGAGAGGAAGGAGAGAGTGCGTGCTTTGAGATCCATTAGAGGAGTTCCTTCACCTTCTATTGTCTCTAGAGCCAACCAGCCTGTCTTTCCTACTAGACATAGGCCTATGTTTGTAGATAACTTCTTTGACTCTTTTGGTGGCTCTAGGCAGTATTTTGGGTTATGATATCGTGAGGAGAGACCACGGGTAGCATCTAGATAGGGGGAGTGCCGACCTTTTGGTAGGTCGATTCGAAGAGGTCTAGGTGTTTCACGTGTGCATTCTTATGATTATCCCTCTAACCATTTTACTGCCTGTTTCTACTGCTGTTCCCAAGCATCGTATGACTCAATACTGGATTTCCAAGTCTTTTATCACTAACCCCAGTACTGAGGCACAGATGTTCCCTGCTTATGCCATGTAGGTCCGTCGTGCAAGGAAGGAGGACATATGGCTTGTTGACTCTGGGTGTTCTCGACACATGACTGAAGATTCTAGATGGTTCTCCTCCCTCACACGTGCATCTAGCAACGAGTTGATCATGTTTGGGGATGCTTCACCGGGACCATGACAGCCAAAGCCACAGTGCGCGTCAACAACAACCTCATGCTTAAGAACATCGCTTTGGTAAGTAAGCTGGGGTATAATCTGCCATCTGTCTCTCAGCTTCTTGATGAGGGTCTAGAAGTGAGGTTCAAGAGTGGTGAGTGTAGAGTTCTAGACTCCTTAGGTGAGCTTGTCTTTGGGATCTCTAGGTTTGAGAATATCTTTAGTGCTAATTTCAGTATCTCTTCTGCTTCCAGCCTAGGTGTCTTGTGGCTTTTGACTCTCATGACTTAGTGTTGTGGCATCGTAGGCTTGGACATATAGGCTTCGACCATTTGACCAGGATCAGTAGTAAGGACTTGATTAGAGGTTTGCCTAAGCTTAAGAACGTTAGAAACCTTGTGTGCACTCCCTGTAGACATGGTAAGATGGTTTCTGCTTCTCATCCACCTCTTACTTTAGTGATAACTGATGGACCTAGTCAGTTCTTGCACTTAGACACGGTTGGCCCTTCTAGAGTTCAGTCTGCAGGAGGGAAGTGGTATGTGCTCGTCATTGTGGATGATTTCTCCAGGTATTCATGGGTATATTTTCTGGTTTCTAAGGATGAGGCTTTTGACTGTTTTAGAGAGTTGGTCCTTAGACTAGCAGTTGACCTCCCTAGCAGTTGACCTCCCTAGAGCCTTGAGAACCATTAGGAGTGACAATGGCACAGAATTCAAGAACTCTTCTTTTGCCACATTCTGCACTAAGAGAGGACTTGAGCACTAGTTCTCCTCACCTAGAGTTCCCCAGCAGAATGGGGTTATAGAAAGGAAGAACAGAACCCTTGTAGAGATGGCTAGGGCCATGCTAGATGAGCATAGCACACCTCGGAGATTTTGGGTTGAGGCGATCTCTACTGCTTGCTATGTGTCCAATAGGGTGTTCTTGAGATCTGTCATAGGCAAGACTTCCTATGAGCTATGTGTCCAATAGGGTCTCACATTTCAAGATTTTTGGTTGCAAATGCTTCATTCTTATACATGGCAACTTGGATAAATTTGAATCTAGATTTTATGATGGCATTTTCCTTGGATATCCTGCTCATTCTCGTTACTATCGTGTATTTAATTTGGATACTAACAAAATTGTTGAGACTTGTGAAGTCACTTTTGATGAGGCTAGTTCTGGTACTAGACCCAATGGTACAGGTACATAGGTCCTTGGTGATCGAGAGAGTATCTTCATCGACGACGACTCTGAGGATAAGGACCCAATCCATCCTCTAGGCACTCTTGAGATGGTTGGAGAGCCAACTTCTACTTCTCCAGTTTCAGGAGAGCAGCCTCTTCCTACCTTCACTGGTGTTTCGAGTGGCTCTGCTCCTACCTCCACAGCTCATGAGGTAGAGGCCACATCTGCACTAGGACCTCCTCTTCATATTCAGCGACAACACCCACCAGAGCAGATGATTGGGGATCTCTATGAGCGAGTCACTCGCTCCATGTTTATCTCTCTAGATTCTCATGCATATTCTACTTTTGTTGCGTCTTTTGAACCCCGAGATGTCACCCATGCTTTATTTGATTCCTCTTGGGTTAATGCCATGCATAAAGAGCTTGAGAACTTTGAAAGAAACCAAGTCTGGACCTTAGTTGAACCTCCACCTAATCATAATGTAATTGGAACAAAATGGATTTTCAATAATAAGCAAAGTGAGGATGGGTTGGTAGTTTACAACAAGGCTAGGCTTGTAGCTCAAGATTATTCCCAGGTAGAAGGCTAAGATTTTGAAGAGGCATTTGCTCCAGTAGCTAGATTAGAAGCCATTCATATTTTGCTAGCTTTCGCGACATCTAAGGGCTTTAAGCTTTTTCAAACGGATGTCAAGAGTTCTTTCCTTAATGGTTTCATAGAAGAAGAGGTCTATGTCAAGCAACCTTCTAGTTTTGAAAATCACAAGTTCTCAAACCATGTGTTTAAGCTCTCTAAAGCCTTGTATGGATTGAAGCAAGCCCTAAGAGCTTGGTATGATAGGCTTAAGAGTTTCTTGCTTGTTAATGAGTTCAAAATGGGAATGATAGATAAAACCTTGTTCACTCTCAGGCATGGCAGTGATTTTTTACTAGTTCAGATTTATGTGGATGACATCATACTCGGTGGTTCTTCTCATGCTTTGGTATCCAGATTTTTCAGATTCTATTAGCAGGGAATTCAAAATGAGTATGATGAGCGAGCTGACTTTCTTCCTTGGTCTTCAAGTCAAGCAACTGAAAGAAGGTACCTTCATTCATCAAACCAAGTACACAAAGGACCTTTTTCGGTGCTTCGACATGGGAAGCAGCAAGCCAATGTCACTACTACAAAAAGGCTAATATCGACGCCTCATCACGACGGTTGACCAAAACCGTCGGTATTATTCAATCACGCACGGTTTTGGTTTAGAGACCGTCAGGCATCGGGCCGCGCTTAAAAACCGTCGTGAAGAGGCAATATCACGACGGTTCATGTTGAAAACCGTGAGGAGTATCACGAGCGGCTCAACAAGAACCGCTCGTGATATTAATCGATATCACGCAGCGGTTTTAAACACAACCGTCTGTGGAGTATCACGAGCGGTTCAACAAGAACCGCTCGTGATATTAATTAGTATCACGACGGTTCTTAAAAATAACCATCTGTGATAATATCGCCCAGGTGAGTTTTTCATCGCCGGCGCGCTCGCTCGTCACCATCCGCTTTGGCTCCCCGATCGTCTCTTCATCGCATCGATCCGCCGGCTCCCTCGAGCGCGCTCTTCGCCTCACGCCCGAATTTATTCCTTGTTTTATAAAAGGATCATCCGCCATCCAAGATGATCATCCCCACATACTTATAAAAAACGAAATGGCTGCCTCTTCCTTGTCGCCGCATCGATGGCCTTCCCGGCGCGACTGCACGACGAGCACCTCTCTCGGTGTAAGTTGAACTGTCTTCGCGGAAGAACACTGCTTGATCAACAGTGTCTTCACTCCTCCGCCAGCAGAATTTGCGGAGCGGTGACGGCCACCTTCCGCCGCCTTGACATCCTCCTCCACCGTGTCTTCCGGTGATCTCCCACTTTCGGCGAAGTTTATCGCACATCGACGAGTCCTCCAAAACGACGCTGCACGCCTCTGTGAGGCTTGCCGTCACTTGACTGTAATCGAGGCGGCGATCGAGTCGACTGTGCCGAGACCCTCAAGCAAGGGAAGAGAGCCTATGGGCTCAATTCTTCTTGGTTCAACGACCGAGGGTCTTGGGAGACACTTTCGAACGAGCGCCAGCGTCAATGGGTGGACGATTTCAGCTTCGTCACGATGATTAGGAACCGTCGATGCCGACACCGCCGCCTATGAAGTATTGCAGATGGAGATAGCAGCCTAGCTTCGCCAATAGAAAAACCTTGTTTAATTATAGGTTTTTTCTTTTTAATATAAACATGTAATTTCTTCATGTCATGTAAGTGTATATACTTGAGAAAAACTATTTCACGAGCGGTTCCATAATAGAACCGTCTCGATAAATCTCTTTATAAGTAGGAGCTAGCCCAAATTTTGTCGCTAGGGTTTGCGCTCTAACTCGTCACTCCTCAATGCCTTACTCTCGTCCTGCTCCTCCTCATCTGCCGACGCCGCCATTCTTCCGTCGCCGACGGTTTGTAGCATCTGGTGACTTTGCAAAAGACACTCAGACGATAAGAGTGTCTTTTTCAGCGTCACCATTGTGCCACAACCACGGTGACGCCCAAACTCATCACTCCCCACTCGGCCGCTAGGGTTTGCGCGCCTAACTCCGCTCCTCCCCACCTCGACGCCGGCTCGACCTCGTCGCCGTCGCCCCGACCCTTTGCGCCCGCTAGGGCCCCGGGCGGGCTTTGCTTTCCCATCCTCCTCTATTCTCCTCTAGATCTGTTAGCTTAATGTCTTTTGTTGAGTTTGATTTTTATGCATGAGCCTTAAGTTGTGTCCTCGATGTTTGTGTGATTTATGCAAGGTAAAGGAAATGGATGAGGGTTGTCTTTGGTGGTGGGGTCGCCACCGTAGTTCTTGCTGCACTAAGGTCCCTCTCTGTCTCTACCCTCCTTGCTCTGTGATGAAAATGGCTAGCTAGTGCTCTGCGATGGATGCCGAGGGCTACTACTGGTGTGGTGGGTTTGGACACCCTTGGTCTTGTTCTCTTGCTGATGAACTACTCAATGATGTTAATAGTCTTATGCTGAAATTGAATTGATAATTAGTTCATATTAATAGTCCCCTTGCTCTGTGATGTAATGATGTAAATAGTCTTTTGCTGAAATTGAATTGATAATTAGTTCATATTAATAGTCCTCTTGTTGTGTGATGTAATGATGTCAATAGTCTTATGCTGAAATTGAATTGATAATTAGTTCATATTAATAGTCCCTTGCTCGTGATGTAATGATGTAAATAGTCTTATGCTGAAATTGAATTGATAATTAGTTCATATTAATAGTCCTCTTCTTTGTGTGATGTAATGATGTCAATAGTCTTATGCTAAAATTGAATTGATAATTAGTTCATATTAATAGTCCCCTTGCTCTGTGATGTAATGGTGTCAATAGTCTTATGCTGAAATTGAATTGATAATTAGTTCAAATTAATAGTCCCCTTGTTCATGCCGGTCAAGTTCTCCTACCTCTTGCACAGTGCACGCCCTACCATTCCATTCATAATCTCTTCTCTATAAAGTCTCCAGCGGTGGTTGCTTGTGCCATTAAAACCGACATCATATATATATATATATATATATATATATTATTAAGTAGTCCTCGACCACTTTAGAATTAGTCCACATGACATGAGAACAATATGAGAATGGTTGCTTAGTGTCATTGTTGGATTTAAAGACGATTACATGCTCAAGAAAGAGGCGTTAGGTTGCTAATACATGATGCCACTTCCTATGAGAAAGTGGCGTCAATCTACAACTTCTCCAACATAGGACGCCCAATCATGTAATTGGATGTCCTAACAATTCTTTGCATCCATACTTTTGAATTTGCAGGGCTCAATGAGGTTGCCCATGGCTACCGCCTCATCCTTCTCATGTCATGTGGACGATCCCCTAAAGTGGCTGAGAGACTACGAACAATATATATATATAATATATATGATGCCGGATTTAATGGTACAAGCAGCCACTGCTTGGGCCTTTATAGAGAAAAGTCATCACAGACGGTTCCAACCACAAACCGTCTGTGATATGTACTTATCACAAACGGTTTGTGGCTGAAACCGTCTGTGATATGTGCTTATCACAGACGGTTTGTGGATGAAACCGTCTGTGATATTACTTATCGCAGACGGTTTGAACCACAAACCGTTTGTGAAAATATACATCACAGACGGTTCAAAACCGTCTGTGATGACCTCATGTCATCACTGACCCATAAACTCAGACGGCTCACGAAACCGTCTGTGATGACGTTTTTGAACCGTCTGTGAAAGCCTTTTCTGTAGTAGTGTGTCTACTCCCATCGCCACTTCCACCATGCTGGATCCTGATGAGGATGGAGAGCCCGTGGACCAGAAGGAGTACCGCAGTATGATCGGCTCCCTCCTCTACCTCACGGTGTCGAGGCCAGACATACAGTTTGCGGTGTGTCTGTGCGCTCGATTTCAGGCTTCCCCTCGTACCTCACATCGTCAAGCAGTGCGTCGCATCTTTAGATACCTCCAGGACACTCTTGATTTTGGACTCTGGTATTCTTCTGATTTTGCTCTCTTCATTCGAGCTTTTTTTTATGTTGATTTTGCGGGGTGTAGAGTGGATAGGAAGAGTACTTCTGGCACTTGTCATTTCTTAGGCACTTCTCTTATCTCTTGGTCTTCTAGGAAGCAGTCCTCTGTTGCACAGTCCACTGCCGAGGCAGAGTGTGTAGCTACAGCCAGTAGTTGCTCTTAGGTTCTCTGGATCTTGTCTACTCTGCGGGACTATTGGTTATTCTTAGATAGTGTTCCTCTTTTCTATGACAACACTAGTGCCATAAACATTGCCAAAAACCCAGTGCAACACTCTAGGACCAAGTACATTGACATTAGATATCATTTCCTTAGAGGCCATGTAGAAAAGGGTGATGTTGTGCTTCACTTTGTAGAGTCTAAGCAGCAGTTGCAGATATTTTCACTAAAGCTCTTGATTCTTCTCGTTTTGCTTCTTTGCGAGGAGAGTTGGGGGTTATTAGTCCTCTTGGCCTGTTTTGAGGGGGAGTTGGCTCTTTTGCATTCATTGTATCATATTGCATTCTTATGAAAAATCCAAAAAGATGCATTGTAATTTAAGCTTTACTGCTTTTCCTTTAAAAATTTGATGAAGCTTTGCTTATTACCCTTTTGAGCTTTAGTATTTCAATTCTTGCTCAATGCCATGTCTAGTTCTATGACTTGCTAGAATTATCATGCTTTCACATGTGTAGCTAAGACTTTGCTAAATAAGCTAGAACTTTAAGACAACTTGAACTAAAAATTGCAATTTGTGGATTGTCTAGCCAGTTGCGCAATTAGTGCTCCTTTTGTGACATTAGCCCTGTCAAAATTGCTTTGTTAGATCTTGAATCTAGAATTGATCCTTACTTGAGCTTCTTGTTCTTCTGAGAATCTAAAACTGCTCTAGTATAAAATGAAAAATCAAATTTCAAGATTGTCTTGTGTTTAAAATGTGTCAAACTACTCTCATGAGACTGCATGTCAAAGACATGAATTTAGAGATAGTTTGGTGATCCAGACGATCTCATGGGGACTGCTTGTCAAAATTGACATGAACCTCAAGATTTGTCGTCCTGGTTGAAGCTTAGGAAGAGTTTGTGGATGGCTCCTAGTCTAGGATCTTCTTCACTAAAATAGACCTTTAATCAACTTGTGGCTGAAGCTTAGGAAGAGTTTATGGATAGCTCCTAGTCTAGGATCTTCTTCACTAAGATAGACCTTTTATCAACTTCAATATTCATTGCAATTGAAAAACTGTTGAAAAAATGGGCGTTTGAGAAAAATTGAGCAAAATGATTGAATTCAGGACATGTTTGTCTCTTAAGTGGTCATTGTTAGCTTTTTGATCTCACATTGACATTTTGACATGGCCATTATCATTTTAGGATCCCTGTTGATAAACTTGCTAGATTTGAAGCTTTGCTTAAACTATTAATATTCATTGCTTTTTATTGACCCTTCTAGCCTAGCTTTGATATATATGTCTTATCATGATCTTGCTAGCGTCTTCCGGCTTGATAGGTATTGAGTAATATTAGAAATGCTAGGTTGTTCTTTTGGGTAATCTTCAAAGCTTCTTGTAGTCCAAAATTGAATAATACAAAAATGAAGCTACTCTACTGCATTTCAAGCATGCTCTTTCTTATGTTTTTTTTCCCAATTTCTGCATTTGTCTTCTCTGGACGAAAGGAAGGCGTGATTCCTTGATGACTCCATTATCAAAGGGAGAGAAGAAGGGTAAAAATGTTGAAAAGGGCGCTTTTTGGAGACATGGGGAGAAAATGAGAAAATGAAATTTCTTTCTTATGGACCTTAAGTGAGATTTTTTGGAAATTGAAGCTTTCTTGTCTTCTTCTGTCTTATCTCACTTGCCGATGCTATTCTGAAGTCAGTTTAGTCATTTCCATTGCTTTCTCTTGCATTTGGACCAAGTTGTACCTTTACGAGAAAACGAGAGTTTTTACTTTTCAAACCTCTAATTTGTATTTTTTTTAGAAGATTGACAATGTCTTCATCAAGGGGGAGATTGTGGATATCATTGAGATATGCTCATGATCTTAGAATGATGTTACAATTGGCAATGGCGTTGAAGGTTTGTCGAATTGTGCGTTTTCGACGAAGTTAAAAGTCTTTGTCGAACAGTGCGGTCGGACTAACGTCCGAGAGCGGTCGATCGACTTTGGTGCGGTCTGATCGGCCAATGAATGGCGGTCTGACCGGATTTGTACTATTCATCGGCCAAAAGGTGGCGATCTTTGTGGGGTTAGGTCAGGTTCATGGGTCTCAGTGCATATGTGTTGCATGATGCATGTTTTGACTAACGTGGGTCAAGTTGCGAAGAACTTATTCCTAGAATCGATTACTTTGTCTATTGTTGTGCAGGTTGCTTGGAGGTCAATGACGGTCAATGGCGAGGATGATCAGGACTAGGCTTTGAGAGCTAAGGTCCAGAACAATCGAGGATGCCGAGTGAGGTCATTGGATTCAAGCATGGCGCAAATTGGACAAAGGTGACCGAACGAGTAGTTCGATGCGATGGGTTGGATCAAGCGGTGCGGGGGTCGGTGCAAGTGCCATGGTGGCTTCGGTAGGAGCCAGACGGGAGAGACTTGCCAACATGATGAGAGCCGCTGGATCAACCTACACGTGGCGAAGCATGGAAGTGCATCACCAAGTTTGGACTCGGTCTTCGGAGAAGGATCGAGAAGGGGTATTTTGGTAATTTCACCTAAATACCGCCTTGGTGACCTTTAGCTAAACCGCGGTGCAAGACAACACAAGGAGAAGCGGTTTAGGTCAAGTAAAGTTGAAGACGACGCTTTAAAATGCGTGCGTGAGTTAAACCCGTTTGTGTGTGGGCTTAACGAGTACCCAATAGGATTAGTCTTCTAGAAAACTAGCCTCCACTATAAATAGGGGTGGTTGCTATCCAGCACCCTTAAGCACTTTATTTTGAAAAGCCCTAGTTTTGGTTTTAGGGGCTTAGAGAGGAAAGTGGAGGTTTAGGGTTCTAGAGAGATGGGTTGATTGTGTGCTCATGGATTGAGCTCTTGTCCTCGTAGATGGAGTGGTTGTAAACCCTCTACAATCTCAAATCAATCTATGCATGATTTCTCAAAGATGAGTCTCTTTGTGTTCTTCCTCTTTCTTTCGAGATTTTGAGTCTTTCTTTGATCCATGAGTTTTCTATTGATTTCTTGCCATGATCTAGCTTGCTGTGACATGTGGGAACACATCTAGGATCATCTTGATCATCAATCACCCACGAGCAAGTCTTTAGACCATATTTCGATTTTGACTCGGTTTTGGAGCACCCTTCATTCAAACTGAAAAAGATAGGAACTTTGGCATGGATCTTCATGATCCTTGATTGGAATAGGTTCCTAATATCTTAGAGAAGGTGTGTCTCAAGTTTCGTGGAGTTTGGCCGTGTAGATCAAAAGTTAGATCGATTTGAGTTTCGGTTTTCGGGCTGTCTGTTCTATTCATCGTGCAGTCGGTCAGGCCGCAATTTATACGCCAGTTAGACTGGACCCCAGTCAGACCGTGAATAAGCCGCCGGTCAGACCACACCTCGGTCAGACCGCGCCATATACGTCAGTCAAACCGCGCCCAAGGGTTTTGACCTCCAGTTTTTGTCTTTTGCTTGGGGTTTTGAATTGGGTTCAATACAAGTTTTCTGTTGTACTTGTATATTGATCTTCATAGCTTCCATAGCTAATGGAGTGATATTGGTGATGAATCCAATCAAAGTGAAAAAGTGAGTGTGCTCCTATCCCCCCCCTCTAGGCGTCTTTACGGTCCTACACTATCCCGTTGGGTTCTGGGCTGGTAGCCTTATTACAGGACGGTATCCTTCACCACTCGTGATGAATGTTATCTAATTGTAAAACTGAGTGTTAGAAAATGAATTTTAATTATTGTTTAATACCTTGGAACTTAGTACATGTATTTGAAATAAACTTCGCTTTATGCAAAGACAACCCTATAAGACCTCCTTGAGATAACCTTGCATGCATTATAATCTGTTAACCTCCGGGTGTGACTTGCGAGCACGGTTGTTATGCTCATTCTTGCTTGATTAATAATTGAGCAGGGGAGGCCGTCTACGAAAAGCCTAAGGACCAAGATGACTAGGCTACGCCCTCTAGACGACTGCCTATGGCGAGTCGTGTGGCCTTGCCGTTTTTATCTTCCGCTGTAATGTGTTTTGCTGGCTTATGAGCCCTTTTGTAATCAACTCTATTGTCGATTAATAAAGTTCATGTTGATGGATGTTACCACTATTGTTTGCTGTGTGAACTAGCCATTGATCTTGGAACTAGTTCAGTTGCATAAAGGACTCGGGGTCTACCCAGGCCTCACGACCTCCTCGGGTTTGGTCTCTTGACCACACCCCCCCCCCAGTTGGGTCGTGGCACTTGGGGACGTCCTGGGTCTCATGACCTCCTCGGGTCCAGTCTCCAGACCTCCAGGTGATTCTGTGGGACCTCCTAGGTGGTCTTGGTAAACCTCCGGGTGGTCCTGGAGGATCTCTCTGAGATGAACCTCGGGTCAGGTCGTGACAGAGCCGTTCCCATTCCCGCTCCCTGGGTAACTGTACCACTTGTAGTGGTCAGCCCTCAATAGAGTAGTCAGGCTAGTCTAGGATAGCTAGCAGTGCTTGCTAGGCAGTCTTTTGGTTGCAAGCACTTTCCTTGTTCTTCTTTTGTAGTCGATATGTTTGTATCTTGTGTTGTGGCTTAGCATGGCCTATATGCTGTGTTTTAGGAGTCATGTAACACATAACCCCCTTAATATAATGCAGTCACTCTAGGCTTTATATTGTACTTGATTCTTCTCCTCGCTGGTTTGAAGTTCTTCTGTGCTCTAAAGGGCTAGTAAACCCTCATATACTTCCCTCTAGTTGTAAGCCTCAGTGTTTCATCAAATGGCACACAACAGAGCCACCACCCCAAGTCGAGGTGCTTTTGCAGCAGGCCGAGGAAGAGGCCGTGGTCGTGGCCGTGGCCATGGACAAGATCTACCTCCCCCACCGCCAGCAAATCCATCAATGGCGCAAGTCATGTTTCAGCAGACACAGATTCTCCAAGCTTTGCTAACCAGTCAGCAAACTGGACCAACCGGTCGCAACTCCAAATTGGTAGACTTCCTCAGGACAAGACCCCTCACTTTCACTACAGCAAATGAACCCCTGGAAGCTGAGGATTGGCTCAGAGATACTAAGAAGAAGCTTTATCTCGTCCGATGCTCAGACGAAGACAGTGTGGACTTTGCCACCCATCAGCTCAAAGGAGCCGCCGTTGCTTGGTGGGAGGACTACCTTGCTGCCTGAAGTGGTGAAAGTCCAGTGGCCGATGAAGAATCAGCAGAAGAAGAAGCCGCAGACACCGAGGCCGAGGATCAAGAAGACCTCATCACCTTGAAGCGATTATTTCAAGTCTGACTAGATGAGATTGAACCCGCATGGTAGTCAATTCCTTGGGCTGAATTCAAGGCCGCTTTCAGGACCAACTTTGTGCCCGCTGGTACAATAAGAATGAAAAAGAATGAGTTCAGAGCTCTAAAGCAGGATCATACGTCAGTCAACGAGTACCTGACGAAATTCAACCAACTCGCCTGCTACGCCCCAAGTGACATCGCCGACGAAAAAGAGAAGATTGACCGCTTCGTGAAAGGAATGCACGAAGTTATGAGAATCCAGCTTATTCTTCACGATTTCCCCAGCTTTCACCAACTGGTCAACAAAGCCCTTATCCTAGAAAATGAAAAGCGAACAGGGGAAGTTAGTCACAAAAGAAAGATGACATTTCAGAAGCCCCAAGGCAACTTTCTGCAGAAGTCAACATTCCATGGAAGCTCATCATTCAAATCATCTACAGCCTTGCCACAAAGAACTCCAGCTCTAGTTCTGTGTCCCAATGGGAATAGTTTCTGCACTCTCCGCCCCGTTGGGCAGCCTGCAGTAGTCAACCCAGTAGCCCACCTCCACTGCTTCAACTGTGGAGAAAAATGACACTTCGCCAACCGGTGCCCTCAACGTTAGGACACTGCCGCAAAGTTCAACTCGAGAACCACACCAACTCAAGGCCAGGCATCAAATCAAAGTAAGAGTCATCAGACTTCGCAAGCATCAAGGTCTACCCTCGACACCAAACCATGGTCGTGTAAACCATGTCACCGCCGAGGAGGCCCAGGATGCCACAGGAATGCTAATGGGTATGTTCTCTATTAATTCAGTACCCGCACAAGTTTTGTTTGATTCTGGAACTTCGCATTCTTTTGTCTCGAGAAAGCTTGTTGAAATGCTTAAGTTGTCGACCTATAAGTTCAAGAAACCCGTAGTACTTAGTTTACCCGGGGGACCCTTATATGCTACCTCAGTTAGTCCCAGAGTAGAGATTGCTTTAGAAAATTCTGGATTCCTAGCAACCCTCCTCGTGCTAGAATCCCAAACTCTGGATGTCATCCTAGGGATGGATTGGTTGGCTGAATACCAAGAATTAATAGATTGTGCCAACATAAAAGTGGTGCTCACCAAGAACCCAAAAACCACAATAAGGGTTAGTGTGGATCATTCCTCTCCCTTGGATCGAGCAATCCACCACCTTGAAGAGTTGTCCCTAGAGACAATGTATGTAGTCCAAGTTTACCCTGAAGTGTTCCCAGAAGAATTGCCTGGTATGCCACCAGTCAGAGATGTTGAGTTTGTGATCAACCTAAAACCAGGGACAGCCCCAATTGCCAAGAGAACATATAGAACAGTTGTCGACGAGCTTGAAGAGCTTAAGATTCAGATTAAGGACTTGCAAGAAAAATGATTTATTAGACCTAGTTCCTCTCTCTGGGGTTCGCCGATACTTTTTGTAAAGAAGAAGGATGGCACCGCCAGATTATGTGTAGATTACAGAGCACTCAATGATGTGACCATCAAGAATAAGTATCCCTTGCCCCGCATTGATGACCTGTTCGACCAGTTGTTAGGAGTAGCAGTTTTCTCCAAAATAGACCTAAGGTTAGGATACCATCGACTCAAGATCAAAAATGAGGATATTCCTAAAACGGCTTTTACCACCCGGTATGGCCTATATGAGTTCACGGTTATGTCGTTTGGCTTGACCAATGCGCCAGCCTACTTCATAAGCCTCATGAATAAAGTATTCATGGAATACATGGACAAGTTTGTAGTCGAGTTCATAGACGACATTTTGATCTATTCGAAGACCAATGAAGAGCATGCTGAACATCTGTATTTGGACCTAGAAAAGCTTAAAGAGCACCAGCTTTATGCCAAGTACAGTAAATGTGAATTTTGGCTTCAAGAGACCAGTTTCCTCGGACACATTGTATACATTGGAGGAGTCGCAGTTGATCCATCCAAAGTAGAAGCTTTGTTAGAATGGAAGCAGCTTACCTTAGTAAATAAAGTGCGTAGTTTTCTCGGTTTGGCCAAATACTATAGACGCTTCATAGAAGGGTTCTCTAAGCTTTCCAAACCCATGACCCATCTGCTTAAAAAGGAAAAGAAGTATGAATGGATTGAAGCTTGTGAAAAGAGTTTCCAAGAATTGAAGAAGAAGTTAACCTTTGCACCAGTGTTGATCCTGCCGGACATACACTAGGACTTTGAAGTCTATTGTGATGCTTCGCGCCAAGGTCTTGACTGTGTACTCATGCAAGGAGGAAAAGTTGTAGCTTATGCGTCCAGACAACTCCGCCTTCACGAAGATAACTATCCAACTCATGATCTGGAGTTAGCACCAGTTGTGCATGCCCTAAAGATTTGACGGCATTACTCGATTGAAAATCATTGTGATATCTACACGGACCACAAGAGTCTTAAGTACATTTTCACGCAAACAGAACTCAACCTCCGACAAATAAGATGGTTAGAGCTGATAAAATATTACAATTTGGATGTCCGTTACCATCCTGGGAAAGCTAATGTAGTTGCCGATGCATTGAGCCGCAGGTCCTACTGCAGTAATGTCATGATTTAGGAGCACCAACCTAAGCTCTACAAGGAGTTTGAGGTACTCAACTTTGAGTTATTAGAACAAGGCACTATAGCCGCTGTGGAAGTGCATCCTACTCCAAAAGAGCAGATCAAGACCGCTCAAAACGGACACCCTAGAGTCCAGAGATTTAAGCATCTCGTGGCCGTAGGAAAAGCCCCTAAGATGATCAAAGATCAGTAAGGAGTCCTATGGTGTGGGAAACGTCTCTTTGTTCCCCACCAGAAGGAACTCAAGGATTTGATACTGAAAGAAGCGCACAACTCAGCATACACACTGCATCCAGGTAGCACCAAGATATATCAAGACATGGAGATTCTGTATTGGTGGCCGCGAATGAAAAGAGACATTGCTGAGTTTGTAGCATGTTGTGATGTATGCCAACGAATCAAACCCGAACATAAGAGATCTGCAGGATTGCTCCAACCGCTACAGATCCCTCAGTGGAAATAGGAAGAAATTGGAATAGATTTCATTACAAGTCTGCCTCGAACCAAGTCTAGATGTGACTCGGTACGAGTCATAGTTGACAGATTGACTAAAGTCGTCCATTTTATCCCAGTAAAGACAACCTATAAGGGAGACAGATTAACCGAGATATATATGGCTCGTATTGTGTGTTTGCATGGAGTACCCAAGAAGATAGTATCAGATCGAGGTTCTCAGTTCACCTCGCATTTCTAGGCTAATCTGCATGATGCACTTGGAACACACCTTACATTCAGTACAACGTATCATCCTCAAACTGATGGGTAGATAGAGAGAATAAATCAAATTCTAGAAGACATACTTCGAGCTTGTGCTTTGGAATTTACCGTAGACTGGGAGAAATATCTACCGTATGTCGAGTTCGCGTACAACAACAGTTTTTAGTCGAGTCTAAAAATGTCCCCGTTTGAAGCACTCTATGGAAGAAAATGCAGAACCCCTCTGCATTGGTCAGAATCAGGAGAAGGTTATGTCTTCGGACTGGATACCCTCAAGCAAGCGAAAGAGAAAGTTCGATTGATTAGAGATCGACTTCAAGCAACTCAGTCCAAACAACTGGTTTTGTTTAAGGTGGGTAGGTTTGTAACAGTCTGTTTCCGAATTATAAAGAGTATTTGCTTTTGTCAACTGGTTTCAAAAACTTATTTCAACTTAAGTTGTATTTTTAAAATCTCCAACTTCTACCTCAAATTCAAAACGCCTCTCTTGGGGCTCAGCCCACTTTCTCCCTCCCACTTTGGGCTCGACCTTATTCCTTTTGGGCTCAACCCACCTCTCCTTCGCTCTCTTGGCCCAGCCCAGCCTCCCCTGCCGGCCCAGCTCCCTCCTGCCCCTTTTTCTTCACCGTGCTAGCTCCGTGCGCTCTGCACCACTGACCGTGTTGCACTAGCACTCGCTACCAGTCGCCATCGTCATGAGCGCCACACCTCTCATCGCCACCGGCTCGCCACTGCTCCCTTGACTCCAACGCCCTCCTCTCGTTGGATCCCGTCACCACCGCTCCCCACCGCGTTAGCGCCCTGTGCGCTCTGGCCGCGCCATCGTGCGCCTTGTCCCCGCTCGGCTCTCTCTGCCGCCACCTGCTCCCTCTGTCACCTTGACTCCGGTGACCTCCCCTGCCTCATTCTGTCTCGTCGACCGGACCACCCACTAGCTTCGACCATGCCGACTCTGCTGAGCCGTGACGCCAGCGTGCCATGGCCGCCGCACCTACTCCCCGTCTCGTCACGTCACCAGCCCGTGCCCACGTCAGCGCCCGTGCGCTGCGCTTGCGCACGCACACCCGTGTCACCTTGTCTCATCGCCTGGCCGCTCCCACCTGCCCGGGGCGCACAAGTCGTCACCGCGTAGAGCTCCCCTACCGCCAGCTCCTCGGGACCATGCGCCACCCCCGAGCTTCTCAACAGCTCTTTCTCCCTTCCCCGGCTATAAAGGAGCTCCGAGCATCCCCTTGCCTCCCCTTTCTCCCCGCTCGATGTTGGTAAGTCCCACTTGAGGTAAACCAGAGCTCCAAGTCGGCCGCGCTACCCCGCCGACGTCCCGCCGCTCTGGTGGTTCCCTCTCCGCACCCACTGCGTCACATTGTGTTCTAGCATCCCTTGAGGCTTTTCCCCAAGTTGATTTCTTGTTTGATTCGCAGGAGCACCCAAATTTGGTTGTCTTCCTCCCCTCCGGCCGAATCCCCTTTTTCGGTGGCATTCAAGCTCCTCGCCGTCCTCCGTCGTCTCCAATCGTGAGCTTCCCCGTCGTCGTTCGCCGTCCTCCGTCGTCTCCGACCGCGAACTTTCCCACCGCCATTCGCCGTCCACCGACCTCCTCCGACCTCTCTCTCGGTCTTGGTAAGCTCCCTTCCCTATGCCCTGTTCCCCCTCTTGTTCCTTTAGACCACGCCGCGTAGTCGAGTTTCTTTTGACCACGTCGCGTAGTCAAAACCTCCTTTCAACCAAGTGGTCGAAACCTCCTTTTGACCATGTCTACGACCAGGTCCACGACCAGGTAGTGGCGTAGTCGAAACCCTTTTCGACCGCATAATTGAAACCCTTTTCGACCACGTAGTCGATACCCCTTTGTCGACCAGCATTCGAGGCTATTAGTACTCGTAGTGAGCAGTACTCAAAGCAAACAGTACTCGAACAAGCAGTGCTCAAAACCAAAACTTCGGAATCTCCGTTCTCCTCTGGTATAACTCCGATTCTAGTGTTTTTTGTTTCTAAATTTTTCTAAATTCAAGATCTTGCTAATGGCACTGGTCTTGTCTAATTTGGAGTTTATTTATTATTTCTTTAGTATTTATTTGTTCTCTTTACTTCCACGACTCTCTTACCTTTAACCTAGGCGAGTCAATACTTTGATTATATTGAACATATATCTTATGCAAATTATATTCCTTTAAAATACCAAATTGCATGCTTTATTTCTCTATGCAAATGTATGTAAAATCGTTAAGAGTTAGTTACATGCCTACTTGGTAATTAAATGATCATTATATCATCATTGACAATTTGAATCCCTTAATCCTTGTCACCCTAGTAACTATATAGTAACTATACTAGCTATAGGTTGTACTTAAGCGACATACTAGTCTTACTTAAGTACTAGAGCATTAAAATATCCTAATCATCATCTTTTAAATATAAAAGAGGTTTTGGGCAGTCATTGTGGGTAAATGACTAGAGTGTTGAGATAATATATTTTTGCTCCCCAAAACCCTATTAAATTGATGTTACCACATCTGGGTGGATGGTATAGTGGTGGGTGCCGTCAGAGCACGAGAGTGGTTGGTATGTGGTATGAACCGCCCGGATGGATTAATGACTTAATCTTGTCATGACCTTCCATTGTAAAACATGTGCAACCACAAATCTACAAAGTGCAACTTGGCTTAGTAAATTTATTGGACATTGGAAATCATCTCACTAGTGGCCGAGTGAGGATGTGCAAGCGTTGGATGCGATCCAGCTTGAATGGGATACCATGGGATGGTGAAGTTGCCAGCTACGCTAGTCGTGGTGGTAAACATCCCACACAACTTATGAAACCCACCGCAAGTGGGGGCAGCCCATATGGGTGAGATGGCGGAAGGGGCGAGGTAATTTGAAAAGTTATTGTGATCATTCCTTAACTACATGATCAAGAAATTATGTGGAGCAATGAGTTGATTGTCTCTTGTGGTACAATGTACAACCTCTGCAGAGTCTAAACTGTTTAAACAGCCGTGCATACGGTCAAAGACGGACATGGAAACTTACTAGAGTTAGTTTTATTTATAAAACCTTTGTGGGTGGGATGGAAAATGTGACGGACTCACCTAGCGCTGAGATTAGATTTTTCCTGAGTCGTCGAACTCAGTGGTGTTAATAAGTGGAGGTGACTCCAATCAAAATAAGCATAAGGTGGAGGTAACCTCTGCTGATATTAATATTGCACAATATCTCTTTACAAAAATGTGTTTTGGTTAAAATGCTAAGTGATAGGAATTTGTAATTATGATAATTGAAAACATTGCTTTAGCAAATAAAAGAACCCGAGTCGTCCTTGTTAAGCTTTGCATGTATATTATTGCATCTTGTGTGTGTTGGCTCACAAGCACGGAAGTTGTGTTCATTCTCACTCTTTCCTCCAAACCTTCAGACTCCATGGATTATGAAGATTATACATACTATGAGGATCTTGACGTTGAAGGCCAAGGATCTGATGAGGAGTAGTTTAGTTCTTTTAGTCTAGGTCTCGCCTCAGTCCAGCTGACTCCGTCGGTGCTTGCGTGCATACAATATTATCCAAGTCTTTTGTTAATATCGGATGCACAAGGATTTCCCTAGTCGCTTGCCTGTGGAGATATGTGCTCTACCCCCTTTTACTTCCGCTGTAGTTTCCACTGCTTTTATGTAATGTAATCAGTTTTGCATGTTCGGTCCTTATTGTAAAATTTGACCAAACGTGGTCTATGTCACTATAATATTTGTAATATATTGAATGGTTTAGATCACGTTATGTATGAAATGATTCAGCTATGTGTCTATGAGTATTATCTACTGATCCAAAAATAACACTATGTTTTCACATAAAGCTTGGATTTGCGAAATTCGGATCCGATAAGTTCGAAAAGCGCGTGTGCAACGTACGGCTCTAACTTGACAAGGCCCGTCTGGCTAGCCCGTCTGGCTTTCCCATCAATCAAACCAGACTAGAGAACAAAACCAGTGTGCCTTACATGAACTACTTGTCGACTTCGCGCGCCACATCTTCCCGCGCCCATCTCTAGCCAATCGCAGTTGAGCCGAGTAGACAACACGCTCTGATCGATGGACTCGCAAACGTAACCCTCCCGGCCCAGGCAGACCGGCCGGCCGACGGCGACGTGCTCCTGCACTGGCCAACCAATCCGACCGATCGTGCCACAGACCTGTTCGATCGATCGCCGTCGACGCTGTAACCGCGAACACAAACCACTAGCTTGCTATGACAGTTGATGGATCGAACAACCAGTGTGATATAGTATCATGCACTCCGGCCATTGAATTGAATGATGTGGTTGGGGCTTAACCATCCGAAAGAGACCGGACAGAAATGCATATATGTTCCTGGGCTGTTTAGCCAGGGCCCATGGCAGCCACCAACGCAATGAATGGCGAGTGAGCCGTGGAGAGAAGCCACGGACAGCGCCGCGCACCTAGCTACCTGCCACATCTTGCAAATTGCAAACCTTGGTCATGCCACATAATTGGGAGCAAATTTTTCTCTACACCCTGCTGGCCATGGCACATGTGTGCACCAGTTTTACAACTTTGGCAAAGCCAGATTAGACGACGCGCACATATACGGCCGGTACTTGGATCGATCGTTCATCGTTTTCTCCGTCCTGTTGGCTGCTTTCAGATTCAGGGAGACACTACTTCACAGACAGTGCATGCAAGAAACTAAAGTTCGTCTGGAAAGAAGGAAGGGCAGTACTAGTACTAGTATCAGCGTGTGTTTGGGAATACAATGCGAGGAAAGTGAAGTTTGAGACTTTTTCTTCCTTTGCTTCATCCATCCGGCCGGGACCAGCAGTACTGAATACAGATGGGAGTGAGGAGTTCATGTCATGATGCGCACCGGGAAGCAAGGCGGGCAGGGGCACAAGGCGAAGCAGACAGGCGCTCAGCGCTTTCCGCGACCTGTGCCGGCCGGTGGGGGCGAGCGAGCCGAAGTAGCAAGAGAACGAGCTCGTGGACAGGTGCTGGGCAGCCATCGCTTTGAAGGAGGGCAGAGGCGCGTATGTTTGCTCGATCTGATCATCTGAGTTTGTTACAAATGGTGAGGTAAGCAGTGGTGTCGATCGATGCCTGCCAGCCTGCAGGTCGCGTAGCCATCTGCAGGGTAAACGATAGGATCTTACAGTTGTGCGTGTCGACGTCCGCGTACCTGTCAGCGCTTTAAACTTTTTGCGATCGATGCACATGAATGATTAAATCTCGATCGACTTTCTTGGCAGTATAATACTGCTTCTGATTTTGCCACAAATGCTAATTTGTTCGTGCTTATGTGAAAAAAAAATTCTAATTTGCAGACATCCGCCAGTTTAGAGAGTCACTGACACGTGAAATTTGATACATGTAGTAATTAGTTAAGGTTGAGGTTATTGTTAAAATTTCAATTTTTTCGGTGTAGCTCACTCGAATGTATAGTATCTTTCAAAACATGCATTTCATCATCTCAAAGTCCGGAATGAATTCCTTGTATTGTTATGATAAGCTTTCCAAACAACCTTTTACATTTTGCAGGTATGTAATAACTTTTAACCGGATTATAAAGCAACTTTCATCTGTCCACTACGTCACCGATCGACTAACCCGCAATTAAATTAGCATTGCCTCGGCATAATTAAGCAGGCTCGTACAGGTAATCAATGAAAGAAAAGGTACTAGAAGTACACAGCATAATCCATTGCCATCCGGAACAGAAAAACCGTGCGAGGAGAAAATCTAATGGAAACGAAATTAAGATCAAATAAGCAGCTAATAAATCACGGCACAGCTAGCACATGGTGCTATTCGATCCTTTCCCCCAACCACGGGATTTCCGGAACATTTATGCCAACCCAATTCTACTAGAACACCCTTCTTCAAGTACTCCTGCCCTTTGAATCCGCCAAGCCGGTGTCGCTGACGGCCGCAGGACGACGGGACCATATGCATCCGCAAAAGAGAAGGATAGTGTGGCGGCAGCAACGCTCATGTGAGCCCTTAAACCAGCTGCTTCACCTACCTGAGTTATACCAGTCGATCGTGTACTCGTGTGTGCCCGATCGCTGATCTTTCAGATCCGCCATGGGCGTACGTCCTTCCCGTTCTCCATCAGTTGGTTCGTCGGATGGCACACTTGATGGATCGATGTTGCTATCAACATCTCGCCGTGCGTCCTGTCAATTTGCAACTAGCTAGGAGCAGCTTAAAGAGCACGGCTGCGCACAGTGCGAAACATCAAACTGGGGCGTGCATGCATGATTGATGGGTTCAGGGAACAGATCCAGATGAGTAATGCTTGCTCGATCTTGACAAGGATAAATATGTTTGTGGACTGTGTGGGTTTTTTTAATGAGGAACAGTAACAGCGGGAAGGACCGTACCGTATATTATAACGAGGAACAGTAACGGGAAAAGTTTTAAGTACATCAACAAAGAGAAGAATAAATTTTAAAAAAATGTTACTAGGGGTAGATCACATCAATGAAGCCAATCTAGAATAAATTGTTTGTCATCGTCCTTAACGCGGTGCACATACAAGTTCACTCTTGAAAAGACTTTTCCAATTAGCAATACTTGCCATAATATTCTCAAACACTGACCACCCCGAATTACAGTAGGGTCATCGTATTCCCTGCAACTGCAAAGGAATTCAGTTGCAGACAGAAATTGCATCATACCCGCTTACAAATGGCAAAAGAAGGATAGACGAAGGAAAATATGGCCTATTAGCTAGAATTGAAATTATAATGTGGGCCTCTCGAGGCGAATTTTGAACTTACACAAACACTCGAAGAAAAACTCATAGGAAAAGCTTGAATACGGTCGCAATCCTATTACGCCGATGTTGCTATCTTTTACATTCATGGCCGCCCTTCTGATAATGTTCAACAAGCAAGGATGAGTACAAATTGTATTCTGCAAAGCTTACATCAAATGCTATTAGCTACAAGATTGGCTATGTCAAAGGAAGGTTATCATAGCCAGTTTTGTTGCTCAAAGTGAATTTGCTTTTTTGCAATAGAGAATAATAGATTGCAATTGA
Source organism: Phyllostachys edulis (assembly GCA_036346405.1). Lineage (NCBI taxonomy): Eukaryota > Viridiplantae > Streptophyta > Magnoliopsida > Poales > Poaceae > Phyllostachys > Phyllostachys edulis. The sequence goes on from CM070561.1 coordinate 42,831,541, forward strand.
AGGTTATAAAAACATTTGACATTTGATAGAAAATAACCAGTATATAAATATTAGCATAATCAACATATGGCTCTCCATAGCCATAAGCAACAACGGATATAACTAAGACCAAAACCATGGATTGGATACCCTCCAATCCACATAACCAGGACAAAAACCATTGATTGAATACCCTCCAATCCCAAACTAGTTTTTAAAACCAAACTCTAACCCTAGTGACATCATTAAGCTTGCCCATGACCAGGGGCACGGCTATTCGAATAGATCATACACAATGCAGAGGTTATATAACTTTACCCACAAGAACAAGATATGATCAACTCATAATGTCAGACAAGACACGCTTCCTTAGGCATACGACAGAGACGATCATAACAAGACTTTTACGTTACTTAGCCCTAACCTTGCTCCATCCGATGAGTTTAAACCCTCAGGACATGGGCAACCTTTACCATCATTCATGAGGACTCATCGTTGTGTGGGAGGTGGCATATCCTAACTTCATCTGCACATAATGGCAACCAGAGATGCGTTGTAGCTTCTTGCAATGGATCGACGGCTCGGACATGTACGATAGGGCGTTCATCGAGCAGAAATACATGTTTAACTACGTGAAGCGAGCCGAGACCTTCGAACGATGAAAACCTTACGTACCCGACCCTATTTAAAAGGCACCGATCGACAAGGGGAAGGCTCCTGCTAGTGAGACCGACGGCCATCCTAACGCTTCCCGTCGCCCTGGCACACTCTAGATCGAAGAGGTAAGTGTTGTTCAATTTGCATCCTGATTATTTATTTCGCCTTATATTCTGCTAATATCATTCAATCTTCCAGCCCGTCTCGTAGAACATAACTACCTTCGAGACTGACCACTGCCACGAGCATTCAGAAGACAAGGAGAAAGGACCGATGGGCCGCCAAGACTAATTTCGATCCTCCCTATTTTTGATTCCAAAAAGGCCCACATACTCCATGTATCCTACATGATTTTCGGTTTGTTGATTCGTGCATGCTGTCGTTTCTAGTGCACGTAACCAAACCATGTGTGCCATGTGATTCGTTAATTATATTATGAACTCTCTCAAATTTCATCATTTTCAAATTTCAAATTTTATTCCCAAATTTTGTCAAATTTCAAATTTTATTCCCTAGCTTCACATGAAATGATGACGGACGCCGAACTTCACATGAAATGACGGCGGGAACGCGGCGGGGTCGTGCCCCCGTGGGCCGGACTTGCCTAGACCGTGCCCCTAAGGCACGGATGACGGGTTCTAGGCCCCTGGGGCACAAACTAGGGCACGTGGCGCGTCCATATGGCCCCGCAATATTATTTTTGGCTTTGATCCGACAAGAAGGCTAAATTTGTTAAAACACGCGCTAACTGTGCCAAAACAACCCAAAAACTCCCAAGGTTACTTCGGGTCCAATCCCTAAGCATATGTTACTCTCAGCGTTTTAAAATCGGAAAGAAATGGAACTAGCTACTGGTTGGATATTGTGAGCTGCTGCTACTTTTCGCGGCTGCATAATTTGACATTGTTTCGACCACTTCTCCTAGCGATATATCTACATCGCCTTCAGTGCTAGCCCGGCATGACCCTTTACAGACAGCGGCGTTATGTTCCGACCGACGTCCTTGTCCCCAAGTTGACGGCATTACTACATATATAGAGTACTGATCGCGTATTACTGTCGTCGTCCTTATTACTGTCATCGTCCGCCAACGAGCACAAAACTACTCGATCGATCGCCGACCAAGAGATCGAAAAAGCGCCGGATCTATCAAACGGAAGAGGCGTTTTTACGATGTGCGTGTGGCGCGTACAGATGCACATGCATGGCCACATCGGTAAGTGGCGTAGGTAGTAGCTGCGCGCATTAGTGCTTGGCGAGTTTTGAGTTTTAACAGTTACCTGCGACCGGCCGTGCCGTCCACTTCGAGCCGGATCGGGGTATCCTGGGTGATGGCGAGGAGATCCACGAGTCGGCCATTTTTACAGCGACGCGACTTGGACGCACTGACGGTGGCGTGCACCCACTTTGGACAGGGCGCACGTCGGCATCCGATGCCCGGCCGAGGCCGAGCCGAGCCGGCCTTTAACTATCCATCGCCTGAATCGATCAGTCGTTCGGTCGTGCCAACCATACCACTTTAGGAACGACACGGGAGGCAGCCACTTGTCCCAGATTCTCCACCCACTTCCCTGTCTGCCTGCTCGTAAACATATGAGTTTATGACTAAAATAGTACTGTTGCACGATAAAATAGTAAAAATAGTTTTTTCTGAACAAATTAACAAAAATAACATACATACTACTTTCAAAGTCCACGGCAGAGAGCCTACCGCGCGTCCACGTGTCCATGGCAAGGAGCTTACCCCGCGCCCACTGCGCGGTAGGCCACATGGCGGCCTCTCCCATTCGGCGGTAGGTCACCTACCGCGCGGTGGAAGCGCGGCAGGCCATGCCTTGTATTTTGCTATTTCGTTGGGAGAAGATCTATTTTTACTATTTCGCTTCAAGAAGAGCCTAAATGAGTCAAAAAAAATTATAAACATTTATGTGCTTAACTAATTAAAACCGCTCAAGTCATTGTAAAAAGTTTCCTTGTTGGGGATTTTTTTTTCCCGCTCAGTTATTGCAAATTTGTGCCTTGTGATCGAATTTCTCATGTATGAAGCCTTGCGATTTGTGCTCCGGCATCAACATTTCAGGTATCCTCGATCGACTACAGCTCCGTTGAGCATTTTTCCTTGATTAGGTCTTTCAGGGTCCATTAATTGAGCCCCCGACCTATGATGGGCTCGAATGAGGGTGTTGGTCAGCGGAGGCCGGTCACGACAAAGACCAAGCCAGATATCCGATTAGATTTTAGGGGACGGAAAGCAATCAAAGATGACATCTCCAGTAGCTACATAGCGGTGGTGGCGGTGTATCGCCGACTAGGGGCGGCTCCGACGAGGCAGCGAGGAGGAGGCATGCAAGTTCGGGTGGTTGTGCATGCTGACGACTATGGTTTTGACGAAAGGTGCAGGGGGGAGGAGTTGGGGGCAGATTTGTTCATGGCAACCCAGCCTGAGTCCGGCACGATTTTCCGGACTCGGGCCTAGATTTTCAGCCGTAGGTGCGACCCGACGTTGGGGAAAAATCCAGCATTTTAAAAAAAAAAACTGGTAGGAGGGCTGCCTTTTCGATTAATAAAGAAGATCAAGTAACAAAAACCAGGGCCGAGGCCCTGAAGAAATATTATAAACTAATTACAATGGAATTAATTGCTCCCAATACTTCCCCTTTGCTAGGGTCTAAGCTCTTCCTTCTTCCCTAATCTTAGAGACCAGGTCCAAAGGCGAGGAGAATCGACGTTTGAAGATCCTGGCCTTGCGCTCTATCCAGATCTCCCAAGTGATTAGGATAACTATCGAGGCCGTTGCCCTTCTCGGTAAATGACCACTGTGGCAAACTGTCCTCCACCATTCCTCTATGTCGTGACAGACCGGCCAGTAGAGTGGCCTAAGCGGCGCACAATCCACCCAGTCTGCCATTGACTGCCAAACTCGACGAGAGAACCTACACTCCGCCGATAGATGCATGACTGATTCTGGGGCCTGTCTGTAGAGAGGGAAAAGGGCCTGATTTGGTCAGCCCCGCGCTTGTAGTCTGTCAGATGTCCATAGTCTGTTTTGAATCGCTAGCCACGCGAATTGTTTGCATTTAGGTGGTGCCGATGTTTTCCAGATGAGACTTTGAAACTCCGTCGTCGTTGATCCTAGGAATTGCAGAGCGTAAGCTGATTTTGCCGAGTATTCGGCCTTTGACGAATGTTTCCAGATGATCTCATCTGGGGCCGATGGGTCCAAGGTGATTTGGTGGACTCTTTCCCAGAGTCGTAGAAATTGGTGGACTACTCCATCTGGGGTAAAGCCTTGAAGGTTTATGTCCTGTATCCAGTAGTTTTCCTGCAGTGCCGCGTGGACCGTTCTGTTTTTTCGGATGGAAAGACGGTATATCTCCGGTGCGATGTCCTGAGGAGAAGTCCCATTGAGCCATGCCGACGTCCAGAACTTTGTTTTTTTTCCCGTTGCCTAAAGTGATTGAGGTGGCCGTCGCAAATAGACGTCTGTCGGTCTCGTCGCAAGGAATTTTCATCCCAACCCAAGGTTTGTTTTCGGCTTTCCATTCTTGCCAGAGCTAGCGAAGCCTGAGTGCCCTCACAAACCTAGAGAGACTGAGAATCCCCAGACCGCCAAGCTCTTTTGGGCGACACACCCTTTCCCAATTGACTTTGCATTTTCCACCTGTTAACACTTCTGACCTCGCCCAGAGGAACCTCCTCCTTAATCGGTCGAGGGTTCGGAGGATGGATTTTGGTGCTTTAAAGGTCTTGAGGTAGTAGGTCAGCATCGAGGACAACACCGATTTTACCAGGGTGGATCGACCAGCCGAGGAGAGCAGCCTACCCTACCAACCAGCTAGCCTTTGCCCAACTTTGTCTAGCAGCGGCTGGAAATCAACCTTCCTTGGTTTTTTATGATGTAGAGGGAGCCCCGGGTATTTGACGGGGAAGTTAGAGCGATTGGCCGGAAAAACTATGAGAAGCGTGTCGAGATCAATGTGATCACACCCTATTGGCACCACCGTGCTTTTGTGTACATTAGTCTTAAGGCCCGATGCATTCCCGAAGAGTTGTAGGATGCTGGCTGTCGATTGCACGTCTCTTGTGGTGGGGCAGATGAATATTGCTGCGTCATCTGCGTATAGCGATGTCTTGAGCGTGTGTGGACGTCCACGGTTGGGTTCCAAAAGACCCAAATCTGTTGCTCTTTTAAACAACTTTTGTAAAGGATCGATTGCCAGAATGAAAAGAAAAGGGGATAGCAGGTCTCCTTGCCGCAGGCCCCTACCATGGCTGATGTTGCCACCAGGAATGCCATTGAGAAGGACTCTTGAGGAGGCCGTTGACCACAAAGCCGCAATCCAGTCTCTCCATCTAGAGGGGAAACCCCTTCTTTGGAGAAGATTTAGAAGGTAGTCCCAGTGTACTGAGTCGAAAGCCTTTGCTATGTCTAACTTGAGGAATAGCGTGGGTGTTTTGGATTTGTGTAGCCTTGTTGTCAGGTTTTGACATACAGGAAGTTGTCTTGTATGCTTCTCCTTTTTACAAAAGCGCTTTGATTAATCAATATCAGTGTTTGTAGGTGTGGGGCTAGACGTAATGCCAATGTCTTGGCTATCCACTTTCCTACCCCGTGGATGAGGCTAATGGGTCTGTAGTCTGCTGCACTCTCTACCCCTTCTTTCTTCAGAAGCAGAGAGATGTTTGCTGCGTTCAGCAGGTGGAGGCTCATCGTTCTGAGGCTATAGAAACTTTGGAAAACCGCCATGATGCCCACCTTGATGATAGACCAGCAAGTTTTGAAGAACATGAACGTAAAGCCATCAGGACCTGGTGCCTTATCGCTTGGCATCTGAGCTAACGCGGATGCAACTTCCTGCTTTGAGAAAGGTCCATCGAGATTGTCCAGGTTTTCAGGGGTGATGTCTAACGCTTCCCAATGTAGGTCATAGCTTCTTGTAGATGGTGTGGACAAAACGTCCTGAAAGTGTTGTTGTAGGAAATCCTATTTCTCGTCGTGCATGTGCACCCAACCCTGCCCCACGCGCAGCCGCTGAATGTGGTTTTTCCGCCTCCTTGAATTAGCTTTAAGATGGAAGAACTTTGTGTTTGCGTCGCCTTCTTTTAAATTTGTGATACGGGAGTTTTGCCTTCTCCTAGAGCGTTCTATCACCTCCAGCCCCAAAACTCTTTTCTTAAGACCTGCTCTTAGCCCTCTTTCTGAATGTGAAAGTTTTCTGCTTTCCTGGGCTATATCGAGCCAGAGAATTACTTCTAGGGCCATGATAAGATGTAGCTTTGCCTGCGAGAAGTGCTTCATACTCCAAGCCCGTAACCTCTTCGCCGTTGTGCCCAATTTGTGGTTAAGCCTATGGCACGGCTCCGTATGGTGAGTGTTCAGCGTCCATGCTTGTTGGACCACTTCCTTGAAGCCAGGCACCTTGACCCAAAAATTCTCGAAGCGGAAGGTAGCCGGTCACCTCGGGCCGATGCCATTCAAGAGGAGAAGAGGACAATGGTCCGAAAGAGAAGTAGATAGAGCGTGCAGAATGTGGTTTCCGAAATGAATATCGCAAGCCAGATTACAGAAGACTCTATCTAGCTTGACCATCGTTGGGTTCTCTCGTTCGTTGCTCCATGTGAACTTTCTGTTTTGCAGATACATCTCTTTGAGCTCGCAGATGTCTAGGGTGCTCTTGAACTGACCCATTCTTGCTCGGTTAATGTTGCCCCTGTTCTTGTCACTCGCCTTGTAGATCAGGTTGAAATCGCCAAGTACCAACCATCTGATGGCCGACGGCGGTCGAAGGGATTTTAGTTCTTGCAAAAACGTCGGCTTCTCGCTTTCTCTGGATAGGTCGTAGACCACCGTAAGACGGAAAACTGTGCTACAATCCTTGATTTGAGCCGTTGCTGACAATTGTATTCCTCTAGTTGGATATCTTCTACCGTAATGTGGTCATCGTTCCACAGAAGTAGGATGCCGCCACGAGTGCCAGAGGCTAGCCTCTGCACGAAGCTGTGCAACCTACGTCCTCCTAGATAGTATGCTAGCTCTTGGTCCACTACTTGCAGCTTCGTTTCTTGCAAACATTCAAGGTGACATGTGGTGGATGAGAGAGTCTCATGGACCGTCGTTCGTCTGGCCGGTGTGTTGAGGCCATGCACGTTCCAGCAGATGACGTTGAGGTTTGGACCGCTCATGATTATATGACACCGAACTTTGTCGGTCCTCTGGGTCCTGTGTGTTGTAACTGCACAAAGCCTTGCCAACAAACATTGAGAGGGGAGAAAGCGGCCGATGGTGGTATAGATGTAAATGGTAGTGTTGATGGCGGCGGTGAATCTCGAGCGTGGGGGCGAACTTGTTCCACCCTTTGTTGGGTTGAAGATGTAGAGGTGCGCTGGAGGTGATGTTGGTTTAACGCGTTGCTGCCAAGCGAGTTGGCGGTTAAACCAACGGAGACCCGAAGGGAGGTGCCTAGTAGGAGACTCACAGAAGAACTTGCGACAAACCTTGCACACCTGATTACCGATACCAAAGTTGTTACTAGGACACCAGCTAGACGCCGTAGGACGAAAATAAAGATAAACGAAGGCGACAGATAAGAAAAAGTGGTAAGGTCTGTGAATGATCATGGCAGAGGTGGTTGTCATCATCGTTGTCTGGTACCCGCTCGCCTAGGCCACCGCGAGACCATTGTCGGGATCTTGCGGTCTTTGTCGCCGCTAGAGGTATAGCGTCATGTAGACCTTCCCTTCCAAAGATGGCAAGGCCTCCAAGGTCGACAAGAGAGTCGCCCACTTGGGTCAGAAGGTGTGATCTAGCTTGAACAGGCTAGAAAGGGCCGCTATGGCCTGCTGGTTGAGTGGGCCTTCCAAAGCTTTCAAGTAGCCTGTCAGTGCGTCTCCGTTGAGGCTTGATCCTTCCAGCAGCGTTCCCATCTTGTGGGCTAGCGTCTCTTGGGCCCTTTGAAGCATGTTCCCGGTGCGCCTTTTTTGAGCTAAACGCACGCTACGTCGAACCGCCGTGAGGTCAAACCTCCTCACCGACCGAGTGGACTTGACCATTGGGGCAGCAAGAAGTGGCTCCTTCGGTCTGCTAAATAGCTGATCCTCCACCTGGTGTGCTCCACTTCGCTTGCTTGAAATATTGAGCCCTACACCCGAGAGCCCATCGACAGTGGCGGTTTCTTGATTAGAGCTTGCTTGCGCTATCCCCGTGCCCTGCAAGAGGTTCTGCTCTGTGTCCAGCTCGATGCGACCCTTGTCTTGGCCCAGAATGGGAGAGCCTGCTGACCCATTCTTCCCAATGGCGTGCGCCACGCTGATCAGCCCTTGCGTCAAAGGCGGGGGAGTTCGCGCAATGGTAGCTTGAGGTGTGTTGTCCGCCATCCCCCCAGCATGACCGCGGGATGCAGAGCTCCAGCAACATGGGAGGTAGCCTCGACCCCGGGTGGCCCATGTGTTGGCGTGGCGAGTAGGGGGGATCTGACCAAGCCAAGCTTGCCCGCCTGTGTGTTTGTCGCCTTGATGTAAGCCTCCGCCTTGTGGAGCCAATCATCCCTTCCCTCATGCCACTTCTCCGGGCTAGAAGGGGTTGTACTGCTGAGAACTTGATGAAGCGTCTCCCTTAGCTGCTTAGCGTAGGAAGAGAAGATGTCTTGTAATGTCTTGTCAACTTTGTCTTTGATCTCTGCCAGAGAGGGTTTGGGGGAGCGAAGCATTCAGGATCTGTTGGGAAATGCTCTGCTTGGACCACCCCTCCCATCGGTGCTGGTCGGCGGCGCCCGTTGTCTTTGTAGTAGCCATCTCCATGCCTGCGATGGGGAGACAGATCTCGGTTGCGGCCCGGGCCTCCCCAAAGCTTGTCGCCACCCGAGCTGGCTTGCCTGGTCGTGTGGCGGCTCCCCCGTTGGTGGCGATCGTCATGGTCATCGTCTCCATCTTCTTTGCGCCTCAGGTTGAAGTGTGTGGGGTGCTCATCACTGTCTGAGCGGCATGGAGGTTGGGGCCGACTCTGGGCTCGGTCCTTCTGGCTCCCACCTCCTTCCTTTGGCTTCCCAAGCTTGGGCTCCGGCGTGCCATCCACAGCCCCGAGGCACCAGGGAAACCTAGTGGTGATCGGTTCATAGGGGACTGTATCCGCTGCGGAGATGAAGTCATCGAGGGGCGCTACAGTGTGATCCTCTATGTAGTCCAGGTGGATGATGACCCGAAAAGAGAGTCCGCGCCGCCACCGGTCCGGGGGGTTGGAGCTCACCTCTAACGTAGGGTGTGTGGCCTCACCACTCCGGTTGGCGAGGGTGATCCACACCACTTTGGTAATGGTGCTGGGGTTTGCCGTCCAAGCCCACGCGTTGAGTGTTCTGGTGTCCTCCTTGCCCTCCGAGATGCCTTCGAGACACTGAAGAGAGCACTTTCGGCCGATGACACGCTCCACTAGCTCCGGCCGCCATGCGTGTACCGGGACGCCCTCTAGACAGAGGCGCACCTGGAAGAACATGGCTGCACCAAAGGCATGGCTGACAGCGCGCCAAGGCCGAACATGGAGCTCCAGACCTTCATGATGAAATTTCCGAGCTTCGAGCACCCTGTCCCGGTGAGTCTTCCTGTCGAACTTGACAAGAAACTCCTTCGGGTGATGGTGAGACACCACCAGGTCAGAGCGGCGAAGGTCGAAATGCCGGCGAAAGGCTTCAGTGACCTTGCTGTCTTCGACAGACGGGCCTCCTTCCAGGACCCAAGCCACCAGCGACGTCGCTTCCCAGTCGGCACAATCCTTACCCAACTGAGGAGTGTTGTTGAAGACACAGTAGTCCTCCTCTGGCCTGGTGTTAGGAGATCCGAGGAATGCCATGGTCACTGGTTGGCCTTGGTTGGACGGGGGTCGGCTTGCTGGTGGAGAAGGTCTGCTACTCAGAGAAGAAGGTCGGGGAAGCCGGCGTGGGCAGTCAGCTGCTCGGTGGCCACTTCTGAGGCAGGAGAGGCACTGAACTGGGTCTCGGCAAGAGGAAGCTTTGTGGTCTGGAGCAAGGCAGATGAAACATTTGCCTCTCGTTTTATTAAGAAACGAGAAGTGCCCTGAAGAGGAGACGTGCTTGGGGAAATGGCGTTGACGTGAAGCTCAAGATCGTTGAAGGTCTGCACGGTGCCACCAATATGGCTTCATTACTCTCTGCCACCCCTCTTCTTCTCCGTAAACAGCGGCTTTGCTCGGCGGAGAGGGAGTTCGTGGAGGACCTCCAGCGACGTACTGAAGGGATGGGCGCCGAGCTACGGTTACAGCAGTAGGGGGATGGTGAGGCGACGGGGAGGAAAGAAGACCTTCCCCCTTTTGCGCTTCGGCGTTGAATGCGGACTTGCTGAAGAAAGAGGAGTGGAGCTGCCTCGGGGGGTGGTCGTGATAGGAGGAAAAAGCTGTTGAAGACGCGCTGCTAGCTTTGTTCCCTGTACCGCGTAGCAGAAGGAGTGGCCAAGGGGAGGTGATCTTGATGGCGGTAGGGTGGAGGTGGTTGGGCAGCGAGAGCGTTTGGGAATAACTCACCTGTTGAGTCGACGGATGTTGAAGTAGCCCCACACCCGTCGCCGCCACCCGATCATTCTCTCGCCGAGCTAAGCGCGCCTCGCCCGAACCTCCCGCCCATTGCAGATGGAGCCGCGCCCACGGCCGGTTCTCCCGCCGTCCTGTGTTGCCGTCGCGCCGCCTGGACTTGATTCGCCTGCAGTCCGAGTGTATGCTGTCGCGCCCGCCGCCCGGCCACTCCGTCAGAAGACAAGCTCGCCTTGCCTTGGAGAGCTCGCCGAGGAGTCAGGGACCTCCGACACCTCCCCTGAGGGCCACTTGCGCTAGAGTGGAGGCGACGGCGTCGGCCCCTCCCAAGCCGATCTGGATCGTATTAAATACCATTTTATTCAAGAAAATGGGTTTTTCATGCTTCGGGTCAGGAGTGGCCTTTTAGGACTTGGGCCGTAATTGAGATTAGCCACCGACTATAGCACAAGAAACAAGAAAAGTATTAAAAGATTGTGTGTTCTATAAAAACAACTAAAAAGATAGCAGCCGTCTATACCATTGTATGAACTATCTTTAGTGTTGTCTATAGATAACATAGAGAGTTGCTATAGATAGCAGTTATCTATATCATTGTACATGCTCTAAGTCCCGATCCCACCAAATGGACAAGTCTAGCTGGGAGGGAAGAAAATCAAGCCCTTCGATGTAGACCCAGTGGTCCAAAACTCGACCATTTTTTTAGAAAAAAAACTACTCAGCTTTTCTTTTGAAGACTGACTAGTCAACCTTTCATTGGACATTCTTTTTTTTTTCAGGAGATTAATCAAGGGAATATGATTTAATGCATGTCGCCATTTAAATGGGAAAGCGTGCTTTTCGGTCGCTCTCCCATCTGTTGTCCGTCGTTGGAGCAGCTAACTACATATACGTTCATACTGCTGTACGATGCAAAAGTTCCACTGATATTTAAACGATTGATAACTACACATACCAAGGTTTTAAAACACCATGATGGGTGTGTATCTTTTAGGTTTTGTGCCCTAACCCCTAGCACATGTACAACTCATGTCAGCTTTCAATAGAGGCCGAGTCGAGTCGGCCATAACACACTGATCGAGTTGTGGTTTTCTTAATGTTGTTCCAGGACATCACGTACAGAGCAACAATAGGCTTAATTTGGTGAAATCATGAAGCCATAGTTAGCGTGAATTTGTACATGCTGTGCTTCAGTGTAACTCAGTCATTTGGTTTCTGCTCCAGTTAACTGTCTATCCCTTTAATTAGCCCTGTTTGGAATGCAGGAATCTATATGCATAGTTCAACTAAATCATTTCAGCAATATTTTGCTTATGCTAATTGTTGGATCTGGGCATTGAATACACGAAATCCTCATGTGTATACCGTAGTAGTCTCATGATCAATGACTAGTACACACATCCACAACATTGATATTCACATCAATACACAATTCATATATACAACATGGTACAATAAGCCCTAAACTTAAATGTTATACAACAAGTTTATATTACAAGGGCCGGTCGGCCAAATTAAACTTCAAGTTTCAAAGAGAGAACATTGGAAGCATAGTAAATAAAGTCAAAAGGTCCAGAGGTGTGTCTAATCCCTATCCACGGGCGACTGACAAGGACTAGCTCTAGAAAGACCCATCAGCGTACCCTCCGGTACCAGGTGTGAAATATGCGTTGCCGGGAATCGATTCTTCCAATACTCTGAACAACAATTTAAGTAAGATTGAGTACATTGTATACTCAAGTAACTCAACAAGACTTGTAGTGTATCACGACAAAATATAAATGCAAGGCGAAACAAGAATATGGCTCTACTCTACAAGTTATTTTTAGCATGAAACAAGTTTAATTTGCAATACCGATATGTAATAATTTGCAACGTAAATTTTAAAGAGCAATTAACATGTATGAAATGACAAGTATGTAAATCTATTAAGAGTAAATCACAACCTCCTTGGTTGCAATCATCGATTCATTCTTAGCCATAGACATGGCACACACAACAACAAACCATCTCATTATTTTCCAACAAGACACTACTACAAAAGAGGCTATACTGGACGTCTCATCACAGATAGTTCCCTAGAAATCGTCAGTGTTGTAATTATCACAGACGGTTTTACAATCGCGGTCGTCTATGTTGCTAGCGATGACTAGAACTGTCTGTGATACGTAATTATCACAGACGATTTTTAACAAAAACCGTCTATGATTACTGCAGACGTCATAGACAGTTTTTAAATATAACCGTCTGTAATAATTCACAGACGGTTCTTAACAAGATTCGTGTGTGATAATTTTGTATCACAGACAGTTTATGGTTAGAAGTGTATGTGATATGTTCAGTGCTTCGTCTCCCACACGATGTGTCTCTTCGTCTCGCGCGTCGACGTTACTCCTTGTTTTATAAGAATGATCATCGCGCGCCATAGTGAGCATGCACGGTATTGAATACATACGCAGCTAGCTAGTAACGTCGCGCGCCATGGTGAGCACGCGGAGCATGATGGCGAGGACCAAGGCGAGGAGGTCGGCGATCGCCGTCGCTCCTCCTCACGATGTCGTAGTCGACATAGTCGGCCTCGTGGCCGCGAGCTCTCCTCAGCCCATGGTTGACCTCTAAAGCCTACGAGCCATGTACGTATTTATATACCTACAAAAATACGTACTTTGTTTGTGACGGCAACCAATCTATGCATGCATACATGTTACTGTTTTTATATTATTTTTTAGAGAAACATGTCACTAATCTGACTAGCACAACACCCTTAATTTGACCTTTTAATTTTCTCTGATGGGGTAATTCTTGTATTAAGATTCTGACGTCTTAAATTGTGTACGTATATTGGAGTTGCAAGGTCATGTACAAAATGTCCAAGGAGTGCGTCGTGGGGAAGCGTGTGGTGCTGGAGCGGTAAAAGGCGATGAAGTGGCTGGACAATGAGCGCTACCTCGCCGTCGTCAACCACCTGGCTGGTGCCGACAACCTGGAGGCCTGCTTCATCATCGGGTGACGTTGGGAAGCACTACATCTGCCAGGTCGAGGACGAGCCGGCTGACGGCGGGTGCGAAATAGCCAAGGACAAACCGGGAGTGCAGGCGGTGCCGGAGGCTCGCTGCGGACGCGGTGCGGGAGGTGACGTGGAAGAAGATGGTCGAGCCGCAGGGTCGGGTGTTGGCGCTGCCGGAGGATGGCCACCGGTGCACGAGCACCGACTACAGCATTATGGAAGGGTGGGGCGACTACGTCATCTTCTGCAGCGACCGCTGTAGGATTAGGCATGAGTATGTCAAGTTCTTTGCACAGGTGTTGAACTACTTATCGTAAAATTAGTAGTTTTAGCAAATATTCAGATATAATTTTAGCAGTAATAATCATAGTGATCAGCTATTAGCATATTACTTAGATACACAAGCTATTACAGATGGTTTCATTTACAAACCGTCAGTGATACATCAGCTATCACAGATGGTTTCTTCTACAAACCGTCTGTGATAGTCAACTATCACAGACGGTTCTACTTTAGAACCGTCTGTGATGTCCAACCCTATTTTTATTCGGACTCTAGGGTTTGCCCGTACCCCCACTCAAATGATTAAGTTTCTCTAACTCTCCCTCCTCCCCCGAGCCCGATGCCGCCGTCCTCGACGCCGCCTCCTTCCCGAGCCCGGCACGCCTCCTCCCCCAAGCCTGCCGCCTCCTCCCCGAGCACGAGCTGCCGCCTTCTCGAACCCGGCGCCCCTCCTCCCCCGAGCCCGCCTCCTCCTCTCCCCTGAGCACTCGTCGCCTCCGGCAAGGTACATTCGAAGTGTGTAATATGGACTCATTTGGCCGGCCGATACACAAAACGAAAGAACGAACATACGCCATCAAGTCGATGCCTTTTTTAGATATCGCAGAACGAATAAAATCCTCTGTGCAAACTACTTTGCACTCTTTTCAATTCATAACCATACATGTTGTGTTAATTGGAGCGGCTCCATGATTCCATTTTATCATATATGCATCTAGAATACAGTTCTTGTTGAATTAAGTAGTACGCGCCAAGAAGGTGATTTATCATATATGTTTTTGTTTTTTTAGAGTACACATGTTTTATTAATTGGTATGTATACCCATACACATAGAGAATCTTACGATAATATGTTCATGCATGTCAGAACTTCTATTTCTTGTAAAGATGTCATCCGCTCATTCTCCGTCATTGTCTTCTCATATGTCTGATGCACCGTCGTCTGCCAAATCCAAGCGCGATAGAAGAGGAATATCGAAAAGGCTCGAAGGCCGATTTACCATCACGAACACTTATGATAATGGTAGGATGTGCTGTGCATCCGAAGCGTGGTAGGGGATACGTGTCGCCTGACTAGTCTACTATGGTGTTATTCTAGAAATTTCGAACACGAGAAGACAAAATTTGCTATTCCATTCCAAAACAAGACCAAATGAGTCAAAAACCACTACAGCACCTCTTCACCTGCCTCTCACCATTCATTTCACCTTTGTCTGTGTAACCGTGTTCATGCCTGTCAAGTTCTCCTCCCTTGCCTTCCAGCGTCCTACTATTCCATTCCTAATCTGTTCTCTATAAAATCTCCAAGCAGTGGCTGCTTGTGCCTTAAAAACCGGCTTCATATATGAATGGAATGGTAGGACCCTGGGACGCAAGGGAGGAGAACTTGAACAGCATGAACACGGTTACGCAGACAAAGGTGAAATGAATGGCGAGAGGCAGGTGAAGAGGTGTTGTAGTAGTTTTTTTGACTCATTTGGTCTTGTGATAGTCAACTATCACAAACGAATCCTCAGGATAAACCGTCTGTGATACAACAGCTATCACAGACGTTTTATCTACAAACTATTTGTGATACATCAGCTATCACGAGCATTTTATCTATAAATAAATGCGTGATAGTCAACTAACACAGAGCGATTACGAAGTTAATAACCGCTCAGGATAGTTCGCATCACGAGCGGTTCGAAAACCGTCTATGATGACTTCACGTCATTACTAACTCATAAACTTAGACGGCTCAGGAAACCGCTTGTGATGACATTTTTGAACCATCTATGATGAACTTTTCTACAGTAGTAAGACCTTTTTTTGCAAAAGTAAACACTATACCCGATGAAACTGCACTAAGCATCCTCATGACTGCGAGCGCGACTATTTAAATAGATTTTTCACTCCGCAGAGGTGCACAGCTTTACCCACATGATATGAGGCCTCCAGTTTTTCGGTATCCGTCGATACCACCACACACAACATGATAGGATGAAGAATAGAGTTCATAACGCGGCTGTACATCACCTAGTCTTAACCTTGCACCAGCCCAGCGAATGAGAAACCCTTATTTCAGTGGGTTTCTCCCGCTTTAGTGAGGCATTCATCGTTGTATCAGAAGGCTTTGTTCCCAAAACCTCGGTGAAGGGAGCTCCTTCGAGCAAACCTATCTGGAATGCCCTTACTACTACTGCCTATCATCTTAGGCTTAGATTGGCACACCGAAGTTTAGTCCTTAATTGACCCAATTGAGAATCTCCCCCTATCTACACACAGAACACAATCTCACATTTCACAGTTTGTAACAGCCTCAAGTTAGTGAATAGTAATATTATGCATTTCATATCATATTTGTCATTTTAGACCATGTGCATAAGTTGTTACTTTTTTAAAAACCTCTTCTCCAAACCCTAATTTCAAACTTGTCCTGAAGCTTCAAATAAAAATACAAGTTAATGCTTGTATTGAAGCTTGGGAAGTATTTTTTTTATCAAATACTATATTATTTTTCACAAATTAATTTGATTATTGTCAAATTTTTAGAAATATGTTTGAACTTAAGAAAAACCTATGTTCCTTATTTAAACCTTTTCGGTTAAGGATTTTAAAGTAAGTATTTTAAACCGTGAATAGTGAGTTTTCAAAATTTATATGGGACATAAATCATCCCAGTAGCTTCTCTGAAAATTTTTGTATTTTTATAAATTTATTTGATATTTATAAACCTCTGGTCAAACTTTTGAAGTTTGGTTTTAGTTCTAGTTGACCTTAGACCCAGCCCGAGCCTTTTGGCACTGTAGCGATTCGAACCAACTTAGTTAAACCCAACCCGATGCCGTTCGGACTGACTTAGCCACGTTAGGGCTCAGCCCAACCTCAAGGTCGTGTGCAAGCCGTCCGATTTGGCGTGGACTGTTCAAATCCTTTTGGTGTGAACCATCCGATTTGAAACGAATGGACCAGATCAGTTGTGATGTTTTGACTGTCCGAATGCTCCATGCAATCTGGGCCGTCAATTTTCAATCGGACCGTCTGCATTTTATCGGGCCGTGCCATTTTTCAAATGATAAAGCCCAACGCGTGCGAGCCGTTCGATTCAAATTCAACCGCCAAGATCGAGTGTGACGTTCGGACCGTCCGAACGCGCACTAATTTTGGACCGTTGGATCTAGATCGGACTGTCCGCATTGAGTGGGCCGTTCGAACCGTCCGAACAACCCTTTGATCTTGACCGTTGAATCTAGATCCAACGGCGCCACTTTTTCCTTCATTTGAATCTAAAGCGTGCACCTTTCTGGGACCGTTAGATTTTGATCGCACGGTCAATATGAGTTAGGTCGTTCGGATCATCCGAACGCCCCACTCAATCTGAGTCGTTCATTTGCGATCGGACCATCCGAGTGCATTTGAGCCAACCATTTTGTTTCGCCGCTGAGACTGACAGCTTAGGCCCACATGGCAGCGACTCACCTTCGTCGTCTCCGCAAGCCATGCCAGCTCTAAGCGACGCCGAGGGCGAGGTGGCATTGTGCCGCGCATTTCGCCGCATGCAATCGCCACTTGGCATCGTTTTGCTGCCATCTTTGCCACGCACGAGCTTCCCTCGTTCTCTCCGGCGAGAAAGCTATAAAAACCGATCATTTCCTCCTCGGCCAAGATGATGCGCTACTCATTTCTTCCTCATCACTCAGGAGTATCTCTTCGTTCTTGTACCTTTGTTCATCTATCCTCATGACTTAATCGTCTTGCTAATTGTTGACCTTGGCATTGTTTGTCGTGTTGGAACTCTGGGGCTGTCTTTTGAGCGACGGGAGCGCGCACTAAATGCCAACCTTGGTTTAATCTTGTATTCAGTAGGTTCTTAGCAAATCTCTTCGTGTCAATTCATGCCTTAGACTTTAGGGAGTAAAACCCCTCATTTAATTTCATCTTTGGTTCAATAGATTTTGTTGAATTTTGAAATCTCCCTTTTTCCGGCCAAAAGCACCCTTTTCGTCTCCAACTCCGGCAGGGTGAGTCATTTCTCAATTCCTTCTTATGGTAGCATCTTAGATGCATGAGTGACCTATCTCGATCACCCACTCTTTGAACCCATGCTCAAGTTTTCTTATCATCGTGGACTTCTATTTGTCACATTTCAGTATCACATCACCGGCGAGCTTCATTGCTTCTCCGACCATCTCCTAAGCTCAGGTAGGTCCCTTATGACCCCTAGTACCTCAAGTAAATGCTAGTTTGTTCAATGTGCGTGCCAATCGGCATAGCCATTTTTGTCGTATTATGCACCATCGCCTTTTTCCTTGTCGTGCCACCGCTTGGACTCACAGCCGGTGATATTCCGATCACCACTAGATCTACAACCCTATTAGGAATCTATTTTGATCTTTAGCTCGCGCTTTGGACTGACCTGACTCGAGTGAGTGCCGAGCAAGCTCACGGTAGCTAGTTTACATTGTCGATTTCGCCCGTAATCGTAGCTCGTTATTTAACCTTTAGTAACCATCGATTAGTACTAGTAAATGATAATCTGGGTTATTTCCTTTACTAAAAATAGTTTGAAACATAAGTATTTTGTTAGTTTGCACATTAATACCTTTAATCATGTATCTTTTCAGCATTTTGGCATTTGGTATTTTTCCTCGATGTTCATTTGTTATTGCTCTTTCTAGGATCTGATTTTACCGACGTGAGTGAATATATTGCTGAGCAATCTATGGTTGAACAAGTAAAATATTATCAAGGCAAGCATCCTCTTGCACCATGTTGGTCCCAGTTTTGATACTTTAGTATTTTGAAATGCAGTGATAACTGTGTGCATGCTATTTTTGAAGTATCAATAATTTGTGAGTTAGATAGTTATATATCCCAATCTTTGTGGCTTACCTTTAATCTGTTCATACACTTAAGCCTAAGGTAGTAATCTTATGTTGAAATACTTGGTCTTTAGATAATTGCTTAGCCATGCAAGTCAGTAGAACGTTAGTTGATTGACAAGCTTGTCTTGTCGGTCATGGGAAACACTAAATGATTTCTATTTTTGATTTCTTTGTTTAGTTTGTTAAAACTGAAAGTTAAGTTAAGTTTTGTTTGATAAAAACTTGGTTTAGATCTGGACAAGTGGTTGCTAGTGATGGTGCCTTCGTGTACGAGATTGGGTAATGTGGCAGTCTTGTCCGTGTCATTAAGGACCGAACTTTGAGGTAGTCAATTCAAGTACCTTACGTACTTCCACACGCATTGTATGGGCGCTGCTTGGCTAAGTAAGGGAGGGATTTTATTGAGTTGGAGAACTGGTGGAGTGAGGACATGTGTAACATCCCGTTCATCCTGAGTTTTCTAAGCTTTTTGAAAATAAAGATAACCATTTGGTTTTGTTGAGAGTTCAAAACTTAACTTGAGATTTTTAAAGAAAGCTTTAACTTGACCTAACTAAACTTCAACTAAACCCAGTTGTTTGGTGTTCTTTGTTCGTTGAAGTTCCTTGCTGTTCTTTGGCTTTTAGCCTCTTTTCCTTGTTGGCCTTGTTTGCTCTCCAGGCTAGCCTTTCCCTCTATGTCTCTCTCTCTTTCCCTAAACCTTTCTCTTGCTAGACATCTCCTATTGTTCAGATCTATCTCATCTTTCTAACCTTCCCCTCTTCGTCCTCTCTCAGGACCTCCCTTGAGTTCCTCTTTTGGACCTCTTAACTTGGATCTCCTCCTTTTGGAGATATCCTCCCTTGGATCTCCCCTTTTACCTAGATCTCTCCTTCGCTGAGATCAAAGGGTCCAGACCTTTCCCCAGCTGGACCTCCTTGCCGGGTCAACCTCCCTTGTTCTCTGGACCTCCCCTTGCAATCTTTTGTTTGGACTTCCCCAAGTCCAGACCTCCCCTTTGTTTTTTTGAATCTCTTTCTGTTTAGACCTCCCTTTGGTCTAAACCTTCTTCTCTGTCTAGATCTCCTTTAATCTAGACCTCCTTCTCTGTTTTGGACCTCCCCGGGAACCTCTTTGAGTTCATTTGAACTCCTTGAGTTCATCGGGACGTCCTTGAAATCCTTTTGGATCTCCCTGTGTCCACATGGAGCTCCTTTTGATCTCCCCGTGTCCATTCGAACCCCTTGGGTTCAATTGGATCCCCTTGAGCTCTTTTTGGACCTCCTCGCATGCGGGCTACCGCTTGCTTTGGCGGAGATCGCGCTTGTTCCTTCGGAACTACCGCCCTTCTGTTGTGGTCATACCGTCCGTTTGAGTTGTGGCGCCCTACTCTGGTTTGACCTTCTCCGCTTCGGTACTTCCGACCTCCGGTCGTACCGCTGTGGTAGTGCCGGAACTACCGCCATTGTTAAGACCTCATTTGAACCTTGTTGGACCTCCCTTGTCCCTTTGGACCTCCTCAGAGTCCAAAGGACCTCCTTTGATTTCTTGAAGACCTCCTTTGCGTCCTTGCGGTACTACCGCTGTTCTATTGCGGTCGTGCCGCTTAGGTTTATCCTTCCTTGCCTCAGGACCGTTGATGCTTCTGGACGGCCCCTTCGCTTGGCCTGTTCGATCTTGATCTAACGGCCCTAGCTTTCCCCGCGTATCCTTATTTCCGTGGACCTCCCCTTTGCTTTGATCTTAACCGTTGGGGTCTCATTTGAGAGACCTAACCCTCAGGACCTCTTTGTGTCCTTAGGACCTCTCTGTACTCCTTTGGATTTCATTTCTCTGTGTCCTCCGGTTTTCCTCAGGTCGAACCTACCGCTCGAGCAGGGTTTTCGTCACATAAAAACCCCTTGTTGAGATCTAGCCGTTAGGACCTCCTCTCTGGAGATCTTAGCCGCTCAGACCTCCCCTTGTTGAGATCTGGCAATTAGGACCTCCTCTCTAGAGATCTTAGCCGCTCAGACCTTCCCGTGCTCAGATCTGGCCGTTAGGACCTCCCCTTTTGAGATCTTAACCATCCAGATCCCTCCTCTGCTTGATCTAACGATCCAGACCTCCTCTTTGTTGGGATCATAAGGCCCGGACCTCCTTTAGGTCCAGACCTCCCTAGCGTTTGGACTCACCATTGGCTCTTCTTGGTCGTGTTACTGAGTTTCACCTTTCTTGCCTTAGGACCGTTTGGTCTGCATCAGACGGTTTGGGTGAGTTGGCTCGTTCGCTTGGTCCGAACGGCCCATTTGCCTTGCTTCATCCGATCAAAATCTGACGGCCCCTGTTCCTCCCGCGCATCTTTGTTTCCGTGGGCCTCCCCTTGCTATAGATCTTGACCGTAGGACCTCCCTCTTGGAGATCTAACCATCAGGACCTCCCCCTTGCCTTTGATCTTAATCGTTTAGGACTTCCTTTTGAGAATCTAAGCCGTTAAGACCCCCCTGATTTGTCTCAGCCGTCAAGGCCCTACCCAGCTTGCGGTTGTACTGCAATGTAAAACCCGGAACTACCGTCATCCGGTCGTACCTTTTTCTTGAACACGGTATTACCGCCGCCGGCGATATCGTGCCCATCTTTCTCTCATCTTTGTAGTCTTTTGGACCCCCTGTCCAGAGGACCCCTTTGTGTCTATTGGACCTCTTGTCCATAGGACCTCCCTGTGGTTGTGTTTGTCTTTTGGGACCTCCCGTCCATAGACCTCCTCCTTGTGTTTGGACCTCCGTAGTCAAGACCTCCTTGGTTGTCTTAGGACTTCCTGTCCCCAGGCCTCCTCGCAGGACCTCCTCTTTGGATCTCCTCCAGGACCTCCTCCTTGAACCCTTCCCTTTGACCTTATGTTCACCCTTTTGACTGACTCCCTTGCCCAGGTTCTAAAGTGCATTTGATGTGGGTTGAAGTCACATTAAAGTGTTGTCCTTTCCTTTGTACTTATTCCTACTTTTTGTCCCCTCCTTTTCATAATCTAATCCTTTTTCGTACCTTTGGCAGTGTGCCCTTGTACCAATGCTTTGAATCTGGTCACCTCCTTGTTGTGGTGTTTCTATTCCCTTTCTCCTTTAAATAGAGCACTCTGGGCGACCACTTTGTTCCTTTTCTCCATTTTCAGCCTCTTCACCTAGCTCTCTCGGTTATGGTGAGCTTCTCAAGCTCCCCGGTCCGAACCTCTTGGGCTCGGACCTCCCTCTTGCCGGATCTCCCTCTCGGACCTCCCTTCTTTGTGGACCTCCTCTCTTTGCTTTAAATAAGTTCTTTTGGATTTCTTGGAGTTTCTTTGCTCATTTGGTTTTCTTTGCGCACGTGTAGACTCGGTTGATTGCTGAGGAGCTCGTGGTTCAAGCTACACCAACCGAAGCCTTTCCCTTCAACAGAGGCAAGTCGTGGACCTTGATCATTTTGATCCCATTTTACCAAAAATATGTTGATTTGTTAAACTTGCATGGCTATTTTTATAGAACTGTTTTGGGCAGTAGCTATTCTCCCACTTTACACTATGCCTCCTTGAACTTTGGTACCTGACATGTTGACATGATCTCCTTTGGACACCTTAGGATGTATATTTAGTTGGTACTTTTTGTTAATACCAACATGGGACCGTAAGTTGTGCTAAGCCTTACTGTAGAGCCGTGGGGTTTGTGAATCATGCCTTATCAATTAATAATCTTGACTAATGAATTATGGAATCTCTGGTTGGTGCCATTGTTAACCGGTTATGGTGTAACGCCATAAGTTGTGTTGATTGTGGTGCGATACAACCTTAAAATTTGTTGTGCCAGGACTGGGTGGTCCAGTGGCCGGGTTGAACCCAAATGGTTTTGCTTGGGCAAGAAGGCCGGGAGTGAGTAGTGGGTGCTTTGCACTTTTGGGTTGTGGAAGTCTTGCCTGAGCACAATTAAGGACTTAACTTTGTGTCTGTGGATCCGAGTAATCCGTGCAACCACAAGGTCATTTTATGGGGATGGCCTGGGCCAAATAACTAGCAATGAGATGGCTTGGTGCTGTTGTGGTTGAGCGAGTTTTATCGCAACGGCGCAAGAGGGGGCACGAATCTGGTGGCTTTGCAACCCATCCAGAAGTGAAACCTTAGCGGGCAACTCCTAGCCAAATCAAAGCTTCGTAAAGGCCTTGTCATGCTCTCTAGACTGCTCACCCTTGGAAGTGAGCAAGGGTCTTTCCGGAACCAGTCCCGCTAGAGAGATCGTGGATTGTGGGTAAAGTTGTACACCTTTGCAGAGCGTAAAATCTATTCGAATAGCCAAGTCCTTGGTCATGGACATCTCCCGGAGAAGTGGTGCAAGGGATAGCTTTTGTGAAATTGTGTCCCTGGGCGCGTCTGCGAGAGACTGTGGCTTTGCCTCAAAGAGACCTTGGCCGGCTTTAGAGGGGTCATGGTTGGCTCGAGATGAGGTCCAGGGGCTGGGTGGAAACTCTGGAGTGGGTGCTCCAGGGTGGTCGTGGTTGAGGTCCTGGCCATGGGTGTGGCCAAACCTCCCACGGTTGGCTTTGGGAACTCTGGAGTGGGTGCTCTGGAGTGGTTTTGGAAGTGAGTGGGTGCTCACGACCTCTCTTGGAATCAAATGTATCTATGTATTATCGATTTAAACTTGCTGCCTTGCAATCTATTATGAGCATTTACTGTCAAATATTTCTTTTTGCAACTAACCATACAGCTCCCCTTTTGGCAAGCCTAGCATAAGTATTATTGCATACACTCTCCACAGCTTGCTGAGTACATTCAAAAGTACTCATGGCTTTTGCCCTCTGTTTAAATCAGCAGCTTGAGGAAGTTCTAGGGAGCTCATAGCTCGATGTTGAAGAGGTTTTCGGAGACCTTGCGACCTAGGGACGTCCTCCACTCGATAGCCGGTGGGCTAATCGGTTGGACTCACGCGTTGGTGTTTTGTTTTCCTCCTGCAGGTGCTCTTGTGTTTTAGCCCTAGTGGCTCTTGTAAGAAGCTTGACCGTTTGGTCCTTAATAATATTTGATAGTTTGCCTTTCGTATTCCTTTAGCTAGTTGTGGTATGGATTTGATCACTCCAATGTGTCTCTGTGCGAGTTAGCAGGACTGGTCATGGGACTAACTCGGTGCACATAGGCCAAGACCTCCCGGAGGTCTTGAGATCTCCTGGGAGGTCCTGGCAGACCTCCTGGTACCCTCTGGCGGTACTACTGCTTCGCCAACATGTAGTAATCTGGCGCTGGGCTAAGCGTGGTGCTACCAAGATCTCTAATACGGTAGTACTCAAGGCGGACGGGCGGTACTACCGGACCTCACCAAAACGGTAGTACCGTAGCAAAAAAAAAATCCAAGCACTCCAAGTATCCCGAGAAGGTCCTCACAACATGTGAGATTGATCACATATTTCGTAGGGCTCCGATTGCAATTTAATATGTGCGGGTGAGCACAGGTTTAGAATTAGTTCATTGGATCGGCATTCCCAACACAACATGTGTGCCCCGGTTAGCGGGCGCTATCAGTTATTTGTACTAAGCGGGATTAGTCACACATGGGTGATTCAACTCAATAAGATCGACTTGCTGAAAAATATCGAGTCTTGGTTTACCCGGCCAGCATACATAAGGAAGTGTGCTATTATCCGAAGACTTACGGGCTGACCAAGTCGTGTGGGTAAAGATGTACACCCCTGTAGGGTTAAAACTATTCGAATAGCCGTGTCCACGGTTATAGACGACACTTGTTTTGATTGACATCATAGTTAGACGTTGAGAAAATTTTTGACATGGGAATACCTGGTACCAGCATGAACATGGTTGTTCATGCATGTTAATTCGTCAAAGTGGACAGCCACTTTGACATTGTTTTGTTTGTTGTTTAATTCTTAAATTACTTGTTGTTTTAGTCCAAACTTGTTTATAAAATTGCCTTAGCAAAACTTGGCAAGTGTAGAAATAAAAACTTGTTGCTTTATGCAAAACTAATGCCACTATAATCTTCCCTTTGATCAGCCTTAAGCATATAAAAATTCTAATCCTTTGGTTAGGTTCTACTAAACACTTTCTTTTAGTAGTTTCGTGTAAGTCTTGCGAGTACCTTCTGTACTCAGGTGCTTTAACCACTTGTTGCAGGTGAGGACGGTTATGTTTACGACCCATCCATTAGCACCGATCAGGGCGACGCTAACGAGTGACGTTGTTTCTATCTCCACTCAGTTGCCTTTGGGATGATGGGCACACTTGGTGGTTCTTTTGCTGTTTATATTTGTTTCTGTTGCAGACTTTTACCTCTAGTTAACAGTTGTTCTTATATGTAACTTGTGTACTGAAAACAGGTCTGGTAAAGTTTTGTTATACATATATGGCCTTTGTATGACATGGTACAATGTTGTTTAGGATATGTGTACAATAGTCTTTGATCTTGGGAACTATTGTAAGATATATATCTGGGAACCTGGCATTGTGTTTGTTCTTTGTTAAAAATTATGTCTCTGGTATAATCTTTTAACTTGAAACCGATCCTATACCAGGGGTTCTCACACAGTTCATAATATAACTTGCTTGCGTCAAAAACTATATTTTTCATTTTCATTTTTGTACCAAACTAATAGAGGTAACCCCTCTGGTCCAATATTTCAAAATCACCCAAGTCCACGTGCAAATTTTATCGAATGTTCAAATCTATTGAAAACTAGAGCACAACTAAGCATCTATTCGATATTCGTAAATGAAGTATACCCAAATTGACATTAGCTATGTCTACACCATGTCCTAAAGGCTACAACAGTAAGGATATCAACATCACCAGAAGGATTCATGCATACAATAGGAATTTAACTACCATTACCCACAAATATAGCAATTTTTAACCAAATATGCATGCATGCATAATAAACTTTGCAAACAAAATACAATAATTAAAATAGTGGGTTCAACATGATCAAAAGAGGTGCTTGCCTTGCTTAGGTTTCTCTGAGTGTGAGGTTGCTTGTTCATCAAATATCTCGTCAGCGATTCCGATGTCTATTCGAAAGAACCGAGAATAAATAATACATAATAAAATAAAATAAATAGAAATAGAAAAAAAATTCAAATATTTTGATATTCAGAAATATCATGATTTTATATGAATTTAGAAAAAAATATTCATTCACTTTGGAGTTCATATGCAAAATTTATTAGCACTTGAATTTAGTTCGGTTTGAAAAAATCCTGAAAATAAGAAAAGTGATGACATCGATGGCATAATTCCTGAAATTACACTTTCTAATAGAGAAGATGTATTTTCTTTGAACTAAAAGCGGCTTTTCTATTTTTCCCTTTTTCTAAAAATCAATTTCTTACATGTGGTCTCTACATGTCAGTCTCTCGGGTTTTTAACTCGTGTTTTAATTAAGAAAACAATGGGTGGTCCCACATGTCAGTGAATCATTAGTCATTAACTGAGTGATTAACCTTAACTTAATTTTACCCCAAATTAATCCCTAGCAAGTGGGGTCCACTTGTTAGTCTCTCTGGTTTTAAACACGTTTTAATTATGAAAATAGTGAGTGGGTCCCGCATGTCAGTGACTCTTTTCTAAAACCCGTTTAAATTATACTTCTAATTAATTTTTTGACCGGTCCCACATGTCAGTGACTTCTTACTTCTAACTACTATCATTAGTGTTAAAATAATCTTAATCCACAAGTGGGGCCCACTGTCAGAGAGAGAAAGAGAGAGAGATGGAGCAGAGCACGAACGTCCGAGTGTGTCGGCTAGTTCATCGACGGCAAACAACGCAGCAGCTTGGCTCAAGAATGGACAAAATGGGTTCCTGGATCGCCGACAATCCTACCGAGTGGAGGCAGTGGTCAGAGAGGTGGACGGAGGCAGCGCTACGCTAGTAAGAAGAGGCGGAGGCTCTCAGGCTTGCAACGGCTTTCGCGAATGGGCGCGGCGTGAGGTGGACGATGAAGTCTGGCTCGTGGGGCCACAGCATCAGCGAGAGGGGAAGCAGGGGAGCAAGGCGGGCTGGAGAGCGCGAGTGGAGGTGGGCTTTCGGCCCAATGGAGTGGCGGGAAAAATAAAAGGGTTTTGAAAATTTTGAAATTGGCTTAGGGTTTGAGGAATTTCTTGATATAACAATCAAGCTCCTAAAACTACGTGGAAGCTCCTGACACTATGTAGTTGTTTGTATAATTTTTTCAGAATTGTATTTGTCCTGAATTTTTTTCGAAAATTCTTTTAATGCCATTGTTTGATTTTTTTTTTTTTGGATGTTACACTAGCTCTCACAGGAGCATGCAAAATATGGGGAAAGACAAACTTATCGCGATATCGATTGCGCAACACACATGGGAACAGCACCCTACATGCATACTGTAAGGTAGAGCAGGAGTCGAGATATTTGAAGGAACACCACAACATTAAACAGTTTCGTTGTCAACCTCTCAACCCTACCATCCAAACTGGTCCCGTTCCAACCCACAAGAAGTTAACCCCTCTTACAAGGCTGGCGCCCAATACATCAACGCAGATAGCTCGCTAGCGCCATGCCAACACATTACCATCTCGCAACAGCAAAGGAAGACCAAGAGAAAAATCTCCTGTAGCTGCAGCTGCCTAGCTCCCCGGCCCCTATTCATCGATCCCTAGCTATACGGCTACAGTTGCTTGCCCTAAGCGCGTACGTAGCTCTCGCTCTTCGACGACGACGGCAGATGAGCGAGCAGGACGAGCAGAACGCGAACAGCGTCCCCAGCGCGACGGCGAACGGCGCCTCGGGCATCGACTCCTTCTCGCAGTTGCCGTTCGTCCGGCCCAAGCCTCCGGTGGCTACGGCTGGCGGGTCGAGCCCCACGTCCATCCGGCTCTTCGGCTTCGACTTCCCGCCCGACGGGGCTGCGTCCTCCGTCGCCAACAGCGACGCTACCGCCGCAAGCACCACTGCTCCCGGCCAGGCGGCGGCGGCGGCTTGTATGAGTGGCGGCGGCGGCGGCCGCCGCAAGTTCGAGTGCCACTACTGCTGCCGGAAATTCCCGACGTCGCAGGCGCTGGGCGGGCACCAGAACGCGCACAAGCGGGAGCGGCAGCACGCGAAGCGCGCGCAGTTCCAGAGCGCCATGGCCATGCACACCCACTACCCCGCCCACGCGTACCCCGCTTTCGCCGGCTACCACCACCACCACCGCTTCTCCGACGCACCATCGCCCTTGGGCCACTACGAGCCGCCAACGCCGACGCACTACCCCTCGTGGTCCAACCACCTCGCACACGCTGCTCCACCCGTGGTGCCCAGGTACTACGGCGGGGCTGGCTCCGTGTCCCAGCAGATCAACGGCAGCCCGGTGCCGGCCGCCGCCCTGTGGCGGGTCCCGAGCATCAACGTGGCGGCACCAGGGCCGCGTCAAGAACTGCCAACGCCTTTGTCGCTGGCCGGGCGTGATAAGGAGGCAATGGTGGGGGCAAGAAGAGGGCAGGTTGGCTCACCGTCGTCGTCGGCGTCCTCGTCTTCGCAGCATGAAGTACGGCACGGGGGAGACGCCGCAGAGAACAGAGAAAATGTGAGTTTGGATCTCACCTTGTAATTGTCGATCGAAGAACAACGGGTGTGCGATTAATTAGTGGGTTCGTGCAGATTAAGATAAATAATTCTTATTTTTTAGTGCAGATTATGAAAAATAATTCTTTTTCTCTAGTTCGTGAATTTGTTTGGCTCAGTACAGATTTTCTTTTCTTCTTTTTTTGAAAGAAAACAGGCATCAGCACTGCCTATTTCATTAATAAAGAGGAAACAAAGAACAAGACCCGAAGGTCCAAAAAGATCCTAAAAGTTAATTACACAGGAAAAAAAGACTCCAAAAACTTTCCCCGGATCCTCGCGATTGTCCAGGCTTTTTCTTCTTTCCTTATCTTTTCGAACAACTCCGCAGTGGAGGCAAACCTTTTGTTGAAGATTCTAGCGTTGCGTTCCTTCCAGATCTCCTAGGTAGTTAGCAAAACCACTGTGGCCAGCACTCTAGGTGGCAGGTGGCCCGAGATACAAACTGTCGACCACCAAACTCCGATGTTGGGACTCGGGCTCCAGAGTGATGACTTTAGCGACATACTACCCAGCCATTCTGCTATGCTATTCTACACCCGTCGGGAATACCTACACTCCGCCATAAGGTGTAAGACCGTTTCGTTAACTTGCCTGCAAAGCGGGCATGCGCCCTGGTTTGGCCAGCCCCACACTTGCAATCTGTCAGACGTCCAGATCCTATTTTGAATGGCGAGCCATGTGAATAGCTTGCATTTTGGGGGGCCGAGGTTCTCCATACTGTCCTGTTGTAGTCTGTGACTGTTGAACCTATAAATTGCAGGTTGTATGCTGACTTTGCCGTGTACTCCCCTCGCGAGTTAAGTCTCCATGAGATCTTGTCCGCGATGTAAGGGTCTAGCTAGGGTGATTTGACTTACCCATTGCCAGACTTGAGAAAGTTGTTGGATTAGCTGAGTTGTTATGACCGCCGAAAGGTTGATGTCTTGTAACCAACGGTTCTCCTGCAGCGCCGCCTGCACTGTTCTTTGTTTTCGAATTGACAAACGAAAAATCTATAGGGCAAACTTCTGCAAAGAAGGCCCACCTAGCCACTTTGAGGTCCTGAACTTAGCTTTTTGGCAGTTTCCGATCGTGATCGAGGTGGCCGCGTTGAAAAGGTGGTTGTTCGCCTCGTCGCAAGGTAATTTCATGTCGACCCATGGCTTACTGTCGGTCGTCCATTGTTGCCACAGCTAGCGAAGTCTGAGGGCCCTTGCGAATTTGGTGAGGTTTAGGATTCCTAGCCCGCCGAGGTTTGTTGGTCGACACACCTTGTCCCAGTTTACTTTGCATTTCCCTCCTGTTATTGCTTCGGTCCCCGCCCAAAGGAACTGACGCCTCCTGCAGTCCAGCGCGCGAAGGATTGATTTTAGGACTCTTAGGGTCGTGAGGTAATATGTCGGGATCGAGGTGAGCACCGATTTTACTAAGGTGGAACGACCATTGTGGTGAGAAGCCCCCCACTTTGTCTAATAAGGGCTGAAAATCCACCCTCCTTAGCCTTTTATAGGTAAGTGGCAGACCTAAGTATTTGATGGGGAAATTT
Organism: Phyllostachys edulis; assembly: GCA_036346405.1. Classification (NCBI taxonomy): domain Eukaryota; kingdom Viridiplantae; phylum Streptophyta; class Magnoliopsida; order Poales; family Poaceae; genus Phyllostachys; species Phyllostachys edulis. Next base: position 42,860,951 of record CM070561.1, read on the forward strand.
GTGCGGGTGGTCGCGAACTCTTGGAGTAACGTGTCGATGTTAAGGTTTCCGCACCCTATTAGTACCACCGTGCTTTTATGGATATTTGTGTGTAGCCCCGAGACTTTTCCGAAGTTTTTGAGTATCATGGTTGTTGTTTTGATGTCTCGCTCTGTAGGGGAGATGAAGATTGATGCATCATCGACGTAGAGCGAGATCCTGAGAGTGTTGAAACGTCCCGACAGTGGTCTAAATAACTGTATTCAGTTGCCTTTGTGAACAATCTTTGCAGGGGGTCAATAGCCAGAATAAATAGGAAAGGGGAGAGCGGATCTCCTTGCCTCAGGCCCCTTCCGTGGTAGATGTTGCTGCCCGGAATACCATTGAGTAGGATTCTGGAGGATGCTGAAGACCAGAGGGCCATAATCCATCCTCTCCACCTGGGTGGAAAACCACACCTCTGCAGGAGCTCCAGCAGGTAATCCCATCGAACCGAGTCGAAGGCTTTTACTATATCAAGCTTGAGGAATAGGGTGGTAGTTATTTTCTTTTCTTCAGTGCCCTTTTTTGCAGTCCTTTTTCGCCGCTGCAGTACTCATTCTACTTCTTTCATCGCTAGCTTTACATTCCCCTGTAAGAAATTGAAAAAAAAAAGGAAATAAAAACACGGGGTAACAGAGCATGAAAATGAAAAGTAGTGGTGTCATTTTTATCTTCTTAGCTTTCCTTTTCCAGTCATTCTTAATTTTCTTATAATTACCTATTGATGGTATGGACTGATGCTTATGTTTCTGCTAGTTGTTTTCCCGGTCTGTCTGTTTCTGTCCATTCCAACAAGAATTTTTCCCCCTTTCGGGAGTTGTCCCTATCCTCAAAAAATGCTGTTAATTTTTCCCTGGAAAAAAAAATGCTGCTCGTTTTGGCTACTTTAACTGACAGTTATCCATATCATTCTTTTGTTGTAGTAGTGGCACTAGCAGCAGCTGACAACATCAACTCCCAGAATTTGTATGTTAAGTTTGTAATACTGTTTCTAATCGTGTACTCCTTTCTTTTTTCGTGTTCTCGAAAGAAAAGAAAAAACATTTGCCCAAAACCTTATGTGATTAAACCTCTAAAATGGAATCTTAATTTCCAAATTAATGTGGTGCAATACTAACGAATGCATGTCTGCTTCCTTGTTTAGAGAACTGCCTGAATGAATCATGCAGATTAACCATACTGTATCTTTCCAGCTACCCAATTGACCGACTCTGCAGTTTCCAACTGTTCTTGCCGTCCAAAACTGAAACCCCTTGGTATTTGAATTTTCAAAATTAGTACACGTCGTTGGATTCTCTTTCATTTCGGCAAAGTAAGAAAGCATTTCTTTTGTTGCATACGGAACTGTACGATACAATACTGCATTACAAATCTGAACGGGCATTAACGCAAGATGTACAAACAGCACAAGCACCTGCCCATGCGCATCGTTTATGCGTGAGAGCGACCTGTGCATCATCGATCATTCTCTCTGTACTCTTCATTTCCCACTAGTCTATGCACTGTCATTAGCATCGCTGCTCATCTTTTTTTAGGAATTTTTTTTGACTAATTGCGTAGAAAACAAGCAAATTCCTGCAGTAAATTCGTCGCATGTTTCTTTTGCGAGGATTGCCCACATGTTAATTTTTTTTCTTGATATCTTTGCAACTGAACTGTTGGAACTATGAAGGAATGAAAGTCGCTAGGAACAGTTGAATAATCAGGTTCGCGCTACGAACATTGCTGATGGACATGTGAAATTGTGAATTGGTACTCTTCGATGCGTTTTTTTTTTTAGAGTACACGCTGTCGTGCGTGCAGCCGGCTGGGCTCGACCCAGTGCGCCTCACCATTCAGCTAGTTTTAGGAATAGTACGATGCGTTTATGCTGTTCCTTTGGGGTGAATGAAGTAGACAGCCTTTTGATATTAGGCCGGCCCATCGGTTGGAGCCGCTAGTGCTGCTCCCGCCCACCACTAAACCCGAACACCAAACCGTGGCCCATAAATTTACGGTCGCAGTAGAAACTTTTGGGCCAGATGCTCTAGCCCATGCTTCGTTAATTAGGGTATGTTTGGTTCATGGCCAAAATGGCCCAAATCAAAATTTTGGTTTTGTCTTCGAAATTTGGCTACCGTTTAGTTTGCTTTCAGGTTCTGGCGTCACCCTAAAAAATTTCGGCACGCCTGAGTTTTTCTTCCCATTTTTCTGGCTTCTCGTGGGCGGCCAAAACGCATGTCCAAATTTTGGTTCAGCACGAGCATTCAGTAGGATAAGGCAAGTGCATTAATTGCATGGTTAGATGGATTAATCAGTATCAAATGATCATATTTTCTAAATTGAGTATCCAATTTGTGATCTGTTTGAACCGTTCTGTTCCTTATATTTTTATCAACAAAACAAGACCTATGTTGACATATTTTGAGACAAAATATATATATATATATCATACAGACCCACATGTCATACTTACAGTTTTGGCAAATTTTGACATGGTTGCAATCCAAACACATCAATTTCGATATTGCCCGTGAATTGGTATGATTACAATTCAAACACTATTTTTTCTTATGTTTTAGTATTACCTAGGTTTTAGTATTGCCTAATTTTTTGGTATGGCAACCTCGGGTTGTAAACTAAACAGACCCTTAGTGAGTCCACGCACAGTTATGGTAACTGGGTGGCCGTTTTCCCCTATTGGCTTGCCTAGTTTTTCCTTAAAGAAAAGAAAATTTACTCGTTGACTCGATCAGGTCAGGTCAGGTCAAGGGGGAGCTAAATGAGGTGTCACGTGATCACCCAGGGTAAGACGCTGGTCTCCACGCAAGTCCTGTGTGACTGCATAATATAGCATTGTACAGTTGTACTAGCGTCCTAGGTCTCTTGCCATGGTGAAGTGATAATGTGATATACAAACTACTAGATGACTGACATACTTGCTAGTTGTCCCCAGTTAGTTGGACTTTTTAAGCTTTAACAACGCAGAGGCACATCTTGCTTGAGTTAAAGGGAACAACCGTCCAAAGAAAAGTACAGATCCAGCTGCCTAACCAAGACACGCACTGACCAGCGCAGCAGCCACAGTTCAAGCCTTAACCCTTACCGCCCTCCCACTGACCCGTGGGCCCCAATAGACGAGCGCGCTTTACTTAGCATCGACGCGACGGGCTCGGGCTAAGCAAAGCGCTCCCGCCGTCCTCCTCTCCTCCCGCGGAGCCGTCCCCCACGTGCGCGCACGCATGCATGCCGCCGTCCGCGAGGTAGTGGCTCGTCGTGCTGTGCTCCCTGTGTGGTCGGCTGCGCGTGGCGCTCGCGCATTGGCCACGGCGCGACGACTCTCGATGCGCGCCCGCCACGTGGTGCTCCAGGCCGTCTATAAATGAGCTGACTCCAGCCACCTCCAGTGGCAACTTCAAATCACAAACTGATTCTCAACACGCGTCCAAAACCACCCGCAAATCACCTGAAAATCATCCAAGAAACAGTAGTTAACGCCGGAGATGGGGAACTCGTACAGTAACAGCGGCCCGTCGTCAGCGCAGCTGCAGGCACCGGAGCTGCCGCTGCACCTGTGCTTCTTCCTGCTGGTGCTGCTCCTCTTACTGGGCTTCTCGTGGTACATGAGCTACGAGTCGGCGGCGGAGACCTTCGGGGACCAGGCGCGGCTCCTGCTCATGGCGTCGCCGCTCGCGCTGCTCCTCGCCGTGCGGCTGCTGTCGACGGGCGCGGGCGAGAGCGAGGGGACCGCCCGCCGGCGCGTCGACCAGATGCTGTCGCTGCCGATGCCCGAGAGAGGCTCCATCCACCGCGCCGGTGGCTCGCCGTGGGGCGTCGGGCTCGTGCTCGTGTTGCTCCTCGTCATGGTTTCCTACCAGTCCAACTTCCGGGACAGGTGGTTCCCTCTTGTCAGCAGGTGATGAAAATGGATCGGAATCGGGGTATCAAGGAGCAATTACCGGAGATAATATGGCGCGCGAGAACTATGTAAAGATTTGCTAATTGTAATGGCAGTACGAGTGATACGTGCTTGATGTAGGATTACTCCATGTTTTTGTTTCTTCTCCTTCTGTAACTTCTCGTGACATCCTTAAAAATTGCGGTGTGTCGTGTCAATTCTAAGTTCTCAGATCATTTTCCCATTCCGGATTGCCCGTAAGGCCGTAACAAAGCTGCGCTGCTCAACCTGACAATTCCGAGATGAATTGGGCTGTACTTAGATTTTGCAGATGAATAGTTGGGCCTAGATTGATCCCTGTTCTCGTACAATTGGGCCTGGACTTTAAGATTGGGCGCTCTACCAAAGCTCATCGACCTAGTCCTGCTAGAATTCCAAAAGGAAGTTAAGACCTGTTAAATTGGGCCGGCTCATTTTCCGAATTTACATCGAGAGTAGTAGCTGTTGCCTTGTTGCATCTTTGGTGTCTTCTTACAGACGAAGCAAACATTCAGACTGATTCTGGTTCAAAAACTACATCGAAGTGTCCTGCTGAATTATCTTAAGCTAAAGGTGGCATAATGCACTTGAAATAAAGGAAAATAAAAGTTTCCACCAAAGACGCAATACAAAAGCTCCCCAGGTAAAGAAGAAAGTTTGCATGCGTAGAAAAGTAGGGTTTTTTGGGACTCAAAATCAGATTCCCAGCCATTCGTAGAGAGAATACCAGAGGCAGATGCCGAATGTAGTGTTGGAAAATTCCTTTGAAGAAAAGCACCATATGTTTTTCCGAAGAAAGACGGAGCAAAAGTAAACGAAAGTGTTGGAATTAATATGGGCTAGGTCTAAATTTATATTTTAATTAATTCCTGGTAAATCTTAAAAGCCCATGTGCATATGCTAAAACTGTTTAGTCCCACATGGAGGGATGAAGAGGAGTTACATCAATTTATAAGGTGGAACGTGGTAGCCCCTCTTGTGGAATTGGAAAGAGCCATCACACGCGCGCGCTCGCTTGTCTCGCCGAGCCGAGCCGTGCGGTGCGTGTGCATACGCAGGCGTGTCAGGTGCGGGCGCGATTTTCTTTATCTATTCGAAAATCGAAACGCACTGACTCGTAATTGATGGCGAATCAATGGCAACCGACTATTGGCCTTTGGACTTCCTGGCGACTATTGGCCTTTAGACCGTCTCAAGAATCTGTTGGCCTTTGACCGTTCAGTTACGCTATAAAAGGAACGAGTTTCGCTCATACGTTGCTTCCCACCATCTACTGCACGTCTACTACCACTACGCCATGACGAACGACGTCCTCATCAAGAACTCTGCTGCAGCTTCTTCTTCTACTGAATCTGGGTATGCCTATCTCACTCTTGTTACTTGGTTTACTTTACTATCTGTTGTTGTCTTGAACACTGAGATAAGTATGCTAGCTTCTGTCTTTCTAGAACCTGGTATTGCTATAGTGTTCATGGTTGTCTGCTTTGTAAAAATAACTAGAGTATTTTCCATGTCTTATCTGGCATATTTCTGGATTAAAGTACTTCGAAAAATGCTTATATACTCATCAATCCAAAAACCTTATTTTAGGCATAGGCATTTTTCGTCAACTAGCTTTGCTGCCGCGCTCAAACCCTCTGAATTCGATGGTGCGAATTACAAGAGGTGGCACACCAAGATGGTGCTTTGGCTAACTGTCATGAACGTTTTTCATGTGGCAAACGGCAAGCCTGAAGGAACACTTACTCCTGAACAGAAGCAAGCGTTCGAGGCTACTGATAACCTTTTTAAAGGTGCCGTGATTAGTGTTCTTGGTGACAAGTTAGTTGATGCATACATGGTGATTAAAACTGGGAAAGAGATGTGGGATGCACTCGAGGTCAAATTTGGGGTTTCGGATATAGGCAGTGAATTGTATCTCATGGAGCAATACCATGACTATAGAATGGTTGATAGCCGTTCTGTAGTTGAACAGACTCATGAGATACAATCCATGGCCACAGAACTTGAGTACTTCAAGTGTGTGTTACCGGACAAATTTATCGCGGGAGGCATTATTGCCAAGCTTCCTCCTTCTTGGAGGAATTTTGCTACTTCTCTGAAACACAAGAGACAAGAGTTTTCTGTTGAAAATCTCATTGGGTTTCTTGATGTTGAAGAGAAGACGAGGGCAAAAGATACATACACTAGAGTTAATGAGGGACATTCTAGTGCCAATGTGGTGTAGAAGAAGAATGGCCAAACTCAAAAGTTCAAAGGCAAGAACAAGAGTGCATAAACAACAAGCTTCAAGAAGAAGAAGAAGAAGACAAAGGATGGCATTTGCTTTGTGTGTGACGAACCTGGTCATTGGGCCAAGGATTGCAGCCAACGCAAGGGTGGGAAGAATCAGCAAGGGCAGAATTCCAAGTCTGTCAATATTGTTGTTGGTACTCTTGAGGCGGAACTTGTGGTATGGTAATTTACCTACTGTTCTTTCCGTATGTCAATCTACCGATTGGTGGATAGACACTGGTGCTAATATACATGTGTGTGCTGATATTTCATTGTTTTCTTCTTACCAGGTCACTCGGGATTCAGCCGTTCTAATAGGGAACGGGTCACATGCCACTGTTCATGGTGTTAGCACGGTCGATCTGAAGTTTACTTCGGGGAAGATTGTGAAACTGAAGAACGTGCATCATGTGCCATCTATCAATAAGAATCTCGTAAGCGGATCTCTTTTATGTAGACATTGCTTTAGACTGGTATTTGAGTCCAATAAATTTGTAGTATCCAAGTGTGGACAATTTGTTGGTAAAGGCTATATGTGCGGAGGCTTGTTCCGCCTATCTCTTTCAGATTTGTGTAATAATGTTGTGAACCATGTTTGCAGTGATAATGAGACTAATATTTGGCATTCACGACTTTGTCACATAAATTTTGATTGTATGACGCGGTTAGCCAGTTTAGAGTTAATCCCGAAATTCACCCTTGCCAAAGGTTCTAAATGTCAAGTTTGTGTGCAATCAAAGCAGCCTCGTAAGCCTCATAAGGCCGCAGAGGTAAGAAAATTGGCACCATTAGAACTCATACATTCAGATCTATGTGAGATGAATGGTGTGTTGACAAAAGGTGGTAAGAGATATTTTATTACTTTGATTGATGACTCCATTGTGTGAGATGAATGGTGTGTTGACAAAAGGTGGTAAGAGATATTTTATGACTTTGATTGATGACTCTACTAGGTTCTGCTATGTGTATCTTTTGAAAACTAAAGATGAAGCTCTTCACTACTTTAAAATCTTTAAGGCAGAAGCTGAGAACCAACTTGAAAGGAAAATCAAAAGAGTTAGGTCTGATCGTGGCGGCGAATACTTTTCTAATGAGTTCAATTTATTCTGTGAGGAACATGGTATAATCCATGAGAGAACGCCTCCCTATTCACCCCAGTCAAACGGGGTTGCTGAAAGAAAGAACCGCACTCTAACTAATTTGGTTAACACCATGTTAGACACAGCGGGTCTTTCCAAAGCATGGTGGGGGAGGCTATATCGACTTCATGTCATGTTCTAAACAGGATTCCCACAAAGAATAAAGAGATAACCTCATATGAACAACGGGAAAAGAAAAGACTATCACTTTCATACTTGCGCACTTGGGATTGTTTGGCGAAAGTCAATGTGCCAATTCCCAAAAAGCGTAAGCTTGGACCAAAAACTATGGATTGCGTCTTTCTAGGCTATGCTCACCACAGTGTTGGATATAGATTTCTAGTAGTGAAATCTGGAGTATCTGACGTACATGTCGGTACAATTATGGAGTCTAGAGATGCTACATTCTTTGAGGATATTTTTCTGATGAAAGATATGCCTAGTTCATCGAGTCAGGAACCTGATACAATTCCTGAACCTGCCATTCTAATGGAATATTTTGAGCAAAACCCTGAGCAAATTCCTGAGGAGGAAGACAATGAAACTCTGAGGAAGAGTAAAAGACAAAGGACTGCAAAGTCTTTTGGTTCTGATTTCATTGTGTACCTTGTGGATGATACTCCAAGTACCATTTCTGAAGCATATGCTTCTCCAGCTGCAGAATACTAGAAGGAAGCAATCCGTAATGAAATGGATTCTATTATCTTTAATGGAACTTGGGAGATCACTGAGCGTCCTTATGGTTGCAAACATATAGGATGTAAGTGGGTGTTCAAAAAGAAGCTTAGGCTTGATGGTACTATCGAGAAGTACAAGGCACGGCTTGTGGCCAAGGGTTATACCCAAAAGGAAGGCGGATATTTCTTTGATACTTATTCACCTGTGGCTAGATTGACCACTATTCGAGTACTACTATCTTTTGCTGCTTCACACGGTCTTCTCGTTCATCAGATGGACGTTAAGACGACTTTCCTAAATGGAGAGTTGGACGAGGAAATTTACATGAAACAGCCAGATGGATTTGTAGTAGATGGTCAAGAAGGAAAGGTGTGCAAGTTGTTGAAATCTTTGTATGGTCTTAAACAAGCACCTAAGCAGTGGTATGAAAAGTTCGACAAAACTTTAACATCTATAGGCTTTATTGTGAATGAAGCTGACAGATGTGTGTATTATCGCCATGGTGGGGGCAAGAGAGTCATTCTATGTCTGTATGTTGATGACATACTGACCTTTGGGAGCAACCTTAATGTGATTAAGGAGGTCAAGAATTTCTTGTCTCAGAATTTTGAGATGAAAGATCTGGGAGTAGCTGATGTTATCTTGAACATCAAGCTGTTGAGAGGTGATGATGGTGGGATTACATTGTTGCAATCCCATTATGTGGAAAAGGTTCTGAGTCGTTTTGGTTATAGCGCTACAAACCCTCTCCAACACCTTATGATCCTAGTGTGTTGCTTAGGAAGAATCGGAGAATAGCCAGAGATCAATTGAGATATTCTCAGATAATTGGTTCACTCATGTATTTAGCTAAGCGCTTATCGGGCTCGACATCTCGTTTCTTTGTGAGCAAACTAAGCCGTTTTGTTTTCAATCCGGGAGATGATCATTGGCATGCTATTGAGAGGGTAATGCGCTATCTAAAGGGTACTATGAGTTATGGCATTCATTATACCAGGTACCCCAGGGTACTGGAGGGTTATAGCAATTCAAACTGGATATCTGATGCTGATGAGATTAAGGCCACAAGTGGATATGCCTTCATACTTGGCGGTGGTATTTGTTTCATGGAAGTCTTGCAAGACCATCTTAGCGAGGTCAACAATGGAAGCGTAACTCACAAACATTAGATATTGCCTTTGTTGGTGAATGGCTTCATGAGCTCTTGATGGATTTGCGGTGGTTGAAAAACGGCACGGCTATTCGATGAACTGTGACAATCGGATGTGATTGTCAAGGTGAAACGATTCTAAGGATAATATGAAGTCATCAAGACATGTGAAGAGAAGATCAAGTCTGTCAGGAAAATGAGAAACTCTGGAGTAATAGCTTTGGATTATATCCAAACAGCTAAGAATCTGGCAGATCCCTTCACAAAAAGTTTATCACGGAACGTGATAGACAATACATCGAGGGAGATGGGTTTGAGACCCACATGAGTTATACCATAGCGGTAACCTATCCTATGTGATCGGAGATCCCGTGAAGTAGGATTGACGAAACAAGCTATTGGTTAACTGGGAGAAGAGTACATTTATAGACCCACTCCATTGGAGATGCAATTCTCTCCTAAATCTGTATGGCAGGTTGATTTTTATCTTAATGTGTTCTGTAGCTTGTTAAAGCAAAGATGCTGTCCTACAGAGCAGTCTTGAAAGAACACACCTATATGAGCTCGACTGCTAGTCACAGTCTATGAAATAGGGTAATTTCTAGGAAGCTCATGAATAGGCCAGGAGTATGACTTATATGCTCCAACCCGCGGGGATGCCTGGTAGCCTAGTATCAATTAAGGACTTAAGTGAAACTTATTCACACAAAACTATCAATTCAAGGCTTAGTCCATTGTGCAGTTGTGGATAAGTGTAGTTTCTGTTCTAGGTGGACGTTCAATCTTAACCGGTCTCCATCAAAACACTGGTATATTAAAACAATACTATGGATCAATGCATTTGACATGTGCCCTTGGAATCTGATGGGGGATTGTTGGAATTAATATGGGCTATGCCCAAATTTATATTATAATTAATTCCTGGTAAATCTCAAAGGCCCATGTGCATATGCTAAAACTGTTTAGTCCCACATGGAGGGATGAAAGGGAGTTACACCACTTTATAAGGTGGAACGTGGTGGCCCCTTGTGTGGAATTGGAAAGAGCCATCACACGCGCGTGCTCGCTCGTCGAGCCGAGCCGAGCGGTGCGGGTACGCATGCGTGTCAGGTGCGGGCGCGATTTTCTTTATCTATTCGAAAATCGAAACACACTGACTTGTAATTGATGGCGAATCAATGCCATTGGCCTTTGGACTGTCTGGCAACTGTTGGCTTTTGGACTGTCTGGCAACTGTTGGCTTTTGGACTATCTGGTTCTGGCTATAAAAAGAACAGAGTTCTGCTCCTTCTGGTTGCTTCCACAATACAGAACCTCCACAGTTTTTGTTGCTGTCTATGGCGATCTCCATCCCGGCAAGGCTCGTGTACGGCTACACCGGGAGAGCAGGCCTCCGGAACCTCGTCCTTGAAGGCTTGCACGAGCGAGGACGAATAAGGTTTTTGGGAAGCGTTCGCGTGACTGCTCGTTGTTTCTCTGCTACGTTCTACATCAACTGCACGTCTACTACCATGACGTCTACTACGCCATGATGAACAACGTCCTCATCAAGAACTCTGCTGCAACTTCTTCTTCTTCTACTGAATCTGGGTATGCCTATCTTACTCTTATTACTTGGTTTACTTTACTATCTGTTGTTGTCTTGAACACCGAGATAGGTATGCTAGCTTTTGTCTTTCTAGAATCTGGTATTGCTATAGTGTTCATGGTTATCTGCTTTGCGAAAATAATTAGAGTATTTTTCATATTTTATCTGGCATATTTCTAGATTAAAGTATTTCGAAAAATGCTTATATACTCACCAGAAAGTATCCTAAGGCTTGTATTCTAGGCTAGCTCACGGCGGCTAGAACATCTTATCAATCATAAACTAAACAACCAGGATTACTTATCTGCGTTACATCAATTCTCTTTCTTTTTGAAATTTCTTCATGTGGTTGCAGATGTTCAGGTACTTTGGGATGCATTTCAGATTGCTTATGAGTGAATTCTCTTGACGACAACGTAGAGTATCTAATATACATACGTACTAAACATACCTTACTTTGGACGATGAACTATAACAGAAGTATCAATGGATTGAGAAAGAAATGCAAACGAATGGTTACAAGAGAACATACGTAGAGCTCCAGTTCTTTGGCACGCACGTCAACCAAGCTACTATTCTACAATTTTCGGCCCATGTTGCGAAACAGAGAAAGAGATGCGCACGCACTTGCGTGAACGGGAGAGGCCCGTCCCGTAATGATGGGTTTTCGACTCCCTTCCGACAAAAGGCGGCCGAACACTCAACTAAGCTCAGCTACAAAGGACAGTTAGGACCTTTAATCCCAGCCTTCGGTAAAACTAGCATTCCCTGCTTTGGCAAAAGACAGGGAATACCATTAGTGGCAGACCCAAGAATAAATTTGAGGTATGACGGAGTGCCGGAGTCACCAACGAGCGTAAACCAAAAAGTATTACCCAAAAACAAAGGAATCCATACACAAACTATACTACAATCACACTAATTCTATATCAAATGAGTATCTGAACTTCTGAAGAAAACTATTCCGCACTGTTGGAACATGGAATTAACAATGAACCTACTCCAAATGAATTGAGGTAAGCAATTCAAGCTGGAAATAGCTACAGAACACTTTGCATTAGAACTCAAGGTAATCCAAGATATCTACGGGTCATTAGATTTCCTTCAGCTTTTGTGGTCCCTAAATTTGAGTAGTAAACTTGTTCAATCTAATCATAATGGCTACCAAACTTTCTTCGTGCCCAGTTCCACAACCATTGCTAATTCGTTCGCCAGGAACTAAGTAGGATGGTTCAGCTCATCTGCATCCCTGTTTCCTTCTTAGTTCGGACACACCATGTGTCTATGGCGTGGAAGCGAATTAGCAAAACAGTTTTGTTAGTGTTGTCGATTTTAAATTTGTTTAGTGTTCTCGATTTCAACTTTTAAGAAGATATAAATGCGCGACGCTGTTCGGCCAATATTTGGTAGGAGAAGTACACGGATGAAGCGCAAAGTATATCGGAAGGTCGTAGCCGACAATTAATGGTGAGATAGTAAACTATTTTATTCCTGAGCATTCGTCTTTCTCGCAAGATCACGACGCGCGCGAATGTCAAACATGTCTATTTACAATTCTAGTCGCTAAAATACGTACAAACCATTTTACTGAAAAGATGCCTGACAAGTAAGTTTATCTAATTTGAGCAATGTCACATTGGCATGTTCGTAATGTCATCGAAGCTCCACAGCTAAGCTCCCACCTCTTGGTCTTTGGCAGTACACGACACGCATCGATCCGATGGCGTTATAAACACAAACGGCACTGCAAACTTAAGCACATGGTATTTGAGGGGTGGGGTTCATGGGCGCCGGCTACCTTGGGCGGCCGCCCACCCTCGCCCTATTGCTAGGACCACCCCTGAATACCATGAACTAAGCTCGACCTATTGCTTGGGCCGGAGAATCCAGAGCTTCGTGTAAGATAGATTGATCCCCATGTGACGTCCACATGTAGAAAGTACTACCACAGTTTATCTCTACAGTACTAACTCTCAAGTGTATCCATAGTCCATACTGTATTCATACCTCATCTGAAACATAGGAATTTGATAGGATTCAGGAAACAAACTGAAAATTCAAAATTTCAAAAGTTTTTGAAGTTTTTCCTTGATTTTCGAATTCTTTCCCAATTCGGCAAAACCCTTTCCCTTCCGCTTTCCTCTTTCAGCATTGCCGTTTTCTCCAGCCGAAAACACATTTGCTCCCGGCGCCTTCCCCTCCTTTCTTCTTCCCCGGACGTCACCGCGCCCTCGTCACCGCCTCCTCCACCGCTACCGTCACCCGCCAGCTCGCCGCGCCACGCACCTCCTCTTGCGCCTTCTATCGTCTTCACCGCCTCCACCTCACCCCGCCCATGCCGCCACCTCGCTCTCTCCCGGCGTCGCCCAACCACGTCGCCTCCCTGTTGCCGCCGCCCTACTGGTGCCACCGCCTTCCCCGGCCTATAAAAGCTCCTCCGAAGTGCACCTCACTCCTCATCCTCCCCCTCCGGAGCCGGCCAATTCCGAGCTTCCGCCACCGCCCCACTCTTCTTCTCCGACGAAGCCGACGCCAATTCATCACCCTCGTCCACCCAAGCTCCGAATTGAGCCCACGGTAAGCACCGCCCCACCCTCCCGCTCCTTTCCCCCACCTCCCCCATCACCCATTTCCCGCTGGAGCCTTGCCGGCTCCGCTCCCCCCCCTGCCGCCTAGCCGCCTCACTCCACCCCAAGCACCCACACCACCACCCCCAAGCTCCTACCACCTCACTGATGCTCCCACACCCCCTCCTTCTTATCGAAGCCTCACCGTAGCACCGCCGCCTTCGCCCTCTGCTCCGGCCCATCCCCGATCCCCCTCAACCCCAACCAAGCCCAAAAATGGACACCCCGCACCACCCACTCCTGCCTGCCACTGCCGTCGTCGGGCGAAGCTGCTGCCCTTCGTGCATGTGCTCAAGCCCTAAGCACTAGGCGACTGGGCCTTTATGGCCTGGCCAATTTTGGGCCGTGGTCCATTTGAGCATTAGGCTCAGCACAGTACTATTCACAACATGTGAACAGTACAGTCCCAATATTGTTCACTTGTTTTTCAGTAATTACTGTTCATGATCTGAAATTACATAGTAAAATATGTTTATTGTTCATAGAAACCACTATTCATCACACCAAACACTGTAAACTTACTTGTTGTTCTCTAATTCATTTCTTTCAGGCAATGAATAGTAAATGCAATACTATTCACCCTCTTCGGCCCAAATACTATTCATTTTCAGTCAATAAACAGTATAACCTTAGTTACTGTTCATTTCAAACCAAAAATAAAAAGTCCAAGTACTGTTCAAAATCCAATATTTGTAAATGAATAGTAAAAAATACTACTATTCATTATCCGACCCTGTTTTCGCCCGAAACACTAATTCGACACTTTATACCCTTTTCTGACCGTCTCGAGCCCAGAAAACCCATTTTTGACTTCGATCAGCTATACCAAGCTTCCAATTAATCTTTTTACCTTTTTATCTAATTCATTATCTCTTTTCTATATTTTTGTTGTACTTGGATCCAAATCTCAACTCCGTTCAGTCCAATCAAGCACTAGATAAAACCCCACCATCCCACACCACTTTCCTTTATGTTTCTTTTCTGATTTTATTTACTTGCATGTTGTTCCCAGCTCATTCCTTGTCGAGAAGGATTTTACTTGGTTGTTTTATTGTATTGTTTCTCGTTAGGTCACGACTTTGACGACCAGATTCCAGAAGATGCCGGACAAGATCAGTATTTAGAAGATTTTGTGTAAGAAGGCAAGTTGCATTCCTTGATCATTTTGAACCCACATTTCATATATTTATTATTACTTTTATTATTGTATTTGTGCCATTTACTTTAATTATTGAAATAATACTTTTGAATGCCATGATAATTAGATAAATCCTATTACCCCCACATACAAACCCACCTAGCACTTGTAGGCCATATTCACCTTGACAAATACCCAGCACTTATAAGCCATATTCAACTTGACAAGTTCACATAAAATATTATCTATATAATTAGGTTTATCACAAATGTGTATAATCCTGAAAAGCGGTATTGGCGGTTCGCCAATGGTTTTAGTGGAGAGTTGAGGGTTGTGTCCAGGAAGTTGAACAACCCAATAGACTTGTGTTAAAAGTGAGTCATCAGTGAGATCTGGAGGTGGACAGCCACGAGTTGGTGTTGGGCCATCGCCTCACTGGATAACAAGTAAGGACAAGAAGCTTGTGCCATGTAACCGACACAGAAAACCGCTCAGCCACAAGCGTGGTCATTACTCCCTGGCTAAGTACACTGCTCTCCCAATTGAATATCTACTAGACAGGTAACTGCTCTTGTGTGATAGAGTAGTTGCGGAACTGAGGTGTGACAGGATTGGGCCTAAAGGGACACTCGGTAGTCAACACAATGGTAGGTGACATCAGCATAGGGGTGCAAGATCCACTAGGGCCATGGAGTCTCCCAAGGGCCGTATGGAGTTAAAACCCACCGGGTAGAGGCTAGAAAGGTTTAGCAGTGAAAAAGCTTTGTTATCCCAAACTCAGTCGCACGCTAATGTGTTGCGTGTCTATAGCTTGACAGTACGAGTTTGAGATATCTTGTGGGTAAAGTTGGGCAGCTCTGCAAAATAAACTATTAAAAGTATTCGAATACGTCGTGCTTCCGGTTAATGAAGCTGTGTTAATGGGTGATTACAGTACATGAGGCATAAGTAGAGTTTTTGAGATGGTAAGTTGGTAATTGAGTTTGTTGAGAAACCCCTGTTGTTATTATTTTATTATTGCTTTGCTGTTTTAAAGATAAACTGCTTTAAATGCAAATTGCATCCACATATGCTTGTTAAGATAAACCCTAACCATCCATTGAACTCCTTGCATGTAATTATTTAGCTTTTCCATGTGGTTTATTGAGTACGGAAGTTGTACTCATTCTTGCATAATCTGCAAAATCATCTACAGAGGATATATGGGAAAACCTCGAGGATCTTGATGAGGAAGGTTTTGGCAGGATCACCAGATGGCAATGACTGTTGTTATTAGGTCTCGACCGCGCTCAAGCGTGCCTGTGGTTTGAAGTTCTTTTGTCTTGTATTATATTAACTTTGGGCTTGGATGCCCGTGTTATTGTAAAAACTAGCTATTAAGCCTTAATCTTATGTAATAAAATGTTGGCTTTTGTTGTAATTAAAAGCTTACTTGAAACACTGCTTACTTTGCAACTGCACATCCTGAACGGTTGTGAATAGTTTAATAGTCCCGAAAATCAGGGCAGTTACAATTCATACATGAATTATACTACTAGTAGTTGATGTAATTGCATCATGAGTCGCTGACACTGCATAGCCTCATCATATAGGCAGTTAGGCACCATAGTAGTAGTACCACCACACTATCAGTGACACTGACTGAGCTAGGTGGTGAAAATAGATCGAATACGAATTAAATAGTGTTGAAACTATATTTGTATTCACATTTTTAAATGAATACAAATATGAATCCGAATATGCTCGAATACGATTCGAATGTATACTCAATTCTGTCGGATCCGGATATCCTCATAACTTATGTAACGTGAAGATAGTAGTGACGTTTTATCGTTGTATAGTCACATTTAATCATTCTAATCTATTTATTCTACCTAAAGGAACATGAAATCACATTGAATCTAAAAAACTTGTCCGACTAATTAGATATACTGCAATAAAATATCTATATTGTTTCATCAAATCCGAATACGAATAGTTCGGATAAAATGACAATTCGATGAAAAAATCTATACCGCGCTCATATCCTATCGAATATGGTATTCGAATAATATGGATAATTCGTATCCGTTTTTCATTCCTACACTAAGCACACTTGTGGGGTGTCAGCAATGCAGGAGAACATTCTGTGCGGTGGCTCTTCGCTTCTTCGTGCACGTAGCCCTACTTTTACTGGGCAACACGGCCAGCAGGCCCAACGCCACCATGTCCTTCCCTGCTCCCGATACGGCTGCCACCACCACCCTCCCCTCCTAAAGATGACAAAATAACAAAAGAACGTGTGCGAAAGTGAAGATGCACCTTACCTTCTCCCCCTCTCCATTCCTGGCTCTCCATACTCTTTCCCGTTCCTTTTCCTTCCCCTGCAGCTGAAATATTCTTTCGTTCTTTGTTATTTAGCCAAAGAATATTGCATATACACCAACACTCTACCATGGTATACGAATTGATACTGCAGAAGAACAAATGCCAGTTTGGACTACAAAATTGTTGGTTGGTCTGATGGTTCTTGATGTTACTCTGATCTTAGAGATCAATGAACTAGATACTGTCGTATTGGACTTTAAAAAATGCTTAGTATGCCATCGGTAACTGTGCTTCTCACTATATTGTTTGGTTGTTTTCCCATGCTATCATGCCATATTGCTTAAACCCCGAAAAAGATGCATGGAGGTAAGTAGTCCTCGTCAGTTACATTTATCTTTATTGAAAAATTCAATATAAATTCGATGATGATACAAGGGTGCGAACAATAGTGTAAACAACAGTTGTCTATAAAGTCATTTCATGTCATCTACAGACAACAAGAAAGACAACCTCTACAACACACATGAATATAGACAACTAAGCATTTAATCTCCAATTTTAAAATATAATTTTAATCACAACTGGGCCCAATCGGCGTTATCCTCCTCCTCTGTCCTTTCTCTCTCCCTCGACTCACTTTCCCTAAATTTCAGACAACCACCAAGCTCTGGCTCGAGCTCCATGGCCGCGCCTCAATCCATGGCCGACTCAAGCTCTATCTACGATGCTCCTCCCTCAAACTCCGACGTCCCTCCCTCTTTGCCTTGCCGGCCTTCTTCTTCTCCCTCTCCGTCTGACTAGCTCTCTGCCGTGTTGCGCTGGCCTCCCACTCCGCCACGCCGGCCTTCTTCTTTTTCATCTCCACAACAACCTCCCTTTCACTCTCCGTCGCGTTGCCTCCACCGGTCGCTGACCACGCCACCAACCTACTTCGTGTACACCACCACTGGAGGTCGAATCTGGCGACCAAGCCTCAAATTCATTCGGATCCAAGGCGACGGCGTGTAGATCCGATCAGATGTGGCTGCCGAATCGTGGCTGGCTCCAACATTGGTGTTGTTGTCAACATCAGCATGCCCACATTTTGGGATGCGGCCAATTCCGGTTCAACGCCGCTTTCTTTGCCGGACATAGTGGTCTTTGCCTGTCGGCTATCGTCCCAATTGTCATCCCAGAGACTATTGCCCTGGTTGCCATCACCTTTGGGGCCATGGTGACTGTTTCTCCAACACCTGGGCCCACAAACCACGTGTGGAGTAGACGAGCTCCATACAACCGTGTCGGAGCCGTCTGTTCATGCCTTGGTTCGCGCGCTGAAGCCGTCTACTGCATTGTCATCGACCTCCTCTCTCTCTCCTCCCCTCTCTCATCCAAATAAGCACAAATCTGAGGTGGCATAGACTATAGATGACCTACGTGGCACCGTTGTACATGGGCTCAAACCACCTGTATAATTTTAGGGACAAGGGTTATGATTGACACTATTATGATTGTCATAATATTCTTATCCATCTCATCTACCTTTTAGTGTATGCATCAATGCATGCTGTCATAAAGGCTAATGAACACTTTACAATAGTGCACACCTTATTTTCCTTCCTCCAAACAACGACAAGAGAAGCCAAACTCCAAACTACACTACACTACTCTCTACTACTACTACGTGAATACCAAAAGCAACTGAGCAAGAGCAAGAGGCTGAGCTCAAAGCTCCATCTCCACAGCAATGGAGTTCTTGTCGCAGATGTGGTCGCTTCTGGGCCTCCTCACCATCCTATAGAACGTCCTCCCGGCGCAACTCCTCTCCCTCCTCCACTCGCTCTGGCAGTCGCTCCAGGAATCGCTCACGTGGTCACGCCCTACTCCTACTTCGACGTGCCGGAGTTCCTTGGCTCTGCCGCCGTCGAGCCCAACACGCTATACCGCCACGTCCAGCTCTACCTCCACCGCTCCCTCCTCCTGTCGTCCCCTCCGCCTCCACACCTCACCCTGTCGCTGCCGCGCTCCGTCGTTGTATCCGGTGGCCACGACGCGGCCGCGGCCCCGCCGTTTGTGTCGCTCTCCCCGAACCACTCGGTGGCTAAGACCTTCAACAGCCATCGCGCTGTGTAGACACACCATGCCGATGTTGGAAGTTATCTTTGTTTAGTATTAGTCCGAGTTAGTACTATACCAATCGGTTGTGCCTATAAAAGATGCCCTATGTAATTAGATTTTGTAAGAAGAAGAGAAGTAAGCAAGTAAGAGAATAGAGAGATTCAAAAAACTCGGCTACGCAGTTGTGGCCGAGGCAAATTCTCCTTTGTTCTTTGTGTAATGTGTGAGTTTTATCCTATAGCTGTTTCAACAATTGGTATCAGAGCCTGAGTTCTTGATCTATGTATGCCCAAAATTATGCCGTGTTCTCCAGGAAGTGGCGCCACCGGTGACGAGGCGACATCGAGTGTGATGGCGAAGGAGAGTTCCGCTGTCTCGCTGCATTATCCGATTCTCACGAAGAGCAATTATGTAGTATGGACAATCAAGATGAAGGTGTACATGCACGCTCAAGGATTGTGGGAAGCGATCGAGGATGACAACGTCGATGTGCGCAAGGATCAGATGGCATTGGCGGCGATCTATGGAGGCATATCTGTAGGATCAAGGATAACCGACTAGAGGGGGGTGAATAGGAGGTTTTTAAACTTTTTGACAATTTAACAATTTTAGCCAACAATCAACTTAGTCTAAGCAAGATATAATCCTAGCTAAGCAATTTAACACAATAGACAAGTTAGAAATATAAATGCGGAAATGTAAAAACTAGAAATAACCACAAAGACACAAGGATGTTTTTCCCGTGGTATCGAAGACTTGCCGGTCTTCACTAGTCCACGTTGAGGAAGTTTGATCAACTCAAGCCGGCTCCACGAATTAAGCCTTCCCTCGATCACTAGTGGTAGCTCTTCTCCTCTCCGGATAGGCGAGCTCCAACCTTCACAAATGCCCGGGTCTTCTCACAATCTCCTTTGAGAAGATCACCGAACCAAACTCCAAGCCGTCTAGGAGACGGCAATCTCCAAGAGTAATAGAGCAAGAGATCTTCACTTGAATGTGCTCTAATGCCACAATGATCAAACTCAAATAAATGCTCTTGGAAAAACCTCAACTACCTTTGTAAAAGGAATTGAATGCTCTCAAATGAGTTGGATACAATGCAAAGGGCTCAAGGGGGTTTTATGAGGTTCAACAACATTTCTAGTTGTAGTGGGTGAGGTATTTATAGCCTCCACCCACTGCACTAGCCGTTGGGGCACGAAATCCCCAAATTTTCAGGAGGCGCGGTCGGGGCCATGAGCACCCGTCTTGATCGATCCGGCCCTTGCACATGTGATCGTTTTCCTCCTCTGCAACGCATTAAATGCACGGGAAAAATAGCCGTTCTGGTGACCCGTCGAGATCAGCGGGTGTATGCACGGTTAGTCCGGCCTACAGAAAAACGGAAAACGCTTAAAACACCTACTGGAAAAAGCTGACCGCTTGGAACATCCGGGAGTGCGGTCAGTCCGCGAGTTTGCCGGCGGTCAGTCCGGCCTTAAGATTTCAACTGAAGATCCTTCTCTGAAAAATGTTGACCGCATCCAAGACCCGGGAGTGTGGTCAATCCGGCACTTAGCCGTCGGTAAGTTCGGCCTAGAGAATTTTCAGCAAAACCAAAAACAACCACTTACTGGAAAATGCTGACCACCTTCTTTGGTCCGGCACACCGGTCAGTCTGACCAATTGACGTCGGTCAGTCCGGCCTCCAAAGAAATTTCAGCAAATTTTAAATCGAGGCCAAACCAAAAACAAATCCAAGATCAAACCAAATAAGATTTGAGCAATTTTGGCATAATTCACTTTCAAGGTACTCAATTCTTGGACCCTCTTTATAGTACGGCTGTCTAGCCTATAACCCAGTCTTCCAACCAATTCACCTAAGACCGGTAAAATAAAAAGATCCTAGACTATTGTACCTTATCTTTGAGCCAAATGATCTTCATGTAATCCTTTCGCGTGCAATTCCAGGTCATCAAAAACACCAATAGGACTTAACCTTGTAAATACTCAATAAACACGTTAATCCCATATTCGCATATTATCATTAATTATCAAAACAATTTTTAGGGGCCTAGATGCTTTCAATATCGGAGGAAACACTCTTCCTACTGGTTGAAAAGGGGACGGCCAAAGCTGCGTGGAAGACGTTGAAGATGATGCATCTTGTTCATCGTTGAGTCCGAGGATTTGAGGAGATGTGTTTATCATCCTAAGTCGAGTACGAGTTGGGCAAGTCGTAGTTGAGACCGACTGCCTCAATGAGTAAAAGCTCAAGACGTGTTCGAGTTATGCCACCATCTCCAGCCGAGTGTGTGTAAGCCAAGTTGAAGCTGAGTCTTGTATCAATTGAAGCTATGCAATTGGTATCAAAGCTATGGCGAAGGATGGGTGGCTACAACATGAGCGCCGGGCAGCGGTGGAGCGCGACAGCTCGATGCAGTGAGACCGACGCACTGCATGGTGCATGTGGCTCTGTGATGAGGAGGAGCCTGCACGTCGGCAGAACGCAAGGTGAGTTGCGTGTTTCCAATGTGAAAGTATTGTGTTGGTACTAGGCAGTTGCAGTGCCATGTGTGTGTGTGTGTGTGTGTGTGTGTGTGTGTGTGTGTTCGTAGAGTTGTGCCTGGGACGTTAAGGAGATGTGTTCACCGTCCTGAGTCAAGTCCGTGAAGTTGAGTCCGGGACGTTGAGAAGATGTGTTCACCGTCCTTAGTCGAGTCCGAGATGTTGAGGAGATGTGTTCGCCATCCTGAGTTGAGTACGAGTTGAGCATACAAGTCGTAGATGAGACCAACTGCCTCAATGAGTAAGAGTCCAAAACGTGTTCGAGTTGTGCCACCGTCTCCGAACAAGTAAGTATGAGCCAAGTTGAAGTCGAGTCCAACTGGTAGCCACACAAAGATTAGGGGGAATGTTGGAGGTAATCTTTGTTTATTATTAGTTACTGTAGCAATCCGAGTCGGTACTTTATCAATCGGTTGTGCCTATAAAAAGAGGCCCTATGTAATCAGATTTTGTAAGAAGAGGAGAAGTAAGCAAGTAAGAGAATAGAGAGATTCAGAAAACTCGGCTACGCAGTTGCGGCCTGGGCAAATTCTCCTTTGTTCTTTTCAAATTTCCGATTCATGTGGCCTCGGCCACCACCACCATTAGAGCCGCTGAAGGATCCCTCGCCTTTGCCTTTCGACAATCGAGCCTACCACTCGGCGCGAGTTAACAGCAGGTGCTCATCTTCGTTGTTGCCAGATCCTCGGATCTATTCCTCATACACCTTCAAACGGCCGATCAGCTCCTCAACTGTCATCACCTTGAGGTCGCCAAATTGCTCAATGGCGGAGACGATTTGCAAAAACTTTCCGGAGACTGTCCGAAGGAATTTTCTCACAACATAGCTCTCTTCCATCTTATCTCGTAAAACTCGGATCTGGTTGACAATAGTCGTCAACCACGAGGTGAAGTCGTCGATTGACTCCGTTTCCTTCATGCGCATCCCCTCGAACTCGCTCTTGAGAGTCTGTACTTGCGCTTCCTTAACACGATAAGTACTAAGATGCATCGTTTTCAACGCCTTCCACGTAGCTTTGGCCATCTTCCTACTAGCCGAAAAGGAGACGGCCAAAGCTGCGTGAAAGGCGTTGAAGACGATGCATCTTGGTGTCAATTGTGTCAAGGAAGCGCAAGTACACGAAATATAAAAGTAAGTACATAAAGATTAGGGAGTGATTATTAGATAATCTTTGTTTAGGGAGTTAAATTTGTTTTAGTTTTAGAGAGGAGAGCCTGTTTCTCAGATAGAATCCGAGTAGGAGTCCATGTCTAGGTGTGTGTAAGTATAAAAAGTCAAGGCCGGCTGCATTGTAATAGTTAATCGAAGATTGAGAAGAATAAAGCAATAGAAAAGCTGCTTTGTGCAGCAGCAAAAGCTTCGTGATTTTCTCCAGTACGTGATCGTTTTTCCAGCCATAGCGAGCGCGTGTGAGTTTCTTCAGTTCTCACACATTACACAAATAAACAAAGAACAAAGGAGAATTTCCCCAGCCGCAACTGCGTAGCCGAGTATTCTGAATCTCTCTATTCTCTTACTTGCTTACTTCCCTTCTTCTTACAGAATCTGATTATATAGGGCCTCTTTTATAGGCACAACTGATCGATACAGTACCGACTCGGGCTGCTACAGTAACCAACTCGGGCTACTACCGTACTAGTACTAAATAAAGATTACTTCCAACATTCCCCCTAATGTTTGTGCGGCTGCCAGTTGGACAGCCGACACACTCCAGGACTCTCTTGAGGAGCGTTGGTCCTTCTCGATGCGCCTTCCCAAGCGGCACGCTGCGGTGGTTCTCCCGGCGCACCTCGCCGCTACGGCGAACCACCTGGAGCGCTCGGCACGGGCACGGAGGCTGCACACGAACGCAGCATGCCCGCGTGCCCCCGCGGCGTGGTCATCAGTGCCGTTCTGCCACCCGTCCACCTTCGACACGCTTGCCCTCGACCCGGACCTCAAGGCTCGCCTCCTCGTCGACCTCACGGCGTTTGCCGGCGGCAGGGAGTTCTACCGCCAGACTGGAAGGCCGTGGAAGCACAGGTACCTCCTCCACAGTCCACCCGGCTCGAGCAAGTCTTCGCTCATCGCCGCCATGGGGAACCACCTCCGGTTACGACGTGTTCAACCTCAAGCTCACCTGCATCGCCACCAACGCCGACCTCTGTGAGCTCCTCATCCAGACCACCAACCACTCGCTCATTGTCATCGAGGACATCAACTGCTCCCTCCACCTCACCAGTGACCGCCGCCGCCGTGGCCTCTGATGACTCGTCTGACTCGGACGATGACAGCGGCGACATCGGTGCCGACAACCACCGTGGGAAGGTGACACTCTTCGGGCTGCTCAACTTCACCGACGGCCTGTGGTCGCGCTGCAGCGAGGAGCGCACCATCGTGTTCACGACGAACCACGTGGACGGCATTGACCCAGCGTTGCTGTGCTCGGAGAGGATGGACGTGCATGTGCGCCTCGGCGCTTGCGGCGTGCACGCCATGCAGGAGCTGGTGGAGCGGTACGTCGGCGTCGGGGAGCACAAGATGCTTGACACGGCAGAGGGCTGCATAAGAGACGGCGTGGCAGAGATGACGCCGGCCAAGGTGGGAGAAGTGCTGCTGAGGAACAGAGACGAGCCGGAGTCAGCGGCGACGCCGCTGACCTGAAGGCGAGGGCGAGCGCAGTCAACGACCTCTAGTGGGAGGACTCCACGGTGAGCTCTCCGACGAAAGGGAGGAAGGTTTTGACCGGGTGGGAGGGCAATGTTAGGATCTTGGGAAGGTTTAGGAGCCTTACCAAGTCGGAGTCCGGCCGGAGGGGCGTGTAGTTTGACTCTGTTTGACTTGGTTTTTTTACGTCAGGTCTCGGTCAGATTAATCAGAAGTCGAGTGCATCTTCACAAGTTAAATGTATGGCTTTGGTGTTTGTGTCTTCTTTCTTGTAAGCCCTGTGAATTCGCAGCAGCCGTTGTTGGAGATGGCCTTCCGTTTCTGAAATTGAATGACGGCTGCGAAGACAGCGAGATCGAGTAATATCCAAACCCGGCGCTGCCTGTTGCCTTTTCGAATCCACTTACGCGCGCGAGGCACGGGACGGGACGGGACGCCTTTCCGTGTCAGAACACCGGGCGGCACGAGCCCTCCTCCATATACGTGAACCCGTCGTTCTCCTCGCATATCCTCGCTTACGTCTATCGTCAGTTGCAAACTACACCTCATGGCCACCACGGGAGTTGGTGCCGTCTACACCATGATCGACGAGCACGCCGCCATGGCGGATCCGGAACTAAAATCCCGTGGGATCAATTCGTTAATAATCTTTAGGAGTTTGTGGATTTTCATGGAAGTATTGATAGGAATAGGGGTATTTTTCAGAAACTTATGGGGTCGGTTGATTGACAGATCCCGAGTTTTCAGAACTTCAACAGGGAGTTGTATTGTGGAATCAGTGGAGGCGGCTGGAGCAGAAAAGAACACGCACTAGGGTTTCTACGAAGCTAGCTACCTAAGATACGAATATGCTGTTCTTTCTTGCCTTTCCCTTCCAACACCACTGGGTTATAAGCCAGGGATTCAGTTCGAAATTACAGCAGTGAAAGTCTGAAGTAAAGTTCATTCAGAGTTTAGCGACAACATGTAACTGAAACAGTAAATAAACTGATCCTCATCAGCCGTTGGATCTTCGGCTGCACATCTTTGCCTCTTCTTTTGGTTAAAGGAAGTCGACGAAGCGGTAGACTTGATGCCGACTTTCTCCTTTACTCGTCCTCCACAGCAACAAACTGCAACTTCAGTTTTCAGTGTTTTCTTCGGTCCTGACAATGCCTTCCCCTTGAGCTCCACCTTGTCCTCAAGGTGTGAAATTTGGAAAAGTACTTTGTATAAAGGTTGCATCTTCCCAGGTCGCATCTTCAGGTCCCAAATTCAACCATTGAATCAGCCATTGTGCTATTGGTTCATTCCTGCGCGGTACCACTCTTCTATCAAGTATTGCAACTGGCTCGGTCTTGATCTTGCCATTCTCTCCCACCAGCGGCAATCCTGGGATTGGTACAGCCTGAGAGCCCAAGTGCTTCTTCAATTGACTTACATGGAAAACGGGATGGATGGCCGTGCCTTCGGGTAGCTGCAATTGATAAGCTACAGGACCGAACTTCTTCAAGATTTTGAATGGGCCATAATACTTCGATCGAAGTTTCAAGGACCCTCTTATCCCAAAGGCTGTTTGTCTATAAGGTTGCATTTTGAGATATACCATATCTCCAATTTGAAAATGCCTTTCTGACCTCAATTTGTTGGCAAAATGAGTCATTCTTTCTTGTGCTTGGTGCAGATTCACTTTCAATTGTTCAATCATATGCTCTTTCTGTGCTACAGTGATTCGGGCCTCCTCTGATATGTTACATGGAATGGTTAATTCACCAATTTGAGGAGGGGGGTAACCATACAAAGCTTGGAAAGGAGAGATCTTCAGTGCTGTATGGTAGGAAGTGTTGTACCACCATTCGACAAGAGTTAACCAAGCTATCCACTCTCTTAGTTCCTGAAAAGTCATGCTCCTCAAATAGGACTCCAAACATTGATTCACTCGTTCGGTTTGTCCATCCGTTTGAGGATGATACGCACTGCTTAGCCTCAAAGAGACTTTTAAAGTTTTAAAAATCTCTTGGAAAAGGTGGCTAGTAAAAATTCTATCTCTGTCAGTCACAATAGCAATAGGTAATCCATGTAACTTGAATATATTATCCATAAAGACTTGTACTACCTGTTGCACTGAGTATGGATGAGCTAATGATAAGAAATGAGCATATTTGGTGAATCTATCAACCACTACCAAGATCACCTCCTTACCCATAGACTTTGGCAATCCTTCTATGAAGTCCATACTAATATGAGTCCAAGCCATATCGGGTATTTCTAGAGGGTTGAGTAATCCAGGAATGTGTACATGTTCAGATTTTGTAATTTGACAGACTGGACATTCAGAAATCAGTAATTCTATATTCTTCTTGAGCCTTGGCCAATAAAAAAGTTTCTTAATCCGATGGTAGGTTGCTCTCATACCGGAGTGACCCCCAATAGCAGAAGAATGAAATGATTCCATAACTTTTGTTCTTATGTCATTTCCTATTCCCACATATATCCTTCCCTTATATCTCACCAAGCCCGATTCCATTGTGTAGCTACTTTCATTTCCAGCCGAAAGTTGATTGTCATTCACCAATTTTTCATACAGCGGGTCAGAGACATAGCTGCCCTTAACATCTTCGACCCATTCGGGCATAATGGTAACCATGGCGTGACAGCCCCCTTCACCCTCCTTGGAGGTTCGATCCCTCCTTGACAAAGCATCCGCTGCAATATTCTCTCTTCCCTTTTTATACTCCACTGTGTAATCAAATTCTAACAATTTAAGAAGCAATTTGTGTTGTATGCCCTCTACTAACCTCTGAGTTGTGATGTATTTCAAGCTCTTTTGATCTGTCTTGATCACCAATTGATTGCCCAAAAGGTAATACCTCCACTTCTTAAGTGCCTCCAAGATAGCCATAGCTTCCTTATCATATATGGATTGGGCAGCAGCTCTAACTCCCAATGTTTTGCTATAGTATGCAATAGACCTACCTTCCTGCATCAAGACTGCAACTTCAGTTTTCAGTGTTTTCTTCGGTCCTGACATTGATCCCCCGGCTAACACCTCCCTCCGCCGGCGCTGCGGGAACAACCATGACGGCCACGCGACTCGCTGACATCTGCGCCATGATCGACGGCCACACCGCTGCGGGAACTATGAGCGGCGAGAGAGTTGCTGCCATTTGCGCCATGATCGACAACCGCCACACCGCCGCGGAAACAAGCAGCAAGAGGGGGTGGAGGTGGCGCGTCGACAGCACCCGCTGCTACGGTCAGATGCGCAGGCTCGGCAAGGGCGCCTTCGGCCTCGTCGTCAAGGCGCAGCACCGCGCCACTGGCCAGGTCGTCGCCATCAAGACCATCCGCGCGCGCGACGGCAGGAAGCGCCCCGACGTCAGCGAGCTGCTGAGGGAGGCCTGCTTCCTGGCGGCGTGCCGCGGCCATCCCTGCCTCGTCGGTCTCCTTGGCGTCGCGCGCAACCCCGACACCAAGGAGTACTGCCTCGTCATGGAGTACGTCGGGCCGAGCCTGCGCCACGCCTTGGACGAGCACATGGAGCGCCACGGCCGGCCGTTCCCGGAGTCCGATGTGCGCCGATTCATGCGGCAGCTGCTGAGCGGCGTCGAGGCGATGCACGAGCGCCGCATCATTCACCGCGACATCAAGCCTGCAAACATCCTCGTCCGCGAGGGCGGCAACTTGGTGAAGATCAGCGACTACGGGGTGGCCATGTCCACGGCCAAGGCGGAGCCGCCATACACGCAGGCTGGCACTGTCTGGTACATGGCGCCCGAGATGTTGCTGCAGAAGGCGGACTACTACGCGCTCGTCGACCTGTGGTCGCTCGGCTGCGTCATGGCGGAGCTGCTCTCTGGCGAGGTGCTGTTCAAGGGGGAGGAGGATAAAGACCAGCTCCACAAGAAATTCGATGCGCTCGGTGTGCCGGGCAAGAAAACGTGGCAGGCCTTCAAGCCCACGGTCCTAGCCGACGAGGTGCAGTAATGGCGAGCGCGTGAACAGCGAGTGCGGCACCGCGACCGGCTGCGCGAGCTATTCCCTGAGGACGTGCTGTCGCAGGACGGATTCGATGTCTTGAAGGGGCTCCTCACGTGCAATCCCAATAAGAGGCTGACGGCGGCCGCCGCGCTCCGATGTCCATGGTTCACCGGCGACGCTCCTGCAGCTGACGATGCTTCCAATTCCAAGATTGGTGCCACGGCGTTGCTCAGGCAAATGGCATTGTCACTATTAATTTGGGTGCTGATCAGTGCTTGGGCATTGTTCAGGCAGATGGCATTGTCGTTATTTCGGTTGCCCATTGGTGCGTCGGCATTGCTCAGGCACAAGACATTGTCCAAGAGCACTTTACACTCGATTTAATACGAGTCATCTATTCTTTTTTATCTAATTGTTAAGATTGGTTAGAATTTAGTTATACTGCACATAGGAGTTAGTATGAGTATTAGAATTCCAAAAGGATAAAATTGTAATCGCAAATGTGAGGATCACATGATACAAGATTAATATTTTTAACCCTAGTTGAAAAGTCTATAAAACTCACGAAAAACTATAAATACAAAGAAAAAAAATCTATTATGCTCTTAATAAGTAAATGATCAAATTTAATTTATACTAGCATCATATACTACTGGTAGAATGTACCGTAAAATCTCTCTTGTACAAGTGATTGTCTTGTGGTCAAAGTGTAGCATATATGCTCTATAATTGTTAAAGTGCTCGTTTCACATTTTGTGATACTAGTATTTGCGCTGCTTTGCCATGATAAATCAAACATGGATAGAACTAGAACGATACCCCAAATCAAAGTAAAACATGGTAGAGCCTAAAAAAATTAGAAGACAATGCAAATGAGGGAACATCTATGATATTTAATTTTCATCCAAAGTTTATGAACAATAGGGGTGACGTCACCAACACGAAAGAAGAGGGGAATAGTATTAATTATAGATTCAACGGTGTTCTTCTACTTCTGTAAAAATGTCAATTTACTAATGCAAGCTCTTGGCTTCTCTAAAAAAATGTCAAATTATCAATTAAATCCAAAAACATCGGATAAACCCATAGTTGATACACTCACTTTTTTTCCGAGGAATAATTGGTACACTCACGGAGGCTACCGTGTAGGCATTGATGGCCGAAGAGAAAACATTGACTTCCGGACCTTGTGCACACATCGGACAAAAACTCGATGAAAATGCATAGGAAGAGCATGATTATTCGTTCAACTGTTAACACGGCTGAGCAGAGTAAAGAACTACTACACACACCACAATCTGGGCAAACTAGAGAAGTAAATGACAGACCAGACTTGTGTAGCATAAAAGGTAGCAGCAAATTATGCCGTTACGTGTTTCTTGAGCCCTGCTTCCAACATCTGGAATCCTGGATATAGAGGAGACAATCAATTACCGATTCATGGGTTCATGAATTCTCCACACAAGAAAAACACATAATGGCCTAAATCTGGAGCAAGAAAAAAAGAAAATGCATGGCTTGATTATTTGGATAGCAAATGTCTAAGAAAGGCCCAATTAATTAGATAAGAAAAGTGTGGCGAACAGAAGTATGAACTATGCTAACTCTACTGGAGTGAATTGTACAATCTAATCGATTACTTCAATTGAAGAAATCAAAACAACCAATTTGAAATGTTTCACATTTCGCCCTCTATGTACAGAACAGGTTTTATCAATGATGGTATGTATGTACTATGCTCCAACATAGGAAATTTGATAGGTTTACTTGTGTTTATATATTCCCCTTATTATTATGAAGCAACCCTATCAGCCACATGAATCAGTCCAGAGCGACTAACTGCAGATCTCTAATTTCCTCTATCAATGCTAATCCTTTAGGCTTCTTATTTTAATAAAATTAATGTTGCAATAGTTGTCCACTACCAAATAGAGTTATATACAGTCACGTATGCTATCTTGCGGATATGCCCAAATGGCAAAGGTGGTCAGATCATCATGTTGCTGAAGCTCCTAAAGATTTACAAGTCAATAACAATAAACAGGGATTCTTAGTTCTTACTACCAAGTGATATTCCTGCTTCCATCCACTCTCTCTTAACTACTATTGCAGAATGCAGTTTCTATGCAAATCAGTAGTATATATGTTCTACGAGGACATTATAAATGATTAAATATGGAAAAATTTCAAATACTATCCCTTAGCAGTTAGCAGTGTTGATACTACTAATGTTGTGGTTGCAACCCATTGCTAAGAGTGTATTATCCTTGTTGCAACTGAATCATAAATAGCAGATCAGCTAGCAACTCAAGCAACTGATTCAGCACAGATGACAACCACTATCAGTATGAAGTACTACTGGGTGAAAGTAGTGTTTGTGATAATTTTACCACAGTGTTGTAAATGAAGTTCTGAAGAACAAATTACAAATATTGCATTTGTGTCAGTATTTCTATAAAGGAAAAACTGATCAAAGACTTTCTAAACCCCTAACGATATGAGAAGGAAAGACCATATGCTGTAAAATTTCAATCCCCCCTTTTGTGTAGATCTTATTTTTTCTTTCAGTACATAAGTAGTAATACTTTATTATTACAGGGTAGATCGGAATCAAAATATAATGCCATTCCCAGCTCCGTATCATACAGCACTAGTTTCTCAAATGGTTTCAACTCCAACCTGTTTATAGGTATAGATTTCACATCTTCTCGATCATTACCTGCTTCCTGCTTTACTGATTTGAATGTTTACTTCGGTATATTGTTTTAACAAGCATTTTTGATAGTTCATATTACTACTCCACAATCCAGAACAAAATGCCACCTACAGGTCAAAACTCCAAAGTAGAAGGACATCTAATCCACATTATGAAGAATTCTGCTCAAAGGCATATTCTATTTCTTTGCGCAACTGAGTATACGATAGAAGAAATGAAATTTTTCTTTAACAGTACCTAGGAGTCTAGGACAGATGGGGTACATCTAGACGGCGCAAGGCTGCAGAACGAATGTTGCAGAACCTGTGCAGTATTCATTCTAGATTATTGAGTAGTACATTGTCCAGATGATCTTACACCGATAATGTAATGAGCCATTCACTTCTTCACAATTGTTGGTGTTCACCCTGACTTGCAGTGCAGATGGCACAAAACCTGGTGGTGCCATCGGCATCCCTAGAACTAGTGCACGGGGAAAGCTACAGAATGCAGCGAAGCATAGCTCTACCAGAGAACAACAAACAGCATAGGAAGCAGACTAGAAACTAGAAGGATTCGCGTACCATCGATCGATGGGGTGGCGCGATCTTAGGGGAACGGCGGCAGCCGCAGCACGGCCTGCTCGGTCTTCATCGGGTCGGATCGAGATATCTGCAGTACCAAAACACCAAGAAATCGATACCCTCCAAATCTAGCTAGTAGCACGAGCAAGAGATTGCGAGAGGGATTTGGCTGGGTGGGAGCGAACCGGGTCGCGGAGGATGGGCTTGGTGTCGTCTGCGGCGGGCCGGAACGGCGGCTTCCTGCTCTTCTTGGGCGCCGTGGACCCGGAGGTCGGGCTCTTGCCCGCGCTCTCCGTGGCGGCGGCGGAGTGGGTGGAGCCGCGCGAGAAGCCTCCCGACACCGCCGAGTGGATCGCGACGGTGTGCGCTCTCTCGCTCCCGGCCGTCATGACCACGTGCGACGGGGAAGCAGCTCGGCTGATGGATTGAGGGGGACTCGCTTGATCGCTTCTCCTACCCAACAGTCCAACACATTAGAAGTGTTCAGCACTTGTTCTGAACTGCACAGTGGAAGTTTTTGTCTTCAGCAGGCAGCACTGCACTGTAGTTAGTCTACGTCTGCAAACTCAGTAAATCAGAGGAAGATAGGAATCTGAAGGAAATGAGGACAGCACAATCAGCAGAGCAGCCATTTCCCTTCGCAAGAGAGACAGAAAATGATCAAAATCATGAAACAGTTAAACATAGTTAGCAACACAGGCATTTCCCTCTTGGCTCTTATGTATGCCTATTTTGTTACTTCAGCCGACTTCAGAACTTCACCATCTCAGAATCCTTGGATTGTGCGATACGATACGACGCACTTCCTCGTCTCCTTCCCTTTTTGGTCTCCTTCCATTGCTACTACAGGGAGAACAAGCAAGCTCCTCGATGGTAGGTATCCCCATTCTTCACCGCAGAACAGCATTTGAACGAAATCGACGGCTTCTTTCAGGCATAACCAACTATTTGAGCTAAACTGTATTTGAACGAAAGTTCGACAGCTCCTTTCAGGCTTGACGAAAGATTTTTGCCGTACAATGTATATGGAAACTAAGTAACGAACTCTAACCAACCAGCATCTGAAATTGAATGAAAATACGATCGAAGGCTCCAATTCCATGCTTAACAAACTATTTTGAGCGGTACAATACCTTTGTCTGCTAATTAACTAAGCAGATCTACCAAGTTAAAAACGTGTCACATTCTTCAAATCTGCAAACAGCAAACGAACAACAAAAACAGTTTGATTGCCGTGATTTCAGGTAACAAGATTCAGATATCAATTCATCCAAGGTCCGATTTGTATTATTAAAAAAAGGTCCAAGTTCTTTGCTCCGTCAGTTACATTCAAATTTCAACAAAAACCAGTGCTCTAACTAATTCCATGCTTAACGAACTATTTTGAGTGGTACACTACCTTTGTCTGCTAATCAACTAAGCAGATCTGCCAAGTTGAAAAACATGTCACGTTCTTCAAATCTGCAAACAGCAAATGAACAACAAAAACAGCTTGATTGCTGTGATTTCAGATAACAAGATTCAGATATCAATCCATCCAAGGTCCAATTTGGGCCAATTTGTATTATTAAAAAAGGTCCAATTTCTTTGCTCTGTCAGTTACATTCAAATTTCAACAAAAACCAGTGCTCTAATCTCCGTGCCACAAAAAACATACAACGTCCTATACACCAAGTTCCCTCGACTCAGCACTCAAGAACCACCACGGGACTCGGAAGGAGGCGGAGCAGCACCGGCGGGCTGCGGCGGCGGCGCCACGAGATGCTTGTACATCCGCCACCAGTGCTCCGACGACTCGTCGACGGTCCGGTAGGTCCAGATGTGCGGCCTGGCCCTCTCCCGCGCGGAGAGGATCTCCTCCACCTCCGCCAGCCGCTTCGTCTTGAGCGTGAGGCAGTCGACGAGGTCGCCCCACTTGCCGAAGCAGTTGTCGAACTCCCCGTACCGGTAGTAGCTCTGCATCTGGTGGAATGGCGAGTAGCAGAACCAAAGCGCGTCGAAGCACTTTATGCAATCCAGCCGCGGCGGCGGCGGGCCGTCGGCGCCGGTCGTCTCGGCCTTCTCTTTGGGATCCATATTTCCCGCTGACTGCCAAGACCACGAAATTCACAAGTCAGATTTACACGTATTATTATATCTGAGAAACACTACCAAGTAGTAAATTTGCAACTAATCAAGAAAACTTTGTGTGGGCATCTGAATGCACAGGCCGCAATGAAGGCGACGCGTGCCAGAATCACAGCCCGGGGATCGATCTCGGCAACGTACAGCGCTGAAAACGCTACGGGGAGAAGCGCATCAGAGACTCTAATTTATTGCCTTCGATTAGTGAAATCATCTCATTCTTAGATCGGGTGATTCGGAAAAAGGAGAAGGAAAATGTGATTCGTTTGTTCATCGATCAAAAGAAACCGGGGCCTCAGAACTAGATTGTGAGGATAACATCACGCATATCAGATGGTACGGACAATTCGTATAAGATCATAGGCCCCCAACACAAGAACGAAACAAATAAGAGGAATCATCAGAGAGAAGAGAAGCGAACTTTGCTGACCGAAATTTCTCGAGCGTTGCTGCAACGTCGGCGGCAGCAGGTTATGGAGAAGAAGGTGAGCTGCTGTTTTATAGTGAATGGGCTAACCCTAGTTTTGATGGACTCAGATTTGGAGGGGTGGATCAGTGGATGATCTCTTTTTGGGGCCCATGTACAATGGCAGCAGTCAGCCCATCCCATCCTAGTGCTCTCTCTCGCTGAGCCCAGCCCACCTCTCCTTTCATATTTGTTTGCTTTTTTTATATATAAAAAAGCTAATTTCTTTGATGTTTTGTGAAGCAAGCTCATCCAGTCTGATAAATCCTATTCGAAAAATAAATTCCATAATCATAATTGGTTTCACACAAACCCGAAGTTGAAACTTGGATGGATTATGGAACGGAAGTTTTTTCACAGGAGTTTTGGAGGATTTGCGTTCCCCTGTTTGGAAAAGGAACCAGCAAGCTAGAGAATCCTTAGGAAAGTTAAAACTTCTCGTGCTGTTGGATTGGAAAAAAAGAGAGCTAGAATCCCAAGGAAAATTCCCCACAATCACTCGCTCGCGGGCATATTATGGAATTAATTATTATTTGAAATAATTATGTATATGGGGTATGGAATAATTGGAAAGATGGACGTTCCTTCTCACCTTCAAATCTCATGGCGTTATGTTGTTCTCTACTTCTCTTATTTCAGTCCATGAAAACTTGTTTCGTGTAGTGTCGATTTGTCGTCATGTCATAGCTATTATGTCCAAATCGTCTTAAGATCATGTTGACACGTTTCTGGTATATATAACTATTATGTCCAAATTGTTTTGAGACCATGTCGACACGTTTGTGGTACATATGGTTCAACTCATATTTCTTTCTATATGCATGTACTATCCGTCTATTTTAACCATTTCCGACTTGAACTCGATATGTACATATCACATATATGTTAACCTGAACACTCTAAATTTGTATTCGTATCCGATCTGCCTGACTCCGAATCTAGAAAAAATATGAGTTAAGATATAAAACAAGTAATATTCACTCGTATCCTACACTTTTCACCCCTACCTGGAAATTCAGTCATCTTATTCTTAGGTAGCCATCTCGTTGGTAGATCTCGCATCACGTCCTCAAACATGCACTTGAAAATGCCGGGAAATGGAAGCATCTCTGGTTACACGAGTCCTATCAGATCGATTTGCTCATTAAAAACAGAAATTGAAAACGAAAGAAATTCAAATAGGTTCCTGTAGCAATTAATCTGTACGGTCGATTTTTAATCAGCTTCCCTCTGTGCCATAGGATCCGCTTTCCGCGAAAGCTTAATAATCAATGAATCAAAGAGACTTTTGAGAGGATTGGAACGAAAAACAATAGGTTGTCCCACTACACATGGTGTCGCTTCTTCCGACTCACGCCACCTCCAGTGGGCCACCCCACAAACGATACCCACTTCCAAACTCCCGGACCCATCTGCAGGCACACACCTGCCACATTCCCTTTTCAAAAAGATTCCTCGCTGGCCGCCGCGCCCAAAATACTAAAATTCCCCAAAACAAAATCCAAAACCGAAAAAACTACAGAAAGAAAGCGAAGAGAGAGAAAAATACAGCACCACCCGCCGTAAAATTCCCTACCCCCCGCACAGTACAGTTGCTCGAACCCTAGCTCCCCTCCTCTCCCCTCCCCAATGGACGACCACCAAACCCAGGATCTCGTCAAGGAGCTCGTCCACCGCCTCCTCTCCGCCGAATCTGGCGGCGGCGGAGGAGGAGGAGGGCGCGATGTGGACGGCGCGCTGCGGTTCGCGCACCGGCTGCTCTCGAGCCGCCTCGCCCCCGCCGTCCTCCCCGATGAGCACGCGCTCGCGGAGTCCATCAAGCGCCACCTCGCCGCCTCCGGCCGCCCCGACGACGCCCTCGCCTTCGCGGATCTCCACTCCAAGCTCTCCGTCCGGTCCCGCCCCGCCTCCCTCTGGCCCCTCCTCTACTTGCTCGACTCGCTCTCCTCCCACCGCCGCGCCGCCGCCGCGGCGTCCTGCCTCCCCAACCTCCCCACGGCCGCGCCGCCGCGGGCCCTGGCGACAACCGGGGGGAAGCCGGCTTCGCGGGCGGCCGGGGCGCCGCCCGGCGGCGTGGTGCTGGTATCGAAGGATCCAGATAACATCCGCGAGATCGCGCTGCGGGAGTACACCGAACTGGTGCTCGACGAGACGGAGGTGTCAGAGGCCGCGCTCGTGCGCGACGTGCTGTACGCCTGCCAGGGCATCGACGGCCGGTACGTGCGGTTCGACAAGGTCAGCGACGCGTACGATCTCCCCGACGGCGTCCGCGTGCCGCGCTCCACGCGCACCCTGGTACGCAAGCTGTGCGAGCTCGGTTGGTTGTTCCGCAAGGTGCGAGGCTTCATTTTGGACAATATAAGCCGCTCGCCCTCCGATGGTGCCACTGAGGTCGGCACTGTTGGCCAGGCCTTCTGCTCGGCTCTACAGGAGGAGCTCTCTGACTACTATAAGCTCCTCGCTGTTCTCGAATCATACTCTCTAAATCCGATTCCAACACCTGGATCTGATTCGGGTGTGTCAGGTAATTATCTCTCACTGCGGCGTCTAGCTGTGTGGCTTTCTGAGCCTGCAGTGAGAATGCGCCTAATGGCGGTCTTGGTGGATGGATGCCGGGGCTTGAGAGGCGGTGCAATGTCTGGTGCGATCCATGGGCATGCACAGCATGGGGATCCCATGGTTCAGGATTTTATGGGCCGCTTGCTGCGGCGGGTGTGCTCACCACTGTTTGAAATGGTCCGGAGCTGGGTGTTAGAAGGGGAATTGGAGGACGTATTTGCAGAGTTCTTCATCGTTGGGCAGCCAGTCAAGGCTGAATCTTTGTGGCGGGAGGGTTACCTTATTCAGTCTGACATGCTTCCAGCTTTCATTTCTCCGGTTCTGGCTCAAAGGATTCTTAGAACTGGGAAATCAATCAACTTCCTTAGAGTTTGCTGTGATGATAATGGCTGGGCAGATGCTGCTGCCGAGGCTGCAGCTTATGTTGGCACCACAACTAGTCGAGGTGGTCTTGGTTATGGGCAGATTGATGCTTTGGAGGCATTGGTGGTCGAGGCAGCCAAGAGGATTGATCGGCATTTGATGGATGTGATCCATAAGCGATATCGATTTAAAGACCATTGTCTCGCGATCAAGAGGTATTTGCTTCTTGGGCAGGGTGATTTTGTTCAGTATCTGATGGATGTTGTGGGCCCTGAGTTGTCGGAACCGGCAAATCGGATTAGCTCCTTCCATTTGGCTGGCTTGCTTGAGACTGCAATCCGAGCATCTATTGCACAGTACGATGACCGCGACATCTTGGACAGGATAAAGGTAAAGATGATGGATCATGGAGATGGTGATCGTGGCTGGGATGTCTTCTCATTGGAGTATGATGCTAGGGTCCCTCTGGATACGGTGTTCACGGCTTCAGTCATGAAGATGTACCTCAAGATTTTCAATTTCCTGTGGAAGCTTAAGCGTGTTGATCACTCCTTGACCGGAGTCTGGAAGACAATGAAGCCTAATTGCATTGTCTCTTCTCCATTTTACCAGGAAGGAACTAGCATCAGGACTCAGTTTGTTTCAGTTCTTCGTAAATGCCAAGTTCTATTTAACGAAATGAACCATTTTGTGACCAACTTCCAGTACTACATTATGTTTGAGGTCCTAGAGGTTTCATGGGCTCGTTTCTCAGAAGAAATGGATGCTGCGAAGGATTTAGATGATCTTCTCATGGCACACGATAAGTATCTCACCTCGATTGTGGAGAAGTCCCTCCTTGGTGAGCAATCCCAAGGAATTCTGAGAAATCTTTTTGCGTTGTTCGACATCATATTACAGTTCCGGAGCCATGCTGATAGGTGGTTTGAACGGATATATGAATTGCAACTAAGGTTAGATTTTTGCAAAAGTAGCTTATACCATCTTCCCCACAAAACCTTATTTCGTATCTACTGTTCGACTTACTTCAAGTTTCTTTTTTTTTAACTGCAGGGGAAAGGGTAGTTCAAAATCAAAATCTAAGGAAACAGGTTCGTGGTTGGATGGTGGCAGAAAAGCCATGATCCAACTAGCTGGGGATCTTTTCCGGAAAATGGGTGAAGATTTGGATAGCATTGCAAAAGATTATACGGCTTCTCTGGATGCATTCATTTCTCAGTTGCCCATGCAGCAGCATGTTGATCTGAAGTTCCTTCTCTTCCGTTTAGACTTCACTGAATATTACAGTCGTGTTTCCTATAACAAATGAAGATGTGTTCCTAATGTGGAAGAAATAGGAGTTGGATTGTCATGTGCAGTTACTTTTCCGTTGGGATTTGCGAAGCATTCTTTTGTACACCTTAGCCCACTGATTGGTATTTGGTAACTTAAAAGGCTGGCCACTTTTATTTGCCCTCGTTGTCCTGTTGACGGTACTTCCTAGGGGCAATACGAATATCCTCATGTGCTGCCAATATTGGAATTTTGTATGTTGATCGTGTCGCTGTTCTTTCGCGGGCGCTTATCCACTCACGGCACAAAGTTGGAGCCATGCATTCTGAACAACTTCAGTGTACAAAATTGATGTAAGTTTACTTTGGTTTGACTCTCCTTTTGGATGTAGTGGTGTACATTTCATGTATTTGCTTTCGTCTGATTTTTTAAGTTAGATTGCAAGGAGATTTCTCCTTACAAGTTTGTATTATTTCAGTTACAAGAGAATGGTAATCTAATTTCGCTAGTTGCTGTTCTTTATCTGGTTATCAAAATTGTTGTTAATCTATGTCAGGGTAGCCATTTCTAATCATAAGGACAAGTAACTTTTGGTTTCCAAATCACTTGATATATCAAGGCACTCCATTTTCTTGTTATTCATAGCTTAAAGTCTTGAGCAATGTCCTGCCTTCGGTGATCATGCTAGCGATACGATCATATGTGGTATCGATCTGTTTATATTACCTTGAGCAGTTGTTTCCAAGCTCAAAACAACTGTGAAAAGTTCGCCCTGGCACTAATGACTATTGACAGAAGACTCCATTCGAGGTGCAACCAAGTTTTTATGCATACCTGAACTCGTTCCTCTGCTCTAAAATTTTCTATATTTTGAGTTCAGTTACAAAAGTATAACATATTCGGCATTTCAAGGAAATGCAGCCCGTTATCACTCCTATAATAGCTTCAATCTGCTAGTACTGACCATGGGCATGGATCATTCAACATTGAATTGTACCCTCTTTTAAAAAGGCAGATGACATGGGTTTTAACTGCAATTATGCGTTGGCTTTGATTTACCATTCATGTAACAACATTTCCAATTTGCTATTATGTTATGTCATTTCCCCCCGAATTTGTAACTAGCAATGCAAGTGATCTTGTTTTTTTGGTGTTTTAGTACCATATTTTCTTCTGATGTGCTGCACCTGGCAAGTACCATCAAATTTACTTCTATCCCATTCTCTCATCGTCTGATAAAAAAAAGGAACAAGTTCAGTTTACTTCTTTCAACTATCAGAAAAGTCTGGTTTACATCCTGAACTTTAAAACCGGTTATTTAATCTCTTAAATTTGCGAAATCCAGTCACTAAACCCCTTATGCCGGTTTGAAGTGGCGGTTTTGCACACGTGGCTGTATTTGTCCAAGTCAGCATGTATGTGTCATCTCTGTGGTGGACGTGGCTCACATGATCCAAGCCAGCCGCTCAAATGCCTCATTAACCCTGCTAGCCCTGCTGCGCTTGCACAGCTCGTCCATGAGCACTCCCTCTCGAGTATTTCGTCGAACATCTTGAGTGCATCCCCAGCCATGCCCCGCTTGCACGGCCCGTCCATGAGCACATTGTACATGGCCTTGTCGGGAGGGCAGTCAGCGCCAGCCATTCAGTTATACAACACCAGAGCGAGGAGGATGACGTCACTGTCGAAAAGGGCCTTGAGGACGGCGTTGTAGACGAAGACGTTGGGGTGGCACTCAAACTCGTCCATTCGGGAAAACGCCTCGACGGTCTCGGCGTGTCTGTCGGTGGTGACGTGCGTGGCGACGAGGGCCACGAAGGCCGCGGATGGGGCGGGGAGGCCAGTGGCGCGGGCGTCGGCGAGGGCATCGAACATTGCAGCGTCGGGGTCGGATTCGAGGAGGATGGAGACGGCGTAGGAGTGGAGTGGCAGGGAGCGGAGGCGCAGGGAGAGGGAGGAGAAAAGGAAGAGGCGGAGGCGGGAGGCAGCGTGGAGGGCCGGGCATAGTAGGGCATCGGAGACGGAGTGCGCGGTGAGGCGGGGTGAAAGGTGGAAGAGGCAAGGGAGGAGGGTGGGAGCGTGGCGAGTAGCACGTGGAGGGTGTCGAAGGCGACGAGCTCGGTGCCCGGGGAAGAGGACATGGTGGCGGCTGTGTGGATGTGGATGGGGATGGCAACCGGGAGGGAGGGAGCGTGCCGCCGCCGCACATATCATGCGGTCATCGAGGGAAGGGAGGTTGAGATGGATATGAGATTGATTTCGCGGCGGCGAGAGTGAGAGAGTTGGGGAGGCTAGGCGACAGGATCAGGGTGGAAGAAGGTTGGT
Source organism: Phyllostachys edulis (assembly GCA_036346405.1). NCBI lineage: Eukaryota > Viridiplantae > Streptophyta > Magnoliopsida > Poales > Poaceae > Phyllostachys > Phyllostachys edulis. The sequence continues at coordinate 42,901,428 of CM070561.1, forward strand.
CTCTAGGGGAAGCGACGCTGTGAAGACATGGGTTGGTCTCCAGCTCGCTCATGAAGTGGCCACGTGTGCAAGACCGCCATTTCAAACCGGTATGAGAGGTTTAGTGACCGGATTTCGTAAATTTAGGGGGTTAAATAACCGGTTTTGAAGTTCAGGGGGGGTAAACCAGACTTTTCTGATAGTTGGAGGGAGTAAACTAGATTTATTCCTAAAAAAAGACTTCTAGTCATGTTTCCCATTCATGCGATCCATTGTTGTTCTGCTTGCCGGAATGGATTTTTTGTGTGTATTTAAACCTTTTTAAAATAATATTTTAAACTTAACCCTCGTTAACTTTATTTCCAATTCTGACCCCCTTTGGTCACGCCATGACTCATGGTATGGCCAAACCGTGTTATCACGCCACCAACCTCGACGTGGTCAAACCTTCCACGCAAGCTCTTGTCCGCGCATCATGCCAGCGTGGAGAGCATACGTGGTCATTGTCACGCCCACACTATTGGTGTGACAAGCCTGAGTTGTCATGCCACGCGTGTTGGCGTGACAGTAGTAACTTAGGTGCGGCCGCTGATCTAGTTCTTCATTTTCCCCCAACCCTTCTCTTCCTCCCGAGCTTCATCTCTCCTCCCCAAATCTGTCCTTGCCACACTCGGCCCATAAGCCACATCCTCGCCCTTGGCGTGGCCCCTACGTCGGCTTTGCTCTCGCTAGCCTCCTCCACGTCGTCCTCCCTGGCAAGCCTCTTCCTGCGTCATTTGCTTCCTTCACGGCCACCTCCTGCACCCATGACCGATCTGGCGGCCTGCTCCTCCTCATGGCGGCCTCCCATGACCCCGGTCTTGGCTTGCATCTTCGGACCCGTGGAGGTAAGAACCGATGACCCTCTCCCTAAATTGTTTTTTTGCTCTCATGGAATGTGTGATTTTAGATCGATGTGTGATTGTAGAATAGAAAACCGTAATTTTTTCCCTTTTTTTGCTATACTGGAATGAGTATGATGTTGTTGAACATGTGTAAGCGAGATAAATTGTTGCATCTAAGATATAAATAGCGTATCTACCAGCCTAATGTCCTTGATACTTTGGCTAGTTACGGCCAAATCACAGGATTGGATTCCAATTATTGTAGAACTCCCATAACCTTTCTTGATTACAAGAACGACATTATCGCTCAAATATGCAAAAGAGAAACAACTGATTGCTTTGAAATGCACTGTAGCTAAAGACAGGAACAACATATGTTATGTGTACTCTTGTAGCATATGTACCAATTGATTTTTCTTGGAACACCCTCCATATTCCAATTGCAAGATTATTGTTTTAATTGATTGTGTCATGAGCTGCATGGTTAGTTTCTTTGATCTGTGTAGGCAATCGAAATAAATACATTGCTTGTTGTTTCCCTAATTTGCAAGTGTTGCAATGCAAGGACATTTGCTAGTTTGAATGGTTCTACTAATAGCTAGCTGCAGCTAGCTTCACTTTTACAATGTGCAAAGGGGTAGTAGATGAGGAAACAAATAAGGCGGTATAATATTGCTTTTCCTTTTCCCTGAAAACTATGTATTTTAAGAGTGATGGTGTGATGGTCGGCACCACATATCAGAGGCGCAAATCACGCCAATCAGATATGGCACATTAGTTACTTTCCATTTCAGAAAAAGATTGCTTAGTTAATTTGTTATCTCCAAGTTTGGTATGATTAGATATGATTGTTAGGTGGGGCTATCCTTATTTAAGGAGCTTCTCACGTATGGAAATGCAAGCAAGAATTATCTCTAATTCCTCCTTCCTTGTTTGCCTTCGTCCTCCCTGCGCATCTCCTCCCAGCGCATGCTTCCTTCCCTGTCCCTGTTATCTCCATCACGGCTCCTGGTCGACGAAGCCTGAGCCAAAGCTTGCAATTACCCACGATTATCCAATTCGGTCTCTAGACCGTGACAAGGTAGTACGACGTCTGGCTGAAGACTCCGACCGGCGTTCCCTGCCCTACACGACTACATCTTTCGACCAAGACCTGGTCGTGGGCCTAGTCATGACGACGACTTACTTGGTCGTAGACCTAGTCGTGACAACTTGGTATCAAAGCCAGCGATCTCTCATGGCAACGATACTACCATGGATTCTGAAGAACATATGGCTGTCGTTGAATAGCAGGTGGCTGTTTTGACGGTAGACATATTCGATGTGAAGGCACAGCTAACCGACCTGAAGGGCACCATCGATCAGATTCCAACCATGGTGTCCACAATAACTAAGCTCAAGAACACGATCCTCAACCTGATGGATTGCATCGGCGCAGTGGAGAAGGAGAAACACATTGCGGGCGGCGGGCTGCTACCAGCGCCATTCGGATCGCGGTAGCGTCCAACCGGCGACGGAGGAGCAACCCCACATTTCCTGGTGGAGTTCCGACGATGACGGCAAGGAAGATCCCCTAGGATGGTTGCAACGCTGTGATCAATTTTTCCGGGGACAGAAAACGTCGAAAACGGAGAAGGTATGGCTTGCCTCGTATCACCTTGTTGGTATTACTCAAAAATGGTACTTTCAGTTGGAACGAGACGAAGGCGAGCCCAACTGGAAGAATTTCAAGGAATACGTCAACCTTCGCTTTGGGCCATCCATTCTGCACAATCCTTTGGGGGAGCTCAAGCAGCTCTCGCAGACCGGCACTGTCGAAGAGCACCAGCAACGCTTCCTCGCGATACTATGTTGTGCGGAGCGCCTTCAATCGCACCAACAGGTGCAGCTCTTCACCCCGGGCTTGATGGAGCCCATTCAGACGGACGTCGAGCTATAAAACCCAGCGAGCCTCCAGATGGCAATGGCTCTCGCCCGGGCCTACAAGATGCAGCGCCAAGGAATCATACAACCCAGTCACTCGGCGTTCTCCTCGCCGGTCTTGCTTGTCAAGAAGTGAGACGGCTCATGGTGCTTCTGCGTCAACTACAGGGCCCTCAATGAGCGCACCGTCAAGGACAAGTTTCCCATTACCATTCTCGATGAGCTCCACGGTGCGCGCTTCTTCACCAAGCTAGACTTGCATTCGGTGTACCATCAGGTGCGCATGCACCCCCCAAACATTGAGAAGATGGTGTTCAGCACTCACGAGGGCTTATTTGAGTTCCTGGTGATGCCATTTGGCCTCACCAACGCCCCGGCAACGTTTCAAGCACTAATGAACGATCTTCTACGACCCTTCCTCCGATGTTTTGTGCTTGTTTTTTTAATGACATTTTGATTTACAGCTCTTCATGGTCCGAACACCTCTGCCATGTGCGAGCAGTGTTTCGCGTGCTAAGGTAGAACATGCTTTTTCTCAAGAAGTCCAAGTGTCTATTCGGCATGACATCTGTGGCATACTTAGGCCATGTCATCTCTGCCAACGGTGTCGCCATGGATCCCCAGAAGGTACAGGCGGTCCTGGAGTGGCCACAACCATGGGCCGTCTGAGCCCTTTGTGGCTTCCTCAACTTGGTGGGCTACTACCGCAAATTCATCTAGGGGTTCGGCATGGTGGCCGCACCCCTCATGCAGCTGCTCAAGAAGGAGGCGTTCGCTTGGTCGCTAGCAGCGATGGCGACATTCCAGACTCTACAGGCGGCCTTTGTGGAGGCGCCTATCCTCCAACTGCTCGACTTCACCGTCGACTTCATCGTGGAGTGTGACGCGTCTGGCTTAGGCTTTGGAGCTGTCCTGCACCAGGGAGTGGGTGCCATCGCCTTCAGCCACATGATAGCACCACGCCATGCCAAACTGGCAGCCTATGAATGCGAACTGATCAGCTTGGTGCAAGCTATTCACCGTTGGCTTCCGTATCTATGGGGCGCCCATTCGTGGTACGTACTGACCATTACAGTCTCAAGTTTTTACTTGACCAGCGATTCTCCATGATTTCGCAACACCATTGGGTTAGCAAGCTCCTCGGCTACGACTTTCGCGTGGAATTCAAGCCCGGTCACCTCAACATAGTCGACGACGCCTTGCGCGGTGGGACACCGAGGCCGACCGGTCCGACGATCAGCTTATGGCCATCTCGGGGCCCCTATTTGGCCTCTTCGAGGCCATTCGCAAGGAGACTGATGGGGATACTAAGCTCGGTGCGCCGGACTCAGTCCACAAGACTCTCGGCTTACCATGGGCGTCATCGGCGGCTGGTCGATACCAAGGCGGATATTCTTCTTTGGCCTCCTCGCGTCATTGGCATCGACCCTGGAGGCGACGCACTCCATTGGCCACGAAGGCGTCCAGAAGACGCTCCATCGCTTCCGGGCGGACTTCCACACGCCCAACGTCCGGATGACGGTGTTGGACTTTGTTCGTGCTTGTGCAACTTGCCAACGCAACAAGTCCAAGCATCTTCATCCGGCCGGCCTGCTACAGCCACTACTCATTCCTTCACGCATTTGGGAGGACATTTCCATGGATTTTATTGAGGGGCTGTCGCGCGTAAATGGGAAATCGGTCATCCTCATAGTGGTAGACCGGTTCTCCAAATATGCCCACTTCATTCCGTTGGTGCATCCGTACACGTTGAGTTATGTTGCTACGGTCTTCTTCGAAGCAGTGGTCCGGCTGCACGGGTTCCCCTGCTCTATTTTGAGCGACCGGGATCCCATTTTCACAAGCAATTTTTGGACGGACCTCTTCAACCTCGTTGGCATACAACTCCATCTCAGCTCGGCTTTTCACCCGCAATCCGACGGGCAAACGGAGGTGGTCAACAAGATTGTGACCATGTACCTTCGTTGTTTTTCCGGCAACCGTCCACGACAATGGCTACGCTGGCTGCCATGGGCAGAGTATTGCTATAATACTTCGTTCCAGTCCTCACTTCGCGACACACCCTTCAAGGTGGTCTACGGTCAGGAGCCACCGACCATGCGATAGTATACGGAGAACGGCGCTCGGGTGGCTGCTGTTGACACCATGTTGTGCGACCGTGACACCTTTCTAGCCGAGGTGAGGGAGCGACTCCTGCAGGCACAACAACACTACAAACACCACTACGACAAGCATCATCGCGAGTTGTCCTTCGAGCTTGGGCAGTGGGTGTGGCTGCGTCTTCATCACCGTCAAGCTCTCTCTCTCACTGCCCGCGCCCATAAGAAGCTGGCGCCGCGATTTTATGGCTCGTACAAGGTGTTGGCTAGGGTCGGCACAGTGGCTTACCGCTTGGAGCTGCCGCCTCGTGCTCGTATTCACAATGTATTTCACATCAGTATGCTCAAAACATTCCACGGCGAGCTGCCCGCTACTCCTCCTACATTACCCGCACTCCAGGATGGCTGCGTAATCCCAGTGCCTCGATGCGTGGTGCGTGCTCGTCTAGCTCGCAGTAACTGGGAGGTCTTGGTTCAATGGGAGGCCTTGCCCGACACCGACACATCACGGGAGCCATTGGACGACTTCAAGCGTCGCTATCCCTCCTTTCAGCTCGAGGACGAGCTGTTTGTCGAGGGAGGGAGGGATGTGATGGTCGGCACCACATATCAGAGGCGCAAATCACGCCAATCAGATATGGCTCATTAGTTACTTTCCATTTCAGAAAAGATTGCTTAGTTAATTTGTTATCTTCAAGTTTGGTATGATTAGATATGATTGTTAGGTGGGGCTATCCTTATTTAAGGAGCTTCTCATGTACGGAAATGCAAGCAAGAATTATATCTAATTCCTCCTTCTTTGTCTGCCTTCTTCCTCCCTGCACATCTCTTCCCATGTATATGATATAGTATTGCTACCAGGCCAGGAGCATATTCATATTCCTGTTTAAATAGTTGGTTGATCTTCGCCCTTTCTTAGCATCTATCATTATCCTATATTTTGTTTCACCCTTCAATCATAGTTGAGAAAAGCTTTTTGCTTGGAGAGAGAACAGACAAAATCTATCCTATTCCTTATTGTACTTTGATAAGGTATTTCTATATTATACCCTTTCCCCCCACAAACAACCAAACAAGAGGATATCTCTATTGTTTGATTGTTGTAATGACTAATCTGGTAACTCCTTTCGGATATTTGGGATTCAAATATTGTTAAAAACATGGCTTCAATCTTTATGTGAATTGATGTATGATTGATATTTTTCTACCTCTCTGTGCAGTTTGCTAGTTTGTGGTTGCATATTGCGGTTTCATCAAGCTATAATCTACTATACATTGAATTTGGCCTGACGTTGCGTTATCCTAACATCGTTCAACCGTCCAGCCCGTCTAACAGGATATGGATGACTTCGAGACTAGTCACCGCCGTGGTGCGATGAGGGACAAGGGAAGGTTCTGCAAGTAAGGTATCGGTAGTACCGCCGCTCCCGTCGTCGGGGCACTCGAATCAAGAGATAAGTTATATTCAATATGCATCATAATTATTAATTACGCACAATGTTGTGTTATCCTAACATCATTAAACCGTCTACCCCGTCTCACGGGATATGGATGACTTCGAGACTGGTCGCTGCCGTCGCCGCGGCGGGTAGTAAGAAGACAAGGGGAAGGGAGCGATGGGCCGCCGAAACTAATGATCTTTGTTTCAATCGACTTTATTTCCATTCCAAAAAGACGCATATGTATCGTAGGTGTATTTCGGTTTGTTGTGTCGTTCATGATGTCATTGCTTATGCACGTAACTAAACCCTGTGCACCGTGTAATTTGCAACTTTATTATAAAGTCTACTTCAATTCACGACTGCGTTGTAAAACCGACTTCAAATCTCGTTGTCTTTTCACATTCAATTATTTACGTAGCAAGGTATGGAACAACATAAAAATAAAAGTCCAAAATACGTGTTCTGGAAGTAGGCACTAAATGGTCTTCGACCCCAAAGTGACGACGAGCACCACCTATCGTTGCAATAGGATTGCAATAGGATGGGATGCGTCTACCTAATCATCAATCTGTTCATTCAAACTAACAACATCGTAGGTCCAAAAAAATCTACTGCCTAGGATTCTAGCTATCTCAACTCAAGTTTAAAATTTTTGGAATAGACATTCGTGGAAAATCAAATGCTAAAAACAAGGTACACGAGAGTGAACTTGTGCATTACAATTTCATCTTCCGTGCAAATGGTCCACATATCTTATGCAACAGACGTAACATTTCATCGTCTGAGAACACCTTTAAATAAATGCTGGCACTGTTACGCCAACTCTCGTGGCTTGACAAGGCGGGCTTGTCACGCCATAGGTGCGGGGGTTACTACTGCAACGAAAGCCCTCTATGCTGGCACGACGCGCGGCCAATGGTTTGCATGGTAGGTTTGGCCACGTCATGGGTCATGGCGTGACCAAGGAGTCAGAATTGGAAACAAAGTTCATAAGGGGTTAAGTTTAAAATATTATTAAAAAAGAGATTAAATAAACAAAATTCCAGGAAATGACATGGTTTACTATTGAGCGGATAACCTGCTATGGAGTCTGAGCTTCGACCTTCGAATCATAAGGGCATGTACAATGGTATAGACAGCTGTTGTCTATAACAACTATCTATATCACTTGTAGACAGTTCATACAATGGTATAGACAGCTGCTGTCTTTTTAGCTGTCTTTATAGAACACACAATTTTTTAATGCTTTTCTTGTTTCTTGTGCTATACTCGACTACAGGATTGTAGACATCATCTTTCTCTCTCTTCATTCTCTTTCATCCACATCAGCAAAAATCTTACATGGCAATAATTATAGACAGCTGATATAAACTTATTGTACATGCTCTAAGAATATGAATAATGAGGTTTCTCTTGTTACGAAACCGTCCAAGGGAGGGTGCGCTGGTCCCTGTTGGTCCCACTCGGATTTCTACTTCTCTAAGGGGAGAGATTAATCTATAAATAGGAGAGATACATCTATGCATACCAAATTACTGGAAGAGCTATTAGTCTATAAATAGAAAGATACATCTATTCTGTACACATTAAAACATATCAATAAAGAAGCTTGTCAGTCTATAAATAGGAAAGATACATCTATTCTGTACACATAAAAACATATCAATAAAGAAGATCGTCGGAATGCTCTCTCTTACATCTTTGTCTCTTTTGTTCATCTCTTTTTTGGCTTACTAATTACGTGATTGTTCTCGTTCTAGCTGTTGATTGGTTGTATGGATCGCTTGACAACACGAGTTATTTAATATGTTATTAGCAGTGATTGCTTTTCAATCCGGGTACGTTGTTATATATGTGTTGTCAATTAGATAGATTTGTTTTCCTTGATGCTAATCACATATTGATCTATGATCGGTGCATGTACACGTATGACGAAAATTGGCATCGATCATACAAGAGCCGAAGGGATTTCTGCCCGCGTCGATCTGCACTGCATCGCAAACCGACCGGCATCAAGCATCTAATCTACTACAAGCAATCTGAGTCTAGTAGACGGAAGATTAAATCACATTGATCTGTGCATGATAAGATTGAAACTTCAATCGGTATAACTAGAGCTGCATTCCTAGATTTATTCTTGAATTCATCGCAGATACCACCGCAACATGGTCGCGCCGGAAATAAATTCTATGGAAGATGGCCTGTGGGGCTCCGGTCGCGCCCGCTTACGGCACCAGCAGCGCGTCGCGCCCGACCAGCGTATCACCGATCCGTCCTCGCTACGACCCAAAACCATCGCCGCTCGTCGCGTCACGGCTCCTAACGCCGTCGGCCGCATCTTGGCGAGCCATCGCGCCTCCATTGTCGAATTGCGGCATGCGAAACGAAAACGAAAGCATCGCCACGCTGGCTCGGCCACCGCATCCGTGCCGCCTTCAGCACCGATCCGCTCGGCTCTCGCACCGTCTGAGCCGCCTTCACGCTTCATCGCGCATTGTCGGCTCGTAGCGCGTCTTGCGCTTATCACTCTGCGCTGCGGCGCTTCTTTCACAAGACCGCGCATCGTCGTCGGCGTGACGAATCGCCACTGCCTTGCCGAGGCCAGCGACAGACTTCGGGATTTCAGAGATCAAAACAGGTTCAAAAATTTGAGTTTGGTAGAAAAGGGAAAGCTAACTAGAGTTCTAAGGGCTACCAACTAAAGTGACAATAAGGTTTGTTGTTTGATACCCTTCTCATTCCATCACCAAAGGTTACATAGCCAGGGAATTACCCAAACAACTTTTACAGCAAGAGTTAAAGCTTGAAAGTAAAAGATGACAGTTCTGAATGTCTAATTCACTTGACAAAAAGATGACATTAATAGTAAATAAGAAAAGCATTCCCGATCATTGGATCACCCTTCCGATTCACCCGTGCTTGTCATCACCCTTGGATCTTGTCTAAGTGGAGTCGTCAAGGGAATACTTCCTGTGCCGACTTCAACTTCTTCTTCAACCCGAGCGCATTTTTTTCTCGTCGTCAGTTTCGTCAGTTTGCTGGGTCCTGACATTGCCCCCCGTCTGAGCTCGAACTTGTCCTCAAGGAGCAAAGTTAGGGAATGTCTTCCGGATGAATGATACGTCCTCCCAAGTAGCGTCTTCAGGACCCAAGTTTAACCACTGGATTAGCCATTGAGCTACAGGCTCATTCCTGCGCGGAATTATGCGTCTGTCAAGAACAGCAATAGGTTCGGTTTTGATTTTTCCATTCTCTCCCACCAATGGTACACCTGGAAGTGGTACTGCATTAGGTCCTAGATGCCTCTTTAGCTGGCTCACATGAAAGACTGGATGTATCGCAGCTTCTTCCGGCAGTTGGAGTTTATATGCCGCTGCTCCGACTTTAGCTTGAACTCGAAAGGGCCCATAAAACCTTGACCTGAGCTTTAAGGATCCCCTCAATCCGAATGCATTCTGCCTGTATGGTTGCATTTTGAGGTACACCATGTCTCCCACCTCAAATTGCCTCTCCGGTCTATTTCTATCGGCAAAGTATTTCATCCGTTCCTGTGCAGAATGAAGATTAGCTTTTAATTCAGCCATCATTTTCATTTTCTGCTCCACAGTGATCCGGGCTTCATCAGATACATTGCAAGGTATAGTAAGTTCTCCAATATTAGGGGGTGAATATCCATATAGAGCTTGAAATGGTGTCATCTTCAAGGAAGTGTGATACGACGTATTATACCACCACTCGGCCATTATTAACCATCCCATCCAGTCTCTAGGTTCTTGGAAAGTCATGCTTCGGAGATATGACTCTAAACATTGGTTGACTCGTTCCGTTTGCCCATCCGTTTGTGGGTGATACGCACTACTCAATCTTAATGATACCTTCATCAACTTGAATATCTCTTGGAATAAATGGCTAGTGAATACTCGGTCACGACCAGTCACGATTGCAATTGGCATTCCGTGTAGTTTAAAAATATTATCCATGAAGACTTGTACAACCTGTGATACTGTGTATGGGTGTGATAAGGATAAGAAGTGAGCATACTTCGTGAATCGATCAACCACCACCAAGATTACCTCCTTTCCCTTTGATTTGGGCAATCCTTCAATGAAATCCATGCTAATGTGTGTCCATGCCATGTCGGGGACCTCTAATGGGTTCAACAACCCAGGAATGAGAACATGTTCTGATTTAGTCACTTGACAAACTGGGCATTGAGCCACAAACAGCTCCACTTCCCTTTTGAGTTTGGGCCAATAAAACAGTTTCTTCACTCTATGGTATGTCGCCCTTCTTCCTGAATGGCCTCCCAAAGAAGAAGAGTGGAATGAGTCCAAAATCTTCGCTCGTATATCATCTGTAACCCCCACATAAATTCTTCCCTTGTACTTGATCAATCCCGACTCCAAGATATATCTGTGTTCACCTTCAACAGAAGTTGGTTCAGCATGTATTAACTTCTCATAACAAGGGTCATTTACATAACTCCCTTTCACATCCTCCACCCAAGCCGGCAGGATAGTAACAAGAGAATGACAATGTATTTCCTTGGTCGGAGAAGTGTTAGTTTTCCTTGATAATGCATCCGCCGCCACATTTTCTTTTCCTTTTTTGTATTCCACTCTATAGTCAAACTCCATTAGCTTGAGTAACCGTTTGTGTTGTATTCCCTCCACCAATCTTTGTGTGGTAATGTACTTTAGACTCTTTTGGTCGGTTCTAATTATTACTTGATTGCCCAATAGGTAATGTCTCCATTTCTTTAATGCTTCAAGAATAGCCATTGCCTCCTTTTCGTATATTGATTGAGCTATAGCTCTTTCTCCCAAGGTTTTGCTATAAAAAGCAATGGGCCTACCTTCTTGCATCAACACTGCCCCCAATCCAGTACCACAAGCATCGATTTCTAATACAAAAGGTTTGGAAAAGTCAGGAAGTGCCAAAACTGGACATGTGGTCATAACCCCTTTTAAGGTCTCAAATGCAATAGACTGCGCTTCTTCCCACTTAAAAGAATCCTTCTTAAGAATATCAAATAGCGGTTTGCAAATCTTTCCATACCCTCTCACAAATCTTCGGTAATAGCCAGTTAGGCCCAAAAACCCTTTCAACTTAGTTACATTGTCCGAGACAGGCCAATTCACCACATCCACTATCTTCTTAGGATCTGTAGCCACTCCCGCTCCACTGATAATATGACCCAGGTACCCTATTTCTGCCATAGCAAAACAACACTTACTTCTCCTTGCTTTCAATTGGTTATGACTCAATATCTGTAATGTTTGCTGTAAATGCTGAACATGATCTGTTAAATTCTTGCTATAGATTAGAATATCATCAAAGAAAACAAGTATAAATTTCCTCAACTGATTCCCAAAAATTTGATTCATAAGGGACTGGAAAGTAGCAGGTGCATTGGTCAGCCCAAACGGCATGATAGTATACTCATAATGACCAAGGTGAGTCCTAAAGGCTGTCTTATATATATCCTCCTCCACCATCCTGATTTGATGATATCCTGACCTGAGGTCCAACTTGGAGAAGATAGTTGCCCCATGTAGCTCATCAAGTAGATCTTCTATAATTGGCATAGAAAATTTATTCTTAACTGTCATGGAATTGAGTTGCCTATAGTCCACACATAACCTCCATGAACCATCTTTCTTTCTCACCATTATCGCCGGTGAAGAGTATGGACTCACACTAGTACGGATTTCTTCTGACTTTAATAACTGTCGGATGATATCTTCCATAGCCTCCTTTTGGTGATGAGGTATTCTATATGGCCTGATATTAGGAGGATCAGAGTTGTTCCTTAATGGTATGGAATGATCACACTCCCTCTTTGGTGGCAAGCCCTTTGGTTCATCAAAAATCTCAGCATATTGGTGTAATACTTCTTGTACTTCCTCAGGTATCACGTTAGAATCACTAGATGCTGCTTCTTGGACCCAATTTACTTGAATCATACAGCCCATCACCTCAGTTCTTAATATTTTCTCCAGTCGGTTAGCTCCCACAAGATTGTTTTTTTCAGAAATAGAATCATCCTTTAAGACCACCACCTTGTCCATCTTGCATATAGTCAATTCTCTAGTCTTGCGGTTCATACCAATCGGACTATGTTCATAGATCCAGTCAGCCCCGAGAATCACATCATAACTACCAAGTTTTAACAACTGAAATGAGTTGGTGAAAGTACAACCTTGGACCATGTAAGTTACCTTCTCAGTCCGAGTGTTAGTACTCAATTCACCCCCTCCAGCTACAGTCACCCTTTTTGAGGGTTGCTCTATCAATCTGCATCCACTCTTGATAGCGAACTCATAATCCATAAAAGAATTCGTACTCCCACTATGAACTAACATCATTGCTTGTTTTCCCCCAAACATTGTTCTCAATGATAATGCTGCAGGTCCAGAGAATCCACTCATAGCATGATTGGAAATCACTAGTATTTGATCCTTCTCTTGCTCTCCTTCGGCTTCCTCTGGACTTCCAGGGGAGTCACAAACCCAGGTTCTTTAATCAATTCTGACTCGTCAAAGTTCTCAGCCTCAACATCTTCCCCTTGCATCAGAATTACATTTAGTGCTTTCCTGACCTTGCATCTCAGATTATGCCCAGGTACCCATGGCTCATTACAATGCCAACAATTCCTTTTACTACTTTCCTGTAGCTGAAACTTCCCCTTGTCATGGCTGTCAGCATTCATTCCCTTAGTCAGACCAGTTCTGGAGTTAGTGATATTGACCTTGTTCCTATTCAATGCATTAGAGTAACTAGTTCTCTTTGCCATTACTGATTTTTCTTCTAATTTTGCAAACCAATATGCCTCCAATAAGCCTTTCGGCTGATGCATGCAAACACCATATTTGATTTCCTCCTTTAAACCACCAATAAAACAGCTCATTAGAAAAGCCTCCTGTAGGTATGGGTGGTCTCTCCTCACTAATTCCACACACTTCTCATAATGGTCAATGTACTTGCTCACACTTTGCTCATATGTTTCATGTTTTGTAGTTTCTCAAGCTGCTTCATGTGCCCTGACTTGAGAGAACCGTCGATTATCATTGCAACTAATTGTTGCCAATTCAAGACTTGCCAAGCAATGCCAATGCCTTTAAACGGTATGGGCCTTCCCTACAAAGTGTCTAGTAGCTAGATTCACCTTGCTCCACAGGAATCGGCCATTTCAAAAACCTTTCACATTGCTCCGGCCACCCCATTGGTTCCTCTCTGAAAAAACCGGTAGTTCAAGTTTGGGTCCTCTTAAAACCGCGTCGGCATATTGGTGAATACCGCCATTGCTCTGATTCGATTTGTTCCCCATTTTGGCTTATCGGGTTTACTCGGGATAATTGGATGTATACATTCCGGCTTGGACGAGCAAATGAGTATCGTTGTTTTGGTTAATATTCATTGATGGATGATAAAACCTCTTAGCCATAACGGTAGAAGCATTAGTATGCGAGTTCCATGGTGGTGCAGTGGTATTCTGGACTGGATGACCTCCGTATTACTCATAATAGGTGCGGTTATAGGTGGTTTGTCTTTGTTCTCTGTAAGCTTCACGGTTCTATCAACGAGATCTACTTGTGATGTGTTTGGATGGTGAAGAAAACACGAGTTGAGAGTTATGTATTACCGTATTTGGTTCCACAAAAAGATGTTTGTGCTTATTATACGCTCTGTTGACGCCTAAGCGATGCGGCGCCAGATCGATGTTCCTTACTTTCTTCTCTGGATTCATAAATCGGTGCTCCAACACCCTGGCCAGAAGATCGCGGCAACTGAGCGACTAACAGGTTCTTGATCTCCGCCACATCGGACTTCAAAGTCTCTAGTTCTTCCAGCTTCTTATAGATCTTGATGATCTCCGCCCTGTTCTCCATTTCGAGTTCTTCTCCTTCGATTGAGCCTTGTGATCGAGTTTTTGCCACCATGTCTTCCAAACCTGAGCCAGCACAGGGATTTTATGGCAGCAAAGCCTAACTTGCTCCAACCTTGCTCGCGCAGATTCCAACTCTCTGGACAGAACTTGTGCTCTGATACCCAATGACAGGACTCGGGATTTCAGAGATCAAAACAGGTTCAGAAATTTGAGTCTGGTAGAAAAGGGAAAGCTAACTAGAGTTCTAAGGGCTACCAACTAAAGTGACAATAAGGTTTGTTGTTTGATACCCTTCTCATTCCATCACCAAAGGTTACATAGCCAGGGAATTACCCAAACAACTTTTACAGCAAGAGTTAAAGCTTGAAAGTAAAAGATGACAGTTCTGAATGTCTAATTCACTTGACAAAAAGATGACATTAACAGTAAATAAGAAAAGCATTCCCGATCGTTGGATCACCCTTCCGATTCACCCGTGCTTGTCATCACCCTTGGATCTTGTCTAAGTGGAGTCGTCAAGGGAATACTTCCTGTGCCGACTTCAACTTCTTCTTCAACCCGAGCGCATTTTTTCTCGTCGTCGGTTTAAATCGATTTCTTTGGGTCTGACAGAACGCCGCTTGCGTCGTTGTGGTGTCGCGACCGCATGCACGAGCCGAGCCGGCACCACAATGGCTGGCTGGGGCGCCGCCGCCATGGTTTTAACCCTAGCTCGCCTGCTTCTTGCGGACCTCCGAAAGGCTACGGGCTACGGACCAAAAGCATAAACGGACCGGATGGAATTCATCCTAACAGAAGCGTAAACGAATCAGCAATCTTGCAAAAAGGCCGTCAGATTTCTGAACTATCACGAGGTAAACTTGCAGAATAAAAAACTTTGCAGATAACCCCCTATATGTTGGGATAATGCGGTGGGTTTCCGTATTTTTTGTGAAGAAACCCTTAGGGTTTTCGGTTTTTGCGCCAGTACATTAAGATCTATTGCTTTTTTATGATTTAAACCATGTGGTTTAAGGTTAATTAATTTTAACTATTAGAAATTTCTGAAATTCATCAAATCCTAGGAACTTGGTTTTTAGGTACACGAGTTTCCATAAAATTTTGAAATCTTAGACTTAGCACATATTTTGGAAGCATCATATTTTTATGGTTTCTTTCCTAGCATTGTGTTTTTAGGAATTATTATTTATGGGTTTAGTCATTCAAAAAAAATACTTTAATGACTTAAAATTGTAAAAAAAAAATCCAAAACAATGCTAGGAAAATTTAAAAAATCATCCACTAAATACTTTAAACCAATATTTATTATTTTGCACTCGTTTCATGCATTTAAAATGTTTTACTAGCAATAAACCTATAGAAAATTGCATGCAAAATGTAGACATCATTAAGAGGGATTTTAACTACCCCGAATGGAACACTACTACAAAAAGGCTAATACTGGACGCCTTATCATAGTCGGTTGACCAAAACCGTTAGTATTAAATACAATCACAGACGGTTTTGGTTTAGCGACCATTTGTATTACTGGCTGCGCTAAACACCGTCTGTGATGAATTAATTATCACATACAGTTTGTATTAAACACCGTCTGAGAAGTATCACAGATGGTTTGTTTGTATTAAAAACCGTCTATGATATGTTCAATGCTTCGGCTCTCGCGCGATGCGTCTCTTCATCTCGCGCGTCGACATCACGATGCGTCTCTTCGTCTCGCGCACCGACGTTACTCCTTGTTTTATAAGAATGATCATCGCACGTCATGGTGAGCACGCATAGTATTGAATACGTACGCCATGGTGAGCACGCGGAGTATGACGACGAGGACCAAGGCGAGGAGATTGGCGATCGTCGTTGCTCTTCCTCACGATGTCATCATCCACATCGTCGGCCTTGTGGCCGCGAGCTCTCCTTAGCCCATGGCTGACCTCTCTGACTTACGAGCCCGCGTCGATACGTTCTTTTGTTTTGGTAGGTGCGAAAGAATTCAGATTACATTACATTTTTTGTTTAGAGTCAGTTTCTAAAGATGACTGTAGCGTATCATCCTATTTGTCAGAAAGCTTCAGGTGTTTGCTTTGGTTTCAGAGACCGATAGAGAACTTGATTGTAATTCATCTGAAAATCTATAAAAAGGAGAAAAACTAAAAAGTCGTATCAGTTGATATGGCGCAAAATAATCTCATGTTGATTTCGTTTTGTGTCCAATATCTAGTTCTGAACTAAAGGAGAAAGTCTCTGTTGTGTTTGTTCTGTCATAAATATTGGCAAATTTAGTTTCGACAGAAACATCGACTCTGGTTCTTGTTTCAACAAATATGCCACTAATCTGACTAGCAACAACGACATTAATTTGGTCTTTTAATTTTCTCTTATGGAGTAATTCTTTTATTAATGTTTTGTCGTCTTGAATTTTAGTTGTAAGGCCATATACAAGGTGTCCAAGGAGCGTGTAGTGGGGAGACGTGTGGCGCTAGAGTGGGAGGAGGCGATGAAGTGGCTGGATAACGAGCGCTACCTCGCTGTCGTCAACCACCTGGTCGGTGTCGGCAACCCGGAGGCCTGCTTCATCGTCGGCCTCGCGCTCGTCTTCATGCACCAGGACATGCAGCATGGCCTCGTGTGCCTCGACCGGGTGGCCGTCGCTGGCCACAAGGGCGCGGCCTACGTGCTCGGCCTCCTCCTCTGCACGGCCGACGAAGCGCGCGACGTTGGGAAACACTACATCAGCTAGGTCGAGGGCGAGCCAACCCACGGTGGGTGTGAGACGGCCAAGAGGACCAACCGGAAGTGCAGGTAGTGCCGGACGCTCGCTATGGACGCGGTCTAGGAGGCAACGTGGAAGAAGATGGCTGGGCCGCAGGACCGGGTGTTGACGCTGCCGGAGGATGGCCACCGGTGCACGAGCACCGACTGCGGCGTGACAGAAGGGTGGGACGACTACGTTATCTTCTACAGTGACGACTGTAGGATTAGGCATGAGTATGCCAAGTTCTTTGCACAGGTGTTGAACTACTTGTCGTAAAATTATCAGTTTTAGCAAATATTTAGATATAATTCTTTACTAATATGTTAATATGTCATATGTTCTGAATTTGCATTTATGTTTGTATATTATCACTGACGGTTATTTATTTGAACCGTCTGTAATGTGTATTTATCACAGACGGTTCTACTTTAGAACCGTCTGTGATGTTCAACCCTATTTATATTCAGACTCTAGGGTTTGCCCGCATCCTCCACTCAAACGATTAAGTTTCTCCTCCCTGAGCCCGTCGCCGCCGTCCTCGACGCCGCTTCCTCCTCAAGCCCGGTGTGCCTCCTCCCCCGAGCCCACCTCCTCCTCCCCAAGCACAAGCCGCTACCTCCTCGAACTCGGCGTCCCTCCTCCCCGAGCCCGGCGCGCCTCCTCCACGAGCCCGCCTCCTCTCCTCCCCGAGCCCGTCGTCACCATCCTTGACGCCGCCTTCTCCTCAAGCCCAGCGCGCCTCCTCCCTTGAGCGCCTCCCAAGCACCACCAAGGTAAGCCGGCCAACCCCCGGCCATCCCATTTTTTATATCACCTTGCTTATGTGCTGTTCTATTGGATATATTCAATCTGTGTTATTTGTATGTGCGTAGCACTGGGAGGTATTGCAAAGTGATTTTTTTGGGCTCGGTGAATTGCTTTATGATGAATTGATGTCACAAATGCAATTAGATATGATATTGTGTATAGATTATGCCTTGAGCTGTTAGATTACCTGCTGTTATCTATTGTTTCGAGCATGCAATTTATACATTCTGATATACTTGCTATCCTGTAGAAGTTTCAGTCTTCTAGTCTATTTTTATGTGATTATTTGTAATCACTGAACTACATCACAGTTGATAGTATCTTGATAGATTTTGTTCCTGTATACAGCAAAGTTAATTTTGGATGATTTGCTTGAACTAGTCTGAATAGATTAGCAAGTTTTATTTTGAGCTCGAGGCCTAATCTATAAAGTGTCATATTCAATTTGTGATTACATTTGGCATGAGTGATGTGATGGCTAAGTTTTAATCTTGTGCAACTATCCTTCTGAGAGTAATAATCACTCTTCTAAATCTTAGCTTTATGCTAATTTTTATTGTGCATATATTGTGTGTGTTGAGCATATTATTTCTTTTAAATGACTTGAAGGATTCACATGCTTACATGTCAATTATGTCATTTAATTGGTGCTGAAAATATGCTTTATTCATAATTAATTTTGCAATACAAAAGAATGTCACAAAAGGCAAAATTTGCTATTCCATTCCAAAACAAGACCAAATGAGTCAAAAACTACTACAACACCTCTTCACCTGCTTCTCGCCATTCATTTCACTTCTGTCTCTGTAACCGCGTTCACGCCGTCAAGTTCTTCTCCCTTGTGTCCCAGGTACATCCTACCATTCTATTCTTGATATCTTCTCTATAAAATCTCCAAGCAGTTGATTGATTTTGAAAATTAGTGTGAGGAGATCTTTGATGGACTCATGTTTTCCGAATGAAAAGGAATATAATCGAAACATATATAAATCTCATAGTTATTAATAAGACTAAACATTGTGATAATCTAGTAGATTTACTAACAATATCATTACCGATGTTTTATTTTTATGATTACGACATTGGAGCAGGAAGACCCCCAATGAATGTGGTTTTGAGGGGGAACGTACATGCTAAACTGTGATCACCATACTATAGATTATGAAAGTCTTAACTTTGATTTACCTAGAAGGAATTAATTTGATGACCACCACTTGAAGTTACCTTGAAGGTTTTACCACTTAGAGAGGTGTAAAATCCAGGGGAGCACTTCGCCGAATATTAGCATATATATACATCTTTGATCTTGAAGATCAAATACTATGCGGGAAGGGGAGTAATCCAAAAGACGATATGATCAATAAGATTAACTATTGTACTCTTTTTCCTTTAGTGAGTTTTTACTAGAAGTTTTCTCACATGAAGGCTTTTAATGAAGCAACTAGTGTAATATAGATTGCGTATGCAATGTACTTTTTCTACTATCCTTTTTTCCCACTGGGTTTTTAAGTAGTTTTTAACGAGACATGTGCATATCGTGGTATTCGCCCAAGGAGAGTGTTACGAAACCGTCCCCAATGGGAGGGTGCGATGGTCCTTGTGGGCCCCACTCGGGTTTCTACTTCTCCAAGAAAGAGAGGTAGAGGGCTAGACGCATACCAAATCAATGGAAGGGCTATTAGTCTATAGGAGAGAGATACGTCTATTATGTACACAGAAAAACATACAGAAGATCGTCGGATTGTTTTTTCTCACGTCTTTATATCCTTTGTTCATCTACTTTTACGCTTACTAATTGTGTGTGATTGTTCTCATTCTAGTTGTTGATTGGTTGTATGGATCGCCTAACAATACGAGTTATTTAATACTCCCTCCGTATTTTAATACTTGACGTCCGTTATATACGCACCAAATCTCGTGGACGTCAAGTTTATTAATCCGGAGGGAGTAGTACTTTGCTTCTTCTATAGCTGGGTAAGCCTATCTGCTCATGAATTATTGTTTGCAATCTTTCTGCTGGTTTATACCGAGAGAGTGCTTGGATTCATCCAAAGCACCACGAGTAACACGTGCCCATCCCATCACTGATTTTTTTTGGGGGGGGAGCCCATCACTGATCGGTCTTTAGGAGTTCGTTGTGAATCAGGGGAGATGGCTTACCCAGCCCAGCCCGGAAACGATAGTGATGCGCCAATCGGCCTGACCAATGAGAAAGAATGAGCCATGGCACGGGTCGATCTGGTTGTATCCTGGCGTCGGACAACCGGCTTGGCTGGGCACAAACCGAAATTGAGATGCAGGCCACAGTTGGACTCGGCCTAAGGCGGATCGAACTGGCGAGTCGATGAAGCGGACCACGGTCGACCGAGTGCTTCCCGAATTTTGGGTGCTATTGCCTTGCCCCCTGTTAATCCTAAGTTCCGAATCTGGCCTCCTTATCCGCAATTTTCACTTCTAGCCTTCCTCTCCCGCGTGCTGCGCTCGAGGAATGCAACAGCCAGATGCTGCGGCGAGCAGCATGCCTAATATGCTCGGGACCGTAGCAGCAGCACTGTAGCAGAATTTTCTCGAAAATCCATTTAAGTATATTTTTTGAAGAAATTTCTAAATATAGAAAATAAGCTCAAAAAATTATAATTTTTTTTGTTGAACCTCCCGATATAGTGTACTTGCTTGTGTGATTTTTTCAAAATTTTATCCATTATATTTTTTTTTCTCGAACATTCATTTAAGTATACTACTTGTAGGAATTTTCTAATATAGAAAATGAGCTCCAAACATTATGAATTTTTTCCAGGCTCCTTACATAGTGGACTTGATTTTGTAATTTTTTTTCAGAATTTTATATATTCTACAATTATCTCAAAAATTAGGACGAAAGGTTTCAAAAATTAGAACATGGGCAAACACTACAGGCAAGGGGGGACAATAACGACGGGGTGATAGATGTGCGGAGGAGGGAGTGTCTCTTACCTAGAGTAGTCATATGGTACTAAACTTCCCACATTCTAAGTCACATGAAATCATGAAACCCTAATTTTTGAAAACTTTCGTCCTAATTTTTGAGACCCACACCTTTAATTTTCGAGACAATTTCATAACATATAAAAATCTAGAAAAATTACACAATCAAGTCTACTATGTAAGGAGTCTGAAAAAATTCATAATATTTGGATCACATTTTCTATATTAGAAAATTCCTACAAATAATATACTTAAATGATTTTTCAAGAAAAAATCGAAGCGGATAAAATTTTAAAAAAATCACACAAGAAATTACACTATGTTCGGAAGGCTTCACAAAAAATCATAAATTTTTTAGCTCATTTTTTATATTTAAAGAATTCCTACAGAAAAATATACTCAAATAAATTTTTATGAAATTCGCCACTGATGATACAATGTTGCTCTGATGTCCCTGGTTGCATTAGGCATCTTCTTTGCATTCTCGAGAGCAAAGACACCTGCGGGAGAGGGGCTAGAAGTGGAAATTACAGGTAAGGGGTAAGGGTGGATATTGAGCTAGGTATTCGTCTTACTAAGGTTTTTTTTTAAAAAAATTAACATAGTTTGATTTAATATTATTTTATTTGTAGTTTGGAAGTATTTTTAAAACCAAGCTAACGAGCCGAGCCAAGCTGAGCTAGAGCAAAATCCAATTTCATTCAAAATCGAGTCATTTCAATGTTTAACCAATTAACGAGTGTAATTAGAGCAATTTTGAATCGAATCAGCGAGTCCCACTAACAAGCTTTTTACTACCTAGTAAGAGGACTAGATTTAAAATATAGGATCAACGAGGGGTCAATAGTACTCAAAATTCGTGCTTCCCCGGCTCCCAGCGTCCAGACCGCAGGCCGGCAGGCGCCGCATATACGGGCCCAATACCTCCTCTCGGCGTTGCGGCCTGGGTCGGGCGCCCACCGGGGAAGTAATTGGCGGGCGCTGAAGCCTCGCGGCCTACTTGTTTCTTCGCTCGGGAGCAAAAGCGAGCTCGGACCCGCGTCCGCACTAGGCCCGCGCGTTTAATTGGCGGAGCGGTGCCAACTTTCTTACTACACGGCACACGGGCCAACCTTTGTCTTTTGCTCGTGATGGAGCTGCTCGGTCCTAGGTGGGAGTTGGAGCAGCCGGCCTGCCATGGATGAAAACGGGACTACGGGAGTACACACTTCCACTAACAATTCAGTTATGGTTCGAAACTTAGGAAGCTGAATTTATTTTTAAAATAATCTATTTTTTATTCAAAATAACAAAAATATTCCAGCGATAATTTTTTTTACAGAAATATACTCCGTCGCTCGATCGTTGGGATCGACCGATCATTGGCGATTGGTTCCATCGCCAACGGTTCAAGCGATCGGGCACTATGCATGCCCGGCCAGATAAGTGAAATGCATATTAGGACCAACCATTGAGCGACAAGTGTTCGATCGCTCAACGGTTGAGCTATCGAACGATCGCTCAATGATTGGTCCATCATTGAAGCGATTAGTCCGATCGCCAACGGTTGGCGACGAGTATATTTTTCAGAAAAAATTATCGCGGAATATTTTTGTTATTTTGAATAAAAAATAGATTATTTTAAAAATAAATTCTAGGAAGCTCAAGTGGTGCCTGGACATACCACAAGCGTGGCATTGTTCAATACTTCTTGCAATTGCATGCTTGGGCAATATCAGGATCCGAATTTACATATCTGAAATCTTCTGTGTATTCTAAACTAGTCCCAAATCAGTAGCTAATTTACATAGAAAATATCGATGAAATACCATCCATTTATCCATTTAACTAAAAAGATCTCGAAATAATAAATAGTAATAACAACTGGACCTTATGATCAATATTTACTAAACTTGCCACGCAGAGCTAAAGAAATAAATAAACTCTTGCGGCGGAACGAGAAAACTTGGAAAAACCAATCAACATGTCCACTGATAATCGAGTGGAGAACGCATCCTAGTCCGCAAAGTCTTCATAGTACTCCTTCTCGAAGAACTTTTGAGCAGCTTGATACTCTTCAACTGAGCAGCAAAATTTAAAGTCGTGAGCATATAAAGTACTCAACAAGTCATAGGAAAACAATATGCATTTAATATTTATGCAAGGCTTGAACAAAGGATTAGTTGTATGGTTCTTTTGCAGAAAGTAGTATTGACGATAAATACAATAAATATATTGAATTGCGTAATTGAAAAGAATAATAAATAAATAAACAATTGCTTTGAAACATCCAGTGAACTTCCTATTCACTTCTCAACCAAACCAATAAGTAAATTCCCCATTCACTAACTGATACAAACCACCAAGTGAATTACCCATTCACCAAACGAACATTATATTTATCAAGTGAACTTTTCATTTACACTCCGACACGTTTTATAAAGAAACTCTACCGCTCGTGTGAAATCACCGGATATGTCTATAACTGCAGACGCGGCTATTCGAATAGATTAATTAACACTATCACAGGTTGTACACTTTACCCACAAGATATAACTAGTGTAGCTAGCACCAATCATAACAAAACTTTTCAGATGTTTCATCTCAACAATTGGCTCTCCCAATGTGCATACTGTTGGCCCCAACCTCACCGATGGTCGAACGTACACCGTTGGACATGGAGACGGTGAACTGCCCAT
The DNA here is from genome assembly GCA_036346405.1 of Phyllostachys edulis. Taxonomy (NCBI): domain Eukaryota; kingdom Viridiplantae; phylum Streptophyta; class Magnoliopsida; order Poales; family Poaceae; genus Phyllostachys; species Phyllostachys edulis. The sequence goes on from CM070561.1 coordinate 42,924,844, forward strand.
AGATGTGATCTTAAAAAGGGTCCACACACCTCCACCCATACTAAACCTACACCCTGAGTAGTCAACGTCAAAACTCCACAACTTACTAACTTAGGCAGATCTCATACCAGGCATGTGGTTGTACGATAAGGCCCAGTTCAATGGCGCACAAGATTAAGTCCTTGATAAGTTAGTCAAGTGAGTCTACCACAAACCCACAATGTGCTAACCACACCCCCACTTCACAATCGCTCACCCAAGCAGAAAATCATTTTTGTTCAACCAAGACCAATGACATACCTTGTCATGGTACACAAATTTTAACAACAGTGGATACCTGCCACAATTCCATATCTCATGAAGTCAAATTCAACATTATTGTACATGTGATTATAAGCACATCATAACTAAGCATATGTACGATACTCATGCTGATGATACAAATATTTCCAACTAAAATTAACCATCCTATGGTGATAAGTCATTCAAGGTATTAAAAAGTTCAATGGAGGCATAATGACAATAGGTGACTAACTAATCCCAAAACAATTTATATAAAAGATAGCATGCAATTGATATAAAACAATATACTTTAGAAATCATAGGTTCAATATGATTAAAGAACTATAACTTACCTTGGCTTTGGCTTTGCTCAGTTACCACACTTGGATCTTCAAAGTTTGCTTCTGCTCCTACTCCATGAAACAGGTCGTCTAACGAGAGAGACAAACAATAGACGAAGCACAAATAAATTCAAAAGAAAATCAAATAAAATCTAAAAATAGTAAAACCAACTCTAAAAGAAAGAGCTCGATTTTAGATGAATTTAGGAATTTGAATGGACTGAATCGGAGTTCGAACAAAGGAGAACGAACTCTCGGAAGATTTGCCGGAAAGGAGAGAGAGAATACTATTCTGGATTTTAGAATTTTCTTTCAAAAGAAAATTCCAGATTACTGTGTCAGCATGACGTCAGTAGATATTTTGATTTTTGGCTAAATTAATTTTCTAAAGAAAAAGGTATGGACCAAGTCCACGGGAAAGGTTCTAGACTATGGTGGACTGGTTCATGACTTTAAGTGGATGCACCGCATGTCATTAGGTCGGGTTTGGAACATGCCACATGTGCTGACACAGAGATGACTTGCAAGCAAAAAGGCTGAGGTGGCTGCTAATGTGGAGGATGAGGTTGTGGCCACGTCGACAGAGAGAGAAATAAAGGGAGAAACAGAGGAAACTCTGGCTGGCGATTTGCAGTCGACGGCGACGGCGAGTGGAGGCGAGGGAGTGGCGACCAAGGGGCAAAACATAACCCCAATGACACAAGGGTTCTTTGGGTGGTGGCAGTTTGGCAAGACCGGCGACGAGGTGGCGGCAACAGCGACATTGGCAGCGAGGAGCTCACAGGTGGCAACGGTCTTGGTGCTTTGGTGGCGCCCAGAGAAGATGGAGGGAAGCACGGCAATGGCAATGACGGGGGAGGGGGGTCACCATGGGAAGCTCGAGGTGGCTGGAGATGAGCTAGAGCAGCGGCGAAGTAGAGTTGGCCGAAGATGAAGAAGAAGTATGGCGGCGGCACTCCAGTGACATAAAAAGAAGGGGAAGAGGGGGGAAACGGATAAGAGGGACATGGAACTAATGAGATCGATGACGAAGGCGACGACTAGCTTTGGGGACGAAGACGGCAGTCCGATGGCGCTCTGGGGAAGATGGTGGAAGCAACTCGTAGAACGTGGCAGCGTGAACTCGATGGTGGCGACGATGTGAGCGAAATGCTTCGACGACGACAAAATCAGATGAGAACGAGCTTCGACGGTGCACTGATCCTTTGGCGAAATTCGGCGAGATGGAATCGATTTCGGAGAAACCGACTTGGGGATTTGGGAGAGGAACTCAGGTCAAAGATTATAACGTGGGTGGCACTACTTTATTGTGCTGGGAAGGGAGTGTTTACATGGGACACGGCGAGGCAGCGCGTGTTTGATACGGACACGGCGCAAGGAGTCCAGGAGGAAGAAGACAATGCTGACAGTTGGGACCCGCTCGGCAATGGGAGAAGAGAGGAAAGGAGTAGCTGGTTGGGCTGCGGCACTGGCACACGCGGCTTAGGCCGAGAGAAATGATGGAAAAGGCTGGGAAGGAAAAAGAAAATGGGGTTGGGCCCAAATAAAATAAAACGGCTTGAAAAGAATTTCGGCCTAAAGGAAAATATGGAATTTAATATGATTTTCGAATTTCAGAAAATAGATTAAAGAGAATCGAGCTCAAAGAAATAACAAATAAATTCCAAAATTCCTAGAAAATTCTATGGAACTCAAGGAACCCGAATAAAACAACTTTAAATTTAATTGGAGTTTAGATTATTCACATTAAATTATTTTAATTTCTGAAAATTCAAATTAAGCTTTGACTTAAATAAGGAAAATCAAATGGTTATTTTTAAAAAAAAAACTTCAAAAACAAACACAATTTTGAGATGTTACACGCAAGCAACCACAAAGGCATACACCATGGTGTCTCTACACTAGACTCCTGGTTTTTTTAATTAAATCAAAATTTGGCTCTTTTTTAAAAAGAAAAATCGGGAGCCTGATGATTAGCAAAACCGTTTCTTTTTAAGAATGTAGTCTAGGTACATTTGGTGTCCACTCTCCTTTTCTATTGGGAATTTTTTTTATATGCTACTATAAAGTTCCCGATTACCCGATCTGCCACTGCAAAACGATCTCTCCCTTACATACCACTGTATTTCACAAACGTTACCTATTTTTGTCACTACCGTCAACTCCATTAGATTTTTCCAAAATGCCCAAATTACCCTCTTCTTGTTGAAAAAATCTAGACCGCCATTATGTGTTAATGGAGTATTTTGGTAATTAATGACAATTGTCATATGGGACTAACTTTTTCTATGAGTTGGGTAAATATGTTATGTTCTATAATGATAGTGACTTTAGATGACATCATGAGTTGATCGTCATCGAATCAAGAGTCAAGAAGAGGATGCATCATGTGTTGATGCATATCAAGATCTCGAAAAAGCGATGATCATGAGTTGATCATCAAGTCAAGAGAAGACCCATCATGTGTTGATGAAGGGCACGTGAAGAATGCATCATGGGTTGATGCATATTCAAGTAAAGGAAATATTCATGTGTTGATGATTATCAAAGTCAAGAACATGAACTTGAAGTAAAGATGTGTGTCATCAAGCTTCAAGAAGATGCTCAAGGCAAAGGTATAACTAATTAGGGCTAAAAATGTGTTTCTAGTCTTTTACTAGTCTTGGTGTTTGGTTGGAGACCAGATTGCTAGTATAGGTTGCCGTACTATTAAGAAGGGTCTTGACTATAGCTTGAGAGTGTCATGTTGAAAGCATCTAGGCCCCTAAAAATGGTTTTGGTAATTAATGATAATATGTGAATATGAGATTAACATGTTTATTGAGTATTTACAAGGTTAAGTCCCATTGGTGAATTTGATGTCTTGAAGATGCATACAAAAGGATAACATGAAGATCTTTTGGAATAAAATGCAAGGTAAAAGTAGTCTAGAATCCTTTTTGTATTTTACCAGTCTTAGGAGAAATAGTTGGAAGACCAGATTATAGGTTAAATGTCGTACTATTAAGAGAGATCATGACTAGTAGCTTGATAGTATGTTCTTGTGTCATTTGGATCAATTTAGGATCATGCATGCATTTGAATTTGAAAGCTCTCTGGGCAATTGTTTGCACAAACGGTAGTACCGGGGTTTAATAGGCGGAACTACCGCTTTGCGGTATGACCGCGTATCCCTTGGCAGTATTACCGTGGGCCGTTCAGACCGTCCGAACAGCACATGATCGTGTGGTTCTTAAGTGTGGTCCGATCAGCCCATTTAATCTGGAGCGTCCACGTGTGCAGTTCAAAAGTGCCTGTCAACTCTTTTGTGGAGCGGTACGACTGCCCTTTTGAGCGGTACGACCGCATCACAGTAATTCCGTTTTCTAGTTGACAGTACGTAAAATTCAGAGGGACTCCATTTTATTTAAGTTTGCAAAACCTTTGAAACGATAGTACCGCTGTTCTTTGAAAGGTACTACCGCTCTAACGGTACTTCCGGAAAATGGAGCGGAACGTATTTTCCAGAGAGACTCTTTTTGGTGCTCTTGTGCTCTCTTGGCAAACGGTAGTACCAGTGCTTGCTTGGCGAAACTACCGCTTAGCAGTATTACCGCACTTTCTTTGGCGGTACTATCGTGGGCCGTTCGGACTGTCCGAAACGTTCAAGATTGTATGGTTTAAACGCATGGTCCGAACAACTCATTTCATCTGAGCCGTCCACGTGGCCAACGCGTTTGGGTGTGCTTGCTCGAATCAGGGTTGCGGTAGTACCAGAGATTCAATGGCAGTATTACTGCTCCACGGTCGTTCCGAATTTTATGTGGTGGTACGTAAATTCTAGAGAAGCACCCTTTTCGTTTGAGTTTGGAAACCCTGAGAATGGTAGTACCGCTCCAATGTGCGGTACGACCGGGCTAAGCGGTATGACCGCATAATAGTTGGTGGTAGTACCGCGCCGTGTTTAAAACGGCTATGTCAGAGGCAGTTAATACTCCTGTTATAGCCGTTACAGAGCGGTTGGTGAGACATGGTAGTACCGCACCTTGGTTGGCGGCAGTACTGCATTTCGCTGAAAAGCTAGGGTTTTTCTCATAACGGTTGGATTTGGTTCTGGGAGGTTATAAATACCCCTCCACCTACTCTAGGACAGTTGTGAACTCTTCATTTTAACTTCCTTAGAGCCAAGAGCATTCACTCAACACCTCAAATACACTTGTGCATTCATTGTGAGGTAGTTGAGCCAATTCAAGTGCATTCATTCTAGTTGATCCATTTGCACTTGAGTGCCATCAAGCAAAGGTCATTGATTTGTTACTCTTGGAGTTTTGCTGAACTCCTAGATGGCTTGGTGGTGGAAGCACAGTGATCTCTTCAAGAAGATTGTGAAGAGGCCCGGTGCCAAGTTTGTGATTGGTTCAGTATTCACCATCTCCGGAGCGGAGGAAGAACAACCAATAGTGATCGAGGGAAGGCTTAATTCGTGGAGCCGGCTTGATTCATTCAACCTTCCTCAACGTGGACTAGTGAAGACCGGCAAGTCTTCGATACCACGGAAAAACATCGCTTGTCTCATTTGTGATTATTTCTTGTCTTTACTTATTCCGCATTTACAATTTTAGCATTTATCTTGTGTTAATTTGCTTAGCTAGAATTGTATCTAGTTTAGACGTAATTCATAATTGGCTTAAATTGTTAATTTGCTAAAAAGTTTTAAAACCTCCTATTCACCCCCCTCTAGTCGATTATCCTTGATCCTACAAGTGGTATCAAAGCTTTGTCTCTCATTGTTTTAGGCTTAACCATCTAAGAGAGAAAATGACGGCTAGTGAGGGAATTGCTATAGGAAAGACTCCTTTATTTGATGGCTCTAATTATGCTTATTGGAAAAAATAAGAATGCCAATTTATTTAAAGGCCATAGAGCTGGCCAAATGGGCGGGCTTTCGGTAAGACGACATCTGACAATCAGAGGCTCGGCCCAAGCACAAAGACGACCAAGATCTGTTTATGGGTCAGGCTTGCCCCAAGACGAGGCCCTAGGGCGTGCTTGGGCTGCCACCTCGAGAGTGGGCCGACCTAAGACGACATGAATGAAGGCCGTGCTAGGCATAGCACCACCCGGGCCGTCTTAAGAAGCACAAATGGCTACCAGCTCTGCACAAGGGGAGGCAGAGGGTTCGAGGCGGTGGCCGAAGACCGGAGCGGAGAGAGGGGGCGCAGTCTTTGTCAAGATCAGCTGGTCCACCAGAGAGAGGAGGAGGAGGAGGAGGGCGTCATGGCGTCGCGCTGTCGCCGACGATCTTCTTGATCCACGGAGTCTTGAGCGGAGGAGGGAGGAAGGTGTTGCTGTTGCATGGAGTCATGCAACATGCAAGGTGCTGTGAGGAGAGGAAGCGAGGAGCCGGGCAAAGTGGTCGTCAACACAAGAACGGGCCACGGGAGGCGGCGGGGGTCGACGAGGCGGCGCTTAGGGTCGTCAACGCAGCCGCCACGGGAGGCGGCGGGTCAACGAGGTGGCGCCAGGCGCAGCTGACGGCGAGGCCACGGGAGGCTCGAGCGGCGAGCTCCTCACGGGTCGCGAGGAGGCCTCTGAGGCGAGGAGGCGGCTCCTCGACGAGGCCTGAGGAGCCTCCAAGCGGTCGCGTCGGTCGCGAGGAGGAGGCGGAGGTTTCGGGAGCCGGGAGGAGGCGGGGGTCGTGAGCCGAGGAGGCGAGAGGCGGCACGGCTGGTCATGAGGCTGACGCAGCGTAGGCCGGGCTTGGGGAGAAGAAGAAGGGTGCAGGGTGACCAGGCCGTGTCATGCCGTGGGCTGTGCCCGGCCTGGCACGGCTCGAAAATTTCGACCGTTGTGAGATTTTTTTACCCTTTTTGACCGTTTTTTGACCTTTTTGACCGTTGTGGGCTTAAAAAATAGCAAAAGAAATTGCAAAAAATCCAAAAAATTTTCTATAAATAGGCACCATACCCCCCTCATTTAGAATCCCTTCATTCTCTATTCTCTCTTTGAAATTGTGTTGTGCAAATTCAAATTCGTGTTGAGCTAATTTGGCAAAATTCAAAAAAATTGTGCCAAAATTTGAAAAATTCAATTTTCGTCAGCAAGTCAACGAAAGAAGTACAATACTATTTTTGTAATACTTTTATTATTAGTTATTAGTATGCTAAGATTAAAGTAGTAATAGTGTTATTTTCAATTTTCTTTGTTTTAGTTATGGGATATCCTTACGATGACTTTGCTCTTAGTGAGTTCGGACTTTCATCGGACGAAATTGCATCTATAGAGACAGCTGCGGCTGCGGCTGCCCCAAACCAACCGGAGGTTTCACCGGAGGAGCAAGGTGGAGTTCCGTCATCAGCCTCCATGTCAGCATCAGGCTCAACGGCAACCGGAGCAAAGAGGTCGATGCCGTCTACATCGGGAGTGTGGGAGAATTTCGACAGGACAACCAGACAAGCTGCAGCGGGAAATGAGGTACCATATGCTATTTGTAAAATTTGTCGCCATGAATTGTCTGCAAAGTCTACAGGTGGAACGGGGCACTTGATTAGACATGCTACAAGGTGTCGAACCAAGCAAGGATTGGCGATGAGGCAGACGCAGCTGCAATACAACCCCGATGGTACGGTATCTAGCTGGGACTATAATCCTCAGGTAGCCCGCCAATCTCTCTGTCATTTAATTGCTTCTGAGGATTTACCGTTAGGCTTTGGCGAGTCTGCTTCTTTCAAAAATTACATTAGGACTGCGCATAATCCTAAATTTACTTTCGTTTCTAGACAGACAACAACTAGGGATCTAGTGAAATACTATAATGAACGTCGTAATAAAATAAAGGAACCATTTAGTACGTGCACATTTTCGGTGGCCCTGACCTCGGACATATGGAGTGGTCGGGCTAGGGAGGATTACCTTAGTGTAGTTGCGCATTATATTAATGACGACTGTGTAATGGAGAAAAGAATTATATGTTTGAAATTAATTGATGTAGCACACACGGGAGAGAATATTATGAACTGTATTATCAAAGTTGTGGAAGACTTTGGTCTTACAGACAAAATATTCGCAATTACTTTAGACAACGCCGCTTCAAACTCTAGGGCCATGGACATTCTTACTCTAGTGTTGAGTACATATGCCGATACCTTCCTACTACATCAATGATGCACTTGTCATATTATCAACCTTATAGTCAAATGTGGTTTGAAGAGGTTGAGTCCGTATATTAAAGCTTTTTGCGATGCGATTTCTTTCTTGAATAATTCTAACGTAAGAATAGCACAATATAAGAACTTCTGCAGGGCGATGGGTGTACGTCCAAGAAAGTTCGGTTTGGACATGGAGGTAAGGTGGAACTCTACTTACCTCATGCTTAAGAATCTTTTACCATACAAGAGCACTTTTTTCAGATTTATTCAAACGCACTATCCTAGCAATCGACGGTACTATGCTATTAATCGAGCAACATTGGTTCATTCTTTGAGAAGGTTGTCTGCTTTTAGAAATTTTTATAAGGCAACTGTTGCTTTGTCCATTGCCTACTATCCAACATCTCCTATCATTGTGCATACTATTTTCTGATTGCTACTCAATTGAAAATGTTTGAAAATGACATAGTTTTATGCGATGCTGTTATTTCCATGAAATCTAAATACCTTAAATATTGGAGAGAAATCCCTTACCTATATGCATTTGCATTTCTTTTAGATCCTAGGGCTAAAATTGATGCATTTGGTACTGTACTTGATCTTCTTAGTGATGCTACAAGGCTAGACTATACTAACTATTTTGTAGAAGTTCGTTCTCGGTTATACGAGGTTTACCAAAGGTATGAAAATAATTTCCAGGGAGTCCGTTCACAATGACCTCCAGTAGCCCCCACCTCAAGTGGGAAGACAAATATGTAGGGCCCGATCTTCGGTGCCTCTTCCTCTAGGTCTAGGTCCAGGAGTTCTTCTTCTTCTTCTACACCAACGCCTGCTCAGCCAAGACCCACAAGAAGCGGAGAACTATCCACCTATCTGGACAGCGATACGGTGAATTTCAACTCAGAAGGCTTCGACATCTTGCAATGGTGGCAAGCCCATAAGTTAACATATCCCGTGCCATCCATACTTGCACGTGATGTGTTAACTGTTCATGTCTCTACGGTTTCCTCTGAGTCTGCTTTCAGTCTTTCTGGAAGGATATTGGAGGAGAGAAGAACAAGTCTCACAAGTGAGATGGTAGAGATCCCTCTAACTGTGAAGGATTAGGAACAAGCTGATCCACGAACACAACACTCTGTGGAAAATCCAGAGTTGGCGGAGGTGTTTGAAAATCTGTACTTAGACAATGACACCGACACATAGAACAAAGATGTATCATGTATGTAGAATTATAGAGCTATAGGCTGTACTCTTTTTCCTTTGCCAAGATTTTCTCATTTTGAGTTTTTACTTGGCAAAGGTTTTAACGAGGCGACCAGCTTGGATATCAAGAAAGCTCTTTATTACATTTTTAATATGATTGTCTCATTTTTTAATTTTCATGTCTACTTCAATTCTACACATTTTTCTAATTTTTCGGATTTTTGGATTTTTTGTTCTAGTGGGCCAAACGGGCCACATCTCGCTGTCAGGCCAACGGGACTCTGCCACCAAGACGCAAGACGAATGCCCGCCGAGTTGTGCAGGCCACCACCTCGCCCGTGGGCTACCGACACACGATTTAATAATACACGGGTAGCCCTAGTTTAGCCGTCTTGCGTCTTGGCCGAAATGAAGGCCCATTTGACCAGTCCGAAGGCCATGAGTCCAAGCATTTGGAAAATCGTAAATGAGGGTTACGTCATGCCTCTAATCCACTAGTTCCCACGGATCAAGATGCACGTAATGCTCATTTAGATGCCCAAACTATGAACGCTCTCTTTGGTGCTTTGAACGGATGAGTTCAATAGAGTGAGCAATTTAGAAATTGCTCATCAAATTTGGACCACTCTCTCTGAAAATCATGAGGGAACATCCACGGTCAAAGAAGCAAAATTGCATAGGCTTCGGATTAAATATGAGACATTCATAATGTTGCCTCATGAAAACGTTGAGTTTAACAGACTAGGTGCTAGTTTTTGTGAACTAGCGGTTTGACCTCTAGTAGTGACCGGTGTGACCACGGTCTGACCGCCATGTGTTGGCCGGTTTGACCGGACCCATGGTCAGCCTCCCCGGTTAGCTTTTTCCAGAGAGTGTGTTTCTCTAATTTTTCGCTTGCTCCTTTGCGGAGAGGTCTGACCGCCATGTTTTGGTCGGTCTGACCGGACTTCCGGGTCTTGTGACTCGGTCAACTTTTTCCAGAGAAGGTGTTCTATGGATTTTGTTAGCTCCTCTGGGGAGTGGTTTGACTGCACCCTGGGCGGTCTAATCGGGTTGGAGCGCTCTGACCGACCATTGGTTGGCGGTTAGTCCAGATGTGTGTCCAACGAGTAGTTTTATAGTTGTTGGAGCAAGGGTGGTCTGACCGGCCACTGGTTGGCGGTCAGACCGGGTTTCCCTGTTTTTCTGGAATCTTCCCTCCAACGGCTATTTTTCCTCATGTGAGTATATATACCCCTTATGGCCGGTTGTGGGGAAGATTGCTGGTGATATTCCCATTCCTTTGAGCAAAGAGCAATCCCTTTACTCTCTTATGTGCATATGTTGCACTTAGTGAGCTTAGAGAGTGAAACCCTAGTGCATGTGTTGCATTAGGTATTAGATTGTGTATCCATTGAGCTTAGACACTTGATTCGTTCAAGTGAGCGTCTCTGACTTGTTATTTTTGGTGTTTGCCGACACCTAGACGGTTTGGAAGAGTTTCACTGGTGAACTTCTCAAAGAAGGTTGTGTGAAGACGCGAACGGTTGTGAGTGGTTTGGTGCTCGCCATCTCCGGAGTGGAGGAAGAGTAACCCCGAGTGGATCGAGGTGTTAGTTCAAGTTGTGAGCCAGTCCAAAGCGTTTGGCTTACCTCAGAGGTGTTGGTTCAAGTTGTAAACCGGTCCAATTGGTTTGGGCTTACCTCAACGTGGATTAGGGGAGACCGGCAAGTCTCTGGACACCATGGTAAAACATCCTTGTGTCATTGCTGTTTGCTTTTTTGTGCTTTACTCTATTGCAATTTACATTTATAGAATTAAATTTCTTATATGTATTTGTATGATTGCTATAATTGTCAATAGTCTCATATTGTTAGTACACTTAGTCAAGACTAGTTGATTTAGGTTTTAATTGAGTAAAACCGAATTTGTTTACTATTCCGCATAAAACTCGGTTTTAGTCAAAAGATTTTAAAACCGCCTATTCACCCCCCTCTAGTCGGCCTTCTCGATTTTACAAGTGATATCAGAGCTTGGTCTATCATTTATTAGACTTAACCGTCTAGAGAGTAAAGGATTGCGACTATAGCAGTTATGCACCCCGGTAGGGCACCACTCTTTGATGGTTCAAATTATACTTATTAGAAAATTAGAATGACCATCTATATTAAGGCTATGAGCCCAAACCTATGGAGAATTGCTGATGCGGGTTTTGCTACTCCATTTGATCCACAAAACCCCACTAAAAGGAAAGAGAAAAACTTGTAACTCAATGCTCAAGCTTTAAATGTTGTATATAGCACTTTGAGTGTAGAGCTCAATAGAGTGAGCAATCTTGAGAATACTCATGATGTTTGGACAACTCTCATGAAAATTCATGAGGGAACCTCCACGGTCAAGGAAGCTAAATTGCATAGGTTGAAGCTCAAATATGAGTCATTTACTATGTTGCCTCATAAGAACATCAATGAGATGTATTCTAGAATGAACAACATAGTAAATGATCTCAAAGGCCTATCTTTCAATTTAACCGATCTTGATATTGTGCGCAAGATGCTTAGGACTCTACCGGACAAATATGAGACCTTGGTAACATTATTCCTCAATTCATCAGAATTGCCAAGGATGACTCCTACCGCTCTTGTGGGAAATCTTCTCACAAATGAAATGTACAAGAAGGACAAAGATGAGCACAAGGAGATGACCTCAACTTTAACTAAAAGAATTCATGACTTCAAATCTAAATATGATTCAAATGAAGATAAGGATCAAAATGAGGAAGATGATGACACCGAAGAAGATATGATCACTTTCATGAATAAAATGGAAGATCTCATGAAGAGACGTGACTCACATAAAAATTCAAGCACATCTTCAAATGTAAAGCACTACAAGACTCTAAGGTGCTACAATTATCAAAGAAAGGGATACATTGCCTCAAAGTGTTCTTATGGGAAGGAAGATGAAGAAGAGCCCGAATTGTCATCAAGAAAGAATAATGATGGCGAAAGAAGACATTTTGCTAAGCTAGCCACAAAGGATGATCCATCAAACCTCTCAAATGCAAGTGAGGCTCTATCACTATATGACATGTCTGCATGCTTCATGGAAAAAGATAATAATGAGGTAAATGATGATGATGAGCCTTCATATGATGATTTGGTGGATATGCTAGATGATCTAAATGAATATCTTGGGAAAGAGAAAACAAAATTCAAAGTTTTGAAGAAAGAACATATCTCTCTTCAATATAATTATGATATGCTAAAAGAAGAACATGGATCTCTTCTTCTCAAGGAGTTCATTAAGCCTAATGTGGATATAGGCATCACATACAATTTATTAGATGATTTGCCACGTGTAGCTCATAACTCTTGCATTTCATCTAAGGTTACCACATCCACCTCTTGTGATGATTTGCTAGATGTTCCTTGTAGCTCAAAAATAGATGCTTCTATTTCCTGTATACCTGTTAAGACTAACCTGGTAGAGAAAAACAAAGAGCTCAAGGACCAAGTCACCAAGTTGAGCAATGACTTGGAGAAGTACTACAAAGGGAATGTTTCTCTTGATGATATTTTGAGCAAGCAACAAAGATTGAATGACAAGAGGGGGATTAGTTTCACCGCCAAGAAAAAGGTGAAGAGCAACCCAAAGCAAAGTGGAAAATAATTCAAGAATGTCAAGTGATTTGGATGCAATGAGAAGGACTACTATGTCTCAGTGTGCCCAAATCAAATGAATGTCAAGTCAAGACATTAAAAAATGTGGTAAGTCGGTAATAAGCAAGACAAGAAGATAAAGGATGGAAGAAAATGTCCAACTTGCTACAATTACCGGGAAAAGGGATATTTTAGTAAGGATTGTCCGAAAGGTATCACTTCTAAGCCTATTATCTATAATAATAATAATTTGCTTAGGAAAGATAAAAATGGCAATGTGTTTGCTAGAATTGTTAGTTCCCCTAAGATTATTGCTCGAGCCATTTGGGTGCCCAAATCTATTGTGAATAACATTCATGGACCCAACTGAGTTTGGGTACCAAAATGTGCGTAAATGATAAATAGGTACTTGGAGAGCCATTAGAGGTTTGGCTCACACGTGAAGAAGTGGATTCCACCATGTGCAAAATTAGAGCCAAGCTTGAGGATGATCATTGCATATCAAGAACCAATGCCATCTCGGTAATAAGTATTTACATTGAAGTATTTAGCTCTTTTTCCCTTGTGTAGGTTGTGTTCCATGAAAATGTTTTAAAAATGGTGTTCTTACTCTTGTTTAAAAAATTCATTATTAAAATCTTGAGCAAAATGAGTGTGGCACATTAAGAGGGAGTGTTATATCATATTTATGTATATCACATCCCTAAGTGTGCCCAAATAAATTAAGTGCTAGTAATGTTTTTCAAAATTGAGTCTTTTAGCCAAAAGTCAAAAACTTAATAAATATTAGTATATCTTTGAGAAACTAGTTGCAAATTGTACACAAATGTTTTTCAAAGGTTTCTCAAAGGGTTTGGCTCAAGAAAAACCTATTTTAAGTGAAAATGAGTTTTCAGCCAAAATTCTAGATCAAAGTATCTTGTTTTTGACATAAACTAGATTTTTGTGTAAAATCTATTCTAAAAGAAATTTGAAAACCGTCCCAAAAGGAATGTCCTAGATTTGATTATTCTAAACCTTTTTGGTATTTATGTGATTTTCAAAAGGCCAACCTAGCAAAAGTTATTTGATGTTGAAACTCATTCAAAATACGAGTTTGACCTAAGTGATCACTTTCTAGCATTTAAGTGAGTTTTGCCATTTAAGCTGAATTTATTTACATGTATAGGTCCATAATGGTATTAATGACTCATATATGAAATTGGATGCTTTAAATTTTATCATATGTTCAATTTGGCATCTTTTGGAGAAATTTCATGAAAATAAGTTTCTTTGTGAAAAACAAATCTTAATTCATAAAAACTATTTGAAAGTTGGATTTTCTAAAGGCTATATAAGTTGGAAATACTCCTAATATGTTTATTTGATTGATTGTGTGAGAATTTAGAGCAAAATACAATATTTCCATCTTTTCTCCTAAATCAGAACTGAAATTTGCTGACAGATTCAGTCTCAATCGGTCTGACCTGCTAACCCCAAGCGATCTGACCACTAGCCTTCCGGTCTAACCGCCCCTTGAATGCCGGTTCAACCGGTAGTTGTTGTCAGCAACAAGAAATTGCCTATTTGTTGATTTCTACTTCTTTCGGCCACCTTGATTGCTTCCTTTGGTCAAGATATTTATTGCTATCCTTGCAAGCTACCCTCTACTGTTTTTCCCTAATTACAAATGCAATTTTGTCATTCAAGTGATATTCTTTCAAATGATAGCTTCTCTTAATCATCTTGACCTCGGCATGAGATTCATCTTTCCACGTGATATCATCTTATTCCTTCAAAGTGGTATCTAATTTCATTCCTCACCGATCATACTTCTCCTGACCAAGCTAAAATACTCTTCGTGTACGAGTGGATTCTCTCTTTCCCTCTTCTCTTTGGATGTTTTCTTTGAAGATCTTTACGAGAGAAGTTCAAGCACTTTGCAATTTCAAGTCTTGTCGACACGTGGTATCCAAGTGATGTTTAATGACTATATTTCACGAGTGATCCACATGTAGATATTTTTGGTGCTTAATGTCAAAGAGGAAGAATTTAGTTGCAAATAATGGTTAAATGAGAGAGTTTGAGAGTTTCGAGTCATCATGAGTTTTGGATGGATATATTTCAAAGAGATGACAAAGAGAGGTATTGATTGGATGAAAAAAGCTTTTTGTGTAAGGGGGAGTTTTCCTAAAATTGAAAAACATTTTGGGCTTTGTTTAAAATAGGTAAACTAATTTGCAATTTGCTCAAAATAGTTTATGGATCTTTATGAATGCATGTTTTTCTCATGAGCATGAGCTAAATAGTCATATCCTTCAATTGTTGCATTCTTTGGATCCAAAATATAGAATGAACTCCACCAAGAGTCAAACATGAATATGCACATTTTGTTTCATTCCATATATTTGAATGCACATATTTAGGGGGAGTTCACTCTATGTTTTGTCATTTCACTAGTGTTGATCTCATTCTTCCATCCACTTATATTAAGGATTTCTACTTTGAAATGTATCCTTGAGTATATAAAGCTTTTGTAGTTGATATATACTCATGTTAATTCAATTTCAATTATTTGCAATTGGATTATGATCAATCACAAAAAAGAGGAAGATTGAAGAATCTAGACCCGCCATTATGTGTTAATGGAGTATTTTGGTAATGAATGACAATCGTCATATGAGACTAACTTTTTGCATGAGTTGAGTAAATATGTTATGTTCTATAATGATGGAGACTTTAGATGACATCCTGAGTTGATCGTCATCGAGTCAAGGGTCAAGAAGAGGATGCATCATGTGTTGATGCATATCAAGATCTCAAAAAAAGAGATAATCATGAGTTGATCATCAAATCAAGAGAAGACCCATCATGTGTTGATAGAGGACACGTGAAGAATGCATCATGAGTTGATGCATATTTGAGTCAAGAACTTGGAGTAAAGGAAATTTTCATGTGTTGATGATTATCAAAGTCAAGAACCCAGACTAGAAGTAAAGATGTTCATCATCAAGCTTCAAGAAGATGCTCAAGGCAAATGTATGACTAGCTAGGGCTAAGGATGTGTTCTTAATCTTTTACCGGTCTTGGTGTTTGGTTGAAGACCAGATTGCTAGTATTTGTTGTCGTACTATTAAGAGGGGTATTGATTAGTAGCTTGAGAGTGTCATATGTTGATAGCTCATTTTGCTTGCTCTAGCTCTTGTTAGCATGTTGCTAATATTTGCGAATGTGTTTTACAAATAGTTGAGGCTCATGCATAATTCCTGTAGCATATGACTTTAGTTTGCGAATGTATTTTGCAAATGGTTTAAGTACATGTACCTTATTCCTTGTGGTGTGATTATAAAAGTTGGCAAATATGTTCTGCAACTTATTGAGAATCTCGCCTTTATCCATTGTTTGCATCGCACATCAATTGATAAATGTGTTTTGCAAATTTAGTTGAAGCGAATGCAAAAATCTATCTTTTTTAGATTTGGCAGTCTGACCGCAAAGCTTTGGGCGGTCTGATCGGCCCACCTTGAGTTTGACCAGACTAGCTCATGAAACCCGGCGGCGGCGGCGGCGGTGGCCTGAAGAAAAGAGGGAGAAATGAAGCTGCGGCTTGGCCAAGCTGCGCCGGTGTACGCCATGCGAGGAGGGGGCCGAGGGGGACGGAGTGAGAAGAGAGATGGAGGAAAGTGAAGGAAGATGACAGCAAGGGCAAAATAGAGCTGTTTTTGCAAAGACAGATCAGATATCAGGAAACTTTGTAGTGACATATAATTTTCCCCCCTTTTCCATTTGTATATGCTTTGATTCGGTCTGTGAGTGGGTAGTGCATGGTGACATCTTTGCACCCTGTTTTAACAAAGTGTGTACATCAATTGTAGATAACCGCGTTCGTGAGTCAGTTTGACGATGAAAGCTCGTGAATGCAACGTCGTCAAACTTTGGAAAGTACCAAGCAATTTTCTTCTTAGTGTCCTCGTCTTTTTTTCGAAGTAATGCTTTGAAAAGCACATAGCACCAAGGGGCTACTTGAGTTTCAGTTTTTGTAAGAATCGATGTACCCGGCCAAGAGGCAGGTACATGGTACATATTACAAATCATTTAGTAGCATATGGGATCGCAGATGTTCTCAACTTTTGTCATCATCCGACGGTGTGTGCACAGTACAGTACTGCACAACCACAACCGCAACGTAATCATCAGCAAACGGATGTTAATACTAGTGCTTAGAGATGTAACGGGGAGTTTTAAACTTCAGTTAGACGCCAAGTTCTTTGTCCCTAAGTCACGAATGACGAAAGCGTGCAAAGCCGTTATCCAAAGGAGGAGAAAAAGGCGCGCAAGCCAGCGACGGCAAGCAGTCGAGCACTAAGAAAACGAACCCCTGAGATGGAATAAAACGAGTGTGATCTAGCAGCAGCGCCCGTTGCCGCGCCAGCCGCGAGGCAAGCCTACCATGTCCACCTCCGCCGCGGACGCGGCCGGAACCGTGCGGCTCTACTGCCAGGACTGCAGCGCTAGCTTCTCGCTCCCGGCCCCGTCCTCCCCTTTCGACTTCACCCTCTGCCCGCGCTGCCGCCGGGGCTACCTCGACGACTGCCCCGCGCCCAACCCGCTGCCCCGGTGGCCGTCGTCACCACCGTCCCCCTCGTCTCCCCCCAAGATGCTGCTGCTGCCTCCGCCGCCACCCCCGTGGATAACCTCGTGGTCGTCCTCCTCCTCCGCCACGCCGCCTCCTCCGCCCCCACCACTCCCGTGGCCTTCCTCACCACCGTCCCCTTCATTGCCCTCCGCGATGCTGCCGCCTCCTCCGCCGCTCCCGTGGATACCCTCGTCGTCGTCCTTCTCCTCCGCCACGAAGCTGCCGCCTCCTCCGCCACCCCCGTGGGTACCCTCGTCGTCGGCGTCCTCCTCATTGCGCACGACACTGTCGCGGACTCCGCCGTCCCCGTGCACACGAGCCTCGTCCTCCTCCACCGGGCTGCCGCCTCCGCCACCCCCGACGACGTCGAGCGGCACCACCACCTCCCCGGCCGCGCCCGTGCCGTACTACTGCCCCAAGCACTTCGCGGTCGCCACGCGCAAGGAGCCGCCATTCCCCCTGTTTACCCTCGAGAGATGTCCCAATTGCAGAGTCCACGACTTCCACGAAGACGCGGAGCACCCTGCGTCCTCCTCCACCACCGTCTCCCCCATATCGTCGGCCTACTCCTCCGCCTCCTCCTCCCCGTTGTGGTTGCCGCCGCCCCCGCCCCCGCCAGAACTCTACCAAGGCGAGCTACAACCTGGGTCGCTTCCTTTGACCATGGAGCGGGCCGACTTCGTCGACGCCAACGTCGAGCTACAACCTGCACCGACCGCGTGGACCGCTCGGCTGCCTGTCGTCACCGTCGCCGACAACGCGGTGCTCTGCACCCACTGCACTAACCCCATCCTGCGAAGGGGCCACCTCCTCCCTTGCGGCCACCAGTACCACGCCGGCTGCATCATGCCGTGGCTGTTGAGACGCAACTCTTGCCCAGTCTGGGAATGCCAGTGCAGCCTACAGGGTTCGCCTCCTCCATCTCCGCCTCGTCCGCAGCCGCAGCCGCCGTCCTCGCACTTGGATTACTTCTTCGATCACTTTCCGGGGCCAGCGCCGTCGCTGACGTCCATGCCCTCCAATACCTGGGATTACTTCTTCAGTCCCTCCGCCGAGGAGCGCGCTCCACAGCACCGCTCTGGGCTACAATCGGCGCCGCGGACCCTGCCGCTACCACCGCCCCCGGTGTCCATCTACGCTCCACTGATCAACTCGCCAGTCCACCGCGGCGGGTCACAAGCGGCGCCGGCCGCATCCATCGCCGCGCTGGCCACCGTCACCGTCTCCGACACCGCGGAGGTCTGCGCCGTCTGCACGGAACCCCTTCCGCTCGCGGCGGCCGCGCGCCGGCTCCCCTGCGGACACCTGTACCATTCCGACTGCATCGTGCCGTGGCTGTCGCGGCACAACTCCTGCCCAGTCTGCCGCCGCAGCATCCCGATGTTCCCCTCCCCAACCGCAGAGACTTCGCCATCGCCTTCTCCGTCACCGTATCTTCCGCAGCCGACGACCGGCCGGAGGCGGTCTCTGCCGGGGGCGCGCCGGATCAGAAGGATTTGCCACAGGTTGCTTAGATACATGGGAATAAGCCGTGCACGTCAGCCAAATAGGAGCGGCAATATTGTGCATGGCTGATGCGTGCCATTGTTCTGCGCTCGTATGATCTCATTGTATATTAGTATTACACACCGAAATCATAATTGTCATAGCTAAAAAGCTAGACAGATGGGTACGGAGACCCTCCGTACAGCGGAGACCCTCCGTACCCTTAGTCTTGGGTGAAGGACCGGATGGAGAGAAGCCAAAGACAAGTGTGTTTGTATGTGTTGCTTATGTGTGTTGAATGAGGAGAGCCCCCCTATTACATGCCCATGGGGTTTTACTTATAGGGGGCAAGAAGGGACATTTGCCTTCTTACCACCATAGACGAGAGAGAGAGAAAGGGTATTTTGGGTACATTTGCTCTAAAATCCACTATACAGACTAGATTTACATATGAACAGCATCCCTGAAGGCACACCGGTATTCCCGATGATCCGAGGGCGCGGGCACCCCTTGGTGTCCTGCTACGACAACTCCCTCGTCTGCGTGGTCCGAGGTCGCGAGGACAGATCCCGTGATCCCGAGGGGCGAGCGGACGTAATTGTATCGCCCCCGGCCCTTGGGAGTCGGGATGCCCCTGGAGAAGTTGGCGCGGAGCCGCCCCACCGAGGCATGGGCCTCGAGGCGGCAGCGTCGGGTTGCCAGTGCCGAGGCTCTGACCTCAAGGCGGGCGGTGCAATGATGAGAGCCTATGTGGGCGAAGTCGACGCGGAGCCGCTACGCCGAGGCATAGCCTTCGAGGCAAAGGCTGTGTCGGGTCCGCCCCGAGGCTATAGCCTCGAGGCGGCGCGAATGCAGAGAGAACTGTTGTGGGGCGGTCAACGCGAGCCGCACGTCGAGGCATAGTCTTGAGGGGGGCGTTAGGTCCCCCCGAAATCTGACCTCGAGGTGGGCGTGCGGTGGTAGAGCCTGTTGTGGGTGAAGTCGACGCGGAGCCGCCACGCCGAGGCGTGGCCTTCGAGGCGGCGTGTCGAGGCCGCCCGTCGAGGCTCTGACCTCGGCGAGGCGCGTGGCAGCAGATAGAGCCTGTGTGGTGGCGAACCGACACGGAGCCGCCACGCCGGGCTGACCGAGGCGAAGCGGCGTCGGGGCTGCCCGCCGAGGCTCTGACCTCGAGGCGGTGTGAGATGGTAGAGCTGTTAGGGCGGTCGAGTCGTGAGCCGCCACGCCGAGGCATGGCCTTCGAGGCGGCGACGCGTCGGAGCCGCCCGCCGAGGCTCTGACCTCGGCGGCGGTGAGTCATGGCTGTCGTTGCTATCTTCGTGTTTGATTACTTCTTCAGTGTGACTGTTTGCGATGATCCTACTAGTGGCCTGGTACCGTCCCCCCCTTAGTCCGCTCTCAGTGGTTTGTGCCCATGACTAGAGTGGCATGAAGGGTTGATGCTCATCCGCTTAAGGAGGCGATTGCTTATTATGATGACATTTGGGTGCGCTTGCGAGGGGGAGGCGAAGCCGAGAACGCTGTCCCCCAACTTTCTTTTCGATTGGGCTCTCTTGCGGAGCCCAAGGCTAGCGAGGGGGAGACGAAGCCGAGAACGCCGTCCCGCAACTTTCTTTTCGATTGGGCTCTCTTGCGGAGCCCAAGGCTAGCGAGGGGGAGGCCCCCAACTTTATTTTTGATTGGGCTCGCTTGCGGAGCTCAAAGCTAGTGAGGGGGAGGCGAAGCCGAGAACGCCGTCCCCAACTTTCTTTTTGATTGGGCTCGCTTGCGGAGCCCAACGTTAGCGAGGGGGAGGCGAAGCTGTGAACGCCGTCCCCTAACTTTCTTTTTGATTGGGCTCGCTTGAGCGGCGCGGGGCGGCCGAGAACGCCGCCCCTCAACTTTCTTTTGATTGGGCTCGCTTGAGCCCAAGGCTAGTGAGGAGGCGGCCGAGAACGCCGCCCCCAACTTTTTTTGATTGGGCTCGCTTATGAGCCCAACGCTAGCGAGGGGGAGGCGAAGCCGAGAACGCTGTCCCCCAACTTTCTTTTTGATTGGGCTCGCTTGCGGAGCCCAACGCTAGCGAGGGGGAGGCAAAGCCGTGAACGCCGTCCCCCAACTTTCTTTAGGTAGGGCTTCGGGGAGCCCTGATGGTTTGTTGTGCTGGCGAGGATGACGTTGTCCCCCTTGGTATGTTTTGGCCTTAGGACCGGGCTACGCCAGGGTTAGCTTTGCGCGTCGCCTTCGCCGAGACAATCACGTCTATGGGTGGTATTGGCTTGTACTGAGGCCAAAGGCCACGCACAGTGGCTTTCTTTTTTGTTGTGGCATCCTGTTGCTTTTTCATTGAAGTGGTTTTGTGCGAACGAACGCGAATGTGCGAGGTCTCCCCACCGAGGCAAGGCGCTCGAGGCGGGAGACTCCCTAGTCACCGAGACGGTGCCTCCAGAACGACTAGGTTTTGCGCGAATGAGTGCGAATGTGTGAGGTCTCCCCGCCGAGGCAAGGCGCTCGAGGCAGGAGACTCCCTAGTCGCCGAGACGGTGCCTCCGGAACGACTAGGTTTTGCGCGAATGAGTGCGAATGTGTGAGGTCTCCCCGCCGAGGCAAGGCGCTCGAGGCGGGAGACTCCCTAGTCGCCGAGACGGTGCCTCCGGAACGACTAGGTTTTGTGCGAATGAGTGCGAATGTGTGAGGTCTCCCCGCCGAGGCAAGGTACTCGAGGCGGAAGACTCCCTAGTCGCCGAGGCGGTGCCTCCGGAACGACTAGGTTTTGCGCGAATGAGCGTGAATGTGTGAGGTCTCCCCGCCGAGGCAAAGCACTCGAGGCGAGAGACTCCCTAATCGCCGAGGCGGTGCCTCCGGAACGACTAGGTTTCTTGTGAATGAGCGCGAATGTGAGGTCTCCCGCCGAGGCAAGGCACTAGAGGCGGGAGACTCCCTAGTCGCCGAGGCGGTGCCTCCGGAACGACTAGGTTTTCTTGTGAATGGAGCGAAGGTGTGAGTCTCTCCGCCGAGGCAAGGCACTCGAGGCGGGAGACTCCCTAGTCGCAAAGGCGGTGCCTCTAGAACGACTAGGTTTTGCGCGAATGAGCGCGAATATGTGAGGTCTCCCCGTCGAGACAAGGTACTCGAGGCGGGAGACTTTCTAGTCGCCGAGACGGTGCCTCTGGAACGATTAGGTTTTGCACGAATGAGCGCGAATGTGTGAGATCTCCCCGCCGAGGCAAGGCACTCGAGGCGGGAGACTCCCTAGTCGCCGAGGCGGTGCCTCCGGAACGACTAGGTTTTGCGCGAATGAGCGCGAAGGTGTGAGGTTTCTCCGCCGAGACTAGGCACTCGAGGCGGGAGACTCCCTAGTCGCCGAGGCGGTGCCTCCGGAACGACTAGGTTTTGCGCGAATGCGCGCTAATGTGTGAGGTCTCTCCGCCGAGACAAGGCACTCGAGGCGGAGACTCCCTAATCGCCGCGGTGCCTCTGGAACGACTAGGTTTTCTTGCGAATGTGTGAATGTGTAGTCTCTCCGCCGAGACAAGGCACTCGAGGCGGGAGACTCCCTAGTAGCCGAGACGGTGCCTCCGGAACGACTAGGTTTTGCGCGAATAAGCGCGAAGGTGTGAGGTCTCTCCGCCGAGACAAGGCACTCGAGGCGGGAGACTCCCTAGTCGCCGAGGTGGTGCCTCCAGAACGACTAGGTTTTGGGCTAATGAGCGCGAAGGTGTGAGGTCTCTCCGCCGAGACAAGGCACTCGAGGCGGGAGACTCCCTAGTCGCCGAGGCGGTGGCTCCGGAACGACTGGGTTTTGCGCGAATGAGCGCGAATGTGTGAGGTCTCTCCGCCGAGACAAGACACTCGAGGCGGGAGACTCCCTAGCCGCCGAGATGGGTCCTCCGGAACGACTAGGGCTATGCGTGGGCTCGGGGCCATGCGCGGCGTCTTTGTTTATACACTTACACCCTGGGGGTGAGTTAGTGTGCACCGGGGCTCGGAGCCATGCGCGGCGTCTTGTTTATACACGCGTGCCTGCGGAGGGCATCGGTGTGCGACGGGGCTCGGAGCCATGCGCGGTGTCTTGTTTATACACACGTGTCTGCGGAGGGAATCGGTGTGCGCCGGGGCTCGGGGCCATGCGCGGCGTCTTTGTTTATACACTTCACACCCCGGGGCGGTGAGTTAGTGTGCACCGGGGCTCGGAGCCATGCGCGGTGTCTTGTTTATACACGCGTGCCTGCGGAGGGCATCGGTGTGCGCCGGGGCTCGGGGCCATACACGGCGTCTTTGTTTATGCACTTCACACCCCCGGGGGGTGAGTTAGTGTGCACCGGGGCTCGGAGCCATGCGCGGAGTCTTATTTATACACACGTGCCCGCGGAGGGCATCGGTGTGCGCCGGGGCTCAGGGCCATGCGCGGCGTCTTTGTTTATGCACTTCACACCCCGGGGGGGTGAGTTAGTGTGCACCGGGGCTCGGAGCCATGTGCGGCGTCTTGTTTATACACGCGTGCCCGCGGAGGGCATCGGTGTGCGCCGGGGCTCGGAGCCATGCGCGGCGTCTTGTTTATACACGCGTGCCTGCAGAGGGCATCGGTGTGCGCCGAGGCTCGGGGCCATGCACGGCGTCTTTGTTTATACACTTCACACCCCGGGGGGTGAGTTAGTGTGCACCGGGGCTCGGAGCCATGCGCGGCGTCTTGTTTATACACGCGTGCCCGCGGAGGGCATCGGTGTGCGCCGGGGCTCGAGGCCATGCGCGGCGTCTTTGTTTATGCACTTCACACCCTCGGGGGGTGAGTTAGTGTGCACCGGGGCTCAGAGCCATGTGCGGCATCTTGTTTATACACGCGTGCCCGCGGAGGGCATCGGTGTGCGCCGGGGCTCAAAGCCATGCGCGGCGTCTGTTTTGTACACGCGTGCCTACGAGGGCATTGGTGTGCGCCGGGGCTCGGGGCCATGCGCGGCGTCTTTGTTTATACACTTCACACCCCGGGGGTGAGTTAGTGTGCACTGGGGCTCGATAGCCATGCACGATGACTTTTGTGCCACGGCGACGGGCTTATTGGCGATGCCATCCTTGTGGGCTTGTTTGCCTCTAGACCAAGATCTGCAAGTTTTGATTATACATACATATGAAGGTAAGTACAAGTGTAGCATCTCACAAGGTGCTATTGCATTCATATGAACCTGGTGATTTTGCTCAAAGTTTGATGAACTACTGGGCTAACTTCGGTTGAACGGCTGCTTCTTTGCAAAGCCAAATAGAAAGAACAAGCACCTGCAACTCTGAACATTTGGTCTTTTCGGTGGACCTGCAACTCTGAACCTATTTTTTGCAAGCTCAAACATTGCGGTGGACTTAAAACGCATCCAAAGTGAGGATTAAACCCCTTTTGAAGGACACGCTCAAGATAACATGCACCAGATTGGATTGTCTGATGAACAATTACTCATTCAAGATAAAGCCAACAGGATTCTCACCGAGGCGGCGTCGCGATGTAACGCGGCGTGGAGCGGACCCGAGGTGGCTCCGGAGGTGCTCCGGTGGCGCAGACGCCGAGAGGCTTCGGAGGTGCGGCGGTGAAGGATCCGGGTTCGAGGTAGCCCGCGGTAGCTCCGGCCTGCGAAGGATGCTTCGGGAGACCCTCGGACCGGAGGCGGAGGTGGAGTTGAAGGCGCGAGTGGAGTTAGTTTTGCTTGGTGGAGGTCTCTGGGGCCTCGGTGTTGATGAAGGCTTGGCCGGGCGGATGCTCGGAGGTGGCGCTCGCGCGGTGGAGGCGGTGGAGGCCTCGAGGTTCGCCTTGGGGGCGAGGTGGCGGCGTCCATGGTGCTCGGGGTGGCGGGCAGCTGAAGACGCCGGAGGTCGCCGAAGGTGCGTCGAGGCCGTTTCGGCGAGGTGGACCGGCGGCCTTCCTTGTGGTGGCCGGAGCCGAAGGCAATGCCGTGAAGGTGGAGGCTTCGGTCGAAGGCCAAAGATGAGTGCTTCGGACGCGCATTCGAGGTGGATACCCGGAGGCTTCGGCTCAGAGGCTTCGGCGGTGGCGAGCCGAGCGAGGCCTGGCTGGCCTCCGGATGAGGTGCTTCAGGCGTCTGAAATTTGGCGAAGTCGACGCCGAATGGGTGGCGACGAAGGGCCTCATGAACTGCGATCTTGGGCGAGGGTGATTTCCGCCCGAGGAGGTTGCTCGTTGGTTGGCGTATTGTCGAGGTGACCGGTGAAGGGTCGGTGGTGGTGAAGGGCTCCGGGCGGAGGCGGGTCCGCTGGAAGCGGGCTGACGCGCCGCCCGAGGTCACTTTATGGCGAAGCGACGTCGAGGTGTGATCTTTGGAGGGAAGACCACGCGGAGGTCCGCCCGGAGCGGCCGTCGGTGCTGGCGCGACAAAGGTGGTGGCCCGAGAGGTGGTGTAAGGCCACCGGAGGGAGCATCAGGGGCTCCGGCGAGGTAAGTGGAGCTCTCGATGAGTCTCCGATGAAGGGGCTTGGGCGACGAAGTGGCTTCCCGTGCAGCTCCGTGCTGGCGGCGAAGTATCCCAGAGGCTTCGGCTGGTGGCTGGATGAGTTTGGCCGAATGTGTTGGGTGGGGTGGGGGGCTTCGAACTTGGTCGAAGGTGGGATGGGGGCTTCGGCCTTTTTTTTTTTTGCCGAGGGTGCTGGATGGCTTCGGCTCCTCTCACGTAGCTTCTTGTTCGGTCCGTACGGACGGCGCCAACTGTCGTAGCTAAAAAGCTAGACAGATGGGTACGGGGACCCTCCGTACAGCGGAGACCCTCCGTACCCTTAGTCTTGGGTGAAGGACCGGATGGAGAGAAGTCAAAGACAAGTGTGTTTGTATGTGTTGCTTATGTGTGTTGAATGAGGAGAGCCCCACTATTACATGCCTATGGGGCTTTACTTATAGGGGCAAGAAGGGACATTTACCTTCTTGCCCCCATAGGCGAGAGAGAGAGAAAGGGTATTTTGGGTACATTTGCCCTAAAATCCACTATACAAACTAGATTTACATATGAACAGCATCCCTGAAGGCACACCAGTATTCCCGACGATCCGAGGGCGCGAGGCATCCCTTGGTGTCCTGCTACGACAATAATCTAATCATGCATTCCGTTGATAATTCCTTTGGAGTTCAATCCACGACTTGTGCATCATAAACAAACAGAAATATAACTATGATGATCAGCTGAAATATACTTAAATCTGGGAAACAGATGTGGAGCCACTGGCAAATTTGTTTTTAGATGCCACTAGCGAACTTCTAGTAACATATGAGCACAGGAATATGACAAAACTTGGCAAGGTCACATAAATACTGAGTGCAAAAGGATTTCGAGGTTGGCCAAACAATGCCTGGTACCATAAAAAAAGAGGTGCACAACGCAAATTGAGGATGTCATTTGCAACAAACGTTGTCCCACTAGTGATTGTGATGCTTTAGGAAGCATAGAAGCACCTTCATTTGCAAGCAACGTTGTCCCAGTCAGGGTTTTTTTATCGGGATAAATTTTTTACCGGGGTGGTCCAATACAGCCGAGATTAACAATAATCGGAAAATTTCGGCCGAAGTTTTCAATTTTTTTTTTGATTTTTTTTTATTTTAAATTCAAAAAAAGTCAAATTCGAACAAAAATCATCAATTGAGCTAGTTAGCATGGTAGCAAGATTCAGATGAGTTTGTATTACTTCACTCATTCATCAACTGAACAAAATTCAAGAAATTTGATTTTTTTGGGGTAAAATTCATCCAAATTTCAAATTTCGGAATGGTTTGAATTTCTTAGGGGGGGGGGGGAGGGGGGATAGAAATGATAATCGCCGATAATCGGCCGATAAAAAAACATTGCCTTCGCATGTTAGTGTAAATTGGAGTTCTTGTTTGTGCTTTTGTTTTTTTCAAGCTTAGTCATACTTCGATAAGTTTAGACCAGTCACTTGTACACCTCATCTCGTGTCATTTTGATGCTGAAATTTAATCCCATGGAAGTAGCTTGTATGTATATTTGTTCTGTTTCGTTGAATAAAACGTGTCTTGCATCTCATCCATGTCCAGTAAGGTTTTATAAGTAGCACAGAAGGACTCCTCTCAATTATTTAGTAAACGTAATCACGTAATGCAAAGAACTACGATCACTACCCAATGACTTTTGGTAAATACTATTGGCTTAATTACTTCTCCGGTGTAGTTTAAAACTTTATATTCCAAGTCATTTAGGCGGAAAGCCAATGTATTCCAACCATGTACGGTAAGTTGTATTGTCACATGATCGGGGCCTCCTAATTGGAGTTTGAAAAGTTTGTTCTTTGGTTTTATCGAGCCTACCTGCCTGTGCTCTCTTTTGGATGAGGTCGACTGACTCAGCAGCGAGTCGGAAAGTTCTCTAGGCCGACTAGCTGCATCCTTCATTATGCAAAGGCTCTGGTAGTGCTCGGCGCATCAGTCCTAGATCCCGTAATTTTATACCTGACGAGCTGCGAAAAAAATGCATGTGCACGGCAAACTCTGAACGCCAATTCGGCACAAAACACAAACGGCCATTCTGTTCCGGCCACAAAAAAAAAAATATGTCGCTTAATCACTCGCTTACCAATCAAATCCGAGGAACAGGACCAGTTCTAAGCCGAACTGTTGGGTTGACCGCGACACGACACGGCACGAAACATCCAACGGTTTACGTCGCCAGCAGCAGCCATGAGCTAGCCCATCCACCCACGACAGCCACTCGAGGATATATTTCTGCACGCGTGAGCGCGTCGAACGGTTCCAACCCCGTGGAATTGGTATTTCAAGCCTTCACCGAACCGCGCCGCGAGTTGGCGCCGAAGAAACTTCGTCTCTGCACTCCGCATGCTCCCGCCGCGCGCCTCTACTCTATATAAGAGAGCGTCCTTCGCCTCCCAGCGACCAACACAAGTAACCTCGTCCGTCTCGCTCGAGCTGACGAAAGATTTTCTCGTTACATATAGCTGTAGTGGCCATGGAGTTGGAGGCGGTCAGCCAAGAGGCGCTGCTCAAGGTCGGGATGTTCGTGCTGGTGCAGGCGCTGGTGTACCTCATCCTCTCTCAGTCGTCCACCGTCTTCTCCAGGACTAAGAGCCTCGGCCTCCGCCCGGCGCGGTCCATCAGCGCCCGCCGCATGCTCGCGCTGCTCTCCGACTTGCCGCTGGGCGAGGAGCCATCGCCCGTCGCCGGGAAGAAGTCGCCCGTGCCCGCCGACCGGAAGAAGGATTGATTGAGGCCGATCGGTGGCACCGTGACACACGGACCTGGAACTATATTAGCTAGATTATATTGGTCGCTAGCTAGCTAGTTCAATTGTTGCTCCTTGCGTCGCATCCGAAACATGTGGCTGGTGTAGGTGTGTAGCTATTCACTATTCTTTGATTGATGGATTTGTTCGATTGTTTGGCTGTTTGGCTTGGATATACAATTTACATGCCTTTTTGATTTGTACATGTGACTGTGTGTGCTTGTGTTTGGTCAATCGTACATTTGTGGAGAGATTTTTGGACGGAACAGTTGATGCATGATGCGTTTCTTTGTCCTCGTTAATGGGCCATTACTATCGGCTGGAGCCTACTTGACCCATTGGTCAGCTCTGCCTTTTGATTTTAAAAAACAAAAAGGCCATCCCGTTAAGATCATAATGTTAGGACGTAGGACCAAATTAGGTTGGGCTTCACCATGGAAAGAGAGCTCATTGGGCCCATTAAAACCTTATGGTTTGCATGAGCCGAGCTACTCCCTATACCCGACACGTATATTCTACGAGAAAAACTATGCGACTTTGGTGTTCCCGTTACTTCTACTTTTGTGATATTTAGATTATATCTATTTTAGAGGAATTGTTAGATTATATAAGCAGCAACGATGTACTGCGATCCATTAAACTACGCAACCATTGGGTTTAGGGAAAATTAGTTCAGTAGCATCGCTTTCGGGTATATTCAGATAAATAACACCACTTTGATGACGCAGTGCAAAATAGCATATTGAATACTAAAAAATATTAGAAATAACATTGCCGTCAGTTTGACAACCGTTAGTTGATGTTGGACGGGTAAAGAGACAAATATGCCCAACCGAAAAAAATGGTGGCCTCTTCGTAAAAAGCACCTTGATTCTGCCTCTGTCCTCCCTAGTCAGCGGCCTCCTCCTCGCCTCCCACCTGCGCCACCACCCCGCCACCTCTCCCTCTGCCACCCCCTCTCCTCCCCTCTCTTCCTCCCTCCCTCCTCCGCCGCCCCACTTCCGCTCTGTGCCGCCTCCTCGTCTCTGCCCTCCCTAGCCGACGACCTCCTCCTCGCGCTCCCACCCGCTGCACCACCTCGCTACCTCTCCCTTCGCCACCCCTCTCCTCCCCGCTCCTCGATCTTGCTCCCACGACAGCGGTGGCAGAGATCGAGGCGACACTGTTGCCCGACTTCTTCGACGATGGCGCGTCCTCCTCCATGGCTTCGTCGAGCTTGCTCCTGCGATGACCGTTGGATCCAATGGCGGTGGATGAGGACGGCCTCCTCCTCTACGGAGGCCCTGAAGCGGCGCATCGACAAGCTCACGTCTGCTGAGCTAGCAACGGCAGGCAACGGCAAGCCCAGCAAGTTGGTGTCGATGTTAGTAGTCTTTGTCGTATTTGGGTTGGGCGGCGTTCGTTGATCGAAGAAGTGGCCGCGAGGATGACATGCACTTGCTGTTCCTCGTCGATCGCGGTCCCTCCTTGACCCGCCCATCAACGAGGGCTACGTCGATAACCACGTCAAGGCGTGCCTGGCGAGCTGGAATGACGCGAGGGAGCTCCTCGGCGAGGCGGGCCAGCTGCGCTTGGCCAGGGCGGTGCAAGCAGCCGTGATGGAGATGGAGGTGGCGCTGCTAGCCGGGAGAGTGGTAGAGGGACGACACGTCGTGCGTGGCCGTCGAGCGTGGAGCGCGTCGGTGCCACCGGAGCGGAGGAGTCGGCGGTTGTTGAACTCAGAGTTGCCGAAGGATAAAACATGCATTAAATTTGTATTCTCTCACATCATACCTCCTTGCTATAAAAGATGGATGAAAAATACGACAGCAGTGTTATTCTCAATATTTCATAGTGTTCGTGATGTCATTTTGCAGTGCGTCTCCAAACCTACGTTATTTATCTAAATACGAACGAAAGCGATGCTCTTGAACCAATTTTCCCGTGGGTTTATCGTTTCATAGCCTACGCATTATTTTATATTAATTCTGCGTGGGATTAGCCCCCAGTCGGTCTAGCCACGTCACCTCCAAATCACCGACCATCCGATTGCACAAAGATCGGCTCGCACCCATAGGATGTCGGCGGAGCGCTTCATGCGAGCGGGCGTCGCATGCGTGTTCACGCGGCCGGTGGGCCCGGGAGCCTCGCGATTAGGTTGAACGGCACGAAGCGCGTCGCATGCTCATGCTCTCCGCGAGACGCGCGTCCGTGTGGGGGCCAGTGCCGCACGTGCCTCTCCACGCCCTCGACAGAGCCGTACGTACGTGCCCGCGCCGGATGGCGCGGGTGATCTTCTAGCAGAGGAGGATGATTCATTGAACTACGAGTGAATCAGTTAGAGCATGTACAATAGGCTTATGTTAGCGGTCTATAACTATTGCTATGTAGGATTTTTGCTGATATGAATGAAAGAGAATGAAGAGAGAGAAAGATGCTGTCTACAATCATGTAGTCGACTATAGCACAAGAAACAAGAAAAACATTAAAAGATTGTGTGTTATATAAAAACAACTAAAAAGACAGTAGCCGTCTATACCATTGTATGAGTTGTCTTTAGTGCTGTCTACAAGTGACATAGATAGTTGTTATAGACAACAGCTGTCTATACTATTGTACATGCCTTAAGACGGACCCTGTTGTTCCAGATCCGAATCGCCCGATTCGGACGGCAAAGTTGACCATTGACCAATCAGCCAATAATCACCAAACTAATCTCCATCGTGTGGCATCTCCATCTAAAAACAGCAGGAAACGTTTCCCCATGCACGCTTGGCTTTCTTACCTGCCTCATGCGACCCCAACCCTTCAAAACCAAGGGAATCACCCCCAAAACCTCAAAATCCAAGGGAAGCATGCTGTACCAAATTCTCATTTGCTTACTTCGCGTGTTAGGGTGGTTGGAGTGGTGTTTTGGTAGAAGAAAAGGCCAAAAGACGTGCCTACAGCTCACGATCACATGAACTAAACGCTCAATTCCAATGTTTGTTTACAGCAACGTTCAGCAAAGGCAAACATAGAATGTTTCTTTCACCTTTCACCCACTGAACTCGTGCACACCTGCAGAATTTCACACACCACGCTCATGAACTGATCGCAGAAACCCAAGCCAAGTCGCCTATAAAAATCGCGCATACTTGGCTGGCTCCTGCAAAACCCCCATTCCCATATCACCATTTGCATCATCATCATCATCGCTCCCATCCACAGCTCCACAAGAACCCTTATCTTCTCCACCGGATTGCCGTCCATCTTCCATCCATCCAATCCAAGATAAGAGCAGCCAAAACCCCTCCCCATCCCCTCCCAAACCCAAACACCACAATGCTTATGCTCATATGATGAATGGTAGTATACATTGATACAGAACAGAGTGCAGTTCAGGATAGTTCAATACTAGTTGCAGTCACGAGAGTTTCTTCGCCCAATTATCTTGCAGTAATAGGCAGCAGGTCCTAGGTTTCTATAGCTCAACTATTGGGTGGCTGTGTCATGGATCTGCCTGCCCCACCAACCAATTATCGGAAAACTTTATCTTCCATTATCTTGTGCCGTCGTCGTCCTGACGTTAGGAGGAGGCCAGGGGGAGTAATAAACAAGTGCTGCGCGAGCCAGAGGCTCATCTCGCTTACTCCTCCGCTCTCCCACCACCACTCGCTGCTGCGACCCGCCTCGCCCGGCCGCGACCGCGAGCGAGTCGTCGTGAGATCCAGCGCCGTCGTCGAGTCGCCTCCGCCGCTGGTGCTGCCGATGACGACGCCGAGGCCGAACCCGACGATCCGGAGGCTGGACGTGGCCTCGCCGGTGCCGGCGGACATCGACATCGCCAACTCCGTCGAGCCGCTCCCCATCGCCGACATCGCCGCCGAGCTTGGACTCCGCCCCGAGCACTTCGACCTCTACGGCAAGTACAAGGCCAAGGTGAATATGCGGTTTTTCTGTTGGTTCCCGGACCCCGGTGTTTGTGTGATGTGATGCGATTTGATCGGATTTTGAGCGGTTCTTTGATGTTGCGCAGGTGCTCCTGTCGGTTCTTGACGAGCTGCAGGGGCAGCAGGACGGGTACTACGTGGTGGTCGGCGGCATCACGCCGACGCCGCTCGGGGAGGGCAAGTCGACGACCACTGTCGGGCTGTGCCAGGCGCTGGGGGCGTTTCTTGATAAAAAGGTGAGATTTTTCATGTTACTTTCGTCTCTTCGGTCAGCAATTACGGGATCTGGACCGGATTTGTGCTTCTTATTAGAGCAAAGTCTGCGATTGGTGATTTGGTGTCAGAGTGCTGCTTGGGTTGATGAATTTCGGTGTTGAGGTACAAAATCGGCTTGTTTGGCACAACATTGGCAGGATTGGAAATTCTTTGATGCAATCTTGGACTGGACTGTAGGGTTCAGTCTTTTGTTGCTGTAGCTTGGGTAATAACACATGTATATTGGCTATCACGGAAATCAGGATTTGTTGGTCCGTTTGATTGATTTATTTGTGAAATTGTATTGATCTCAACTCTCTGTAGAGCTGTAGGATTTGTCAGGTAGAACTACACCTGTATGTACTTACATTTGCTCGCATGAGTCATATGCACCAATTCTCGTTCCCAATTTGTTCTATGTGCGATGCTCCTTCCAACGATCCATGCCTGGATTTTTTTTCCATTTATCATCTATTGTGTGTAGAAACACATAATACAATGCTGTGGGCTGGCTTATCTGTCTCGTGTAATCTTTTGGGTCCTTTATTTAGTTTTGGTGCTTATACAGGTACCTGATAGACTGCATCTTTGTTTATGTGATTATATTATTTCAAGTATCAAAGACATAGCATAGGTTGTGAACTTGTGATATATACAATTCAAGGCTATGGAGTATAGACTATGAATTCCAGAACATATGGGAATCATTGTCATGTATTGACGTATATATTATGCTATTGATGCGATTTACTACTTTACTCAATGTTTATTTTGTTGTTATAGGTTGTCACTTGCCTCCGTCAACCATCACAAGGGCCTACCTTTGGAATCAAGGGGGGTGCTGCTGGAGGTGGCTACAGCCAAGTTATACCTATGGATGAGTTCAATCTCCATCTGACAGGAGATATCCACGCAATTACAGCTGCAAACAATCTTCTTGCTGCTGCTATTGATACAAGAATTTTCCATGAAGCTTCTCAATCAGACAAAGCTCTGTTCAGTAGATTGTGTCCGCCAAACAAAGAAGGGAAGAGGCGCTTTGCTGATGTAATGCTCAGACGCCTGATGAAGCTTGGCATCTCAAAGACAGACCCCAATGAGCTTACACCAGAAGAAGTTAGACGTTTTGCAAGACTTGATATTGACCCTGCATCCATTACTTGGAGACGGGTGATGGATGTTAATGATCGCTTCCTGAGGAAAATCACAATTGGACAAGGCCCTGAAGAAAAAGGTATGGTGAGAGAAACAGGCTTTGACATATCAGTGGCTAGTGAGATAATGGCTGTATTAGCTCTTACAACTTCACTTGCTGACATGAGGGAAAGGCTTGGAAGAATGGTGATAGGGAACAGCAAGTCAGGTGAGCCCATTACTGCTGATGATCTTGGTGTTGGAGGTGCCTTGACTGTCCTAATGAAGGATGCTATCCATCCCACCATCATGCAAACTCTTGAAGGCACTCCGGTTTTAGTTCATGCTGGACCTTTTGCTAACATTGCTCATGGGAACTCATCAATAGTTGCTGATAAGATTGCTTTGAAGTTGGCTGGGAAGGGTGGCTTTGTAGTTACAGAGGCAGGTTTTGGTGCTGATATTGGAACTGAGAAATTCATGGATATAAAGTGTAGGTATAGTGGATTGGTTCCACAGTGTGCTATTATTGTGGCCACAATTAGAGCTCTTAAAATGCATGGAGGGGGCCCAGAGGTTGTGGCTGGAAAGGCTTTAGATCATGCATATGTGAGTGAAAATGTAGCCCTTGTTGAAGCTGGATGTGTCAACCTTGCTAAGCACATCTCAAACACAAAGAGTTATGGAGTTAATGTTGTAGTCGCAATCAACAAATTTGCATCAGATACTGAAGCAGAAATGAATGTGGTGCGAAATGCGTCTATGGCGGCTGGTGCTTTTGATGCTGTTGTCTGCACCCACCATGCACATGGTGGAAAAGGAGCGGTTAGTTCTCTTTCCTTATCTACATTGTTAATTCAGACAAATCTGTACTTGTGGACCTCTTTATGGGGAAATATTTAACTGTGAATCTGTTATAGGGTTGATATATTGCCTTCTAATGCTGATGGTTAGGGTGCGTTTGGTTCATGGATGTAGGTGAATGGGATGATCCCATTCAGGTTTTGGGTGGATAGGACCATTCATGACCATTTAGGTCGCTTGTTTGGTGAGGTGGATGGGATAGTACGAGTTGGTGTTTGGTTGGTGGGACGGGGGTGAATGGGTTGATCCGAGTTGGTGTTTGGTTGGTGGGACAGGGGTGAATGGGTTGATCCGAGTTGGTGTTTGGTTGGTGGGACGGGGGTGAATGGGTTGATCCGAGTTTGTGTTTGGTTGGTGGGACGGGGGTGAATGGGTTGATCCGAGTTTGTGTTTGGTTGGAGGGATTGTGTCAGCTTGAGTTGTGTGTGTGTGTTTTGTTTTTTTTTTTGCCTTTTTGCAGATTGATGAATTGTGATTTTTGACAGAGTACTGGCTTCAAATTTTTTGTATCACTTCTGTACTGATCACTGGAGCGATGTGATACTGCTGTTCTGAACCAAACACAGTAATGTTTTCCAAAACCATTCCACAGTAGATCCAAACAAATCAGGTGATCACCCATTACACCACCAAATTCCCCTGTGATTACAATGTTCCGGATACAGAACATAAGAACAATGAGAACGACCCAGACAGCAATCTTTGCAATCCAGCCACCATGGTGCCATGCATCTCGCCGATCATTCTGATCTTTGACACCAATCATCATAAGAGCAAATATTGCAAAAAACAAGAAGTTACTCAGGCTGACACGAAGAACAACATTCATTTGAAACCATTCTTCTGGTGGTGTTTCATCAAATGTATTTATCCCTGAAATACAGTACATTTCAGACTTAGTAGGCTACTTTAGATTCATACCATTGCCGGTAATACCAAAAAGAAGTTAAATATTAACATTGTGCCTTTTATCTTCTGTAGCAAGAGGACACTATTATGCTTTCTACATCTTGGTTAATTGACAGAGCCTAATATGCAAATAGAAGAAAAATATCTGACTTCGCAAATAGGGAATTTCACACTACCATATGACAAGGGCTAGTTTCAGCTATATCAAACTTAAACTTATGGTACTTATAAACTTAAGAAAAGGCTTTTTATGGGCTTTTTATGGCTATCTGAATAAACCTAAGTTTCCATTGCACACACATAAGCTTAAAACTATTGAATAATGAACTACAAACACGAATGACTATTTCTGAAATGTTTGAGACAGTACACACTCATAAATCCATAAAATTTGACTACAAAAACACTGATAACTTCCTTGTGAGATTGCAGAAGCCATATCTGATAGCCCACATTGATGGTATTCCCTAGCAAAATCGATGAATTTTTATATCCGCTTATGCTTTAAAGTTGACATGTGTAATCTATCCATTTAGAAAAATGAGTATGTTAACAGATAATGACATGTATTTAATGTACACATTTACTACTTATTATATAAAACTGATTAGTCTACTAAAGAGAACTTTTGCATGTTAAGTTTCATCCTTCGTTCAACATATCTTCATTATCTTTACTTCTAGTTACAAATGACAATAAAACGTACACACATCTCAGTTTCAAACTTTCAATTTTACAAACGTTATGACGATACTACCTTACTGATTCATCTGTACCACAAATTCTCTTTGATTAAATAACTAACTCCAGTTTCCAAGTTCATACAAGAACGATATCACTATTCTATAGACTATCCCCAATTTTTTCTAACTTAATATATTTTTCACAAACGTGCATGCGGAAGAAAGCAAAATGGATGAACCAGAGCAGTGACTAGTAGGCATTCGAAAATTCCCCAAATTAACCCCACCATACAACCAAACCCTCCGGAATTTGAGCATGAGCGACGTGCGAAGAGGAGCCGTGCACAGGGCGAGCAAGCGCACGCTGTGTTGCAGACGACGAGAAGGCGAACCGAGTGGTTCACTCGTTTTCATTGAACGCTACGGTTCAGCATCTGAGGTGAATATTCGCTCGCGTCGAACGCCTTCATCCTGGACGGATCGGTCCAATCCACCCAACCAAACGCGTGAAAGTCCCAAAATCCCGAACCATTCCGTTCAGGACCACTCGGGTCTCTCATCCAAACACTACCTTAATGAATTATATGTTTTTGTACTTGTGACTGTTCTCTTATGTCCAACCAAATCACCCTCAGAATAATTGATGTTGTTGACAGGTTTTTCAACTAGAGTTGTTATATGCTATGCCCATGCATCCTTCTATTTCACTGCTCCATTAGTGCCTAGCAAATTGTGTTCACAAGAATTTGTATATGATTTTTTCTTCAATTTAAGAACATATCAAGGTTAAAATTGTCAGAAGTAAACTAATTGTCTGATCTATCATGCCATTTAACTTGTATTCAGGTTGATCTTGGACTCGCAGTTCAACGAGCATGTGAAAGCCAGGCAGAGCCTCTGAAGTTTTTGTATCCTTTGGAATCTAGCATAAAGGAGAAGATCGAGTCAATAGCTAATTTCTATGGTGCTAGTGGCGTTGAATACTCTGAACAGGTACTTCCTTGCAACATTCTGTTGTGCTGCTGTGTTCTGAGGTTTGATTCTTTATGAGGATGATATCACCTTGAGATATATTACAGAAAGATATAAATTGCAAAAGTGCCACATTTTTTTTTGTCATGTGCTTTTTGCATGGTGGGAATAGGTTTACCCCCAGGTTCATGCTTTGAGAAATATGAAAAATGCTGAAGAAATAGCATTAGACAGATATACTGAACACACTGCATTTACACGCAGTCCATCAAGTCATAAAGTTTTGTTTTACTCTGCTGACTTCTATGTGACTTTCCTGTAGGCCGAAAAACAGATCGAGATGTACACCAAGCAAGGCTTCTCCAACCTCCCGATATGCATGGCGAAAACTCAGTATTCGTTTTCGCATGTTCCGTCCATGAAGGGTGCGCCGTCTGGCTTTGTGCTGCCTATAAGAGATGTGAGGGCCAGCATTGGAGCTGGGTTCATTTACCCACTC
The DNA here is from genome assembly GCA_036346405.1 of Phyllostachys edulis. Classification (NCBI taxonomy): domain Eukaryota; kingdom Viridiplantae; phylum Streptophyta; class Magnoliopsida; order Poales; family Poaceae; genus Phyllostachys; species Phyllostachys edulis. The sequence goes on from CM070561.1 coordinate 42,961,960, forward strand.
GTCGGCACGATGAGCACAATGCCTGGTCTTCCTACAAGGCCCTGCTTCTATGAAATCGACGTCGACACAGCCACCGGGAAAGTCATGGGTCTGTCCTGAGCTTTGCCGGCACCATCTCTAGACTGGATTGCGTTGGGGCATAAATTGTGTGCGATTTTGGGGGACATTCCCGGAGCTGAATAATAGCCTAATTGGCTTCCTGCAAGTGTAGCAGTACACTGTTCAGAAACATGTGACTGTAAATGTGTTCGAACCATACCGTTTAGATTCTGTTCCAGTACCCCATATTTCAGCTTTCCTACATTCTGATTCTCCCCATTTTTTACTGGCTCATTTTAACTTCGTAATGTATCGCCAGCCGACTTAATAAGTCGTTAGCCATTTGCGCATGAATGTGTCTTCAACCTTGCACGGTTGCTGATCATATTCAGCTAATATTTGTGCTGGTACTCTTGCGTTGCGCTCGCAGACCAAGTGAAGTGAAGCCACGGAATGATTACTGCATTTTGCTTGCAAAGAAGCGAAGGACTTGAGGACGGCGGATTACGCTGGAAGGAAACGTTGCCCGTTGAGAACCGTGGTATTAAAGCTGTTGCAAGCTACAACTAGCAACGGTTACACTGTAGTTTCGTGGTTTGCTACATGTTAGCTACATGGGGTGAGAGGAGAGGAATCGTGTGGATTGTGGAGCGTCTTTGTCGAGATCGCCGTGGCCATTGGGACTTGGTGCACTGCTCCGCGCGGACCGCCCGGTCCGGCGGCGGCGGCAGCGAGCGCTCGAGGCGTTCCCTCCCCTGAATTTCAGTGACCATGTTGTCCTCTGTCACCGGTTCAGGTATATGTGATAGAAAGTGTATAGTCTTTCTGTCGTTAGTTGAACTGGTAACAGGGATATATCGTATGTCCAACTAGATTCAGGGACCCTGTTGACTCCTATCACCGGCCCAGCTACCTGTGACAGGAAGTGAACAATCTTTCTGTCGTTAGTTGAACTAATGACAGTGACAACTGGCGACATGATCCCATGTAGAGAGGAGGAGAGGGAGAGAAGAAAGGTAGCGAAGCTCTGCTAGTTTGTCACGGAGGAGAGAGATTGATAGAGTATCAGATCCGGTCGGCCATTTTGTAGGTACATTTTTTTTTTGCAATTTTATACATTATGTCAAATTATGTAGAATTAAGTACATCATTTGAGCTGTAGCTAGTAGAATTAAGTAGAATATCGAGTAGAAGTATATAGAATTAAGTACATAGAATTAAGTAGAATAGCGACATAGAATTAAGTAGAATAGCAACATAGAATTCAGTAGATTAGATAATTGTAGTCAAATTATGTACTACATCATTTGAGTTGTGTATAGTGTAGTTTGTCGTGCACATGTTATGAATGTTACAGCACTCGAACGATTTATGATAAATCTGCAGAAATAGAAAGACGCCTATTACAAATATGTAAAAAATAATTCTAGCTTTATTTAACTTCCCATTTGTGTGTGGTAATTATATTGTTAATGTCGAAAATTAATTTTAAACTAGGAAACTAGGAAAATAGGAGGAACTTTGTTTATTATTTATATTTGCACTCGGAAAATATTTAAAAATATCCTCTAAATTGAAAGACCGTGTTACAAATCTGTTTAAATTACCGAGTAGCTTAAATTTGGTTTACATTTTTGTGTGGTAATTATTCTATTAACGCCGAAAATTATTTTTAAAGTAGGAAATTTAGTTTTTGCACATGTTTTGTAGTCTTGACAATGCATGCACTTAATTTTTAGGTATGACGGATGCAAGCCACTATGAGTTGCTTGACTCGGTGATTGACGCGCATCACTGTAGCCACCTCAGTACCATGCTCCCCTCGGAGGCGTCTGCGCCGATTGAGTTTGGCGGCTTGCTACTCTGCGCACCATCGGGACATAAGGTGCATCTAGGCGGGTTAGAAGTGCGTGTAGTTCTGACATTTATGCACTCAATCGCGATCTTACTACTTTGTGTGCAGTCACGTTTGTTCTTAATCATTTCGACGCGGTTGAGAGCGGCAAGCCTCCTTCCATTAGTGAGGATAGTGGAAACGACGTGGGAGGGCGACTCAGAGCGCGATCTGGTAAATGCGTCTAAATGTTTTCCATACGACCGCCCTACCTTGGCAGAGCGATTAACCGCGTATGCGAGCGCACACGTTCCACCTTCCATGCGGGGAGATGGCGCCGACCCTTCAGGACGTCACCTTCCTTATCGGGTTGCCCTGCACTGGCTTCCCTATGGCGGCGTACGACATCCCAGTCACGTGGCGCACGGACCTCCTAGCGAGGTTCCACGATGTGCTGCTGCTGGGCAGTGGGTACATGGAGTTTAGTAGCCCGCACGAGCCGACGTTGAGGTGGATCTACCAGTTCTACGTAAGTCTTTGTAACTATTGTCATCTCGCATCAATTTATATGTGAACCTTGTTGACGTGTACATGTCTTCTTGCAGCCCGAGCGTATGGCAGAGAACGCAAGCGACGTCATTATTAGGAGACACTTCGAGGCCTACTTGCTGTGGCTGTTTGGGTGGGTCATGTTCTGGGGTCCCACGACGATAACGTCGACAAGCACTACGTCTGATACGCACGTGAGCTGGCGAACTGGCCGGTGGCCGAGATCTAGCCATACGCCTAGGGTTCGGCCATGATATGTGTGACGTACCACGCACTGTGCGACGCGTGCCACCGGGCTCAGGACAGCTCCATCCTCTCCGGATACCCGCTACTTCTGTAGCTGTGGTCCTTCGAGCACTTCCAGATCGGATGACCACAGTTGGACTTGGGAGCGTACGCTGTCAGCTTGTACGCCGAGGACGATGTCGTGGACCGGCCGACCATGGGCACGGTGTGGTGCCACCGACAGGTTAGTTTCATGATCATTTATTGTTTTTCGTAATGTAATCACAATTTTAGGTGACAAGTTTCAGTTGTTATATTCCACAGGTCACCTACACATCGATCACTTCGCAGGGGCTCTACCCGGAGTACGTTGCGATGTTCGATCAGCTGACGGATGACCGCATCATCTGGATACCATACACTCAGGAGAGGGTGCATGCGCGCGCACCTGAAGGACTGTCGAGGTTATGCATGCGAGCAGTGGCGGAGCCAGGATTTTGTTTATGGGGGTGCAAACTTTTTTTTGCGATCACAAAGAAGACATATATGCACACACTCAACCACACACATGCGTGAGTGCGCCTTATATCACATGTCTAGAAAGACGGAGAATGGGAATAAATCCGCAACCTTACAAAATATCTACTAAAAGCACACTTGTATGTGCATAAAGGTGCGAACTTAAATGATATATTTCAATATAAAAGTTTAAATGACATAGTAAAGGTTCAAGTTGAACAAATTACATGTTTCTAGTACAACCGACATTACAAAATATTGTTTGTGTTGGTGGGCTACTGACTATTGATTGCTGAGAATAACTTAATGTAATTTATTGTATAGTCATGTATTATACTAGGTATATATCTTGTATAAAAACACATATGCAAAAAATTTGAAAGTGTTGTACAAAAATTTTGGGGGTGCAGTTGCACCCCCATGCTCTCACATAGCTCCGCCCCTGCATGCGAGACTACGTGTACTGGTACACGCGGAGGGCCTTGGTGCATGATGTCTTCGTGGAGTACCAGGTGCAGCAGGTCATGCGCCAGTTTGGTCTGCGACAGGAGGTCCCAACCCTTGGGGGGGTACGTAGGTGCCAGCGCACGTCCATGTGTAAGTTCACGCTTTACTTCTTTCGTACAATGTGCATTACGTGTCGACCAAATAATTGTCTTTCCATCCACAGGTACACTAGGAAAGGAGTACGTGGCACAGGCTCCTGGTTGGACAAGATGTCCTATTGGGTTGCGGCTTGGCTCAAGGCCTACGACGACCTCGTCCAGGAGGATGCTCCCTACGATCCCGGGACGTACGAGGAGCACATGGAGTGGTACGTCAGTCGGACGAGGCTTCGCTACGTCCGAGTCGTGGTTGACCCACCACGACACGAGGCTGCGACATCCGACATGTACCCCACCCAGTCGGACTCTGCATTCCATCGCTCCGTACGTATTGAACGATCCTTAATTCATATTTAATTTGCAAGATTTAGATTTTCAACTTGTTGATTACTTTTGCAGACGGATCTACACCGGGAGGTTCTCGAGTTGGCAGCCTCTGCGTAGCAGATGACGCTAGAGGACACCAGAGGGGTCCTGCAGCGGATCATGGAGAAGGCGAGAGGAGGCATCCAGATCACCACTTGTCACACGCCGAGGAACCCGGTGGACCGACCAGTGCGACGATGAGGGGTCAGCCAAGGTGGTTCACGGCCACGGGCTCCTACCTCGGACGTGGCGGGCGTGCCGTCGTGACACCGTGGTGGGAGCACCGCTGGATATTTTAGAGGTGAGCATGAGACATTCATTTTCACTTCTTTATTTCGAACCGCATTAGTTACTAACGGCAATCTTCTCTTACAGGTCCTGTGCTCCACCAGCACGCGGGGCATGAATACGCGGAGTCGTTAGGGCACACCTTCGTGCCACCAGGTATGACCACCTTGCTTGCTTGCGTAACGTCCTTTTTTGTGGTTATCACCATGATTACATGTATAACGTAATGCTTCTTTATTTTGAACCCCACTAGTTACTAACGGCAATATTCTCTTGTAGATCCTAAGCTCCATCGGCACGCGGGGCAGGAGTACGTGGAGTCGTCGGGGCACGCCTTCGTGCCGTCAGGTATGACCACCTTGCTTGCTTGTGTAACGTCCTTTTTCGTGGTTTTAGCCATGATTACATGTGTAACGTCATGTTTCACAGATGAACTACCACCTTGGGAGGACGATTACTTATCGCACGAGGAGGCACGCTGTCGGGACCCAAAAATACATTTCTGGACCCTCTGTGTATACTGCACTAGTCTAGGATCACGCTAGTGCACACAGTGACAACATCAGTGAAATATCAATTCCATAAACAAAGATAACTAATAAATAGGCAAATACAATAAACATCAGAGTAAAGACCTTAAGGTCAAAGCTTACAATTAATGCCTTAGAAGGCAAAAAGCTCAATGAAGCTGCAGTGGAACGAAACGGGATAACTCCAGTGAAGCCCATCCATATGCCCACAAGCAATCGGCTGGGGTGCGCAACCTAGTTCTCCACGATCCTTGAAGTAGACCTTGTTGACTGGTGATTCCTTCACTTCTGCTTGATTCGTCAAAGCAAGCGTGAGTACACACCGTACTCGCAAGTCATACCACAGAAATGCAATATATACATGTTGGCTTTTTACAAGGGAAATGCATTCTGTGGTTCTTTTGCAGAAATGCAATGTTTGCAATTGAATACTATTAATAGATTGAAAACCAGTAAAACAAATAGATAACAATAATTTTAACAATTTGATTTCACAAAGACACACACAGCCTAAACAGATTATTCACATAGCCATATGATTTAGATCACACAGCTCCCTTCCCACACAGTTTATGAAAATCTACCCCTCGTGTGAAATCCCCGAGCATTGTCCATAACCGAGTACGTGGCTATTCGAATAGATTGTTTACACTCTGCAGAGTTTGTACACTTTACCCACAAGATATAATTAGTGTTGCAAGCACTAATCATAACAAAGCATTTCGGAACTTCATCTTACTATGCTAGGCCCGTCCCATAACAGGCATGTGGTCGTACAGGAGGGCTCAGTTCAATGGTGCACAAGGTGAGGTCCTTAATTGACCAAGGCAAGACTACCATATGCTAACTATGCCACACAGATAAATTCCCATGCACACAGCTCACACAGTCCACCATTTCACACAGTATCCACCATTTCACACAGTATCCACCATTTCACACAGTATCCACCACTTGCCTCAGTCTAAATCTTTTCCCACCCAGTTGGTTAAGTGCAACACATGCCATAATAGCACACAGTACACACAGTTTTATCACATAGTTCCATAGTCACTTAGTCAAGTTGATAACTTTACATGAAAAGGTGATTCGTGGCATGGCTAAGCAATCTAATCGCATCTAACCAACCCACGTTGGTGCTACAATAATACCAACTATTAAATAACCAAGTTAGGGTGACAAAAGATTATGGCATATCAATTAGACAAGGATGTTATAACAATTTGGATTATTAACTAAACCCAAAAGTATTTAAATAAATACTTAAAGTAAATGCAATAATTTGAATCAAGATACTTTTAGAACACTGGGATTCAATATGATCAAAGGTACAACTTGCCTTGCTAGCAATGACGATCTTATTTAATCTTTAATCTTTACTTCCTTGATCTTCAGCTCCTTCTTGATCAGCACTTCTCGCAGTATCAACGTCTACTCGTAACAAGCAAATAAACCAAATAAATAAACAACAGAGAGCAAACAAACTCCAACCATTAAATAATAATCTCAGATAAATAGATATTAAATTGAGATGAATTTAGGAATTTGAAAGGGCTCAATTGGAGTTCGGATTCAAAGGATATGATTCTCGGAAGGATCACATGGAATGATGAAATTAGAGAGAAAAGAATATTCAGAGAATATTCCTTTGGATTAAATAAAATAAAAGGAATTGGAGACTTACAAGTGAGGTCCACTGGTAAGTGAAACAAAGATGAAAACAATGGATGACATGTGGGACCAATTGGATAATTGAATTTCAGAAATTAAAAGAATTTCCGAAAAGGATAAAGAGGATGACAGGTGGGACCCACTGGATTTATGAATTTCCAGAATTAGAATAATTCCAGAAATATATTAGAGAGAGCGACACGTGGGACCAATAAGATAAAAGGATTTTCAAGAATTAAATTAATTCCCGAAATAAGATTAGGGGTTGACATGTGGGCCACTGGTCTATGGACCAGGTCCACAGAGATATGTTAGTCCAAGGTGGACCAAGCTCATGGCTAGGGTTTGACCAAAGGTTGACTATCATGCGGGACCCGTATGTAAGAGAGAGAAATAATTAGGGCTTCTAATTGAGTGGATGACATGTGGGGTCAACATGTAAAAGAGAGATAGATATATGGTTTAGATTAATTGATTAACAAATAGACTGTACACTAGGGAAGGAAAGACCAGCCGAGAAGCAATAGCCGACCCAAGCAACAGAACACCAGCCTTGAACAGGGACAGGGGCGTCAGCTGCTCAAGCACAAGGAGATGGCAAGGATTTAGCATAAAGGGGCAGAGAGTTAAAAGATGTTGGTCTACAAGCGAGAGATTATAGCAAGATTGAGAAGGAGCATGTAGAATTCACAGAGATGAGAAGCAACGCTAGACATAGGCATGAATAGTGATAGCATGCATGGCCGGTTAATTTGGTGCATGGCGGCATGGAATTAGCAGCCAAAATAATTAACAGAGAAAGCTAGAGGACATAACACACAGAGAAGGATTAACCGGATAGAGGAAGGCGCATGGAGCTGCTGCCGTTCTGGCACACGGTGGTGAAGAAGTGACCAGGACATGGTAGAGAGATTACACTTGAGATCTACATATAATAGAGGAAAAGAGAATCAATAAAGAAGACCATAGAACAACTTACAGAACCGAATCAATAGAACCGAGACACAGGAGCGCTTCAACAGAGCTAGGCAGATTTTTGTCTCATGGAGGCTTGGAGGTAGCGGCTCTGTGGAATAAGATTGCACAGCAAAGAGGGACAAAGAATTAGCGAGAGTCACAGAGAATAAGAACACACAACAGATGAGCTCGCTGTCTGTTCTTGGTGCATGGAGGTAGCAGGGGATTAGCACTAGCCTAACAAAGCAATGGAGAGATAATTAGAGAAAAAGAGAAGCATCAGGGACCGTAGCAACCACATACAGGGCATAGGGTCCAGGGAGGCTCACGGCCAGTTCATGGTGGCATGGAGGCATTGACACTAAGGACCCACAAGTAATTACCTGCGATCGAGAAAGAGAGAATCAGTCAGCAACGCAACAGGAACCAAATCAACGGGAGGACCGAATCGATTTGCATTAGACGCTGGCTGGGTTTCATGTGCATGGCAAGGCAAAGTCCAGAGAAGAGAAGGAATCGAACACATCTCATGGAACATACGTACACGTACACATACATGAACAGTGTACAGATGAATAGGGCACATGGGGCGGCTGGAGGCGGCGAAGGGGCAAAACGAAAGGAAACGACGAGCCGGACGCAATGGTGCGATCGGATTTTGGAAAAACTCACCGAGGAAGCGGGCAACACGACGAACGCGGTTGGGCTTTAATGGCCAACGGTGCTCTGGTGATCTTCGGGCGAAGTGGATGGTACCATGACGTAGAGGACGACGACACGAAGCCAACGCCGCAGACGGTTCAGCCGGCGGATGTCAGATGAAGGCGCAACTCGCTGGAGAAGACCTTTGGGGTAGAGCTCGGTATTCTGCAGATTGCGATGAAACTAGATCTGTTTGGAGGAAACCAAATCAGGGGATTGGAAGAGGAGATCAAGACGGACACATGAGCGCAAACGGCTCGCTTTTATATATACCGTAGAGGAAGATACGGAGATCTGAAATTTGAGTTTCAAACGAACGCGTACTGGACTCCCATTCGTTCGGCCGGCGACTCGTTCGGTTGGATACGAACGTGAACAGTACTGCGCGATACTGTAGCACGTGGATTCGGATGAACAGTGCCCGACGGGTACCGTAGCAGTGCGGCAGGAGAGAGAAAAGGGGATTTTCGGAATTAAAGAAAATCCCAAAAATCAAGGAGATCAAATAAATAGCAAACAAATCCAGAAAAATCTCAGAAAATACCAGAAAATTCCTTGGAACACAAGGAAGCCAAATAACATAGATTTTTATTTATTTAATTGATGTTTAGATTAGTCAAATTAAATATTTTTAATTTAGAAAATTCCCAATTAAGCTTTATTAATTCGAATAAAATTGGCGAAATTTTCCAGGGACCTAAACTAATCAAAAGGTTTTTGAAAAGCCAAATTTTGGGACGTTACACACGCTCTGGGGACTTCTTCTTGGACCAGCGTGAAACCCAGTTCTCCGTGTGGGCTTCTCAGCTGCATGGTGCGTTGGGATCGACCCAACTGATGCAGGACCCCCCCCTCGCGACACCACCTTAGGCTAGTCGCGTCGGTTAGGTAGTGAGGTAGCTTGATCCTCTGACGTACTCGGATCATCGCCGGGTGAGGCTAGGGGCGACACGCGGGGTGCACCCCAAGAGGGGCCCGCTAGTAGATATTTGTTCCTTCAAATATCAGTCATGCCATGTAAATATTAATTTCTGTACAACTATTATTATGCAGTTTCGTGTTTGGATAACTCTTTTTTGCATGCAAACCGCGACCATGTGAGGGATTCTACATCGGGACACCCACACCACCCTCTTTCTATGCCTTCACCGCCCCTTACTTTTCAGAGTAATAACACCAGGCAGCTTTGCTCAGTGACGTGACCCAACGAGACAGTTTTATGCAGCGACATGACCCGACGAGTAAGCTTTGCGCAGTGACATGACCCGACAAGTCGGCTTTGCGGAGCGACGTGACCCAACGAGTCGGCTTTGCGGAGCGACGTGACCCGACGAGTCAGCTTTGCACAGCGACGTGACCCGATGAGTCAGCTTTGTGCAGCGATGTGACCCAATGAGTTAAGGCCGTTGCCTCGCAGATGTGATTTTTCTTCAACCAAATTACAATTCAGCCATGTACGTAGCGCTGGCTTGGCATATAAGTACTACCCATTTCACGCCGGGTTCTCCTGCATCCAGACTTCAACACAATCTCGCTCAGATGGAGAAGCACCTGGAGGAGATCCACGAACTGCAAAGAGAGTATGCGGCCCAAGAGGAACAAAGGGAGCATGCCAGGAGGCCACCTCCCCGCAATGACGCCGCCCTTCGTAGCAACAACCCCTACCAGAACATCCCAACCGAGCATTCGCCGCAACACCCGCCTGAGGGGGAGGTGCCGCCCCCCTGTTGGTGTAGAGAAAGATGCAAGTTCCTCAAGTCCAAGCACCCGCTCAGCCTGGGCATGCGTTACTGGGCTTGCGCGAACTACTCCTGCAACTATCCCAACCGCCATTAGGTCACGAGCAGCTATCAGCATCCAGTAAGGACAGGTCGCAGTATGTTCCCCTACCGTTTCTCTTTCAAAGTCCGCACTAACAATCTCTCCCGTCTACCCGTAGTCCCCAGATCCGTTATGTAGCTACTGCAAGTGGATCTACCTAGAGATCTATCCACACTAGTGAACTCTCGACTGCAAGGAGTAGGATACCAACAGGGACCGCGAGAGGAGGGAGGAGAAGTGCCGCACCGAAGAGCACAACCAGCGTATCCAGTGGGAGACGTAGGCCCATCTCGAGGTGTGCAGGCGTAGGGAGCATGAGGCTCGCGAGAGGGGGCACGAGAAAAAGTGGGAAATGGCGGCCCAGGCCAAGGCGACCGGCGAGGAGTACAACGCCAAGCTCACAAGGAAGGGCAAATAGCTCCAGTCTACGCAGTAGTCTGGCCCTCTTCATCCATATATCCCATGTATTTCTATTTTCCTAAAGGCATGCGTGTACCGTCCTTGGTTCGTTAGCCTGTATGCCATGTAACCTCTCTTGTAGGATCAACTGTCGTGTTGTTATCATTGCACCATTTGTTCAAAATTGTGCACCGTGTGTGAATTCTCTAGTGCAATGCAATATAACTTACTTTCCTACTTACGAATCATTAATACTTCAATCGTCCTCACAAAATTCTTCATAAATTCACTGCAGTACAACAACATACGACGATCACAAAATGTTATTGTGACTCTAACATATTTGTACCGTTTATAATCTACGAAAATCACAAACACACAAACCAGTCTAGGGTTTAGAGTCCTGCCACCAGTTCAACTGGTGACATCTCCCTGTCGCTAGTTGAAATGGTGACAGGTAGTTGTCGCCGGTCCAAATGGTGACAGGTAGCATTCGCTAGTTCAAATGATGACATGGAAGCGTGACCCTATAAAAACCCATTCAAACCCTAAAATTGGGCACATGACTCGCTTTTATTCAGAAAAAAGTGAATGAGGGAAGAGAGAGGAGTATAGGGGAGGAGAGAAGCTAGTGAAACGCTTCCTGTCCAGTTGGCCACCTGTCGAGTAAATTTTTTTAACTGAATGGATTACATAGTTTTAGATATACAGTTACGTAGTGTAGTATGTTCTACATAATACTTTTCGGTGGGTAGTCTAGTTTTAGATACGTGGTTAATCGTGGAAATTTTCTTTATGGTGCAGTGCATCAAATATGTCCGACGTCACAGATTTTAAAATTTACTACGGTCAGGGGACTATTATGGAGGGTCCTGAGGGGATTGATTTGCATTATTTCCAATCGGTGACCGTGCCCCTAGCAAGACCAGAGCAGCGTACATGGGGCGCTGTGATGCGGTGGTTGTTCCACATGTTCCAAGTGGATCATGATGTGTACGATCTGACATTGAATTGCCTTGCCCCCCGGGTAGCACAGCCCACATATTAGGAGTTAGTGCAGTTGAAGGGAACAAATTCATGACAATCATATGTACGCATGACGAGGGAGGGATGGTGGAATTTGGTCCTTCTAGCCCAAGCATATGCCAAGCCCACTCCTCCATCCACGGCTGAACAAGAAGGGGTTGCTGACATCGAAGAAAAAGTCGGGGACTACAGTCACAGCGCAGCGCACACAATGGCTGAAGCTCCCGGAGTTGTTGATGCTGTCGATGAAGACCCTGCGAAAGTAGCTCCTTCGGTCGGGCAAGCTAGTGGTCTTGCTGACGAGGGTGAGGAGGTGGCAGCCGTAGTGCAAAGGATGGATCTCGAAGACCGAGACTACATGGTATTGTCAGAAGATGAAGGTTCTGACGACGAGCATGATGTGGACTAGCAGGCGGTTCTATGCGAATGGAACACATACCAATTTGACAACCTCGTCGTCAACGAAGGCTCCTGTGTGCCGTGGGAGTACGACCAGAGTGAGGTTAGGCAAGGAGCTATGTTCAAATGCAAGGAGGCCGTGCAGGACGTGGTCAAATTCTGGGTCTTATCGGCGCGGTGCACATTCAGAGTTGCTAAGTCTACCCCAAGATCCTACGACGTGAAGTGTGACATAGAGGGATGCCCTTGGTGAGTGCACACATTTCAGCCTAAGTGGGACACCTACTGGAAGTGCGCTATAGTCGTCCCTCACACATGTGTCATCGTTGAGTCAGTGCAGTCCCCACAGGAACCTATCATCAGGCTTCATCGCTAACCTCATGTACAGTGAGATCATGGATAATCTAGATTTTGAGCCATGGTCCATCATTCGGGTGATTGAGGCAATGTTCTAATACACAATCAGCTATGCCAAGGCGCGGAGGGCAAAATAGAAGGTATTGGAATCAAGGTTCGGTACATTCGAGGACTCCTACCACAACCTCCCTAGGCTACTCCGAGTCATACAAGATAGGAATCTCGGCACTCATGTCGACATTCAAGATTCCACACATCGGAAGTAGGCCAATAAGAAGGTACTGCAACGAGCATTCTTCGTATTTGGTCCATGCATCAATACATTCCAGCACTACCGTCCAATCTTGTGCGTCGATGACACATTCCTGACTGGAAGGTACAAGGGCCAGATACTGACTGCAATAGCGACGGATGGGAACAATCAAGTTTTTTTTTCGTGGCATTCGCTTTCGTTAAAAGCGAGAACACGAACAGCTGGTTGTGGTTCCTGAAGAATTTGAGGATTTCTGTTGTATAGGGCCGTTCAAACGTATACCTCATACATGATCGGCATGCGGGCCTGCTGAGTGCAATAACTCAGCTACAACAAAGATAGAACGTACCGCTTCTGTGGGCGAATCTATAGAGCAGGTAGTGCATGAGGCACTTGGGTGCAAACTTTTACAAGTAGTTCCACCACAAGGACTTGATGAACCTGTTCAAGTGGTTGTGCAACCAGAACCAGCAGTGGAAGTTTGAAGCACTCTGGAAGATTCTGGATGAGCGGACCAAGACGCACAGAAGGGAGCCAGCGAAAAGGGCTGTCCCAAACGCTGACCAGGCCCTTGAAGCATTGCCACAACTACCAACAGATGCTCCCAGATTGACAAGGAAGACGTGGGTGTAGGTGAAATGCTTCTTGGACTGGATTGAGCACGAGACTAAGGAGAAGTGGTCGCTGCTATATGACAAGGGTGGTGCTCGACATGGTGTCATGACAACCAATTTAGTCGAGGTGTACAACTGGGTCATGCGTGGCGCAAGGTGCCTCCTTTTGGTTGGTATTATGAAGGCAATTCTCCGCGGTACGACGAACTACATTGTTAACAGAAGCAACAACATGTCACTCGCCATGGCAAATGATAGAGTACTCTACTCCACCATGGTCACCAAGTACATGGAGGAGAAGAGCAAGAAGGGTGAGATGCACCGGGCATTCAAGATGGGCACAAGGGAGCTTCGCTTCGAGATAATGTGCAGGGATAAAAGACGTCGCAGGATGAACCACGAGAGGGTCACCCACGAGTGCACGTTACGCCGTGGTAGTTGCATATGCAATTGCAACAAGCCCTTCTTCTGCATAGGCCTTGCTCCCATGTCATGGACACATATTCGATGGTGGTGCAACATCCCGGCCAATACCTCTCTGACTATTTCACCAAGGAGGCGGTGATGCAAACCTTGAGTGGAGATATATATGATTATGCCGTGGTTGTCCATTTCACTGGCTATCTGACCTGGGAGCAACTAATTTGGGCCGTGGACATTGATAATGTTGTAGGTGTAAAAACCAAACACAAGTGAGAGGGTGGACGTCGGCCATCTGACGGGCCATCGTCCACGAGAGTAAAAAATGACACGAGAATTTATACAGGTTCGGGGGTCCGAGAGGATCGCCCTACTCCTGTCGGTGAACCAATAGGGGGTTATCTCGGGGGAGGGAGCCCCCGAGGGCTCACCAGTTTTAATATGCTTCTTCATTACTCCAGAGAGCTTTCCCTCAAATGAGAGATACATGGGCTATTTATAGGCTCTTGGGGCCTGTAGAAAAGACCAAAATACCCATTGGAGGATAGCTACACTATGAGTACAAGTGAGGGATACAATCGTCCTTTGCAAGGTAATTACATTTTGAGATCTGTTAAGCAGGTGTTAACTCAGTGGGGTGGGTCCCACTGGTAAGGGGATGAATTAGTCCTGCAACTGTAGCCCCCCTGTTCCTTGGCGTTTTTAGGGGAAACGCCGAAAGGAGCAGTTTTAAATTGTGCCCATTATGTAGAGGTTGATATTTCAGAAGAGTTCTGATAGCATTGAACGAAGCCGGCGTGAGGGGCCGCGTAGGGTTGTGCGAAACGGCGGACACTCCAGAGGGAGCTCTAGAGGTGCAAAGCGGTGGATACGGTGAGGGAGCCGCGTGAGACGGCGGGCGCTCCGAAGGTGCAGGGAGAACTCCAGAGGCGCAATGGCGGCTGCGAGGGCACGGGGCGCCGTGAGGCCACTATGAGGGCGTGTCACCGTGAGGACGTGACACCGCCGCGAGGGCGCAAGGGCGCGGTAGCCTCCAGGGCATTGGGCGCCTGCACAAGCATGGAGCATCGCGAGAGTGTGGGCGCGCTACAGGGCGCCACGAGCGGGACGACCCGAGCAGGGCGTGGGGCACACGAGGAGGGCGATCGTAGCACTAGGTGCGCTGCAAGGATGACCTGAGTAGGGCACGGGGCGTGGGAGGAGGGTGGCCGTAGGGCTCCAAGTGGCCACAGGGTGCTGGATCAACGCTCCATATGAGTGGGCCCGAGGAAAACATGCATGTAGATATAGATGTGATAATTAACTAGTCTTGATCAAGGTAGAGTAGCCTAGGCCTGGCCATGCATGAGCATGATATGCATGTCGCGTCCAACACATTAACTAGTTTTGCTTTTTCCATGTGAGTGCCTGTGCCTAGTGCTTTTGCTTATTTCCATGTGACAGGGGCAGAGCTATGTTGGAGCATGGGGGTGCAACTGCACCCCCAAAATTTTTGTACAACACTTTCAATTTTTTTGCATACAAGTTTTTTATACAGTATATATACCTAGTATAATACACAGACTATACAATAAATTACATTAAGTTATTCTCAGCAATCAATAGTCAGTAGCCCACCAACACAAACAATATTTTGTAATGTCGGTTGTACTAGAAACATGTAATTTGTTCAACTTGAACCTTTACTATGTCATTTAAACTTTTATATTGAAATATATCATTTAAGTTCGCACCTTTATGCACATACGAGTGTGCTTTTAGTAGATATTTTGTAAGGTCGCGGATTTATTCCCGTCCTCCGTCTTTCTAGACATGTGATATAAGGCGCACTCGCGCATGTGTGTGGTTGAGTGTGTGCATATATGTCTTCTTTGTAATCGCAAAAAAAAGTTTGCACCCCTATAAACAAAATCCTGGCTCCGCCACTGCCATGTGAGTGCTACCTTATCACGTGGTGTTGACCAGCACACTTTGTCTTCACGTGATGGTGGTCTTCACGTGATTGTGGCCAGCTTTTGTGGGAATCCCAGGTACTTCGAGCGCAGAGTTTGAGAAGGCAGTGAGAAGCTTTGCTATACAAGAGCCACTAGGCTTTGTTTGCTCGCTCGCTTCTCTTCTCTACGACCAACCGATCTCATCTTGTCTCCATGGTGGCCGTGTCGACCAAGGCTATTATTCTCCTAACCGCGGTGCTCGTCATGCTCGTCGCAGCGTCGACGGCCGTGAGGGTGCGGGAGGAGGACGTTGTCCTGGGCAGTCTTGCCCCGGCTTTAGCATCGGCAATGGCGAGCACAGCGGGCGCTGTCGCACTGGGGGTGTGGGCCGTGGCCACCGTGGTCTCGCTCTTCGCTTCCCTCGCTCACTGAGGCGTGTGTTTCGCTGCCCGTGTCTTCTTTCTTTTCTTCTTCTATTCATTCATTCCACATTCTTTCCTCAACAACTTCCTCTATGGATTCTTGCTTTTAGCCACATGGAGGCTCCACGACGCCACCTCCTGGTGCCGCCTCTGGCTCGGTCCGGCGTGGCTGCTGGTGCCACCGTCCTACACCGCCACTGCTCCCAGCTCAGCTCCCGCGCTCGCCCGCGTGGCTTCTCTCCCTTTTCTTGCTCACCCTCTAAAGTGGGCATTGCATTATGCGAGTGTGCGCTCGGCGGGCAGCCGGGTGACTACAGGGCGCATGCAAGAGCGCACAAGTGCACAAGGGCGCTTATGCTGTAGAAAAATGCTTGTTGAATGGTTGAGTATGTTGTTTTTTGCTAGGGAAAACCGAGTTTGACCATGAAATTTTCTGAAATTTTAAAAGCTTTTCCCTAATTATTTTAAAGGAAAAATAAATTATGAGCAAAAACTATTACCATTTAAGTTGGAATTATTTTTATTAAGTTCAAAATAATTCTAGGAATTTTTAAGAATTTTTCTAGAATTTTTGGACTCTATTTGTTATCTTCTAAAAATCTATTTTGATTTATTGTGTAATCTGAATTAAATTCGAAAATTAATAAATAAATTAAAAAAAATGAGTTCCCATCGGGTTACCCCTCACGGTGCTGCTCTATGGGCAGCACACTTAACATCCAGGTTCTTCATGCATGGCTACCACTTGCCCTTTTGTCTCTAATCAATATATATATTCCTTTTATTCTTTTATTCCTCTCTCTCTCTCTCCTTATCACCTTCTTCCTCACGTGAGTTATCTTCTCTGTTGGCTTTCTTCTCAAAGTGGACAGCAACAATGGCCGAAGCTCTCCATGGCCGACCTCGCCGCCGGTGCCGCCCCTCAACACACCGCCCCTGCCGGCCACCGCCACCTCTCCCCTTGCTTTCCCCTTCCCTCACAACCATGCAATGAAGCTCCAGGAAGCCATTAATGGCTGCTCTCCACTCCTCTCATTCTTTCTCCTCATTCAACGCATTAAAATGGAATCCGTTTGAAGGAGAACATGCGATAACGTCACGCACGCCGCATGACACCTTCCATTGCACGTTTCCCCATCACACGTAGTTAATTTAATCGTTTCATTTAAGTAACCAAATTGTCGCCAGTAGCTCTTCGTCTCCCGACGTTTGGCTCCCTCGCCCTATAAAAAGGAGCACCGGTGCCTCTCCACAACCACAACCCACCCTCAAAATCTCTCCTCCCTCTCCCCATGGTTTGGCCGAATTTGGAAGTTGAATCTTGTTGGTCAACGCCGTTAAATCGATCAATTGCGCCTCTACGGTGAAGCCCGGCACCATCGACCACACCACTAGCTTCGCCTCGCGCGTTCTACGCCGTGCTCCCTCGCCGCCGAGCATCGTCGAACACCGCCGCCACCGTCGGAGCCCACGCTTGCCGACGTCGTCGTCCTCGCCTCCGACCATCCGTGCACATTCCTCCGAAACCGAGGTGAGCACCGGCATCCCCGTCCTCTCCTCTCTCCATTCCACACCTCGCCGGCCGTCGGAATGCCTCCGTTCGCCGGCAATATCGCCATCTAAACCTTAGACCGAAGCTTTTTCTTTTGTGGATTGCGTCGCCGCCGAGCTAGCGCCGGCCGCACCGTCTCCACTACTGGCATCGCGATGTCGCGTTCTTCGTGATGCTTCCCTCCCTTTGCGGTGCCGCGGTCCGAGCACCATTGTGTCGTGCAAAGCCGGCCGGCCTTCTTGTTTTCTGTTCGGCACGTTGAGAACGAAGAACAGTAGCAATTTTTCTAGTCATGTGATTTACTTTGAACATACACATTTCAATCTTCCAAAAATTCTTGCTCTCACATGCAAACTCCAAATCCATCAATTCTTTCACCTAAATTCATCTACTATTTTTAGTATTTATTTCATAATTTTTAGATTTTATTTAATTTCCGTTAATTATTTGGTCCATTTTAGCGTCGTTCTGTGGCCACGACCGATGCACTTTCCACCCCAACCGAGGCGGCGTTCCGTGCTCGCGGTTCCCCCTTCAAATCGCCACAAACCTCATCCGCTAACTCCTCTCCGTTTGGCATAATGCCGACGTTCGCCGTCCGTCATAGAAGATTTTCTCTGTCGGCTGCCGCCATCGAATGTTATCTGTCTGAAAGTAGTCTACACCGTTGAGTTTGCCTCAACGTGTTCTACGTCGTACTTTCTCTCCATGGCCATAAGATTTTTCTTTGTTCTTAGCCATCCGAAACAACAAATTTCGATGAATAGTAAAATTTTCGAATTTTATTATTTCATGTGACATTCAACCTTCGAATTTCGTTTCTCCTCATACGAACTCCGATTTCGTCGATTCAACTTCCTAAATTCATATAAAATTGATACCTTCCTAGCAGTATTTATGTTATAATTTTTTGGATTTTATTTGGATTTTATTTGAATATTATTTGAATTAAATATCGTTTACGCCAGATAGCGTTTAGATTTAACGACTTGGACGATCGGATTTCAACATCATCGAGAATAATCCATTAAGCAAGGCAAGTTACATTCTTGACCATATTTGCACCCAGTATTTAAAATTATTTAAATTCTGTTTTAAATTATTATTGCATGCGTATTTATATTCAAGTAATTTAAATTCTGTTTTAAGCTTTATAGTTATTCCCAATGCCTTTGTATGTCCAATTATTGTCAAGAGAGGTGGTATGGAGACTATTATCGAATGCATATATATTTTGGAGTTTGGATAATAAAAGAAGATTGTGAATGGATGTGTGAAGATGGAGGAAAATTGTTAATAAATAATGAATGATTACGAAATAGGTGATTATTGGTATTGGATTATAGAAATAGATTATTATTAAGGATCGGATTGTGGTATTATTAGAGTTATATGATTGTTGGATATTAGATGTCAATCATAGATATAGATTATCATTGGATTATTGGATATTGGAATGAATGATGTTGGATTATTAGAAATACATGATTATTATGGTTGTATTGTAGAAATAAATGATTATTGGATACCGGATTTTAGAGGTAGATTGTTGTTGATGTTGGATTAATAAAGATTGGATGATAGATAGATACTATAGTCAAATCTTGAATTGTTGATATTGGATTCTAGAAATAGATTGTCATTGGATATCGATTATCTAAAATTTGATTATAGGATTACATAGTCATTGGATTGATAGATATCGGATTATAAAATTTGAGTATAGTTAAATATTTGGATCAATTGAAGTTGGATCATAGAAATAGACTTATACGGTGTAGATTGGACTAATGAATTTTGGATTGCTAAAGGTTGGATTATCACAATGCTGATGGATTACATCTTGATCTCGTTCTTGACAAGTCTTGGACATTTAACCTCACCCTAGATAAAATCTAGTTGATACAATAGTATGAACTAGAACATTTTGAGACAGATTATGCTTAGCAATGCTTAGACCCCAAAATGTTTGATTTGGGAAACTTTTAGCCAAAAATCAAATATTGTTTAAGAATCTATGGCATTGGTTTGTCATGGAAGTTTTGTCGTAAATGAATTTGAGAAAAATAAAATAAAATTATGGTTTGTACTTGGGCGAAATGGTTGTTTGGATGGTGCATGTTAATGCACGGATCGAAGTCATTTCCATGATCGAGGCCCATGGGTTTTGTGGAAAGTCGCCCAAGTCGCTTGAGGACCAGGCCTCTGGCGTTCCTTTGCTATGCCTATAATGGGCTATGCCATATCGTGCAACCACATGTCCCGAGTATGGGTAGGGACTGGCCGATTAATTTGCAAAGTGCCATCGCGGTCGATCCATGGATTGTGTGGGTCCATCTCGGATGGTGGTCGATTATGACCTCGTTAGTCCCATGGCGTAAGAGGGGCCCCTACAAACTCTGCGGATTTCTATCCAAGGAGGGATGCTGAAACCTTAACTGGGTGGATGCGGTGGGATGGCGCATTGTAAAGACTTTGTCATGTGCTCTAGATCGCTACCTAAGGTAGTGAGCGGTGGCATAGATATATGCCGAACAAACTAGAGAAGTCATGTCTTGTGGGTAAAGTGTACAACCTCTGCAGAGTGTAAAACTATTGAATAGCAAGGCGTCATGATCATGGACATGCTAGCAAAGTCACTCAAAGTTAGACTTGGATTTTGATTTCAAAAGATTTTATCAACTGGTTTATTTAAATGGGAATTGGGCGGGAAGCCATGTGATAGGAGGGTATCCTTCACCATTCATGTGTGAATGTTATCTGACTATAAAATTGATTTAGAAAATGAATTTTAGTTATTGTGTAAACTGCTTTGGAACTTAGTACAAGTATTTAAAGAAATTGCTGATTTATGCAAATGTAACCAATAAGCCATCCTTTGTTACATCCATGTATGCATGTCATTACATTATTTGTGGGTGTAACTTGCGAGCACGATAGTTGTGCTCATACTTGCTTAATTGTAAACAAATTTCAGAGGAGAAGGACCGTGCATCATCGGTGTGGATCTCGACGACTAGGCCGCTTCCCGATCGATTGTTCGTGGCGTATTAACTGGACTCTACTACATCTTCTTCGTCTTCCATTTGTGTTTTTATTGTTGGCTTGTAAGCCCTTGTTGTAATAAACTCTGTTGATTATTAATAAAGTTATGCGATTTATGGATGTTACCATATTTGTTTAACTGTGTGAACTAGCTACTGATCATGGGACTAGTTCAGAAGTGCACAGAGGATTTGGGACGTTAATCCCGGGTCTTACACCTATGCACCACGAGGGTGAAATCCCTTGGAGGGAAAGTGTCCTAAGAGCCCATACGAGATTTATATGTCAGGACTATACCCTAACTGTAGTGCGTTAGGGGGCAGCCCTCATAGTCAGTCTTCATCGCCCGCGCCACATGGATGTCATGCGTCCTGGGGGTGATGGTTGGCCTCAGAATCCTTAGTCTTCTTATTACGAGGGTGCCTTGGACTGCTCACCCTTGGCTGGGCCTCCCATCAACCCGCACGAGGGAGGAGGATGCGCGTGGGATCCTTAGGGCATGTAGGACGTTGTCCATCCTGTGGTGGATGGCCTTGATCTCCGATGAGGGTGCTCGGCTGGGAATCCTTCAAAGAGCGGATAGGCCATCCACGAGATCATTGCCCTCCGGAGCCGGAGGAGGCTTCGTGGACTTAGAGTATTTTTTGATAGGAGACGCAGCCTTTCGTTAATTAGCTACGTCCCCACGGACGAGGCCAATATTGTAGGTGTAAAATCCAAACACAAGTGAGAGAGTGGACGTCAGTCATCTGACGGGCTATCGTCCACGAGAGTAAAAAAATGACACGAGGGTTTATACAGGTTCGGGGGTCGGAGAGAACCGCTCTACTCCTGTCGGTGAGCCAACGGTGGATTATCTTGAGGAAGAGAGCCCCCGAGGGCTCACTAGTTTTAATATGCTTCTTCATTGCTCCAGAGAGCTTTTCCTCAAATGAGAGATATATGAGCTATTTATAGGCTCTTGGGTCTGTACAAAAGACCAAAATACCCATTGGGGAATAGCTACACTATGAGTACAAGTGAGGGATACAATTGGCCTTTACAAAATAATTACATTTTGGGATCTGTAAAGCAGGTGTTATCGTGTTAACTCAGTGGGGGTGGGTCCCACTAGTAAGGGGATGAATTATTCCTCCAACAGATATGTTCAAGGGAAAGGTTGGCCGACGACAGGTACGGCGTATCAGGAACGATATAGACGAAGCAGAAGCCGGATGTCGTACGAAGAAGTGCTCCATTTGTAAGGAGTTTGGACACACTTCAAGAAATGCTCCGTGAGAAATCCTCAGGACGAAGGAGACATTGGCACTCTGGACGTCGCCCGAGGACCTCATCCGGTCAACCGACTCGAGGCAGTCCACATAGGGGGCGTTGAGGTCATGGCCACAGGAAAGCACGTACAGTTGTAATATGTTATTACCAATGTTCTGAATTATCATTTTGATTTGAAAAAACTAAATGTTATGACGTTTTGCTGAATATTATGTAATATCAGTGTGATTTGTCGTAGTTTTGATATAAATTAAGTGTTATGACGTTTTGCTGAATGTTATGTAATATCAGTGTGATTTATCGAGGTTTTGATAGTAATGACAAATTCACATTTGTTTTCTTACATAATATGCAGTGCATGTACATAAGCAAGTAATGGAAAGATGTCATTTCTCCAAAGTTATCTATCGTGTATGAATTCCTGGACGCATCGTAATATCACTTACCTTCCTACTTACGAATCATTGATACATCAATCGTTCTCGTAAAATTCTTCAGAAATTCATCGCACTAGAACAATATACGACGATCACAAAATGTTATTGCGAACTTAACATATTTCGTATCATTGAAAATCTACGAAAATCACAAACAGATCAATCAATTTAGGGTTTCAGCTCTTATCGCCAGTTAGCTGGACCAGCGACAGGGGGTCAACGGGATCTCTGTCGCCAACTGGCGATAGTTATTTTTGTAATGATATTTTAAAATAATAATATGTTTTTAACAAAAAAATTCTCCCTTCCCTTGTGGCTGTCGACGGCTCGACGCCCGCACCGCGGGCTCCGTCCGTGTTGGTGGTTTTCTCGTGAGCGCGCGTGGAAACGGGCGCTTTGGTGGGCTGCATTTCAGTGAGCGCTGAGCACCAAATCGAGGCCGTTCGCCGGCCGGACGTTTCGCATGCACTACGTCCCTGGGCCGGACGTTAGCGGACCGGACGTTTTCGCGTATCATGTCTCCGGGACGGCGTAGCAGGCCGAACGTTCGCGGGAATTACGTATCTGGGCTGGATATTGACGGGTATTACGTCTCTTGTCCGGACGTTCGCCGGTATTACATCCCCTGGGCCGGAGGTTTGCGGGCATTACGTCCATGGCCGGACGTTTGCAGGACTCGGCAGGTGCCGGGAGGGTTGCTTGCTTTCTGCACGCGTTGTGGGCTGTTGCTAGTTCGGGGATATTTTCAGAGGACTGGCGGGGACAGCCCATTCGATTGTGCATTCAGCATTGGCGCGTCGTGGTCTCGTTCTCTCCTCACCTCTGTCTCTTTCCGGAGCCGAATGTTAGTATCAACTTGCAGTATTGGCTTATGCGAATTTGTTGTTCTCGGGACTGGATGCTTATCTACACTTTTCAAGTTTTTTTTAAATAAATCATTTTTAATTATTTTACACAAATAAATCATGACTTTTTTTAATAGAAATAACCTCCGTCACAAGGGTCGTAGACCTCGACACAGCTTGAGCCACGCAGCGAGCCCTTGACACGGTCGTCTTTGTTGCACCTCAGAAGCGCCATTGGCAGCACGTGACACCGCCGCAACAAAGGTGACGCGACTGAGGGCCAATGTACGTGATTCTAGAATCCACTCGTGCGACAAAATGAGGGGAAGAAAGGAGGAGAGTGCCGGTGGCAGAGAAGAAGAGGGGGGGGGGAGGAGAAGAAGGGAGAGGAAAGGAGAGGGAAGAGGAGAAGAAGCGAGAGGAGATGTGACGCGGATTAAGATATCTAAATATTACTTTACTTAATTAAAGACCACACGACCTTCGTGGTCGTAACCCCTAAGGCTAATGACCCCCTATGGTCGTACGGATTCCAGAGGTTACATAATGAGCACTCTGGTCGGATGACGTCCTATAACCAATCCCCGACCAGATGACTACTCGTAGAAACAATGAACTGGTACTTGGATCCGATTCTAAACATATTCTTTCCATGTGATGAATAGAGCACATGTCTCATTTACTCTAAGCCACGCGACGTTTACAGCCCTAAGACACTGACAGTAGCTACCATATGGTTATTGTCTCCTTCTGATATCAACCGCCGAACAGTTGACACTTCCCCAACTGTCGCCTCCCTCCGAATAGTCGCAACACTTCCAACAGGCGCTTCTTCGAAGAGTAACTGTCACCACTTCGTCAACTACATAAAGGAGAACACAAACGACAGAAGGCAATCCAATTAGGAAGATCAATAGACGATTGGATTTCATCTGAAGCATTAGAATAACAATTAGTACACCAAGTGTAATTAGGGCTAGTCCTCTGCCTTGTCAAGGGTACCCTCTATAAAGGATCTAGTCCATAGCAATAAAGAGCAATCATATTCTCTCCCAAGAACTCTTTTCCATTTTCCTCTATTTATTTCATAAGATCGGCGACAGCTGATCCGTGGGGAAGAAGACGTTGAGTTCCTGAAGATTACTTCGCTCAAGCAGTCCCATCCACTCCCTTTGTTCCATCGTCGTTCATGCGAACATGGCAGGGACTTGGGATGAGGAAAACTGGTTCGACTTGGCGGACTACTCCAATAGAAGAAAATAGGATGTCGTCGTCATCCTCCTCCACTGGCTCGCCATTCACTGAGACTAGCGAGATCGATCGGATGGATGAGGATTCACCGTCACCATCCGTGGCGCTCCGAGAGGAACCGGTCACTCCGAACGCCTCTACAAGCCCGGTCCATCCGACCGACAAGAACAGCGACGGGAGCCCAACCCTGCAATCAGAGAGTCTATGTACTCTCGATATTGTCATGGGTGACTAGTATTTGCCAACGGCTCCTACATATTCTAGGGGCCATCCGACATCTAGTGAGAGTATCAATGAAGTTATCACCGATCATTAGCCAAGTGGGCATGGTAAAACTCAACATACGGTCGACAATCCGCCGGATCAGGCTGAGTCCACCACAAAACCCACAGAGGTAGTAATCTCCGACCGCTCCCTATCGTGGAGACTCCTTGCAGAAGCAATGGAAGGCTCTCCCTTAGTTACAGCGGAAGCTTGTCGGAAGATTGTTGCTGTCGCCACGAGGTTAACGCAATCGGAGACACCCATCAAGATGTCGTGCACAATCCTCCACGGCTTAACCCGCCACCACATACTGATGGACATGGTACAGGCACTCTGGGACCTTTACCAAGAGCACCCGGGGGCTTCGAGTTCCTTTTCGTCATGATTGACACGTTTACAAAATGGATAGAAGCCGAACCAGTTGTTAAAACAATAACTGAAGCCGCTAAGAGGTTCCTCACCAAAAATATGATCACACGATTCGGTATACCTAGTCGTATAATCACAGATAACGGTACCCAGTTTTCTAGCGAAAATTTTCAGGAATTCTGCGAGGATCTAGGTATCAAGATACAATTCGCTTCTGTCACTCATCCGCAGAGCAACAAAGCAGTCAAGCGAGCTAATGGTATCATAATGTAAGGAGTGAAACACCGAGTGTTCGACCAGTTAATGAAACAGTCAGGAGCTTGGGTTCAAGAACTTTCTTTTGTATTATGGGTTCTTCGAACCACGACTAGTCGTGCGATCAGTGAAGCACTATTTTTTCTGGTTTACGGTGCTGAAGCTATGCTTCCTCTGGAACTGAAAATTGGCTCTGCTCAAACTGATTATTTCAATGAGAACGATCAGGTAGAACGAAGACTCGACGACATCAATTTTCTTGAAGAACGATGAAACCAAGCACTTATACGGTCAGTAGTTTACCAACAAGCCATGCGATAGTACCACAGTCATAAGGTGCATCCTCGTAGCCTAGCTGTAGGTGATTTGGTTCTTAGAAAAATTCAGAGCCAAACAAATCGCAACAAACTTTCTCCCAAATGGGAAGGTCCATACACTGTGGTCAAAGTCACCAGATCTGGTTCGGTACGACTAGCCTTGTTAGACGGGCATGTTTGAACATTGACCAATTGCGTAAGTTCTTTGTATAAATGTATTTTACATTCTATCAATTTTGATAAAAATTCATTCTTTCTTCTTTCTTCGATGAGTGATATTGTTTATATGTCTGTTATTCATTATCTGGTCACATACTATTATTGTTTAACTGGTCGGAGAAGACCACATTCTCTCCGATATCCTTCCACAAAGATCTCTTTTACTTTTCTGGCCTTGACTTAAATCGTCACAAGCCATAAGGGTCCGAGTCGTGATCATCACTACTATGGTTCTCACGCATGACTATACACTCTTTTCCTAAAGAAGCATACAAGTAACGGAGCATAACACAAATAACTACATATAGTTACTTACATGCTTAAGACTTCGAAGACTAACTTTCTTCATTTTAACATTCTGTTCTACTCTCGTTTGGCTACTGATCGAGATACGAAAAACTTCCTAGTCGAAATCTCTCCTCTCTGCATGTAGTCTTGCCCACTGGAAGGAGTTTCCTACCGACGGTCATTTTCTTATGATCTCTGCTGCCGATCAAAACTTGGGAAACGACCACGTTTTGTGAAGTGTTTATCATGTCTTCAGTTCTTAGCAATCTACAACACCAGTTTGGATACTATGTATAAACATATGCATACATCTTTGCATGGTTTCTTATCATCAAGCTAAGTCTAGTAACATCATCCGGTCACAAAATGCACTATACAGTATTTTCGATTATAAAAATAGATCTAAAGCTAATCGAAATCATGCACTGGTTCTGACCAAGTTGATTTTCTAATATTACTTAGATCTTTTTTACAACATAATCAGTATATACTTTGTACTATGGTCATAGCTTTTTGCTCTTTTTCTTGGTCTACTGTTTTTTAGTAAGTTTTTCTACTAATACAAGCAGTCAGGGGCTATATGAGTATTTAGCAAAGTGAAAAGATAAACAAAGACTTTATTGATGATAAAAAAGTAAGTTTTTTCCATTCATAATTCTTATACTACAATAATCTAATTCTCGGGACCACCAGACTGGTCGCTACGAGACGGAGATCCGATCTTTATTTCCTCCGTGACCTTATTTCTCAAAGGCATTACTTCCTCGAATAACTTAGTCGCTTCTTCACCTGAACAGTTGCAGTCTTCTTCAATAGCTTGGAGGGGAATATAGGGGTCAGAAGCTTTCAGCTTTGCCAAAGCAAGGCTGACTCCGTTAGCAACGACATCCTTCATAATTTGGGCATGGTTCTTTCGAGTAGTCTTGAGCAGACCTTGGAGATCTTCGAGTTGTTGGCCAAGGTAATTTATCTTCTCCACCGGATCTCTTAGAATGGGCAGACTTGATCCAGATCCCATGTCGAAGAGTATTTTATTGAGAGCCTTGACCTTCTCCTCAAGATTCTGTACAAGAACAGTGTCCTTGTCTTGCTCAAATTCAATAGCTTTTTCAGCTCTTTTTAATGCTTGAGTTTGCTCTCCACAAGTAGACTAAATGATAAATACATATAATTAGAAAAGATAGTACACTGGTCAAGTTTACAACCAGTTACCTTGATTCTTCTTCTCGAAAGTCTCAATGACTTTCTTGTGTCTGGTCGTCAAGTTTTTAATCGACCAGTCCTTGGCTTAGCATTCACCTTCAAGTTTGGTTATTTTGGCTTCCTTAGCCATAACCACTTCTTCAATTTTCTCTGAATCTATCAAATATGATAAGTTGAGAAGTTAATAAATAGAAGAGGAGCAAGACAGGCAAAGAAGGAGAGGGGAAGTCAAGAAGAAAGTACTTACTTTCTAATTCAGAGTTTTTCCTCTCCAAGATTTTTATTCACTGGGTCAGTCCTCCGACCACAGCGAAGTTCTCCACCATATGCTACAAAAATAGCAAATTTCTTTAATTTTGTGATAAAATTTAAGGGAAAGGCTATAAAAGTGGTCGTGGATGTTTACCCGAATTGACACGTCATTATAATCGGCAAAAATAGTATCAGGAATCGTCTCTGCTTGACAGTCCGATATCCTCCTCCAAGCCTCATCGAATTCTTTTTCATTGATAAACCGAGGGCAATGAGGGAAGTTGCTAGGTTGAGGAGACTTCCTAGAAGTGCTCGGAACCTGCTGGGACCCTTCAGGAACCTCTGTCTCCATAGACGGGGTTGGAGCTGCCACAGGTTCCTGAGCAGGCGCTGGCGCTACCACCTGCTCGGGGCTGGCTCGACCTCTCTTTCTTTAGGAATTTTCTCCGGAGGGGTGCTCTGGTTGGAGGCGACCGGAACACTAGAGGATCTTTAAAAACAGAAGAAAGAAAAAAAAAATCAAGGTTTTAAAATACCAGAGACACAAAAGGTATGTATTTTTCATAAGTCTTTTTCACGTATACATACTTGGTTGTCTTCTTGGTCTTGATCTTGAAATGCGCTAGAGCAAAATATGTAGCGCTTGCTTTCCTCTTCTTTTTAATCGATTTTACCGGTTCCGAACTGATAGGGCTGGTTAGACCCCCCACGTTCTTTGACTAGAGGTCGAACGCAATATCCTCGACCTGTTGGTTGAGTATGAGATTCCTGACCATCTGGTCGAAATCGTGTCTTCGTTAGCCTCTGGAACGGTTGCTTCAGCAGCAACTAACTGGTCGTGCATGACCATTCTGGTGCTTACAACCTCCGCAGCTTTTGGCTGTGTGTTCTCCTTCTCTCCCACCTATGTTACGAATTAAATTTTATTAGGTGACGAAATTTACCATCTCAAATATATACTCCTTTTTCAATGCTCTTTTTACCTCCAGGAGACCATCATCCTGTGTGGTCATCGAACAGGAATCTGCCAGAGTAATAATTGGTGAAGAGTCCCCACCAGACTCTTTGATCCTTAACCCGACCGCCTGCATATTAGAGTAGAGTCAAAAACTAATCGGAGGATATATACACGATGAAGAAAAAGCTGTTATTTATCTTGAGTCTCTTGAGTCTCTCTTCTTTAGAGACAACAACCAAAATACCAGGGAATGCAGCCTTGACATCAGGCTCCCCGACGTAGATCATTCTGATCCGCTCTATGATTTCATCAGGGGAAAGGGATTCAAAAGAATAAATAGGTTCCAAGGTTACAAAATAATCAACTAAATAAACCATATTGGTCGGGATTTTTCAAGACTTACTTTCCCTAGAATCGTTGGTCCCTTGGTCACGACCAATGTGCCGTAGCAGGGAAAGCGATCGGAGCCTTAGAGGACTTATCCGTCGCATGGAGAAGTCCCTCACCACGTGCCAAGAGGTCAAGCCCTTGGCGCCACATGCCAAGAGGTCAAGCCCTTGGCGCTTAGGTCTTGGATGGCATCAATCCATCTTCCAACCTTTCCCTCCTTCGCGGTCGACCGCCAGTTCATATTTTCGCTCGCCACCTTGCCAACGAAGTAGAGGCTGTCATCCTTCGTGACTATCATGTAGAACCAGCTCTTCTTCCATGACAAACCCGAAGACTTTGAGTACATTCGGATGTACTCGTCAGTCTTCCCGTCGTGGAGGCACAGCGAGCATTCCCCAGGTCCGGCCGTTGACTTCCCCGACCTCGTTATCTTATAGAAGTACCTAAAGACCTTTAAGTTTAGTCGGATCCCCAGGTACGCCTCGCAGAGGTAGACATAGATGCTGATGTTGGTGATGGAGTTGGGAGCCAGGTTCACCAATTCGACTCCGTAGTACTCGAGAACTCAGGAGAGAAATTTGTGCGCCAGCAACCTACACCTGCACTCATGTATGCCAACAAGACAGAGATCTCTCCATCCTCACAACCGGGAAATACTCTCCGGCCGCAGACCTCCAAGAAATTAGATTCCTATCCGGAAGCATCCCTATCTTCTCCAGAGCCTTGAGCTTCTCTCGCTCAAATCGGAAACCAACCACTTAGTAATCGAGTCCGGCATAGTTGGATTTTGACGAAAGGATGAAGGGAGGTCGAAGAGTTTCTTTAGAAAGAGGATGAGGGGAGGTCGGAGGAGATTTCTCTCAGAAAGTGAAAAGGGATTGAAGGAAAAATTGAGGGCGTAAAAACCCTAAAGCTATGTGCACTGGGGATTTTATAGCCGCAATTTCTTAACTGCAATCGGGAGTTACCCAAAGTCCAACAGACACAAACCTTTTCAATGTCCAACGGACCGAAAAACACTTTAGTTCCCAAGATAGTTTCTCAACTTTAAAGTAAATACATACCACCTCGTTTCTCACGACATTAAATGAGGGTCTGCCTGATATGATTTTTTTTTATCGGAGGGGGGTTCACACGACCAATTCATTTAAAGTTCAGGGACTAGCTGACAAGGATTAAGATCACTAAATATTACTTTATTTAATTAAAGACCACACGACCTTCGTGGTCATAACCCCTAAGTCTAACGACCCCTATGGTCGTAAGGATTCCAGAGATTACATAATGGCTACCTTGGTCGAATGACGTCCTATACCCAATCCCTGACCAAATGACTGCTCGTAGAAGCAATGAACTGGTGCTTGGATATGATTCTAAGCATATTCTTTCCGTGTGATGAATAGAGCACATGTCTCATTTACTCTAGGCCACACGACGTTTACAACCCTAAGACATTGACAGTAGCCACCATATGGTTATTGTCTCCTTTTGATATCAACAGCTGAACGGTTGATACTTTGCCAACTGTCGCATCCTTCCGACCAGTCACGACATTTCCAACAGACGCTTCTTTCAGGAGTAACTGCCACCACTCCATCAACTACCTAAAGGAGAATACAAACAGTCGAAGGCAATCCAATTCGGAAGATCAATAGATGATTGGATTTCATCTAAAGCATTAGCATAGCAATTAGTACACCAAGTGTAATTAGGGCTAGTCCTATGCCTTGTCAAGGGCACCCCCTGTAAAGGATCCAGTTCATAGCAATAAAGAGCAATTCCATTCTCTCCCAAGAACTCTTTGCCATTTTTCTCTGTTTATTTTGTAAGATTGGCGACTCGATCGTCGACAATATAAGAGGGGAGGAGGAGAAGACTTTGCCCTTGGCTCGGCACGCCTATGTGTACTCGCCCTTTGCGGTGAGTTCATCGTTCTCATGTAATTTGTTGGTCAATTCGATAAAAACATGTTAGGTTAGCAACAATAAATACAACTTAGTCGTAGAACTAGGGTTTGTAGTTGTAGATTAGCAATTTTAGTGTTAATGTCGCGTATAGTGTTACAATGTAGGATATTTATGTATTATAGCTTAAAAACATTAGGGTACCTCCATTAGTAGATCGATTATGGGAAGACCTATGCTCCTTAGGTTTATATTCGCAAGACCTAGGGATACCGATTTTAAGTTATTTTTTTAAATTTAATTGAACATTTGCAATCACATTTTTATAATTTACTTGGAATAGAGGGTGTTTTGATATGCATGATATGATATGGTTATGGTTTTCATTAGACTTGACGTATCATACTTAATTAGCATATGTTCTAAATATCTTGAGTCGTGTGACAGGTATGTCAGGTCGACATTTTTTCAGAGTGTTTTACGGGCAGGAAGAAGTTCGTGAGGGGCCATGTCGGATTGATTTGAGTAGTTTTCCGTAGACCACACTGTATCACTCGAACCCAGATAATATTAAAATCTGAGAGGTGTTGCATTGGCTGACATGTAGCTTCTCGCTGGACCTGACACTGTCTAGTGTCATCGTTAAATGCTTGTAGAGCCGTTCGCCGGAAGCGATCCATTGGGAGTTGAGGCCCAACAAAGTCATGGCAGACCTGGTTGGAAGCGTGCATGTGTCATGGCTATGAACGAGTGTTGTTGGTGTAGGCATGTCCGAGTACACTTGGTATTGCCTGTGAAGTGGGGGAGATTAGTGCGGGTGTGTAGGTGGAAGTTAAGGATGGTAGGACAGAGGATTGTGGTGGTAGACAAACATGTCGATCCCAGTGGATAGGCGAACAAAGAGGAGGACATTGAATTCATAGTGGATGACTTGGAGCAGGAAAACTAAGGGCCAGGGCTGAAGAACAAGCATTAGAAGAGGACGAGGAGGATGACGATTGTTGGATGATGATGATGTCCTCGATACGCTGGTGCTTGATGCTTGGAATAGACATGACCCAGGGGCATGGTTGTGAGTGATGGCCATGATTCCCGGTGGGAGTATGGGCAGAATGTTGTGTGTGTTAATGCTATGTTTGCAAATAAGTTAGCTTTGTAGGATGCTATCAAATTGTAGGCGATGTCAATACAGAGGCAGTTTAAGGTTGTAAAATCAAACAAAGAGCATTACACTGTGAAGTGTGGGAAAGATAGGTGTCTTTGGGTGTTCACACCTATAAGCCAAAGTACGAAATGCACTGGATCGTGTCGAAGGTGGAGGACCACTCGTGTGTTCTGAGCAACGTACTGCCAAAGCGCCGCAACCTCACTTATTCTTTCATTGTAAATGTCACGTACGGGGAGATTGTGGAGAAGAAGGATATGGAAGCGCAACACATTATGCTGGCCATTGAGCAGAGGTACAAGTACAAGATCAACTATGTGAAGGCATGGAAGGTTAAGCAGAAGGTAATGGAGAGAAGGTTCGGCATGTTTGATTTAGCCTACGACAATCTCCCATGACTACTTGAGGTGCTAAGGGACAGAAACCCCAGAACATACATCGCTATGAAGGATAAGGTTTCGAAAAAACTAGAGGGGTACATAGTAATGCAATTGGCTTTCCTTGTATTTGTTACCTGTGTTGGTGCCTTCCATCACTGTCACCCACTCATGTGCGTGGATGGAATATTCTTGACTGGGAAGTACAAGGGGCATATCTTGATGGCAATCAGCGTGGATGCCAACAATCAGATCCTTCCTTTGGCAGTTGCCTTTGTGGAGAGTGAGAACTTCGATAGTTGGTCATGGTTCTTTAAGCACCTCAAAGTTGGGTTCGTTGGTGAACGCCTAGGCGTTTGTATAATACATGACCGATATGCCAAGTTGATTAAGGCCATAAAAAAGCTACAAGAAGATCCAGACGAGCCTTTTCCATGGCGTGACATGCAAAACCGTTGGTGCATGCGGCACGTAGGGGCCAATTTTTTTCAAGCAATTCAAGAGCAAGAAGCTGCTAAACCTGTTCAAGAGGTTGTGCAAGCAGAACCAACAAAGGAAGTTTGATGCACTCTGTGAGAAAGCTTGACGAGTTTACCAACAAGCACGTCGAGGAGAGGAATAAGCAACCTCCTGGAAACACAGCCGATGTACCAAAATGGTTGGTGACGTTGCCCAAGATTGACCCACCTGATTTGAGAAGGAGATTAGAGAGTAACATGAAATGTTTCTTGCATTGGATCGAGGCTGAACCAGTAGACAAGTGGGCATTGGTTTACGACACCGACGGTACAAGGTACACCATAATGATGACCAATCTGGCTAAGTTGTACAATTGGGTTATAAGGGGCCTGCGCAGCATGCCCCTCATTGCAATCGTTGAGGGTATATTGTATGGTATAATCAAGGACTTCAGGGAAAGACATAGTATTGCTGCATTGAATATGCTGAATGCACAAATGCCCTATTGTACCAAGATGATAGAGTAAAAGACTGAGAAGAGCGAGAAGGTCCGAATACACTCAATATTCATTATGGGTACCACAGAGCTTCGGTTCGAGGTATTTATAAGGAGCTGAACTAGGTTAGGAACGACAAGTGGCATTGTCACACATAGACCTGTTCATGGGTAGCTCGGCCTGGACAGCCCGACCCGACCTGGACTGATTTTTCTGGGCTCTAGCTTCGATTTCCAGCCTGCAAACCCGATCCGAAGCCCAAAAAAGCCCCATAAAAATTAAATAATTGATTAAATTTTTTTATTTTTTCAAAAATAATTAAAAACAATAGTTTATTCAGAAAAATATTTTTTAATAAAAAAGAAAAATAGTACTGTTTTTGGGTTTTGGGCCGGGACTTAGGCTTGGCCTATGTCGGGCCGGGTTCGGGATTGGCCATTCAAGGCCAAGCTCGGGCCTGGCCATTCAAGGTCGGGATTTTCCAGGCCCAGCCCGAAGCCCTTCCCGTTCTAGTGTTTGAACAGGTCTAGTCACGCACGAGGTGAGCCTTGAACAGGAGGGCAATAACAATTTTCAGTGCACGTGTGACAAACCAATGCTACTCCATAAGTCATGCTCTCATGTGTCGGTTGGTTGCATGTTGCAAGATGAAGACAGACTCCGCGCGGTACGTGTCGGGCTTCTTCATGAAGGAAAATGTGGTTCAGACTTGGAGCGGGGAGATTCGCAAATTCTGCGTTGTTGGTAACTTCACAGAGGACGATGTGCAACATAGGATATGGGCCCTTGATTTGAACTTGCGGAAGGGTGGCAAGGGCCGTTGGTAGACTTGTTGTATCCGAAACGACATGGACGAGTCTAAAGCCGGAGGCCCTATGAAGAGGTGTATTCTTTGCAGAGATTATGGGCATGTGCACAAAGAACAACAGGTCGAGTGAAGGTCATGGGAGTGGTCGTCGAAGAGGTCGTGGAGGACGACAGGTTGCAGATCATGAAGTTGGAGTTGTTGCCTGATCCGTGCTTACCTACAGTTTGTGTCCATGGTAGGAGTGTTTTGTTCCTGTCGTCCTAGTCAATTTGTGTAATCCATTTCATGGTCTCAACCCGTTTGTTGTGAGCTACCTTTACTTTAGACAGAATGTGTTCATGCTTATCGGATTACCGATTGACGATCACCTAGTTGTACTAGAGGAGCCTAGGGACGATTGGTAGGCCGATTTGCTGTAGAGGTTCCACAGAGTTCTTCCACCGTCGTAGGAGGGGGAGGCACCCTACTAGGTCTTTGTGGAGATCCATAAGCATGGGGCGATAAAGAGGTGGTTACAATAGTTTAGGGTAAGTTTATCTACAATTTTGTAATGCTTTTGTCGACTTTTGTATATATCTAATGCATTATTCTTTTTGTAGGTTGAGAGGATGGCACCCGACACGAACAATTGCTAGGTGGAGCATCAATTAGAGGTGTACCTGCTGTGGCTGTTCACTTGGGTGATGTTCACAAGTACCCATGGCAATAGTGTTGATGCCCGATTCATCCAGTTTCCCAGCGATCGCTGATGCGGACATCGAGGCGGTGTAGTAGTTGAGCTAGGGTTCAGCTGTGTTGTGCGGTACGTACTGTGGCCTCTATGACGCTTGCCTCAGGAGCAAGCCGACGTCCCTGTTGGCTGGTTGCCCTCTACTACTCCAGCTATGGCTAGTCGAGCATTTCCATATCGGACGACCATGGGTAGAGGAGAGGGTCTACGATGGGGACGACGTCTACTGGCCGACCGTGGGATCCCTGTGGTGTCGTCGGGTGGGAAGTGGTTCTTAATCATGTAAACGCAAACTGTGTAAAGGCCTCGAGCGCAACTGCGTAGTTCAATGTGTATTTCTACTGAATGAATGCCTTATCGTACCTCTCCAGGCCATCTATCCATTGGAAAAAGTAACAACGCTTCGGCGACTGTCATGCACATATAAAGTCAGTGATATTAAAAATGCAAAATGCAATGTGAAATATCGATGTATGGCATTCACTTACGAGTTAATCCCCACACATGTAGTAAGTCAGTGCGGCGGTACTAGGATGTGTAGATTGAATGATCCATGCTGGGTTACTGCAGTCACACTACGGGTGTGGAAACTCTGGTGGCACAGGGGAAATCCTTGCAAGAACTATCAGGGTACGT
Source organism: Phyllostachys edulis (assembly GCA_036346405.1). NCBI lineage: Eukaryota > Viridiplantae > Streptophyta > Magnoliopsida > Poales > Poaceae > Phyllostachys > Phyllostachys edulis. The sequence continues at coordinate 42,997,383 of CM070561.1, forward strand.
CTATGTCTTCTTGGCAGCCCTTATCCACTTTGAAGCATCCCCTGTAGTCTGACATCCCCAAACCAGGCAAAGTGACTTCATGTACCTCTACACATTGGGTTATGAATGGTGGCCTCACCCAAAGCATTAAGGACTAGACCCTTATGCTAAGTTTAAGGACATAGTTACCACTCAACCACAGGATCGATGCATCAGACTTGGTTGGTGCACCGCTCAAAATGATCAAACTTTTGTAGGAGTAGAGCTAAGTCGGTATGCGTCCCTTTACCTCTGGTGACCGTTGCATAGATAGGATGTGGAACTGGGTTGGACAATCACGGTATACATCCCTTTGTCTCTGTCGAATTGATTGGACTGACAATTATCAAAATGATGGGTGACTATTATTGAAGTTGAACGCTCCCTACCGAAGGCCATGCCTTGGTTCGACTGTCATGATAGCCTTATACACATCGTGCGGGAGCAAGAAACTAGATGCCAGTATTGCTACCTTGTTATCCCAACTCCATACAAGTTGAGGGTATCCTATGGTAAAGTTGAGCAAACTCTGCAGAGGTTTATCAAAATTATTTGAATGCATCGTGCTTCCAATTAATGTAATGAAGCTATATTGATCGGTGATATATACCAGAAACCATGGCATAAGTAGTATTTTCGGTGATTATGGAGTTTATTTCCGTATGTTATAAAATTTTATTAAACTCAACCTTTTAAAAAAATGTTTTACAAAATACAAAGCTTACTTTTCTACGCATCAAATAATTATTTAGTAGCAATTTAGCCTAGACCCTTTGATTCATTTGAATTCCCTGCATGCTATTAGAAATCTTTGTATCCGTGGCTTGCTGAGTACTTTGTACTCACCCTTGCTTTAATCATCCATATATGGGATACGAGGATGACGACGCTTCCTACGAAGAGGAACTCTATAATTCCTTTGACGGGGAAGATTACGCCTTTTAGGTGTTTTCTGTACTTAGGCTTCGCCTGTGGTTTTAAGTTTTCTTTTCTTTTTGTTATAAATTAGCGGCGAGAGGCCTTTGTAAATGTTCGGTCATTAGATCTCCTTTCGGTATTGTAAGAACTTTTAAGTTTGAATAAAATCAGTGAGTTTGTGTAATACACGATTATGTGAGCAACTGAAATCCTAGATAGTTGCGAAATTTATTTCGGGGACGTTGGATTTAAGTTGGGTACCCCGACAATGGCTAATGTTCCACACATTTTGTTTTAATGTTCCAACAGTCAGTCGATGATGTTTAGAAGAAACAAAACTATTAGTGGAACAAATCAACCGTGCTTGTGGAACAATCCAAACCTATAAGCGAAACAAATAAAAATTACTAGTGCAATAAATGAAAAAATTAGTAGGACAAATCCTGACAATTAGTTAAATAAAATAAAACGATGGTTTAAAAATGACACGAGGAAAAAAGAATATATACTACAACATCTGGCAAAATGGATTCAACTGGATGAAAAGACGAAATAAGAAAGAAAGAAAGAAAGAAAAGATAAAGGCAATTATATGAAAAGAATAATAACTAAAGAAGAGAATAAAATAAAATAAAATAAAAAAGAAGAAGAGAAGCTCATCTCGAGCACGTGCGCTGCCAGGCGGAAGAAGCCTTGCGTCAGACGTGCGTCGAAAAAAGAAAGAAGAGAAACGTAGGCTCGGATCGTGGGCCGCACCACTTCGCCTTGCCTCAGTCGTTGGCCGTGGGCCGGGGTGGGCGGCGGTTTGCTAAGGAAATCCGAGAAAATTCACATGGCCTTCACTATCAGTTTGCCTTTTCTCACGTTGGATTGGAACTCCGCTCCTCCGCACGAAAAGGACCAAATTAATCATAGCTACCGTAAGTCAATGGCCGAGTCGAGTACGCTGCGCAAGACAAGAGGCACAGATACGTTTTGGAACTCCCCAAGAGTCAAGACCTCGCCGATAGGGCGATGCCAGTGCCCGGAATTGACTTGGCTCACATGCCTGTTTCCTCGAACGACACAGGTTCGCTATCAGACGCGCAAGTCATCGGGGCAATAGGAGCGGCAGTAAAAGCTTTTCCCACCGCGCCAGGTCGATGCGGATGTTACTTCACTGGTCAGTGTAGCGAAATTAGTGGTTGCATGGTAGTTAGTAGTAGTAACAGGCAGCCGTGGAAGAAGACTTCGTCAGATCTGATGGTCCTTTGATGTGAAGAAAAAGGGTATTTTCATCATAATCGAAAACAACTTGTACCTGTACATGAAGTGCTTCTATGGAGAGTCTACACCTTGAACCATTTTACACTACTGCCAACAATTGAATCTAGCACACCAAATTGACATGATTATATATTCTTCGTGGAAATTCCACACACTTGTAATTTAATATAGTGAAACCTAATCAAGGGGGCAAGACCAACTTTAGCTAGTCTATCCCCTTCACCTCATCCAAGCAAAATCTTCCACGGACAGTCAAATTCCTTTAGCTTTCAGCTCAGCCAACAAAGTTAATGTAAGGCCCCTAAATTCTGGAAACGTTAAACTCTTCACAACCATGTGCGATTCTAGAAAAGAAGTAGTTGCCTCAAACAAAGTTTTCGATTACAACAAAATCCAACATTTTATTACAAAAGATTAAGGCTTAACAGCCAGTTGTGACACTGACACGGACATCTAAGCCCAAAGTTAATATAATACAAGACAAAAGAACTTCAAACCACAGACACACTTGAGCGCGGCTGAGACCTAATAACAGTAGTCGTTGCCATCCGTGGGTCCACCGAAATCCTGCTCATCAAGATCCTCTGCATTTTCCCTTGTTTCTTCTGTAGATTGTTTGCAGATTATGCAAGAATGAGTACTACTACCGTACTCAACAAGCCACATGGAAAAGCTAAATAATTACATGCAAGGAGTTCAAAGGATGGTTAGGTTTTTACCTTAACAGGCATATGTGGATGCAATTTGCAGTTAAAATAGTTTACAATTAAAACAGTAAAACAATAATAAATAATAACATCAGGGGGTTTCTCAACAAACTCAATTACCAAACTTACCATCTCAAAACTCTACTTATGCCTCATGTAATCGAATCACCTATTAACACGCCTTCATTAACCTAGGAAGGCGATTCAAATACCTTTTTATACACTCTGTAGAGTTGCCCAACTTTACCCACAAGATATCCCAAACTCATACTGTCAGAACATAGACACGCAACCCGTTAGCGTGCGACTGAGTTTGGGATAACAAAGCCTTTTCACTGCTCAACTTTTTTTAGCCTCTACCCGGTAGGTCCATACTCCATACAGCCTCGGGAGACCAGTGGCCTATGGTGGAATCCGTACTCCGAGGCTGACGGGACCATACCGTTGTGTAGATCAGTGAATGTCTCTACAGGCCACTCCTGTCCCACCCCCATTCCTTCTGCTCTATCACACAAGAGCAGTTGACACCCTGTAGATATTCAAATGGAAGTGCAGTGTACTAAGCCAGGGAGTAATGACCATACTTGTGGTTGAACGGTTTTCTGTGTCTGTTACTTGGTACAAGGTTCTTATCCTTACTTGTCATCCAGTGGGGCGATGGCCCAACACCAACTCGTGGTTGTCCATCTCAAGATCTCACTGATGACTCACTTTTAACACAAGTCTATTGGGTTGTCCAACTTCCTGGACACAACCCTCAACTCTCCACCAAAATCATTGGCGACTCGCCAACACTCTCTTTTGATTGATAACATATTTGTGTGACAATGCTACTTATATAGATAATATTTTGTGTGAACTTGTCAAGGTGAATACAGCCTACAAGTACTGGGTGGGTTTATATGTGGGGTTATAGGATTTATCTAATTATCATGGTATTCAAAAGTATTATTTGAATAATTAAAGTAATTGGCTCAAATATAATAATGAAAGTATCAATATAAATATATGACATGTGGGTTCAAAATGTTCAAGGAATGCAACTTGCCTTCTTGCACAAATTCCTGTGGATACTAGTCTTGTCCGGCATCTTCTGGAGCCTAGTCGTCAAGATCATGACCTAACGAGAAGTAATGCAATAAAAAGAAACCAAGTAAAAACTAGCTCGACAAAGAATGAGCTGGGAACAAAAAGCAAGTAAATAAAACCAGAAAAGAAACTTAAAGGAAGGTGGTGTGGGTTAGTGGGGATTTATCTGGTGTTTATTTGGACTGGATGGAGTTTGAGATTTGGATCCAAGTACAACAAAAATATTGTAAAGGATTAAAGAAGTCTATAGAAAGGTGAAAAAGATTTATTTGGAGTTTGGTATAGCTGAACAGAGCCAAGAGATGAACTGTATCTAGGGTTTACTGTTTTGACAAAAGAATAGTAATTACTATAAATAGTAATGACTATGAATAGTAGCTAAATTACTGTGCAAAGAACAGTAATTAGGGTTTCGGGCGAAAACGTAGTCGGATAATGAATAGTGCTATTTTACTATTCATACATGACAATGGATCGATGTATAGTAATTGAAATTATTGTGTTTAGCTGAAATGAACAGTAGTTAGGGTTTAGTGTGCACTTTTTTGGATTTTGGAACAATAATTCTATTTTTCGGAATGAACAGTACTCATTTTACTGTGCAGTGAACAGTGTATGGGCCGAATTTAAGAATGAATAGTAATCATCAAGTGAACAGTGCGGGCCAAGGCGCTGGGCCGAAGCCCAAACGGCGAAACGGCCTGAGGCCCAAACACGTCTTGACCAAAAGGCCTTGGCGCCACAGCCAAAGCGCCCTTGTCACAGATGGGCGGAGAGGACGACGCTGGCAGCAGAGCAAGCGGCTTGGCAAGGGCCATGGCGGAGGAAAGCGGCGCAAGGGAGGCTCCACCCAGGTGGGTTCTTACCTTAGGGTTTTTGCGTGGGGTGTGTTTGGATTTGATTTCTTGGATTTGGGGGTGGCGGCGGTGAGTGAGAGGGCGGCGTCGACGCAGATCCAGCGGATCTGAGGCCGAAGGGGTAGGGGAGGGTTTGGGGTGTTTGAATGGGGGTGGGTTTAGAGGGAGGGTGATACCGGCTTACGGGGATGGATGAACCGAGGTGGCGGCGGGCTCTTGCCGGCTCTGGGGACGAAGGTGGGTGGGGAGGAGAAGGGTGGTCTGCGAGTTTTGAAGGTCAACGAGGCGGCTTTTATAGGAAAGCAGAGGCATGAGCGCTAGTAGGGCGCGGCAACAGGAGGGTGGGAGCAGGTCTTGGCGTGGGGCGGCATGGGTGGCGGGTGAGGTGAAGCATGGGCGTCTGTGGCGGGCTGCGTTAGCAGTGCCCTCATTGGAGAGAGGCGGAGGCTGGCGCGACAGGATGGGACGAAGCGGTCTGTTGGCGACTTGGGGTAGAGGATGCATTGAAGAGGGGCGAGGTGGCACGGAGGTGGCGGATGATGATGGTGCTGGCTGAGGCGGTGTGGCGTCTCCCATGGCGACGCGCGGCTGGGCGACGGGGTGGAGGCGGGTTTGGGTGATGGCGTGACCGGGGAGGAGAAGGCGGAAGGGAGAAAGGGAAAGCAGGATTTGGTTGGGTTTTGATGAATTTGGGGGATTTTTGTTGAATTTGGTTGAAATTTGCTAAACTGAGATTTAAAAACGAGATTCAAATCAAAACTCAAATTGATTTTGAAATTTTGAATTTTGCAGATGTTTCAGTTAATGAGCCCCCAATAATCCTAGTCGCGTTCTGAGAATTTCAACGGTGTACACAGCTCAACACAACATAAAGGGCCTAGATATATAAGGAAATTTTATGCTTGGCTGCTTGCATGAAACACCTGAAAAATTTCAAAAATTTCAGATTAGATTTGAGTTTGATTTGAATCTCGTTTTCAAATCCAATTTAGCAAAATTCGGCCAATTCACCAAAACTCAAAACTCAAAATCCAAAACCCAAATCCCGCTTTCCCCTTTCTCCCTCTCGGTCACGCCTGAACCCGAACCCGCCTTCACCTTGGCGCCCGGCAGGCCGCCATGGGGAGGCAAAGCCGCCACCGCTCGCCGCCGCTCGCGCCAAGAGCGCCCGATCTGCCGCCACCTCGTCGCGCCACCTCCTCTCAGATTCAATGCGGCGCCTGCCCGAGCCGTCGCCACGCGTTGCTGTTGCCGCGCCCCATCGCCCGTGCCACCTCCGGCCTCGCTCGATGGGAGAGCCGGCCACCACCTCTCGCGCCTTCAATGCGCCCGCGCCGAGTCGCTCCAAAGACCACCTCCCGACCCGCTCCGGTGAGGGTTGCCAACATGACGCCACCCACGCCCGCCCATGCCACCGCCACTCCGTCTGCACCGCCCAAGCACCTCGCCCAACCATCGCCCCCTGCGGCCGACGCCCATGTCGTCGCCCATGCCGCGCCCTGCTCCCACCGCCTCCCTAGGGCTATAAAAGCTACTCCCCACCCAGCTTCAAACTCGCACCAGCCCCTCTCCCTCCTCACCCACCTTCGTCCCCGAAGCCGGCAAGAGTCGCCGCCGCCTCGGTTCATCCACCCCGTAAGATCGGGTTCACCCTCCCCCTCCAGATCCACCCCATTCAAGCACCCCGACCCCTTCCCCCACCCCTCCGGCCTCAGATCCGTCGGATTTGCGCTGGCGCCGCCCTCTCCCTCAACGCCGTTCCCCAAACCCGAAACCAAATCCAAACACAAAACCCCGCAAAACCCTAGGGTTAGAAGCCACCTACCTGGGCGGAGCCCTTCCTCGCGCCGCCCTTCCCGTTCTGCCGTGGCATTGCCGTCAGCCGTTCTTGGGTCTTGGCCGCTAAGTCATTGTAGTCGTCAAGACTCAAGACGCCTTAGCGCAAGTGGCGAGGGCGCTATGGCAAGGCCGGCCACCAGAACCCCTGACCTTTTTGGTCACAATGTTGTTGGCCGTCGGGCAGTTCGACCAAATGGGCTCGGCCCGTTTTTGTTAAGCCCAAGATCTTGTGCTAAAAGGTTCATTATTCACTTTGCTTTGACCCAACACTATTCACAAGACAGAATTTCAAGATCTTGTTCACTGACCAAACCTTGCTCATTCGAGATAAAGCCCATACCTTTGCTCAAAGCAGTAAAATAATTACTGTTCCCAAGATGAGATTAAGTGGTTAATTACTGTTTGTATCTAATTAATAGGTATGAACAGTAAAATGGTCACTATTCATCGAAGCCCTAAATTGAAATTATATATCCATTCTGACCATCTCGAGCTCATAAAGCCCATTCCTAGCTCCGTTCAGCCATATCAAACTCCTGTTAAATCTTTTACCTCTTTAAGTTGATTCTTTATCTCTTTTTATTTTTGTTGTAGTTGGATTCTTTTTCTAGGCTCATTCCTTGTCGAGCCAAGTGTTTTATTGGTTTTTGTGTCTTGCGCTAGGTTTCGACACGACAAGCCATTTCCAGACATCACAGAGACGGACACGTAAGTAGCAGGGGACAGTTTGAGGACTTTGAGCAAGGAGGCAAGTTGCATACTTTGAACATATTGAACCTACATTCCATATAATTCATATTATTATCTTCATTAATATATTTTAGCCAATGATTTCAACAAAGAAATAATACTTTGGAATGCCATGTTGAATAGATAAAAACCCTTCACCCCACATATCAAACCACCTATTCTTGTAGGCCATATTCACTTTGACAAATTTAGTCCACATAAAATAATAGCAAATATTCCGCAATGTTATGCAAAACTCATTCTAAATACTGTTAAGGAAGGTTGGCTTTAGGCCAATAGGTTTTGGTGTAAGTTGAGGGTTGAGACCAAAAAGTTGGACAACCCAATATACTTGGTAAAATAAGTCATCAGTGAGATCTAGAGGTGGACAACCACGAGTTAGTATTGGGCCATCGCCTCACTGGATGACAAGTAAGGACAAGAACCTTGTGCCAAATAACAGACACAGTAAACCGCTTAACCACATGCGTGGTCATTACTCCCTAGCTTAGTACACTGCTCTTCCAATTGAATTTCTACAATATCAAGGGCGAGACAGGGGTGGGCCTATAGGACACTCACCGGTCACTCACATAGCGGTATGGGCCCGTCAGCATCGGGGCACAAATTCCACTATTGGCCGGTGGTCTCCCGAGGGCTGTATGGATTTAGACCTACCGGGTAGAGGCTAAAAAGGATAAGCAGTGAAAAGATTTTGTTATCTCAACTCAGTTGCACGCTAACATGTTGTGTAACAATGTGAGTTTGAGATATCGTGTGGGTAAAGTTGGGCAACTCTGCAGAGTGTAAATCAATGTTATTCGAATACACCGTGCTTCCGGTTAATGAAGCTGTGTTCATGGGTGATTCCAATATACAAGGCTTCCAATATACAAGGCATAAGTATGTTTTACAAATGCTAATTGGTAATTTCAGATGTTGTAACCCCTGTGGCTATATTTATTACTGTTTTACTGTTTTTATTTATTATAAAGCTTTTAAATTCAACTATTGCATTCCACATATACCTGTATTGGTAAAACTGTACCATTCCTTTGATATTCCCAGCATATAATTAAATAGCATTCCCTATGCAATTTGTTGAGTACGGTAGTAGTACTCATTCTTGCTTAAACATCAACAGAAGAGTTTTGGGAAGATTCAGGTGTTCTCTACGAGCAGGAAGAACCAGTAGACTACGACGACTACTGGTACTATGGTCTCTTTTGCGCCCAAGCTTGCCTGTGGTTCTGGCACTCTTTTGCAGTGTAATATATTAAATTTGGGCTTGGATGCCCACTTTAAACTTTCAAACCGGGCCGTTAAACCCTATCGTTGTAATAAAAGTCATCTTTTTATCAGCGCTTGTTTGCTTATAAAACTAGGACAGTTGTAAGGATTCTAGCGGTCCTAATTTTAGGGCCGTTACATTGCACGCTGCAATAAGCTAATAATGAGAAGCTAGCTAGCATGCAATAGCATGTCCTAGTACTATATACTCATCAGAATGGTACATGTAAGAACAATACTAGCATGTTACACTATCACCAATAGTGATGTACACATCTCATGCGTGGACATCATTAGTTGGATGTGATGTGATGTAAATCTTTGAGCGCCTTTTCTCGTGTGCTAATGCGCCGGACCTACCATAATGCATGGTGTGTTTCGCGGTCGTCTAATGTGTACGAGATGGGCCAAAAGGTCTGCTCGTGGTCGGCATTTTTCTGTGCATGGCTATGAGTGGATGCATGCATGCTTGCTAGTACGGGCTTCTTTTTTCTCTAATCTCCACTACTCCTTACGTGCTAGATTGCCAATGCTACTGTGGTTTCATACGCCGTTGTCTCGTTATGACATTATCAGTGTTACCTAGGTGCTACTAGTCGGACGACAGACCAATGTCTAGTGTCTAATCATCACCTAGATGAGGCTACATGTCGAACCTGGATTTCACTAATTCAAATCCTCTATGAAAACACTGTGCTATTTCCTGGATCAGTAGATAGCACTCATAGATACATCACTGAATCATTTCATACATAACATAAACTAAACCATTCAATATATTACAAATATCAGAGTGACATAGACTGCGTCGGATCGAGTTTTACATAAGGGTCCAACAGACCAAATTGATTACATCATAAAAGTAGTGAAAACTAAAGCGGAAACAAAAGGGGTAGAGCTCATCTCTCCTCAGGCAAACGACTAGGGTATCCCGTGTACGTCGGATGTTACCCAAAGACTTAGATAAATTGGATGTACGCAAGCACCGACGTAGCCAGTTAGGCTAAGGCGAGACCAAGACTACTAGAGACTATCTAATCTCCTCCATTGTCTTGACCATCGACTTCTGGATCCTCATAATATGCGTAATGTCCTTCATTCGTGGCTTCTGAGGGTTTGGGGGAAAAGAGTGAGGATGAACACAACTTCCGTGCTCGCGAGCGAACACACAATATGCAATAATATACATGCAAGGCTAAACAAGGATGGCTCGGATTCTTTTATTTGCTAAAAGCAATGTTTTCAGTTATTATTAGTAGAAATTCCTATCACTTAGCATTTTAACCAAATTTGTATTTTATTAAAGATAGTAATTGTGCAATATTAATAGCAGCAGAGGTTACCTCCACCTATGCTTAATTTTAACTGTGGTTACATCCACCTATTAACAATACTGGATACGACCACCCAAGAAAATCCAATCTTAGGGCTAGGTGAGCCCGCCACATTTTTCATCCCACCCACATAGGTTTTTGAAATAGAACTAACTCTAGTAAGTTTCCATATTCGCCTTTGACCATAGGCACAGCTGTTCGAACAGTTTATTACTCTGCAGAGACTGTACACTTTACCCACAGGAGACAATCATCTTGATATGTACACATGTTTCCTTAGACATGTGAATCAAGGGGAGATCACCACAAGGCCTTTACAATGCATCCCCCAGTATTGGTTACACCCGCTAAGGTTTCATCTAAGAAGGGTTACGCTCCTACACCTACATCAACCCTTACCCAGACCCCCTCTTGCGTCTTCACGGCTTACGCTCACACAGATCCGTAAGTCGTGCACCCCTACCCGTAACCACGAAGGTCCACGGCATAGCAGGTCATCTACCTAGTGCAACTCGTACTGATGGATACAAATTATTTAGCCAGGTCGATGCCATTATAGACTTGTGGTTACACTATTTTACATTAGGAGGTCATCATAGGATTAAGTCCATAGGGTTATCTGGGCAGTTCATTCCACATACCAACCACAAACCAACATTCCTTAGGCTGTATTAACACCCATCACCATACCATCCATCATATCATCCGCCTAGATGTGGTATTAGCAAGTTATTAGGTTTTTGGGAAGTAAAACCAATTTAACTCAATTACTTCAGTCATATCCCTCCAATGACTGCCCAAAACAATTTTCATGATTAAAAGATGATGATTAGTGTATTTAATACCCCGGTACTTAAGCAAGACTAACATGTCGCTTAAGTACAACCTATAGCTAGTATAGTTACCATATAATTACTAAGGTGACAAGGATTTATGGATTCAATTATCAAAGGGTGGTATAATAATTAATTAACCATCAAATGGGTATTTAACTACCTTAAGATCTAACATACATTTGCTTAAAGAATTAAAGCATGCAGATTTAGGTAATTTAAAGGAATATAATTTGCATAAAATGTAGGTTCAAAATGATCAAAGTATTGACTCGCCTAAGTTAAGGGCAAGTAAGTCTTGAAAGTCTTGTGCTTGATCGAAATGGAGATCTCGTGCTTCTTCGAACTCTATACGAACGAACGTACCGGAAAAGATCAAACAAGCAAAGATAACAAATAAATACACAAAAAATAAAACAAGACCATGGCCATTAGCAAGGTCTTGAATTTACAAAGTTTTAGAAATAAAACTCATAATTTTTGGAGTTAAAACAAGGGAGAACGGACTTTTTAAAGCTTGCCTTAGAAATAAAACAAGAAAAGAAAAGAGAGAGAGAGAGAGAGAGAGAACATCTGATTGGTGGGTCCCACAACTCAAGGAGATGCACACAGGAGCGCATGGTCAAACCGCACGAACCATTGTGTAGTTCCATCTGTCATAGACCTATTGGGAAATAGGGTTTTTAAATGGACTTCAATTAAACACCCGGGCCCACGCGGCATTGAAGTAGCAGCAGCTCTTAAACCAACCGGGGTTAACACTCAAGCCCTAAGGACAAAGATCACGAGGGATTAATGCACCACTACAGTGCCTTGTCTGAGCCTCAGACAAACAGGGGATGGCCAGGGCGTACGGGTGCATTGCGGGCGCCGGTGAGTGGAGGCGAGTGGCGGCTGGCAAGTGGGCTAAACAGGACTCCATGAGGACGGGGACCCTATGGGTAGACCAGCCCTTGGGCCGTGCCGTGCCAAGCCGCAGCCGCAGGCACGATGGGCCTGAGGCGGACCGTCTGCGTGCTGCCCGCTCGCCCGGCCAAGACGCCGTGCGTCTTAAGCATGGCCCGAGTCGTCTCCGGCGAGCCCAAGCCTGGCCGAGAGGTCCACGTGCGGCTGCCGTGCGTCTTGCGGCCCAAAGCACAGTCCGTCGCCGTCGCTGACGCGCTGTGGTCTGTGGAATAGAGGGAGGGTCAGGGACGGAGCCACCGAGGGGCGAGGGAGGAGAGGACATGCGACCTCACCTGGGCGCCGTCGCCGTCGCCGTGGAGGACCGTCGCCGTCGCCATCAACCTCCTTTGCTCCACGCATTGGCACCCGAGGGCGGCCGAGGCAGAGAGCGACTTTGAGGCGTGGCTGTGAGCGAGGGGCCCATGCGCCTCATGGTGGTGGAGGTGTGGAGGCCGGGCCGGAGGCGGAGGGTGAACAGAGCGCCGGGTCCTTGAGAACTGCACCGCCTCCTCCATCAGCCGCCCGGCCTCACTGCCTGCCGAGGCCACCTCCCTCCTCCATGGCATCCCCAGGACCCCAACACCATTGCTGGGGCCTCCTCGAGGAACTCCACCGCTGCCGTCCGGGGCTGGCGGCGGGTGGAGCTCTGCCACGAGCCTAGAGGCGAGGTGGGGCGTGGTGGAGCCTAGATCTTGAGGTGGGGCGTGGAGTGGCCGAGTGCGTGGCGGATGAGGAATGGGAGGTCGAGGAGATGACCAGCGCCGTGTGAAGAAGAAGTGCATCAGTTTGGGGAGAAAAGAAAGGGAAGCTTGAGGGTTTGAGTCCTTTGACCATGACCGACTCATGAGAAGCTTCTCGGTCTCGGGCTCTCGGCGTGTGAACTGAAAAAAAGAGAGGAGAATGAAAAAAAAAGAGGAATGGGGAAAAAAGAGAAAAAAAAAAGAAAATGGGATAGGAAAAATTTAAAAAATATAGGGAATATAGAATGAAATAAAAATTTTCATAACATTTGTAACACATAAATATTCAAGGGAATAACTAAAATTTATTCATTGTTTGATCTGATACAAATACAAAGTTTGTTGCCTCGTTAAAAACCTTACCCCAATGTGGGGTACCCACAGTAAGGAAAAGAGTCAACAACTACATAAACATAAATAGACTAGTTGGCGTCGAGATTCTCTAGGTCGGCTATCGCCTCCGCGATCTCAGGATCCTCGAGTGATGTTGCGTCCGTTCATCTCGCTCTCCCGGTCTTTGAGGCATGTGAGTGCCTCAACCATCTCAGTGAGAGGCGACCTCCTTGGCTCGATAATCCTCCCCACCGTCTTGAAAGTGGCTTCCGATGAGGCGATCGACACGGAACCACAAGTACATCTCGTGCAAAATGTGACGAAAGCGGGATAAATCTGTTGGTGGTTCTTCCACCACAAGAGGAGGTTGACATCATTTCCATCCATGAAGTCAAGCTCGGTGTCCGCAAAAGGTGTGTCGAGGTAGTGGTTAATCTCTACTCTTGGATTCCATTGAGACCGGTTTGGCACACGAGAAGATGAACTGGATGTCGGCCCTTTCAGCTTCTTCCAGACGTTGGAAGCGCTCACATTGCGCTGTCCTTGTTGCGTTGTTGAGGCAGTTGTTCTCGATTGACTTCTGCTGCCAAACTTTTCATAATACAAATCGAAAACTCGAAAAAGCTCATCATGAATGTGAGTGTAAGCCTAAAAAAAATCAAGATCAAATGCATCCCCAATTCCCTCGTAAGCCCCCTTCAGATCTGCTAATTTTCTCCGAGGGTCCATAATAGTACCAAAACAAAAGAGATGTGGGATAGCTTGAAAATATTTTAAAATTTTTATCTGCATTGGTTCAATAATAGGTCTCAGAAGAGCATCGTCTCTGTTTTCCTTAAAAGCGTTAGCGATAGTCCAAAGCCACTCGATGACTAAGCAAGAAGTAGGATAGTAAATACCAGATAAAATTGTGGTTGCATCGTAAAATACTTTCAAAAATTCACGAAAACGACTAGCAACTAGCCAATCTGTTTCAGTAACCAACTGCTTACCAGAATTAGTATTGACGAAGAGAGTGATAATGTACTCGTACTCCTTACACCGCTCCAACATAGTATACGTGGAGTTCCACCGCACCTTCATGTCTAGGTTGAATTTCCTTGGCCTCTTATTGTTGGCCTTGCAAGTACTCCACTAAGCGGGCATATCTTGGGCTGGCGTAATGGCTGGATAGCATCGCGTATGTTGTCTAGACTAGGTTTCATTACACGCAAGCCCACTGCACGATGAGGTTCAAGATGTGGCACATGCATCTCGGTGGAGGGCGAAACCACCGGTGTAGGTTTCTAGATGCGGTGTGAGGAACTCCATAGCCGTCGTGTTAGGCGAGGCATTGTCAAGAGTGATGGCAATAATTTTGTTCTCTATTTTAAAATCCTTAATGACTTCTAATATGCGTTGTCAGCGATGGCCTCTCCGATGTGTGCCTCATCAATAGACTGAACCCTATGACTCGCTTGTTCAAGTTATAATCATCATCTAAGTAATGCGCAACAACACTAAGATAGCTTTGCCCTTTGGTGGGATGAAGTCCATATATCGGAGGTTAAAGCAAAAGAAAAGGTAACTTTCAGAAGTTTTCTTTCAAACTTGACGATTCGTTGGTAGAGTTCTACTATGTCTCATGTAGATTGTTCTTCTACTTACGTGTTGGTATTGCGGGCAAAAACCACATTGGATCATTCTTCGAAACTAGAGCTTTCGCCGTCCTAATCGGAAGATCCTCGGTAACTATATATCTAGCAATTTCGTCTCTAGCTACGAGGGTTGTACATCCATGTACTTACCGAACCATCGGGGCCAAAGTTAAAATTTGGTGCGGGCGTTTCTTCCTTGTGTCATCCGGTAGCTATCTTCTTCAAACACGCTGCGATGTAAGCTTGAGATGACACACCTCCACCCTGGCGTCGCAGGACAATTTAGTATGACAATATTTACATGTCGCATAAGGTACCGACAGTAGTCCTCTATTTCTATGTTGTACTCCATATGCTTCCAACACCATGCACGTCGGCACGGAGCTTCCACATTGCATGCACTGTTACTGCACCGCCTCGGCGTCCGGGGTGGAGAGCGTTTAAGTGTAGGCGTTTGGGGTGGAGCGTGGGCATCCTCAAAGCCCTCCGTTCCATCCATATGTTGATCTTCCATACCATAGTCTCCCATGCGGGGAGAGTTGGCGAGATCGATCTCTTGCTCGTGCACTTCTTCTAGGGAAGGAGGACTAGGAGTCGAGGGCGTGCTCTGTTGCTCCGCCTCTTTGTTTTCTTCTTTCCAAACATCTTTGGAAGACTACAATCTAGATAGCAAAGATATAGTAAATAGAAAGCAAAGCAGTTGTATTGTCTTGTGATTTGTGAACAAATGAGGAGGGATGAGGGTCTTTGTGAACAAATGAGAAGGGATGAGGGAATTTATAGGGAGGAAGAAATCACGAGCGTTACTCATACTCACACACAGCGTCTCTTTTGTATCAAAAACAGAGAAACCACAACGTCTCTTGTGATGAGACTCGACGTCTCAGGCTCTCAGCTCCTACTGCAAAAACACTAAGAGCCTAGCCAACCAACGTCTCTTATGGTGAGACTGGACGTCTCAGTTTCTCTGCTGCGAGATCAGGTCGCGAGCTCGAGCAGACACTGATCGTAGGCTCGCGAGCACAGTCGCATGATCGCCTGCAGTCGCAGGAGTGCCAGTGCGTGCAACACTGCCATTGTCCATCGCCATTGCCCATTAGCCATTAGAGCTTTATGCCTTTACGCACATCTATCCACACGGACCACACACGGACACCCCTCTCCCAATCTTTCTCTACCGAAGAAGAAGGGCGGAGTCACCGACACCGCCCCACACGGCCACACCTCCGGGCTCGGCCTCCCCTCTCCCCCTCCCCCTCCCCCTCCCCCTCCGGCCGCCTCCCTCTCCACTCCCCCACGCGGCGCCTCCGGCCTCCCCTCTCCACTCCCCCACCTTGGCGCCTCGGCCTCCCTCTCCCCCTCCCCTCCGGCGCCTCCGGCCTCCCTCTCCCTCCCTCTGCCGCCTCCCACTCCACCACGCCACGCCTCCCCTCCCCCAACCCCTCCGGCCGCCTCCCATCCACTACCCCACGCCTCCCTCTCCCCTCCCCTCCGGCCGCCCACTACCCCGCCTCCCCTTTCCAAGGCCGCTCCCCTCTCCCTCCCTCTGTTGGATCTGTGCATCTTGTGAGGAAAACAATGGCATGAGGTCGCAGAATCTGGAGGTCATTGGGCACCTCATGCATGGCCTTTGCCTCGCCTCGGCCTTGAGCCACGCCACGCGGGCGCTCAGCTCGGCGATGTAGGGGACGACGGCGCGGAGGTCACAGATTTGGGCCACCTTCCTCGCTGGGCTCGCCCGCCACGAAGCCCTCCGGCGCGCCAAGGGCCAAGGATGCCCTCCCCGCCTCGGTGTCTCCCGAATATTTCTTTTCTTTTTGTAATGCTTGATTTGGGATTGGAGTGGTGATTGGTGGTGAATGGTGATGAACTGACGATCAATTTTGTGTGTGTGTGGTTTCATTGGTTTTGCGTTCGATTTTTTGTTTGTGGAGGCGGCGGCGTTGAATCTTGAAGGCAGGCCGAGGCCGAGGCCGAGGCGCTGGCCGCTGGGTGGTGGGTGGTGCTCACGGTGCTTGGCGTCTTGGCGGCAATGCCGTGCCTCGCCAAGACGCCCGGTCGGGCTTCGGGCCCACCTAGCCCGATCGTCGTCTTGCGCCCAAGCATGGCCCGTGGAGCCGTCTTGTGCTATGCCGCCCGTCGTCGGCGAGCGAGCTCGGCAGACGGCCCTAGGTTATGCGTCTTGCGTCTTGGCATAGCCCTAATGAGATTCGTCTTGGTGGGCTGCGCGTCTTGCCGCCGGCCGTGCCTGGTGGCAAAAGCCCGACCCGGTGCGGAGTCTACCTATGGGCGATGGCGGCGGCAAGATAGTCATGCATCGGCACCGGCGATGGTGTGGCGCGGGGAGGGGGATAAAGGGAGCACGAGCAAGAGGAAGGTGTGGGGTGCTCACTGAGACAAGAAAGAGGACCGGAGATGGATGGAGCAAGGCGAACGGCGGTGTTGAAGCTCGCGGCCGGAGGCGAGGGGGAATGCCGAATGCGGCGGCGTTGGTGGAGCAAAATCAGATCAGCTTGGGGGAATGAGTTCCTCAGCGCCGGAGGCATGTGGTGACGGGGGTGGTGCGGCGGCGACCTCATCGGAGCGGCTAAACGACATTGGGGGCGCGGTGGCTGAAGGGGAGCTGCGAGCTTCTTGGCGACAGGGAGCAAAGGAGCAAGATGGGGAAGGAGGCAAGGGGAAGCTGAGGACTTATTATAGCCGGTGGAGGGGCGAAGGAGTCGTTGGGTAGCTTTGAATGCGGCGCTCGGTCCCGAGAGCGGTGGCATGGCCAATGGTGGGACGGGAGCAGGTGGTGGTGTGACGGGCGAGATAGAGCGGTGACTTGCGTGGGCGAGGCGGGGCCTTAGCGGGGTGGTAGGTGGCGCGAGCACAGGGGCGTCTTGGCGTGCACGACCGTAGCACGCTGGCATCACGACACGGCAAAGCACGGGGATGGGCGCGTCCAGGGCAGCTCTAGCACGGCGAGGGCAGGTGAGGGATGGGACGCGACGAGGGTGGGCACCGGGGTCAAGGGTAGGTGGAGCAGGTGGCCGGCGATGGGATGGAGCGGGCAGTGCGTGGCCAGGACAAGCACGGCGCTTGCGAGGCAGCTGAGTGGCTCGGGGTTGAGCCGAGGGAGAAAAGGGACAGGAGGGAGAGCTAGGCCAGCCGGGCCTAAGAGGGGGCCAAGCCCAAGAGGAAATTTGAAACTGAAAGCTGAAAGCGAGGTTTGAAGTTTGAAATCGAAATTTGAAATAGAGCTTTTGAACTCAACTGAAAACCTTTAGTTACTGTTTATAGTCTAAAAACGAGCTGTTACACTACGCGACCGTCTAGATGAGATAAATCAGCTAAGCGAGCTAGACGGCCTAGGCGGAGTGCTTGATATACGGCGCCGGCCGACCGTGCAGTGCTGCTCCGTTAACTTATTTCATCACGGCTATCTAAAGGAACAGCCGATCGACACGCTGCCCTCTATTGTTCGAAGTAGACTTGATTGGCAGGATTCCGTTAATTTCCATCAGAATGTTCTATTTCAACCACCTGGGAATTTTGCACAAAATGACCCATGTCACGGGACGAGAGTTTTCCTGTCCAAAGTTGGACGTTTCAGGTGGTCTAGAAAATGCGTTTCTTTCAAGTTGACCTAACCTAATTTGCGCTTTCTTTCTTACTCTCTCACTAAACTAAAGTCCCGACTAGTACTCTCTCGTGTAAACGATTGTATCATGCCCTCGTGATTTGTATTTCAGCATCTGTACATAGTGAAGCTGAAGTAAGAACGTTCGAACGTCACCTCATCCAGTCCAGAAACGAGTGTCCAAAAAAGCCCAGAAAAAAACGGCCTAACCTGCACCTTGACTGCACGGTCTAGAAATCACGGAAGGTAGCAAACATATATGTTAGCCATTTAGCTAGTCATTTCTGTATGGATGGATCGGCTAAGTTTAGGCCTGGCTAGCTAGCTCGATTGTGCAGGCGTACGTGCCTACATCTAGCTAACACTAGACAAAAGTAGGGTTTATTTTGAAAATACGAGACACGGTGCATGCCTAGCTACTTTGGACTTTGGAGCAGCTCAGGTGCGCTTTGGAAATTTGACATCATTAAGTGATTAAAGAAAAGAGTGGTGGCATGCATGCAATACAATGACAATTGTATTGCATATATGACTATGCATGGAGTACAATGCCAATTGCATTGCATATATATATGATTGTGCATGCAGTACAATGACGATTGCATTGCATATATATGACGTTTTTATCTTCTTTGCGGAGGTAAAAAAGAAAAAGAAAATATTATCATATGTACCAAAAATTTCATTCCACAGAAAAAAATCACGTGGTCGGCCGCCTGGCCCGCCTCTGCTGATCAGATCAAACTTTCGTTGTCGGGAGATGGGGTATTATCACATGTGACAAAATCATATCAAACAATATTATTTTTCAGATTTTAGTTTTTTTAAAAAAAAATAAAAAAACAAAGGGTGGGGGCCCACCGCACCCCGGGGGCTCAAGGGTTAGGATGAGGCAAATCCGGCCCCAAGGGGTTAGAAAATTTCAAAAAATTATAAATTTGGGATAATTATACTGAGAATAAATGTAGAAAGTATTTTGAGCATGTTTTTGAAATTTTTCTCAAATCAATTATTTCATTTGTATACAAACAGTAACCTTAAAGGAATTTTCGAGAAAAATTACGAACATATAAAATTCTGGAAAAACTACACAATCTAGTACACTGTGTAGGAAGCCTTCAAAAACAAAAAATCATTTTTTTTGAGCTAATTTGATATATTTATAAATTCCTACAAACAGTAGCTTAAAGATTTTTTGAGAAAAATACAGAACATATAAAATTCTGGAAAAATGAAACAAGCAAGTAAACCGTGTTAGGAGCCTTCACAAAAAAATTATAATTTTTGAAGCTCATTACTATATTTAGAAATTCCTACTAACACTATCGTCAAAAATATCAAATGCGCCAAAAACTCGTTAATTTGTCCTGCTTGCGGACGTTCAGGCATCTCCTTTCTTAATTAATTTACCAGCCGAAGACCTTCTAGAGCTGGAAGCTAGTTTCGCTCTTCTAGAATTGAAGCTATTTGATCAGATTGCAAACCTCTCTCTGGCACAAAAAGAGAACCATGCAGAGCCCTTCCACTCGACCACATATCACCAACACAAGAGATTAAGGACATCACATCAAGCCACTTACACTTCTCGTTAACCTCACTTGTCCCACATCGAAACAGCAAAGGTTTGAGAGCTCACTCACTGTCAGTACAAGACAGCAACCATAACGGGCATATGGGGGGCTCATGCTGATGCTCCAAATCCAATCCAATAGTAGCCAGGAGGAGGCAGCGGCAAGTGGCCTGCGCCCATGGTGGACAGAAGGTGGCAAGCAGGGGACATCTCAGAGGGACACGATGCAACTTCCCAATTAGTCTGCCTCCGGAGGGACAGAGGAAGGTCCTGCCCCTTTCACTGCTCGTGAGCCTGTGGAGGAGTGATGGTTCCTGATCAGTGCCACTTGATGTCGTTTGGCTCCGTTGTGTTGCTGGCACAGGCAGGGCAGGGGCCGGCTAATGATCTGCACATTTTGGGAGTTAATTATTGGTACAGTCAGTCTTCCTTGGGTGGGAGAAGAAAGCTTTTGAAAGTTGAAACGAATGGAACACTACAACGTACAGGCAGGCGCTTTTTATGTGTGTCTGAAATTCTGAACATGGTGTAGTGTAGCCTAGTTTTGCTGTAACAAGAGAATCCAAAGCTCAGTCCCTTTTTTTTCCCTGTGAAGTTCGCATGAAATGTTCAATTGTGGTAGTAGAAAAAAAAAATCACACAGCGTCAATTAGCGTGAACTCTCAGCGGTGTGACTGCGTAGGCTAAAATTATTTGAAAATTCCTAGAATTTGATCACGTCACCTCTCAGCCAAATAAGCTTAAGACTGTCGTAACCAATATCCGTAAAGGCAAGGGACACATTGAGATCACAGCAACTGTAGCTCAACAAAGTTCAAAAACTAAAGGCACCATAAAGGCATAAACACTGGCCCATGAAAGCCACGTTACCATCACCGGAACAGAACATCTACTATTCGATCAAGACGGACGCATCATTGCTGAATCTTTAATCCCCAAAGTAAAAAGATCCATCAAGAACTCGCAGAAGATTCAGAGAACCCCGTGGGGTCCTAATCCTGATCGATCGATGGATCACCTCGCTTGCTTCCCACGACCGTAAGCAACAATAAATTGGGGCTCAAGAAAGTCTTGGCCTCCTGGTCACTTCACTTGTGATGGATGCCTACTGGACACTGGTCAGCAAGGCAATTCCAGCCGGCATTGATGGGGCATCAAGAAGCGCAACCGTGATCCAGGGAGAAGATTTTCGGGTCAGACTTGGCCTCATCACACGGTGGACTTGAATAAATTATTGGGCTCTACACTACACTGCGTTGCATTCATTCATCACTGCTCCCTCTTAGCCCTGACAAGGACTCTTTACACTACACTACACTGCATTGCATTCATTCATCACTGCCCCCTCTTAGTCATGACATACATCCTCCATTTCATAGACAGTCTTAAAGATAACTGTTCCAATGCATTGTTTTTTGAGTTGTCTCTTTAAGGCCCCATAATTATTTAAGCAGTGCGTGAATCAAATAAACATGTTGATCAACACTGATTTCAATCTTTATGACCTATATGTGTTGTTTGCTTGCAACTACATATAAACAAACCACGATTGAAGTACACATCCATTTTCATCAAGCATTATACCATACAACAAACGAGCTTTTGTCATCACCTCTCACCCCAAATGTTAGACCATCGCTTCACTTGCAACAAGAAACTTAAGGATTTTTTGGACATGAGAAAAGTGCTTCTCCAATGCATATGAAGTGCAAATCTTTCAGCTCCCTATGTTTAGTTTATACGACCAAAATCTTTACTTCTTTTATGTTTAGTTTATACGACCAAAATCTTTACTCCTTTAAAAGACTCTAGTGGTGGTGAGTGATGCGTTCTTCACATCCCCCTCCAATCCTCGTAAGTTGCAACCCTCATCCCTTTGAGAAATCGTGTGCTGACGTGTGGAGCCGGCCTCGCCACCCCGGATCCATCGTGATCCCTTCTCTTTGGAAAAATTTATATGAGCGCAGCCGCCGCTTCCCGAATCCCTCGTGAACCCTTCCTCCTATTTTGTTTCTTCTAATCACGCAGCCTCCCCCGCTTTCCTTGTCGCGACACCCTCTTCTCCCGAACAAATCCCAACAGCTTGTCTTCCTTTCCAATTACCGCCGCCCCTAGACCTTTCATCTACCTTCGCCTCCCCAGGAATAGTCCCATCACTGGATGAATCCCCAGTTCCAAGCATCAATGAGGCCAGCATGATGTGATCCCAACCCTTAGCTGCCAGTGCGGTTGCCTATTGCGCGATGGTGCGAGGTAGCGCCAGCGCGTGGCTTACGAAGAGGAGACAGACGCGACGCTAATACTCTAGCTCCATTGCACCCTGCACAACAAAGCTATCGAGTAGGTAATGCCTTAGTTCAAGTAAGCAATTCCTCTATCCAATTTTATTCTTCGATATGCATTGTTGTTTAGAAAAAGAAGTTCACATTGAACCCTTATGAGTTGCTACTTGGGAAAAATTCCTATGACAACAAGCAACGGCTTTCTTCATGCTAGAATCCATTCCTAATCAAGACAGTGATAAAGCGGCCTTGGACTTGAACTGAGGATTCAGAAGCATTTGATTTAACCGATCTTCTGCATGTAATGCAAGTGATGCTGCTCTCACTTTTTTAGCTTTATATCTGCTTCAAAAGAGTTTATTAATCTGCTTTGGGTATATGTTCTAAAAACAATACTTTGAGTTATGCATATAAAGAACTGTTTGACGGTGTTAAATGGGACGAGTTCGGTCAAGGGATTGCTTACTGTTTATGCAATTTGTTGCAAACCCAGCTGTCGTAGGGGCGGCCCACCGGCCCCCACGACCAGGCGAACACCGCAAGCTCCCCTACCCCTCCAAGTATCGCCAAAGGCGTCCGGAGAGTCCGAAGGCCGCCGAAGGGTCCGAAGGTGCCCTAAGGGGTCCGAAGCACTACAACTCCTGGGGTGGCCAAGGCCTTCCGGTTTGGGGGCATCTTGTACCCTTCGAAGAACCACAGTACCGCTGGACTGGGCGTACCAATCAGATGGACCCGGACCAGGAGGGTTCACCATGAGCCGAAGGCTACACATAGGGGTAGAAAAAGCCCCTACCAGTGTAGGGCCCTGTAAGGAGTAGATTTGTAATCTCATGTACATAGTAGAAAGGCTATAAATAGCCATCTCCCCCATGTAATAAGGCGGACTGGGTTTTTTGAGCAATCAATACGTATTTACTTCCTGACAACCAATCCCCTCTTCGAGGACCCTCCGGCCACTCACGTAGACACTAGGGGTCCCCTCTTTTTACTATTTAGTCTTTCTTGCTACGACAGTTGGCGCCAGCCCTGAGAACCGGCAGAAAAGCTACGAAGCCAAGGCTATCTAAAAAAGTATGGGGGATAGTGCAAGGCTTCGTCTCCCCGTCGCAAAAAGTTAGGGCTCCCCGAAGCCCTATCTAAAAAAAATGCAGAGGCAGTGCGAGGCCGCCTCCCCCAAAAAGCGGCGATTAGGGCTCCCGAGCCCTATCTAAAAAAGTATGGGGGGACAAAATTAATTAATGCAATTTCATAATGTCCTTATATTATGAAATATTAGACTCCTCACACAGTGGACATTATGAAATTGCATTACTTAATTTTGTAAAATTATAAAAAAAATTGCACAATCAAGTACATTGTGTAAAGAACACGAATTTTTTTATAATGTTTGGATCTTATTTTCTATATTATAAAATTCCTACAAATAATATAATTAAATGAATTTTAGAGACAAAATCGAGAAAGTATAAAGTTTTAAAAAAACACACAAGCAATTAAACTATGTCGGGAGGCTCCAAAAAAAGTGATAATTTTTTTAGCTCAGTTTCTATATTTAAAAAAATTATGGAAACAGAAGTAACCGGCAGCGATGTCATTCGTCTAATTTTTTGGTGTTCGCGATGTTATTTTCCAATGCGTGATGAACAGAGTGTCGTTCCTCCAATTACGCTCTAACGCGATGTCACTGAGCTAATTTTCCTAAAGTATGGGGGACAGCATGAGGCTTCGCCTCCCTCTCGCAAAAAAAAGAAGAAGTTAGGGCTCGTGGGAGTCTTATCTAAAAAAAGTATGAGTGGTGTGCGAGCCGCCTCCCCTAGTAAAAAAAAGAACCGGAGCCCTATCTAAAAAAGTATTGGGGGGAGGGATAGCGTGAGCTTAGCCTATATATATATATATATATATATATATATATATATATATATATATATATATATATATATAGGGCGGTGCGAGTTTAGCCTCCCTCATAAAAAAAGTTAGGGCTCCCCGGAGCCCTATCTAAAAAAGTAGGAATCCGAAACGAGCAACAATTACACATTATTCTTCACAACCTCCAAACATACACGGCATACAAGGGCCAAACAGCGTGACCCGTACAATACAAATACGGTATAAATACACTTAGCCCCGCAACGTGTGAAGTACAACATTGCCACACCGAGCGTCTACGACACAAAATTCTATGGCTCCGCGCACATCACCCATTTAAGCAGCTCATTGTCAGATGGCCAGGTAGCCATGAACCTCAAATACTCCCTCTCTGTGGCACAATCGCCCGATGCGTCGGATGAACTTGTCGACGAAACCTCAGATATGGTGGGCGAGGGCAGAGGCCCCTCAGGCGCTGTCGCAACCTCCTACGCTCCTAGAAAGCCCATATCTCATCACGCGCCCTCGTGGCCTTTTGCGTGCGGAGACAGAAAAACCGCTTCATCGAGCCTCCCAGGTTCGTCTTCTTCCAATACTACCACTTAGTGCCATGGCATACGACGCCTCGATAGCACACCCGTAGAGGCCAAACCGACAGGAGGCTCCGCTCATCCTTCGGCCCTCGCGAGGGAGCGGAAGACTTAGTCCTCAGCGCCTCGGGGGGGGGGGGGCATTTAAATAGTCGCTGGTTAATCTGCACATATCGGGAAGCCCATGTATGAACAACTAAAGACGGGTGCACCAAAGCCAATGTGAACAATGCGAAAATGATTCATTCCAAAAAGGGTCATTACAAAAAAAAGGAGGGCCCCCACTGAAAAACGCTCCAAAATAATAGGCAAAAGTGGAGCGGACAAAAATCCCTACCAAGCTAAAAACCTAAGCAACTACCAAGCGGAGGGTTACACCTTGTCCCGTGGGTGGCCCTCTGCTCCCCGTCCCTCGGAGCCACCGTCAGAGCCATCGCCGGAGCTTTTCCCCTCGTCTTCTGTGCCTGGACCTCCTTCAGGTACGCCATCGCGGCTTCAGAACCGCATGACGTCTAGAAATCCTGAAGAAGAACATTGCTGCTCCGTCGCGTCCGATGGTAGGCGGTGGCCACCTCCTCGGCGGTCGCCACAGTGATAGAGCGGGTGGCGAGGGCATCCATGTGAGCACAACCTGCCCTGTCGAGAGAGGCGAGAGCCATCAGCCAGCCCACCTTGGCGCAGTGGTCCCCGTAAACGCAGGCAGCCAGGAGAAACACCTCACCCACTCGCTGAAGGCGCTCCATCCATCTCCGCCAAGGTATGGGTCCGCATGGGGGACAAACGAGGTCGCCACGGCGCTCTTGAGGATCTCCATCGCGTCCTAGGTCACGCGGTCCACAGTGTTCAAGAGGTCCCGCTCCGCTTGGAACTCCTCCTCAAGTACCGTCCGGACACCTTGTAGAGCATTCACGTCGACTTGAAGGGCGGTGCGCTCCTCCTCAAGCCCCGTCACTGGAGCCTCCAGGGTAGTCAAACTCCCAGTAAGGGCATCATGCTCAGCGCGTAGGTCCTCGCCCCGGCCATGCTCCACGTTGACTTGCCTCTGGATCTCAGCGAGGCCCCACGACACGTCGAAGTCAATCGCCCAGGATAGCATCAAGGTATACACACACATCAACCCGTCAAGAAAATATATACATATATATATAGCTACTCAGCAAAGCAACAGGAAAAACAACCTTTGCAGCGTTCGCGTCGACGCCCCGAGCATATCCTTGAGGGACATCTTCCAAAAGAGCTCCTGCGCGAGGGGCAGAGTGCCGAACCGAGCAATCTCCTCATAAACCTCCGCAGCGCCCAGACGAACCATAAAATCTATAGGGCAGAGCAGGCCCAAATTTGCCGAACCCACGACAGCTGGAGCAACGGATGAAGGCACTGCCTTGCAACTTGCCAATGTCGAACCACCATCACCGTGACCATCGCCTTGGTCACTAACAACGGCCATACTAGCTAGCGCCTACGGGGTCACAGGCGCAGCCTCGATATCCTCAGCACCCCTCTCATAAGCGTGCGAGGTGGTGCCACCACACGAGGACCCGTCCAACGGCAACCTCGCCAAGCCGAACAAGCCCGCTATGCTATCAGCCTCTGTCGTCGCACATTCTCCTGCCCTCGCCGGTGCACCAGGCTCAACCGCCTCACCCGCACGGCGCTCAGGGGAAACAGCGCATAAGCTCGAAGAGAGGCTATTGGACTCGGCGCGCTCCACCTACTCCAAGGGCTCCTGCGTAGCCCTCTTAGCCGCGGTTCCCGCCGTATCTGCCCGGCCGCAGGAGGAGCGCCCACCTCGCAAGGGCCAGCGGTACGCATCGGTACCACCGCAATCAGCCCTGGACGTTGACTTCGGACGCATGGGCATGTTTCTTCTTCCCTTCGTCTGGATCCGGACGTTCTGCAAGCCGGACTGACGCGTAATACGCCCGATTTAACCGAGCATTCCTCACCACAAGCCTACGCCTAGCTTGCTCTTCGCCCGTATAGGGGCCCAAGAGCACCTCTGCG
Organism: Phyllostachys edulis; assembly: GCA_036346405.1. Lineage (NCBI taxonomy): Eukaryota > Viridiplantae > Streptophyta > Magnoliopsida > Poales > Poaceae > Phyllostachys > Phyllostachys edulis. Next base: position 43,023,855 of record CM070561.1, read on the forward strand.
GCCCTGGCCGCTTCGTTGATAGTCGCTACTACTAGCACACAAATAGGACAGGTAAAAAAACAAAAGAAAAGAGAGAAGAATATGGCACAGCGATTCAATACCTTCATGAGGCATGCCCTCTCGGTCCGGCACGGTCAGGGTCAGAAGATCAAACCTTGGAGCCCCCAGCTCAACAAACCACCCGAGGGCTAGGGGCCAGACTCTGAAGACACAAAACTCCTCCGTGAGGTCGCAAGTCGAAAGGCGTTTCATCGCGTTCAGTAGCAAGTGGAGGAGAGCCTCCTCCCGCGAGGTCAGGTGTAACATCCCAATTTTCTGGGCTTTTTGAAAATTTTCAAAATTTAAAAGTAACCATTTGATTTTATTAATTTGCTAAAGCTTAACCTGGAATTTTAGGATTTTAAAAGCAATTTAATGTGAATTAATTAAACTTCAATTAATTCAAGTTGGTTTAATTAAGTTTTCTGGATCTTATTTGGATTTAAAAATCAAAAATATTATTTTAAGCCTTTTCTTGGATTTTGTTGGTTTTTAAAGGAGGGTTTTCCTTTTGACCCTATGTTAAAAATAATTAATTGCAAAAAATTAAAAGAAAAATTTAAGCTAAAAATATTTTTATTAAGTTCTAAATAATTCAAGAGTTTTCTGTGCATTTTTCTTGAATTTTTGGACAGCTTTAGCTATTTTCTAAAAAGGCTTTTTGTTTTTTGGTATTAACGTAATTCGGAATCCCTAAAACCTTCCTATTCATCTTGAGCCGAATTCTTCGGCCCATTTCTCTTTGTCATGTGACGTGCCCATCCTCCGTCATTGGCCTATCCATCGAACACCGTCCGATCAAGATCGGACGGCTCCCAACCCCGCCTTCCCGCTTTCCCCTCTCGCTTCATTGCCGGTGGGACCCCTGTCGACCACCTCGGCCCTTCTTCCTCCTTACGCGGTTAGGCGCACATAGCGTCTTGGCGTGTGATTCTACGCGCCGCCTAACCTGGCCCCACTCATCCTGCCACCCGTCGCGCGCATTTATTGCACGCGCCTTCGCGCCCATTGCCCCGTCCGAATCCCGCGAATTTGTCGGGAACGCAAGCCTCCATGAAACCCGCCGCTCAAGACGCATCCGCCTCCTCCAGACCTCCCCGTGCCTATTTAAGGCGAGCCCCAGGAGCGCCATGGCCTCCTCTTGCTTTTCCCCCCACTCACTCTCCCTCTCTCGTCTTCTCGTTGCCGTATTTCGAGCTTCAACCGCCGCCGCCGAGCTTCACTCTGCCGCATCCGCCGCCGCCATCGAGCCCCCTCCGGCTCTGCCGCCTCCACGTACGGGTTCGCAAGGCCGCCGCCTTTCCCGTGCGCGCCTCCCTTTCCCCAAAAGCCCGCCGGAACCCCACCTCCACCTCCAATCGCCACCGTCGTCGTTTCTTCCTCCCCGTCGGTGACCCTCCCGTGTCGCCGCGTCATCGAGACCACGCGCACCAACATCGCCGTGAGCTCCCCTTCCTCTGGGTGTCCTCGCTGCTGGCCATCTCCCGGCCAAATGCCGGCGACCCTTGGTCCTTGCGCGCCGTCGGCTCGGGTCCGACATGGCCGCCACTATGGCGCCTAATCAGCGCCACCTCAGCCTCCCTCACTGATGTGGTAGCCCAGTCAGCAGCCACGTCACATTTTATTTCTTTTCCTTCTGGAAAATAATTCCAAAAATCAGGAAAATCCCTTTTTTCTTGATTTTATGTATTCTCAATCTTCCGAAGGCCATAGCTTCTCCGTTCGAACTCCGATTCAAGCAATTCAAATCTCTAAATTCATCTAAAATCAATATCTACCTATCTACACTAAAATTATTTAATTTAGAGTTTATTTGAGTTGTATTTGGATTTTTATTTGAATTTGGCTTATTTTCGCGTGTAGATTCCGACAACTTCGGAGAACCGGATTTCGACGGTTCTTCGCATTTCGATGCCGTTTAAGAACAACAACTAAATAAGCAAGGCAAGTTACATCCTTTGATCATATTTGAATCCCAGTATTTTAAATTATTTAAATTCCGCTTTAAATTATTATTGCATGCTTATTTAAATTCAAGTAATTTAAATCCCTGTTTTAAGCTTTATAGTTATTCCTTTATAGTTATTCCCAATGCTATGGTATAGCCAGTTATTGTCGAAATGAGAAGTAAGGAAGACCTTTCCAAAGGTGAAGTATAATATGGAAATAGAAATAGGAATTGTGAATTATTAGAATATATAATTGTTGGAGTCGGATTATAGAAAATATGATTGTTGAAGATTGGATTGTAGAAATATATTATTATTAGATTATTAGAATATGTCTTGTTGGATTATCAGAGTATACTTTGTTGGATTATAGGGATACATGATCGATGATTGTTAAATTGTGGAAGCATAACTTGGATGGATGGTATAATGGATTATTGACAGATGTGGATTATAAAAATAAATGAATTGTTGATGTTGGATTTTAGGAATAAATATTAGTGGATTACAGAAATAAATGTTGGTTGGATTATACAAGTATATATTTGCTGGATTATTAGAATATATCATTTTTGGATTTATGGATGGTGAATTATTAGAAATAGATTATTATTGAAAAGTGAATGATTGGAGATTGGATTGTAGAAGTAATTGTTGGATGCTGAATTATAGGATTATGTAATTATCGGAGATTGTATTCTAGGATTACATGATTATTGTGGTGGGAGTATAGAAGTGAATCTTTGTTGGATTATAGAAATAGATTATTGATGAATACCGGATTAATGGATGATGGATTATAGAGATAGATTGTGTTAGATTTGATTTACTGAATATTGGATTATAGAATTATTATTGAAGATTGGTTTGATGGATGTTGAATTATTAGAAAAAGAATATTGTTGGATTATTGGATTATGACTCCATTGTGGATGGTTGACTTACTGATCTCATACTTGACAATTCTCAGACATTGAATCCCTCACACCTTGTCACCTTAGATAAAACTCTGGTTAATACATTAGTATGACTAGAACATATTGAAAAACACTATGCTTAAACAAAGCTTAGACCAAAATGTTTACTTTTGGGAATTAGCCAAAAATTCAATTATGATTTGAATAATGTTGTGGTATGTCTATACCATACAATCTTTGAAATGTTTACCTTGTAAAATAAAATGAAAAATGGTTTGGACTTGGGCGAAATGGATGTTTGGATGGGTGCATATTCATGCACGGGATCGATTCATTTCTATGGTTGAGGCCTAGAGTTCTTTTGGGAAGTTGCCTAAGTCAATTAAGGACCGGTCTTCGAGTCGCATCTTACTAAGCCTCATCGTACTACCACATGCCCTGAGAATGGGGAGGGGACCTGGCTGACTAATTTGCAATATTTCACCGTAGTCGTTCCATCCGGTTGTGTGGGTGGTCTTTTCGACCTCGACATGCATTCCCACCTAGCGCAAGAGGGGCTAGGAACTCATGATTTCTATCAAAGGGGAAACATTAGCGAGGGGGGACTACGGTGGGATGGCGCATTGTAAAGGCCTTGTCACGTGCTCTAGACTGCTTACATAAGGTAGTGAGCGGTGGCATATATATATGCCAAACAAACTAGATAAATCGTGTCATATGGGTAAAGCTGTACAACCTTTGTAGAGTGTAAAACTATTCAAATAGCCGTGTCCACGGTCATGGATATGCTAGCAAAGCCACTCCAAGTTAGATTTTGATTTTGATTTCAACAGACTTTGTCAAATGGTTTTGGGTTTCTATCCAAATAGGAATTAGGCGGGTAGCCTTGTGATAGGAGGGTATCCTTCACCACTCGTTGATGAATGTTATCTGACTATAAAACTTGAGAATTTAGAAAATGAATTTTAGTTATAGAATATCTGCTTTGGAACTTAGTACAAGTATTTAGAAAGAAAACACTGCTTTACGCAAAATCAACTCTATAAGACTTCCTTTGTTATAACCCTGCATGCATTATAATTTTGTTACTGGGTGTAACTTACGGAGTACATTCATTTGTACTCACTATTGCTTAATAAAATGTTGTTCAGAAGAGAAGGACTTTGCATCTGTTGAAGATCTCGATGACTAGGCCGCTACCCCAGTCGATTGCCTGTGGCAGATTAGCTGGACTCTACTGCTTCTTGTTTCGTCTTCCGTTGTGTTCTGTATTGTTGGCTCATAAGCCTTTTTGGTAATCAACTCTGATATTTATTATTAAATCTTTGTGATTATGGTTGTGGTACCATGTTTGTTTACTGTGTGAGCTAGCCACTGATCATGGGACTAGTTCAGAAATGCACAGATGATTCGGGGTGTTAATCCCGGGTCCTTACATTAGGGCGATCTCCGGCAAGGCAGTCGGCTCAATCAGACCACCCCTCGAGTGAAGACCAGCCTCCGCTAGCGAGGAATGGTAGAACCACCGACGTGTCCAGTCGGTATCCCAGCGGTTGCATGCAGCGGGGCAGGCACGTACATTTGCATCCGCGTCTTCGGCTGAAAGTTAACGCTACCGAAATTCAGCATCTCCCCTTGAGTTCTTCTTCTTCTTCGGTTGGCACCACCCATCGTGAAGGTAAGCGAAGAGCCGCCCTTCATCGCTGGTACCAGCAGACCGAAGAATCCACTCGAAGACATCTAGCTTCACGATGGAGTTTGGCGTAAGCTGTGCCAACTCCACCCCATATAGTTGGAGCACTTCGGAGACCAGCCCAATGCATGGGAGTTGAAGCCTAGCGTAAAAAAAAGCGACGAAAACTACAGCCTCGTCCGGCCTCGGCACCGACACCATCTTTTGCCCTAGAGTCCTCACCTTTGCGAGGCTCTCCAGCTTCCCCTCGTCAACGAGGGTCCAGAGAACCCACTCAGTCACGGTCGATCTGCTGAGATCACTCGTGTATTGCATCTCTCCCACGCCCTCCTTGCTCCGCTTCGTCATAGCCAGAGCAACCCGTATCACTCTCGAAGCAAAGGCGCGAAGTGCAATCGGAGGCAGGGCTCTTCACACGAAATAGCGCAAGCTTGAGCCACATCCAAGGGAGGGGGGTATTTATACCAGCCAAACCACAGCAAAACCAAGCAGGACAATCGAGGAGCCGCGATCCAGTCACCACATGGCACGTAGCGCCCGCGAACAGTTATGGCGCGTGATACCAAATCATTGCGTGCAGGAACCGATGGCACGACATCAAAGCCTGCCACTCCGACCCAAGTGGCGGTGCAATAATGGCGGGGCACATGCTTCGCCAGGCCGAAGGGGGCGGTGTACATGTACCCTCTGGGAAAAAAGACGCGGTTTCAGCCATGGCGAAGCAAGACCTCGGCCGTAAGGGGCTTGTCGTAGGGGTGGCCCACCAGCCCCCACGACCAGGCAAACATCACAAGCGCCCCTACCCCCTTTGAGTATCGCCGAAGGGGTCTGGAGAGTCCGAAGGCTGCCAAAGGGTCCAAAGGGGCTCGGAGGGTTCGAAGGTGCCCAAAGGGGTCCGACGTGATCTGAAGCACTACAACTCCTGGGGTGGCCAAGGCCCTCCGGACTAGGGGCATCCCGTACCCTTCGGAGAATCATAGTACCGCTGGACCGGGTGCACCAATCAGATGGACCAGGACCAGGAGGGTTCACCATGAGTCGAAGGCTACACATAGGGGTAGGAAAAGTCCCTATAGCCCCTACCAGTATAGGGCCTTGTAAGGGGTATATTTGTAATCTCATATACTTAGTAGAAAGGCTATAAATAGCCACCTCCCCCATGTAATAAGGTGGATTGGGTTTTTTGAGAAATCAATACTTATTCACTTCCTGACAACCAATCCCCTCTTCGAGGATCCTCTGGCCACTCATGTGGACACTAGGGGTCCCATCTTTTTACTGTTTAGTCTTTCTTGCTACGACACTAGCCTATTGTTATTTAACTAATTTCTTGATTTCCCTTGTGTGGTAAACATCTTATTAGGTTCGATTACAAATAATTAAAGTTTTGTTATTTGTTTCCCCTGCATGGATACGTAGCCAAGGGTGCGGCATAACGATGGTGCGACGTGCTGGGGTAATATATTTTTTACCGGCTAAGTTTGTTATGTCTTTAGTTGAAACTACTTGCATTGATGCCGTACCAAGCAACATTCACAGAACTGCTTCCAAATCATGGCAACGACTCAATGTGTCTTCGGATAACGTGGGGAGCTTTAGTTGTTGTTGAAACCCATATCTCAGAGGGAGACATCCCTAACAGAATGCATAATAAGCAGCAGCATCATACTCATCTTTTCTTGCACCCTCTCTATATCAGAGCTCAACCAGGCATCGTGCCGAAGCCAAGGCTGTGTTGTAGGTTGAGGCGCTGAGCACGGTAATATATGCATCTAGAATACAGTTCTTGTTGAATTAAGTAGTACGCGCCAAGAAGGTGATTTATCATATATGTTTTAGTTTTTTTTAGAGTACACATGTTTTATTAATTGGTTTGTATACTCATGCACATAGAGAATCTTATGATAATATGTTCATGCGTGTCAGAACTTCTATTTCTTGTGAAGATGTCGTCCGCTTATTCTCTATCATCATCGCCTCATGCATCTGATGCGCTGTCCTCTAGAAAATCCAAGCGCGATAGAAGAGGAATATCAAAAAGGTCTGAGGGCCGATTTACCATCATGAACACTTATGATAATGGTAGGATGCTGCCGTGCATCCAAAGCGTGTAGGGGATACGTGACGCCTAATTAGTCTACTGCGGTGTTATTATTGTAATTTCGGATACGAGAAGGCAAAATTTGCTATTCCATTACAAAACAAGACCAAATGAGTCAAAAACTACTACAACACCTCTTCTCCTGCCTCTCGCCATTCATTTCACCTTTGTCTGTGTAACCGTGTTCATGTCGGTCAAGTTCTCCCCCCTTGCGTCCGAGGGTCCTATCATTCCATTCCTAATCTCTTCTCTATAAAATCTCCAAGCAGTGGTTGTAGTAGTTTTTAACTCATTTGGTCCTGTGATAGTAAACTATCACAGATGGTTCCTTAGGACAAACCGTCTGTGATACATCAGCTATTACAGACAGTTTCATCTACAAACCGTCTGTGATAGTCAACTATCATAGACGGTTCTAAGTTAATAACTGTCTGTGATAGTCTGCATCACATACGGTTCAAAAACCGTCTGTGATGACATCATGTCATTACTGACCCATAAATTCAGACAGCTCACGAAACCGTCTGTGATGACCTTTTCTACAGCAATGTACTAAGATGAGTTCTCTCTTGTTCTTACTCTTTTTGGTGATTTTGGGGTTGTTGTGTTTCTAGGTTTTTTGCCTGGGTCTTTTCATATGATCTAGCTTGTGAAGGCTTGTGGGATCTGATCTAAAGTTATCATGACCATTTTTTTTATCCACGAGCAAGCCTTTAGGTCTAATTTAGGTTTCCCACCGGTTTTGAGTCCTCTTGCCCTCAATCAAGAAATTCGTGGAACTTTGGCTATGATCGTCTCGATCTTCGATTGGAATAGGTTCCTAACCTTCTTGTTGATTTATGTCTAAAATCTCAGGTGATTTGGATCCTTAGATCAAAAGTTAGGTCATTTTGTAGATCCTTCGTCGTGATGTTCTCAGACAGCAGAGGGGAGCGGTAAGACCGGCCTCAAGGGTGATCAGACCGACAGAGGGACTTTGAAGTCCTATTTTCAACTCAAAGTCTTCCACTGTGATCTTAAGACCTTTATCGTCATAGCTTTGGATATCTATTAGAGTGAAAAAGGAGTTGAATACTAGTGTGAAAAAGAGCGGTCTCCTATTCACCCCCTCTAGTTGCTATTTTGGTCCAACCTAGATAGACTGTTCACAGAGCCACCTAACCGAACAAACCGAACCGAAAAAACCGAACTCTATCGATCAACTCGGTTTGACCTGTTTTCAGTATTCGGCTCGGTTTTATGAAATCTGGTTTTTTTAGGATTCGGTTTTTTGGTTAAAACCGGCTAAAAACCAAAATTACCAAACAAACCGAAGTACTCATCACAAATCCTACTTGAAAACCCGTAGATAAGGGGAATGTCACACTATTGGAGATGGCCTGATAGGCTAATACCACTACATTCATCGCCTGCGTCCTAGTCATGCAAGACATGGACTCCGAGGTCAATCTTCGGGGTTCATATCCTGTGACGGTTTACTCCTCTGCTCATCACTACTAGTTTTTGATGGATTCGTTCTCAGTGAGGAGTACAAATTACAAAATCTGTATGTATAGGCGCTCGCTGTTCTCAAATGAAGAGTATTGCAAGCAGATATGGAACCCACTGCCTGTGAGAAAACGGGCGACATGAGGACCACCTGTACAACGTAGTATTCCATGGCTGGCCCACCGTTTGTATTCTTCGCTGTAGATAAATAACTGTCGCGGTCGGTGCTCTACCATTCTTATACACGCACATGCAACCATTGTTAGCAGCATACATTCTGCTTCACAGCTTCAGTACTCCAAAATAATTTCTGTCACTACTACTAAGGATAGGATACTCCAATCTCTCTCTCTCTCTCAGAGAAATCTTATCTCCTTTCTATTTTACTAGTAAGTCCACAACAAATGAACATTGCAGAGCATAAAGTAACTGGCGATGTGCCAACGAAATCTGAGAAAAATACAGAGTTACTCCGCCAAGACTCGCTGGGCGTCATGATTTCACAAATCAGCGGTGTGCAAACTCCCAAGAGCACTGCGGTTTTAATGAACACAACAGCATTGCCATCTCAGTACCAAACACGGCTTTCAGCTGCCAAAAGTGAAGTTAACCATTTCAACTTTCACACTCAACAAACGGAAAACCACCTAAAAACACTCCATTTTTTTCTTTTGCAAGGCCATCTCGATACCATAGTGACGAGAGAGAGAGAGAAGGTACAGAAACTAATGTTAATAAACTCTATTGCAACATTTTTCCTTTAAGCATCCGGCCGTCCACGTGTCCAATCTGACGACAGATGCTCTACCCCTCGGATTCTCGCTAAACCCCTTGGCTCCCAAAGAGCCAAAGGAGCGAAAAGATAGGGGGCCTTATGAAGCCACAAAAAACCCAAAGAGCCAAGTGAGCCTATTTACAAACGGGTCCTTCGCCGGAGGTGAAGACCTTATGAAGTCACGAGCTCGCCGGCGGCTGGGCGGCCAGCGGGAAGCTGCGTGGCGACGAGAACAGCGCGGCGAAGGACGACGGTATGTGCTCCGCAGCGGCGGCCGCAATGTCGCCGCCAGTTGGCGCCGCGGGCGCGGTGGCGGAGGCGGGGGCGGAGTTGGAGGCGACGCGCTCGCAGGAGGGGCACATGGAGAGGGTGGTGGCCGGGAGGTGCATGTAGAAGGGGTGCACCGTCTTGAGCGCGCGCAGCTCGGCCAGCTCCTTCTGCAGCCGGCGGTTCTCCTCCGTGAGCGTCTCGCAGCAGCGCTTCAGGTACTCGCAGTCCACCTCCGTCTGCTTCAGCTTCGTCCTGCACGCGCCAAGGCAAAGACACCTTTTTTTTAGTTAACTCCTGGACTAATTAAGATTCTTGCAAGCGACAAGGATACGAACAAAATCTTTTACGCAGCGTGCGCGCACCTGGCTCTGCGGTTCTGGAACCACACCTCCACCTGGCGCGGCCGAAGGTTGAGCTGCCTCGCCAGCGCCAGCTTCTGCTTCTGCTCGCGATAGAACACAACAACGTTAAGACCGAGAACGAACAGTCGAACACTAGCGAGACAAAGCAAACGTCTTCGTGTTCGATCGAGTTGATTTGCTACGGGAGCTTACGGGGTTAAGGGTGCTGTGCTCCTTGAAGCTCTCCTCGAGGAACGCGGACTGCTCCTTGGAGAGGCGCAGCTTCTTGCGCGCCGAGCCGCCGTCGTCCTCGTCGCTGGCGCGAGAGCACGAGCGGTCCGCGCCGGCGCCCGGGGCGACATCGCTGGCGCCGAGGCCACCCTGCGCGAAGTCCGTCGGGAAGGAACCGGCGCTGTTGTTGGGCGAGGACGACACGGCCATCCCCGCCGCGGCCGTGTCCTCCTGCTCTTCGTCCGCCGCGCAGGCCCCCCCGGACGACGGCGCCTGGTTCACGTCGAAGCCCCGCGTCGAAGCCACCAAATGCCCTGCCAAACAGATCAGATCACCCCATTTTAATACCACCATTTTACCGGTGATTTCACCGGCCGCATGCAAAAACGGCAAAAATCCAAGAACCCAAAGCTAGCTCATGCATCACTCACTGCTCTCGGTCGGCCACGGGAGGCCAAGGCTCGGCACCAGGGGCAGAAGCGTGAGCCGCACCGTCGGTTCCGGCGAAGAACCGCACCTCCTCCCCCCCAACTCCAGCTCCCTCCTCACGGCGGCAACTTCCTGATCCCTCCTCCCCCTCTCCCTCTCCTCCTCCCTCCTCACCCCCATCCCCACCCCAAGCCCAAGCCCAAGAACCAGCTCCCTCCCGGCATCCGCCATGGTCTCCCCCAAGCTCAAGCCCAGCTCCATCACAACCCAATCACTCCAACCGCCTACCGGGAAGATGGTGGAATGGAACCGTGTAAACGCGCAAGGATTGCGAGGTTTTATAGGGACGGAGAAAGAGACGGCCCGGCCTCCCCTCCTCCGGTGCGTATGTGTGTGTGATAATGTCATAATGGCGAGTTTGACCAGTTGACGACCCCACGTGACCCGGAAAGGGAGAACGACGAGCCGCATGCAATTCGAGGGTTCGCGGGGGTGTTTGGTGGCAAAAAAGGCAGTGCGAAGGGAACTAGATGGCAGGCGATAATAATTATGTTAATCATTATTGGGGGGCTCTACGTATCTTTCCCCTTTATAATAGCACCCGCGATCTTTTTCAGAAAGCTGGCGACGCAGCAGCAGCTGCTGCGCCTGCATGCCCCTCTAGCCTCCCCCCCACCCCACAACACACGCACACACATCGTCGCAGATTTTGTATTTCTTGGAGACGCCTAGAGTATAATTTATGTCTCAGGACGTGTATGTTGGAACTGCATTCCATCCTTGTTCGCGAGTAGAGTAGTACGAGTAGCACAGTGTGCGATATTTTTGGAGTGGAGACAAGTCTGATTCTATAGTTAGCGTTGTTGCACTGTTGCACCATGAGACAAGCGAAGCGTTGCGTTGCTATTAGTAATAACTCCGGTTAGCTGGAGGGGTACTGTTTAATTACTTTTGTAATGTGGTCATAAGAATGATGCATGCTATGAAAATGACTTCCGAAAAAAAAAACCTAACCTGTGAAATGGTTGATTATGTTGTACGTAGATAGAATTTGTGTGTGCAGGGCTGATCAGGGCATCGGGCAGGGTAGATCCAGGAAAAATATTAGTGTAATTTTTTTGCTATATAGGTTCAACAAAAAGCTACATAGTTGTCCAGCTTGAGACCTAGCCTCCCCTACTCTTCCTCCCATCCCATCAGCCCATCACAGTCGGGCTAGCCTGAGGCCTCTCTCCCCATGACCCCAAAGCTCCCAGCCTCTAGGAAACTTAATCCATGTCCCGCGCCGCGCCTCCCTCCTCACTCCATGCTTGGCTCCTCCTCCTCCTTGCTCCGCCACTGCAGTGCTCGCGACCTCCACGCCGTCTGCTCGCCGCTCTCTTCGCCGCCTGCGGTTTACGCCTCGTCCTCCTCCGATGAGGACATCCTTTCCACTGATACAACCATACCTACTGTTGCTGCTCCTCAATTTGATGTGCGAGGACCAATTACTAGAGCATGTGCTCGTCAACTAAATTATCAGGTAACTTCGTTTATAGGAGTGCACTCATATTCTTTGAACTCTACGATACTGCCTGATGCACGTGATATTATCTTAATTAGGAATCAAGGACCCTGCTTGGAGATAGGAGATGGAGATAAGAGCCGCAACACAAGGTTTATATCAAACATGAATGGAGATGATGATTTGAATGGCTACTACAAACAATTGAAGTCCCGATGAGGTTGTATGAAGATGGCCGAACCTGAACCCACATGAAAGCACAAATTGCTTCGGCCACCACTACTTAGAAATATTTAAGTTATGAGTTAGGTGCTGCACCACCTTAATTGGGCTAGACCCATGTAATAGAGTTCCAGGGGAGCCCACATAGAGTTGGGTTCGACTCCCCTGGCTGGCCGACACCCCCTCCCCCTTTAAATAGTGGCCGCAGCCCCTCCCGTAGGGTTTTTTTTGGGTTTTGTTTAGTTAAAGTTTTCCACCGTGAAACTGCGTGTATTCTCTTGTGTCAACTAAACCAACAACTATACTGCTTTCGGAACCCCAACCTTTCAATACTTCATCCATATCCACAATTTCATATTGCCTTTCATCTTGTTCTTGCTTATTCTTTGATTGCTTGCAGGAATTGATCTTCGTGATCAGGTCATCCGGGCTTATAGCGAAATTGATAGCATCCCGGAGTTGGTTCAGTGATTGCTTGGCATATCAGTCATGTACGGTTGGTAGCCAGTGTTGGAAATATGCCCTAGAGGCAATCATAGAGATGATTATATTTCATTATGTTCATAACATTAGATAATATGTTATCTTGTTCCTAGAATAATATTGTTAATATTTATTATCAAGTATGTGACTTGATTGTGAAACTCTATATTTCTGCGATAATTATTCTTAAAACGTTCCCTAGTCGGAAACATATGAGAACACATATGATCGAATAGACTAGCATATGTATTGGTTGATGACTATGTTTCACAGGTCATAGATATGGAGATATCAAACCAATAATATGGACACATATTAGAGAACATGGTGTTGGTTTGACCCACCTTGAGACACTGTTGAGATTGTTATGATTTCATGTGTCATCAGTTGGTCTCAAGTAATGATGATGTATAATCCTTAGACCTGAGATTTGCATAGTTTTCTACATGTGTAATAGCACTTTTAGGGGTTGCCAAACGCTGCTTGTAACTGGGTAGTTATAAAGGTAGCTTTTGGGTATACTATGAAACATGCAGATGAATGTGATTGGTCGGATATGGGATTTGCCCCTCCTAACATAACAGGAGAGATGTCTGTGGGCCCCTCGTTGTGGTCGGATAAAATAAGTGCATGGCCATGCCACTAGTGGTCGAAGTGTTCGACCACGTGAAGTTAACCAACACTTGATCGAGAAAGTATTGAACAATCCATGGATGACATAACATCTCACCTGGAGTTCAACTAGATATCGTGAGCCAAAGGGAGAATACACGGGAAGGTCTTTCAGTTCGATCAGATACAGACTAGTCATATGAAGATACGAGCTGGTCGTAGGCTGGTCGAACATGATCACTAAGTGGTCGAAACCTGATCGTAAGGAGTTATGAATTGTTCGAGACCAAATATGAACTGGTCGTATAGCGATACGAGCTGGTCGTTAGTGATATAGACCTGATCGTAGATCATATTGCATTAAGGTTCGTCCGATATATTCTATGTGTGTTTGGGAATCGTTATGTGCTGCTAGGTACTGCTAACGACTCGTGGTCGGAAAAGAGTTTCTGAGTCACAACCGATTACACATGAACCTATAGGGTCGCACACTTAAAGGGCTAGGATTTGATTTGGATAGTGATCCGAATTCTTGTAGGCCTCGAGTTCCTAATGGGCCTCAAGTTCGAGACCCATTATGGATGCCTATATATAGAAGGGTGGTGGCATGGGGTGTGACGATCATCTTTTGAAGAACTCCCGAAACCCTAACAGCCACGCCTTCCTCAATCACATCGCAGGCGCTAGCACTCTAGCGTGTGGTGTCCCTGCCCCGTATGTGTGGATACCTTAAAGGTGTTGTTGCGAAGCATCAGCACAAGGACGATCCGCAACTCGTGACGTGCAAATGTTGCTGGAGGAGACGATCGACTCACGAGGACACTGGATGATCGACTACATCGACGTGCTCGACGTTGGACGATTGACTACGACCACTTCATCGACGCGCTCTACGTTGGATCAAGCTTCTCCAACTCTTCTTCCGCTGCACTACGCGTCTAGTGGCAATGATCTGTGATCTTCTACTTGCATAGCTTCCTGATTTACGTGGTAGAATTTTTAAATTGTTAGCTAGCGTAGTCTACCCATATTCCTTCAGCCAGGTCGTGAGAGTCATCTCCACAAATCGAAAGTTATCCTTCTCATCGAAAGATCGGGACACAATTAGTTTCATCACCCTCCTCGCCCGTCGCTGCGCCTGCGCCTCCACGCCCTATCGGCCGCTCCTCTTCCGCCGTCTCTGCGCCCGCGCCTTCCCTCCTCACCCGCATCCACGCCTGTTCGGACGCTCCTCTTGGTTTCTTGTGAAAAATATGGAAAAACATCATTTTATCAACCAGAGACAAATGCCATTAGGATTCGGATGTTCAAACTGAAAACAATATGACGATGTTCTAGACCTTATATATGTCAAAACAAGCATTAAATTGATTTTTTTGCCCCCGTTTTTTAATGCAGTTTTGTTGAACTGGTCACACCTCTTTTATCGTCTGAAGATCTAGTGTTCGATGGTTATGAAGTTAGTCTTGGACATCATTCTTTATGAAGGTAGTCTTGGACATCATTCTTTATATTTGCTATTCTCTTTTAGGGTTTACTTGGATATAGAGGGATTAGAACCAATCCTTTTGGATTGTAAGAGATTTTAGTTCAAATTCTATCATTCAGTTATGGATACAATATTGCTTTCATTTTTTTTTTTGCATGTAATGCCGCAGATGTGTTCTGTCCTTAATCTAACTAATCTACTGAACGCAACCTATCAATATCTTACGATTTCATTTGAGGAAACCACTATATATTGTGAAAATTATGTTGTTATGTGATAGTTGATTATTGATATACATATTTCTGCTACCTTGCCGATGCTTATGCTCTGATATCTCAGAACTATAATACTGCTCTGTTCTTGTTTGTTTGAAAAGCTACTGTTTTCTTCATTGAAAGCTGCGGACCATCAAAGTAAATCAAATTAAAACTCAAAAATATGTCTCTAGACTCTAGTCTATAGTTCATATTACTTACACTTCTCTCAACAGCTTCTGGACCTCTGTACATGTTTACAAATGCCTGGGGTCATGGGGGTTTCCTTCACTTGGACAACAATGGCATGGTATGTTACAGGTCACTCCATTTAAATCTTCGTTATTTAGGTACTCAAAATGCATCTCTACGATTGTATATTACTTATGTTTTATCATATTTTTCTTAATGTTTCATGTTGCATTGATCTAAAGTTTCATGTCAATAATACATCTGTGGCTTTTTTTTTATGCCGTAGTGTGAGTATAAATTGGCATTGGTTATAGGATGTTAACCTATTAGAATTTAGCCTGAGACGTGGTGAAATTCTAGATCTGCTACTGTGTGCGTGTATGAGCTCTTTTTTTCCTTGGCCTGCATGGATATTAATGATGCTAATTAGATCCTATAATTGCATGGAATGAGAGCAAAGAATGTCATGCATGTGTGAGCAGTGCACCATCAGCTGGGGGTGGGGAAGGGAATTCTTTCTGCATGCAGGCATGATTACGGCCATCAATTCCTCATCCACCGCCATCCATCATGGTGTAGTGTATGGTGTGCCTACCTGCATGATATTAAGCAATCCTGTTGATGTGTACAATGTTCACTAGCCGCAATCATGGAGAATGATGGCTGTTGCTGCGTTACGGCCGGTCTAGCTTAGCTTGTGGCCGAGCAGGCGAGCAAGGCCTGCCTGCCTGCCTGTTACTCGTATGATGATGATGAGGGCCTGCGGTTGTGTGATGTGTGATGGTTGGAGTGCTACAGGCACATAAGGATGCAATCATCCTTGTTTGTACACATAGTACCCAGGGTTCCTTTCGCCGCAAAAGTAACCCGTTTTGTTCTCTACAAGTGTGCAAAGTGGCAATTATGCATCGCACAAAAGGGATGGGTAGCAGTAGTAGTAGTACTGTAGTAGCACCAATCTTCTCTTCTCTCGTGCGTGTCGATTGACTGCCAAAAATGAAAGGAAAACATAGTTGTCATGTCATCTATCTTGGGCTGCATTTGGGATGTAAATGTGAGAATTAGTACATCGCATTAGCTCTGCCATACATGCTTGTATCACGAGAATCCTTGAGGTAAAGGATTTATTTGTTATAATTCGTGTGGATTGGGTCGTAATTATAAGTATGGTCCAATTATAAGGAAGATCTCCAAAAGCAAAAAACTAACGGTATATAAAGTGCGTGGTTAGTTGTATTTGTATCATGGGATGCTAGGAATCCAATGTATCAATACTTGAGCACAAACATGATAGTACGTGGGCAAATTTTGAGTGATGTTATCAGTGAGATCAACATGGATAGTAATATACACTCTCAATTTTGAGTAGCATTTTTTTTTCATTTCAGAAGAACGATAGAAGACAAAGTTCTATGTCTTTTGTAAAGTTTAGTGCGAAGTGAGCTCTCGCCTTGCGCCACATCATTAAATCAACATCTGTTAGCGCAGGCGACCAAGTGATGGCTATTCAAGAATTGAAGTTACACCAACTCTTGAGCATATCCGGAGCTGGGTTTGGGTCTGGTTGGGCTTGGACTGAGCTTTAGATTGGATTTAGGGCCTTTAGGCTAGGCTTGGGTTTAACGATATTAAGTAAAGCTTAAATTGGGATTAAACTAAGATGATATCCTAACAATACGTAAAGTTGAATTCATTTTCTTTCCATTCATCTATACGCAATAATAGCCCTATTTTTTTTCTTTTTTCTGTCGCTTTCATTCCCTCTATCTCTCCATATATCTAGCAGTCCATAAGTCTATTGCCAACGAAAACCATAGGTGCATGGGCACCCTCACTGTGGTGTCCCAAACCGGCATTCTGTGGAATTTCTTTTTTACAATAATCTATTTTTTATTCGAAATTACAGTAATAATACTATCTTTTTTCAGGAATAATCATATGTCGCTCAACCGTTGACGATTCGACCCAAGAGCTCAACGGTTGAGCGATCGGGACACTTGTCGCCCAACCGACACAATGCATGCCTGGCTAGATGAGTGAGCTGCACACTAGGACCAACCGTTGAGCGACAAGTGTCCCGATCGCTCAACCGCTGAGCTATCGGGTCCAATACCAACCGGTTGAGCGATGATGATTATTCCTGTAAAAAGAAAAAAAATATTACTGTAATTTAAAATAAAAACTAGATTATTTTTTAAAAAAAATCCATGCTGTGACACCCGCTGCACAGCTGCGGATGTAAGGGTAGATTAACGAGTTCAGTTCAAACTCGGCTCGTTAAGAAAACGAGCTAAATTGTTAACTCAACTTGGTTCGTTAAAGGACTGAGTTTAAACCAAATAGAGCCCAGCCGCACCCTTAACGAGCTCGTGAGTTTCGAGATTTTTTCCCCCACACTTACGAGGATGCATGTGCGACGCAAGTGTCAGAGGAAGTAAGCCAAGGCCAAGCCATCAGCCCATCCTAAATTCTTCCCCAGCCTGCCCCCCATATCATGTGCTGTACCAGGGCGCGCACCACCGCACCCACTCCGCTCGGCGCCTCGCCCCGCCCCGGCCCGGGCACCGGCCACTACAGGACGACATCACGTGCCGCGGCCGCAGCGCGGTAAATGCCGCGGCCTGCCGCGCGCCCCCACCTGCGCCCGTCCGCCAACGAAATTTATTGGTGGCGTGATGAGTGATGACACGCGCGCCGTGTACGCCCCCGCGCGCGCGTCCGTCGCTTGCATTAATGGCGCAACGCAACGCACCGGCAGGCCACCACCTCCCCTTCCCTCCCTCCCTCCTCCTGCCCGCTCGCAGCTGCAGCATTGCTGCTGCGCCCTGCGCTGACCCGCGCCTGGGCAAGCTAACGCCAACTTATGGCTGCTGCGGCTGCTGTTGCTGCATGCTTGTAGTGTGCTTCCTTCTATTTTGCCCCTGTCTCTCCCCACGTTACGACCCCCTGTTTGCCCGGGAATTCCATCCATCCTCGAGCCGCACGTCACATGGACGGTTGGATGGGCGTCCGGTGGGAGATCGCTGGTCTGTTCGAGGTTTTGTTACGCTCACGCGTACCCTGTGAATCTACGTACGCTCTACAGGCCAGGTAGTCAAAGCTTGTTCAGTCTACGTACGATTACTTATTAATGGATGCGCAGCATTAACACTTAATTCGGCCTGATTGGCCAGGTCAGAGAACGGTTCACTGTGGCGCAGATAAGTAGCCCTCGATCGATACGGCCTACGGTACGTGTGTCCGAGTGGCCACACGATATGAACAGTAGAAAGTAAACTATTCTTCGTACCGCGTATGTTTATAGACTTATACGTACAGCCGTATGTATAGACTGTAGATGTCGCGGTACACAATATCAAGGTATCCCACAAGCATGCACGTTAGATCATGCATGCATGCCAGGCCACGCTAACATTCGTACATACTTGGGGTACGCATAGGGGTGGGAGTGGTTTGACCTTATCCATTGGGGGCACCGAACCGGCCCAAAAATTCTAGCGGTATGGCCAGAGATGCGACCTAATAGAAGACTCGGTTCAATAGGTTCAGAATTTATTGGTTCGTGGGGTTCAAGTGGATCGAACAGAACACATCGTTGTCCCCTTTCCAACACGTTGTCGTCGCTCGCGCCGCTGGGATCGTCCACCCTGAAGTGCCGTCGCCTCCAACCCAACACTCGTCGTTGTCGCCTCCATCCTCCACCACGACGCGTCACAACCATCGTTAGCTCTGGCCACCGCCTTCGTCATCAGCTCCGATCGCCGCTTCTATCATCAGCTTCGGCCACCACAATGTCCTTGAACAACCGCCGTCCAGATCTAGCTCACCTAGATCGGGCCGCCCTCTTCTTCCTGGCGCCGGCGGGACCACAACAACTTCTAATTCCGGGCTGCCAACGGCACCACAACAACTTCTTCCTCGTCATTAGCGCCGCCGCACGGATCTGGTGCTACCTTCCCCTTCTTCCTCTAGGATCCCCGTTCACTACTCCAGATCTATGACCTCCATACCTCGTTATCCTTCTCCGACGAGTCTTGGAGCTACGCCTACCGCCACCCTTGAGCTCTAGTCACCTACCTTGACTTAGGCCGCCGCCACCCTCAAGCTCAATCGCTGGCTGTCGAACTCCGGCCGCCACCGCCACTACAACCACCTCAAACTCCGACCATCGCCACTACCTCGAAATCTGGGCATTTGGATGCTTGGTATGGACCATGTCTCTTGCTTGCTTAGTTACTTGCTACTGTGTGGTGGTCAGCTAAAAGGGGTCGACCCTAAAGATCAAATGAGTTTGGGGTTTTTTTGCTTTGCTTCCTGCTGGGGTTGGCCGTGGACTTCCAATGGGTGTTTTGGGGCAAACGGTGTAGGGGAGGGTTGTGATGCAGATGGGATGCCCGATCTTTCGATGAGATTGATAAATATCGATTTTGGTGAAGGTGACTCTCGCGATCCGACTACAATCGTACGACGATGCTTGCGCCTTAGCAATCGTTGAACCAACTCCGAGATGTTATTGACCTTACTGGAAGTGTGATCAACCTGACCACGAAGGTCTATTCCTGCATGCAATTGAAGAACACGCAAAAACAAGATAAAACACAATATGATGTATTGCAAATATTTATGAAATACTGATAAGGTGGGATTCCGAAGGCTGTCTTGACAGGTGGTCGTCCGACACAACTGAAGAACAGAAGTTTGCACAATGGTTAAACCTTAACTCAACAAAATCCAAGAAAACTAGAGGGGTACGGCCTCCTTAAATAGGGAAGGGGGAGCCGCACATAGCTAAGAAAATAGGGGGTGGTATTATTCACAACACTGTTCATGCATAAATAGTGCCTTATAAATAGTACGAGCCGCCTAGGGTGGCGTCTTCCCTTGGGCCCAAGCATTACAAGGCCCAATTTGGCCCAAACAGGTGACATAGCATCTTTTTTTAGTGATTACGGTGCGCATAGAAGGAATTTGGAGGTGAGACTGGATCCGTTGAAAAAAGGACGAGATAAAATTTTCATCAAGTACATGTGGACCTCAAACGGACTCCAGATGTAAAAGTTATGCACGTTTGAAGTCAGTGCTGTCTCTGGAGGCCGAATTGGATTCTAGAACGTGTCCAACTTGAACTCTTGCTTCACTTGGACGAAAAGTGACGTGGTGGCCCTGAGGAAGTGTTGGGGAAGACGTTGACTTGGTCTTGATGTGTGGGTCGGCTTCCTTTTAGGTGGACCCCAACCATGAGCGCGTAGTATTGATGCATTCCTCCTTGTATATCTGCATAAATATACATTTTCATCATTAGGTAGCATCATAGTCTCATTTAAAACGAATTGAAGCTGAGGGAATGAATTCACCTTTTGTTCAATCTTAGGAGCTATGGTTGTATGCGTATGTGGCATGGTCACATCATCCTCCCTGTCTTGACAAAAAAACCGTCCTCGGTTTTAACAAATGTGTAGTCCAATGTATTGCATGATCTTAATCATAAATCTCGGTACATGACAAAGAATGTAACGAACTCTCATTATGTAATATCATAAGTTCTTTATAAAACAAAGTAAAACCTCTTTGAAACGAGTGTACCTGATAGGAAGTATTCTCTCTAGATGGTGTTGGAACTATGTATTATTCTCTCTGGATGGTGTTGGAACTATGTATTTATGTGTCTTGTATGGCTCTCGTTCTTTAGAAAATAGGGTATTGGATTGTGACCTGATATTGATGATATCAATAGAGATAAATTATTTTCCGACGCTGTGGATATCATGGAGATATGCTCACGATCTTAATGTGATGGTACAATTGGCAATAGCTTTTTTGGTTTGTCGAAACGATCGTTTTCGGTTTTGTTGAAATCCTGTTTTCAGCAAGTGTCAGGATAATCGGTAGTACCGGCGTGTAATGCGTGGTACTACGCTGATCTTGCGGTAGTACCGGGTTGTGTTTGGTGGTAGTACCACAGGTATTACATAAGCAAAGCGGTATGGTTTTTCCGAGCGAGTGTAATTTGTGTTTTGGATTTCTCGAGGAGCGGTAGTACCGTGCTTTGGTTGCTTAGTAGTACCGATGATTTGAACGATCGCGTGTGAGCGGTATGGTTTTTCCGAACAAGTGTTTTTGGGAAGTTTTGGATTTCCTTGAGGAGCGAGACGACGATTGAGTTATGGAGCGCAGATTATCTAGCATGATCTTGATAATCTGAAGCCATAACATGGTGGTAGTACCGATTTGGTTTCTGAGTTTCGTTTAACTTGGAGATTTGTTTTTGGGTTTTGTCATTTCCATGTTTGTTAATGCATATATGTTGCATATTGCATGTTTTGAGCTAACGTGGGTCAAGTTGTGAAGAACTTGTTCCGGAGACGATTTCTTGGTCTATTGTTTGTGCAGTGGCTTGCGTGTCAATGACGGTCAAGCGGCAAGGAGGATCGGGACTAAGCTAGGAGAGCCGAGGTCCGAACGATCATGGATGCGGGTGAGGTCAGTGACTCAAGCATGGCATGAATGGACGAGGTGGATCGAACCGCGATTCGATGTGTTGGTTGGATCAAGCGGCGGGGGTCGGTGCAAGTGCCTTGGAGGTTCGATGGGATTCGGACGAGAGACTTGCCGACATGATGAGAGCCGTTGATCAACCTACACGTATGAGCGGCGATTGCTTCGACAGATTGGACTCGGTCCATGGAGAAGGATCGAGAAGGGTATTTTGGTAATTTCACCAATACCACCTTGGTGACCTAATGCCAACTCGGCGCAAGACTAAGCGTCAAGAAGTGGTTTAGGTCAAGAAAAGTGAAGACGGCGCTTTAAAATGCGTGCGTGTGTGTCCTGCTTGTTATTGGGCCTAACGGGAGCCCATTAGGGTTAAGTCTTCTAGAAGCTCTAGGCCTCATATAAATAGAGAGGGTGCTTGTTCACAGCAGAGCCCAAGCACTTCATTTGCAAACCCTAGTTTGGTTTTTAGGGTTTAGGGAAGAAAAGAGAGGCATAGGCTCTAGAGAGATGGATTGATGTGTATGCTCTTAGATGGAGCTCTTGTCCTCCTTGAGGGAGTGGTCAGAATCAAAGAACATCATGAATCAATCTATGGATGTTCTTCCAAAGATGAGCTCCCTCTTGTGTTCTTCCTTCTCTTTTGATGATTTTGGGTGCTTCCTTGATCCATTGGTTTTGGTTGTTCTTGTGCACTCTTACTCCTTCTTTGTGACATGTGGGAACGTATCTAAGGTCACCTAGATCTTCAATCTCCCACGAGCAAGAGTTGGATCAAGTTTTTCGCTTTGCTCGCTTCTTTGCCCTTCTTAGGTAAAACTGAAAAAGATCGAAACTTTGACGAGATCCGGACGATCGCCACTTGGAATAGGTTCCTAATACCCTTAGGAAGGTGTGTTCCAAATTTGGTGGAGTTTGGCCTTACGGTTTAAAAGTTACGCCGATTTTCGATTTTGTTTTCAGTCGTTTACGTTCATCGTCAGATAATCGGTAGTACCGCACTTTTGCTCGAGGTAGTACCGCTGATCTTGAGTACCGCACATTTGCTCATGATAGTACCTTTGTCCCTGATTTTTCGTGATTTCTTCAGGAGTTTGTTGCTATGCTTTGAGGGTTTAGGAGTGGATTCATTCAAGTCTTCCAATCGTGCTTAAGCATTCATCTTCATAGCTCTCATAGCTATTGGAGTGATTTACGATTCTTGAGTTGAATCCATTATCTTTGCAAAATGAATTGGTGCTCCTATTCACCCCCTCTAGTCGCCTTTCCGGTCCTACAATTGGTATCGAGCGGTTAGCTCTTCTCATAGATCTTAACCGTTCTTTGGAGCCATGGCGACTGACAAGTATTCACTCAAACCTCATATTTTCGAAGGGAAGACCGAAAGAAACAGCAAAAACAGAGACCGAAAACTTACGACGCGAATTCGGGGCCGAAGATGGCCGATTTTGGGAGTCTTCAATGGAGACAATCTGGTCAGCTTTATTGGATGCGTCTCGTCATTAGCTTTCCAACGAGCACAAGAATGTCAAAAACGGACACCGTATGCAAAAGTTATGCCCGTTTTACTGATGGTGTCTTGGAAACCACATCCTACTCGGACTAGAATTCGTCTCGAGTTCTAATTTGAAACTGCTATATCTTTCAAACCCGTGGGCCAAACTTGCTGAAATTTTTTGTGGAATCTTGGGGCTATATGTAGAAGGTATCCGCTAATTTTCATGCACGTTTCTTTTATCCTTCTTTTTTTTTATCTACCGTGGCTTTTGTTTATGTGACTGCCTCTTTCTCCTTCTATTGTTTGGCTGGCCCTAGGGTTTTTCACAAGTCGCAAATAACAACAAAGGTTTGATGCTGGACTCGGATAGTAACTCTCCCAAAATATCACGGCAATCCTCTCGGTTTCATAGTGAAAACGGCTTGAACTCCAGCAATCAATTTGGATCAGATGAAGTAGAAACGAATACTGTTTTGGTGTGGATTAGAGCAGTTCTAACCCACAAATTTTCTGTTTTAGATGTAAAACTAAGAACCCTAAAAGAACGATCAAGCGACGCGAAGAAAAACACGAGATGCAATCTCGACAACGATGAACTAGACTAGAAATCAGCAACTAGACACGACGATACAACAGTGATTCAACGAACAAAAAAGGAAAAGAAAAATTGCAATGGTCAAAGGGGCTCGGTATGAAAAATGTTGGGTAGTTTTCTGCACTCTAGGTATGAAAATGTAATACCCCGAGTTTCAATTAGAGAGATTGTTAATCGGGTGAGGGAATTAATTGAAAATTCATGGTTTTTGGGGGAATTTTGGAACCTAGGCCTCCGACCCAGGCTAGAGCAGCCTTGTGGCTGGCCATGTGTGGGCCAAGAAGGGGGGAGGCGCCCAAGGCCCAAGCCCATGCACCCCCACCCCTTAACCCTAGGTCGGCCACCCCTTTCCCCCTTTCCCACCCCCTTGGCCGCCACAAACACTTCCCCCTCCTTGGTGCCGCCCCATCTCTCCCTCCATTGGTGCCGCCCCTTCCCCCTTGGTGGCTTCCCCTGCTGTGGTGCCTCCCCGTCTCGCCCACGGAGCTCCCCGCTGCCGGCCTTCGCGAGGAAAAGAGGAGGTGGACAGCATTGAACCTGGTCAAAGGAGGGAAGGAGAGGGTGAGGAGAAGAGGGATCATCTTCTTCGAGGCTTGATCATCATCTTCCCGCGGGTCTTCAAGGGTAACGAAGTGCTTTCCCCGCTGTTTGTTGATGATTAGAGGTGAATTCGATTAATTGGGTTGGATCGTTTTGCTGCCGGTAGATGTTCAATTCTGTCCAGTACCTTGCGGAGTTGATTTAGGGTTCTTAGAAGCAGAATTGGGGATTCCCATCTCCTAGAGATATCTATATAATATTTTTAGCTTTCCGTGGCCACCAAGAACACGTAATTCCGACATACGGATCAAAAGTTATGATAATTTTATTCTTGCTGTCCAGAATTCTGACGAGATTGATCTGTTAATTTGTCTTTTAATATATGTTTATGTTAGAGGCAAATTCAGGGTTTCCACCCAACTATATTGTTTTAGAAAATTTTATAACCTTTTCGGAATGATAAAGAACGTCCTAATCGGAGTTGTATATCAAAAGTTGTGATCTGTTCTTTACTGCTGTCTGTTTCGTCTGGACAGAATCTGTCATTCAAGTTCATCTGCCTGCTACCATTTTATTTTGGCCGAATTGGGTTATCTCACCAACTAGAATTTTGTAGATATGTTCATTAAGTTTCTTTGGGAATTGGGCTCACCTCGTTCCGACTCCCAGTTCAATAGTTATGGTTTATTCCGTGCCGCTGTCCAGAATCGTTTCTGTGGTTGTGTTGCCTGTTTTCAGAATAGGGTAAATGGTTTTTTCTTGGGTGTTCTGGAGGGTGCTATAGAATGTTACTGGTAGTGTCCTGTACCATGTTGTTCTAATTTCGAGTACTTACTTGTGTAGGCGGAGAGGCTTTGGGTTTAGGGGCACCGCCATTGCCTACTCACGTATCGCAACGCGAAAGACAAGTACTTTGATGTTCTTATGATTAGTGAATGCTGGATGTTTGATATTCGTATTGTGCTTTTCTGTGATCCATGAGAATGTTCAAAGTTTATGTTCCTTTCTTATGTGTTAATTCCAACTGTAGACATGGTGTCTTTCATAGTTTTATATTTCAATACATGCATCCATTTTCATGTTCCTTCCACGGGAGTGGATTATAAGACCCATCAATTCCAGTATGGACACGTAAGACTCACCATTCTAATGTGGACAGATTTGGACACCCGTATGAAACGTTCTTCATACGGGATTTGGATCCCCACATTTTGTTAAATGCGGGCTTAGGTGAACACCGACGAGTGTGTCACTAGCTATACCGGTATAAGTATGTGTGCAGTCCATTCAATTCATTCAATCCATTCATTCGTATATTCATTCGGTGCTATGTTTATATTTGATGTATGTCCACTTATTCACTGTACTTGCTGAGTCTCGGACTCATTCTTGCTTTGTTTGTTTATTTTAGGTGATTCGTTGATGATGGCTCTATTGGGAGGGAGTAGACACGCACTATTTGTTCACTTCACCATCTTTCATTTCAATAATAGGACTTGCTTCAATCCTTCATTCGTTAATTGAGGAACTGTAATAATTAAAGTTAGATGTGGTTGATAACCCTCTCTATGTTATGGTTGATTAAGTACTGCTTGTGATCTTCGATCACCCTTTTGATATACTTGCTTGAACTCAGACTATATTCATGCCATGGTTCTGTTAAATATTGATCTATTTATGTTATTAGATGATATATTATTCAAATTCTTCTGCATGTTGGTTGTATGTTAGATTATTTAAGTGACATCTTGGCTTCCGAATAGCCAGGGTGTTACAGAAAACGAATCTACTACAAGAAAATTGGAAACTCTCACCGATCAACTGAAGCTCTAATACCACTTGATGAAGACGGGGTGCCCGATCTTTCTATGAGATTGATAAATATCAATTTTGGTGGAGGTGATTCTCGCGATCCGACTACAACCGTATGATGACGCTTGCGCCTTAGCAATCGTTGAACCAACTCCGAGATGTTATTGACCTAACCGCGAAGGTCTATTCCTGCATGCAATTGAAGAACACGCAAGAACAAGATAAAAGACAATCTGATGTATTGCAAATATTTATGAAATACTGATAAGGTGGGATTTTGAAAGCTGTCTTGACAGGTGGACGTCCGACACAACTGAAGAACAGAAGTTTGCACAATGGCTAAATATTAACTCAACGAAATCTAAGAAAACTAGAGGGGTGCGGCCTCCTCAAATAGGGAAGGGGGAGCCGCATATAGCTAAGAAAATAGGGGTAGTACTATTCATGATACTGTTCACATATGAATAGTGCCTCATGAATAGTATGGCCCACCTAGAGTGGCGTCTTCCCTTGGGCCCAAGCATTACAAGGGCCAATTTGGCCCAAACAGGTGACGTATCACCTTTTTTTAGTGATTACAGTGCGCATAGAAGGAATTTGGAGGTGAGGCTAGATCCGTTGGAAAAGGACAAGATAAACTTTCCATCAAGTACTTGTGGACCTCAAATGGACTCCGGATGTGAAAGTTATGCATGTTTGAAGTCGATGCTGTCTCCGAAAGCCGAATTGGATTCCAGAATGTGTCCAACTTGAACTTTTGCTTCACTTAGACGAAAAGTGATGCTGTGACCCTGAGGAAGTGTTGAGGAAGATGTTGAATTGGTCTTGATGTGTCGGTCAACTTCATTTTAGGTGGACCCCAACCACGAGCGCATAGTATTTGATGCATTCCTCGTTGTATATCTGCAGAAATATACATTTTCATCATTAGATAGCATCATAGTCTCATTTAAAACAAATTGAAGCTGAGGGAACGAATTCACCTTTTGTTCAATCTTGGGAGCTATGGTTGTATACGTATATGGCATGGTCACATCAGGTTGGTTTGGTTCGGACGACTCCCACCCCTAGGTACGTGCGCGATGATGTACGGATCCGACCGCCGTGGCCAACAGCTCATCGCGGTCAAGGTGCCCCATGGCCGATTTTTTTAAAAATAATATTAATATAAAATATAATTATAAAAATAAATAGTCGATAAGAAAATTACAAATATAGGTGCATGTCGTCAATTGGAGTGGCAATAGGCTCCTATCGCCATTCCAATTGGCGACAGACACCTATTTACTACCTATCGCTAGTCAACTGCATGTCGATGCTTGTCACCAGTTGAACTGGCGACTGGGCAGAGGCTATATAAACCCCTAAAAATTGGGGGGAAAAAGTAATTCTAATTCTAGAAAAAGTGAAGAGAGTGGAGGAAAGGGTAGAAGAGACCTAGTGAAGCCCTACTGGTTCGTTGCGGAGCAGACGGAGTAGTAGATCTAATCATCTATTTAGCAGGTAAATGTTTTTCCAGCTTTGTACATAAATTCAAAACCTTGTAGGTTAGCAAATAAAAATAGCAACATAGAATTCAATGTATTAGATAACTTTAGTTGTATTGTTGTTTGATGTAGTACATCATTTTAGTTGTGTACATCACGTCATTACATAGTTTTGCAAATGCCGAAAATTCTTTTTAAATCAGGAAAATAGGAGGACACCTCTAAAAATAAAAAAAGATACATATTAAAAATCTGTAAAAATTACAGAGTGGCTAAATATGGTATGTTAATCCCAACTTAATTTTTGTTTTCATTTGTGCACAGTAAATATTGTGTTAATGCCGAAAATACTTTTAGAACTAGGAAAATAGCAATACACATCTAAAAATTCTCTAAGAAATCCAGAGTATGTACATAGGGTATGTGGAGTGAATTAAAATATTGTGAACTTATTTTTTTGTTTCCATTTGTACACGGTAAATATTTTGTAAATGCTAGAGACACTTCTCAACAATGAAAGTAGCAGGATACCTATAAAAAATCTATAAAAATTGCAGAGTAGCTAAATAGGGTATGTAGAGTAGAGCTTAATCAAAATAATCGCAACTTAATTTTGTTTTCAATTTGTGCATGTTAAATATTATGTTAATACCGGAAGAACTTTTTAAATTAGGAAAATAGCTAGACACCTCAAAAAATTCTCTAAGAAATCCAGAGATGATACATTGGTTATGTAGATGTGAATTAAAATATTATGAACTTATTTATTATTTTGATTTGTACACGGTAAATATTTCGTAAATGCTGGAGACACTTTTTAAACAATGAACGTAGCAAGTTACCTATTTAAATTGAATTAATTAGGTATGCCGCTTCTTATTACTTTTTGTATATGTTTCGTAGTTTTTACAATGTATGCACTGAATTTTTAGGTATGGCGGACCCAGGATACGCTGCGCAGTGGTCGTACGAGTTGCTTGACCTAGTCATTGACGGTCATCATCGTAGCCGCCTCAGATTAAATGGTTTTGATATTAAAAGTCCATATTAAGCTTGCTTAAAATTCAAATAAAATCTCTTGTGTGAAGTTTCCAACTACTAACTAATCAAAAGATTTTTAAAGCTCGAAAAATTGGAATGCTACAAACCTCCCCCCTCCTTAATGGAATCTTGACCCCGAGATTCAGGCTAGCTAGAGAAAAGACTAGTAAACTCGGCTTTCAGCTATTCTTCACGCTCCCACGTTGCTTCTCCTTTTGAGTGGTTGATCCACTAAACCTTACAAAAAATGAACGGTCATACTTCTAGTACGATGCTCTACGATCTCCAAATTTTTGACTAGTTGCTCTTTATAAATGAGATCTTCTTTCAGCTCGATTGAATCCAAAGGGGTTTGTTCCGTCGGCACACGGAGACACTTCTTTAAATGAGAGACATGAAACACATCATGCACTCCTGCTAATGACTGTAGCAGCTCAAGCTGATAAGTAACTTTTCCTCAACGTTCCACAATCCTGAACGGACCAACATACCTACGAGCAAGCTTCCCTTTGGCAAGAAACCTTTTGACACCTCTCAACGGAGTGACTCGAAGATAAACAAAATCCTCTGGTTCAAAGTTGAGATCACGACGACGGTTATCAGCATAATTCTTCTGCCTCAACTGAAATATCTTTAATCTTTCTCTAATCATAGACACTTGTTCTTCTATTTCCTGAATAATATCTTGTCTGAATACGACAAACTTTTGTCCCTCGGCTATTTCTGACCAATTCAAAGGGGTTCTACAAGCACAGCCATACAAAGCTTCAAATGGTGACATTT
Organism: Phyllostachys edulis; assembly: GCA_036346405.1. Lineage (NCBI taxonomy): Eukaryota > Viridiplantae > Streptophyta > Magnoliopsida > Poales > Poaceae > Phyllostachys > Phyllostachys edulis. Next base: position 43,053,092 of record CM070561.1, read on the forward strand.
ACAAACTGTCTTGATAACTGTTGTTGTACAAGAATTCTGCATACGGTAAACTTTTGTCCCAACTAGAAGCATTAGCTAGAGCACAAGCTCTCAACATGTCTTCCAATATTTGATTTACTCTTTCAGTCTGTCCATCTGTCTGGGGTGATACGTAGTACTGAAATTCAAATGAGTTCCCAATGCTTCATGCAAACTCTGTCAAAAATGAGAAGTGAATTGAGATCCTCGATCTGACACTATCTTCTTGGGAACTCCATGCAAATTGAGAATCCTTGACATATGTAACTCTGCAAGGTGATCTCTTGAGTAAGTGGTTTTGACGGGAAAGAAATGGGCAACCTTTGTCAAACGATCAACTATTACCCAAATCGAATCGTAACTCGATTGAGTTCTGGGCAAACCGGTAATGAAATCCATTCTGATCTCTTCCCATTTCCACTCTAGAATCTTCAGTGGTTGCAACAAACCACAAACCTGCTTGTCTCTAATGCTCTACCTTTACTTTCTGACATACATCACACAAGGCAATGAACTCAGTGACTTCTCGCTTTAGATTTGGCCACCAGAATTTGTTCTTAACATCCTGGTACATCTTAGTACTTCCAGGGTTAATAGAATATTTCGAGTCATGAGCTTATTTCAAGATTAGCTGTCTCAATCCATCAATATCTGGTACGCAAATACGTCCATTGATCCAAAGTATATCCTGATCATCCTTGGTGAAGTCTTTGAATTTTCCTTCTGCCATTTTGAGCTTGATATCTACAATCACGGGATCATTTGGTTGGGCAGCTCGAATATGCTTTTCCAAGGTAGATTGTACTTCTAGGCTGGCAACAAATCCTTCAGCTACCACCTCTAGCTTCAGCTTCTAAAATTTCTCATGAAGTTCTGGGCTATTCTGTCGGGACCCCGGGTATGCAACCCCAGGACCCTTTGTGTAATTTGAACTAGTCCCATGATCAGTAGCTAGCTCACACAGTTGCAACATTGGTGTAATCATAACCACACAACCAAACAAAAGATGAAGCAGACAAATTAATAATATTAAGCAAAAGGGACCTTATGGTCAAGTCTTACAACGGTTGCCACACAGGGCTAAAGACAACAGAGTAAACTCGCAGCGAAGAACAGAACATCTGGTGGAGGTCACCCAATATGCCCACCGGCAATCGAGTGAAGGACGCGACCTAATTCGCATAGTCTTCAAAGAAGTCTTCTTCATAGAACTCTGAGTTCACTGGTTCACCCTCCTCTGCTGATTTAAACAGAGGGCGCAAGGCCATGGGTACTTTGAATGTACTCAGCAAGTCATAGAGAGATGTATGCAAGTAATATTCATGCAAGGCTTAACAAGGATAGCCTTATGGCTACTTTGCGGAAAGCAATATTTGACAGTAAATACAATAAGTAGATTGCAAAGCACAATTTAAAAGATTAATACATAAATAAATAATTTTCTTTGAAACAACTAGTGAACACCTGTTCACTTCCCGACCATCAACCATCTACAAGATTCAACCAAACCATTCCAACATTTTCGATAAAAGTTCTACCCTTGAGTGAAATCACCGGTATGTCCATAACCAGGACACGGCTATTCAATAGTTTTACACTCTGCAGAGGTTGTGCAAAGCTTGACCCACAAGACACGAATTTCTCTAGTTTGTTGGCATATATCTATGCCACCGCCACTACCTTAGGTAAGCAGTCTAGAGCACATGACAAGGCTTTTACAAAGTTACATTTTGACTTCGATTACGTTACGCTAAGGTTTCGCCTCCATCTGCCCCCCTCTTGCGCCGTTCCCAACTAAAAGCAGAACCGAACCAAGACATTGCTAATTAGTCAGCCAGGTCTATCCCAATCTAGACATGTGGTTGTACGGTTGAGGCCCATATCAATGGTTCAAGGTTAAGTCCTTATTTGGTTGCTCAGACGGGACGGTTCCACGTTTCAAGTGTGCGTTATGGCACCCACCCTTTCCACCACCCACAAATCTCGAGCATAAATCATTTTCGTTCAACTTTCGCCAAATGACCACCCTAGTCATGGCACAAAATCTTTTATCAAAAGTGGCTCCGCCACGGTTCCATAATTTCCTTTAGTCAAATTCATCATGTTGGGTTCAACCCAGCTCGAGGACCACCCTAGTCCTGGCACCACAAATTTTAGTAAGGTGACAACAAATGTCGTGGTCTCATACAGGACCACACTTCGCATTATTAGCAACACAGGTCGTTACTACACAAGCCACAAACCATGTGCGCTAGGGTAAATAAACATTTATTGAATCATGAGATCGAGACCAACGTCTACTAGAGCATGACTAAGCAATAAAGCGTGCCCATGTTGGTATTACAATAATGCCCAACTAGTAATTAACCATCCTAAGGTGTCCAAGGAGTTATGTCATTCAAGGATACATGTCGATTGCAATTTATCAAGGAGGCATATGGCAATTAGGTAATTAACTAAACCCGAAACCATTTATTATAAAATTAGCCATGCATGTTTATATCAAACAATATACTTTTATAAAGATGGGTTCAATATGATCAAAGGTCTATGGCTTGCCTTCGTTGAAGAGTAGCGGTGCTTGATTAAATCGGGTTTATGAAATCTTCCAAAAGCAGGAACCTATACGCGCAAACAAAGCTAAATAAATAAAACAACTCCAAATAAAATCCAAATAAATACCAAATAAATACTAATAGGAAGACAAGGATTTTAGATGAATTTAGAAATTTGAATCACTCGAATCGGAGTTCGAATGAGAAAGTTATGGCCAAAGGAAGATAGGAAAATACATAAAATCAAGAAAAAGGATTTTCCTGATTTCTGGAATTATTTTCCTAAAGAATAATCGATTTATTGCGCAAGCTGACGTCAGCGGAGGGTTTTCCGGCCGAAAATAAAAAGAAAAAGAATTCTGACAAGCGGGGCCCACTTGTCATAGTGAGGGTGCATGGTGGACCGGGTTCACACTGCTTCCCGAAGGGTGTTAGGGGTTGGACTGCCACGTGGGCTTGCCACGCGTGCCCTGAGGCTGACATGGCGCTGACCTAGCACTGACTGGGCTCCAAGGTGGCGGCCACGTCACGCCGGCGAGGGCAATGCCGAGGGTGGTGACGACGGCGGCGGAGGGTGCTTGACGGCGCATGGTGTCATGAAAGCACCACCAGGCGGCGAAGAAACTCCGTTTGGCCGAGCTAGGGCGTGGAAGAGAGGAGAGGAGGGAAAGAGAGAGAGGGCGAGGCGGTCTGGTGTGCGCTTAAATAGGCGACGGGTGGTGGAGGAGGAGGATGGCATGGAGGTCCATTCGCTTTAATGGTCGCTGACCATGCGCATGGGGAGGAGGAGGTATGGCCGCTTGCCAGGCGTGGGCGTAAGCGATGGGTCTTGTGAGGCGGGGGTGCCATGGCGAGGCAGAGACGGACGGAGTGGGTGAGGCGGGGCATGGCGGGCGGCGGTGGGATTGGCGGGAGGCATGGGCGCATCGGTCCAAGGTAGGAGAAGGGCGAGGAGAAGGGCCGACAGCAGGGCCTGTCGCCGAGAGAGAGAGGAACAGGGGCGGGAGGTGCGGTGGATGGTGCCGTCCGATTGAAATCAGACGGTGCAGGAGAGAGTCTTGTTGTTGGGCCGCAAAGCGGGCCTCACAAGGGAGGAACAGGGACGGGCCGGGACAGATTCGGCCCAAGAAGTTAAGGGATTTTCCTAGGGTTTTTCTTTTTAGAAAATACCAGAAAAGCAAAAGCAATTTTAGAAAATAGTTTAATCCGTCCGAAAATTCTAGGAAAATTCACAGAAATCCCTTGAATTATTTAGGACTTAGTAAAAATATTTTAAGCTTAACTATTGCTTTTATTTTTCAGCAATTAATTATTTTTAACATAAGGCCAAAGGAAAAACCAAATTAAAATCCAACAAAACTCAACTAAACCAACTTCAATTAGTTCAAGTTTTAATTAAGTCAATTTAAACTGCTTTTGAAATTCTAAATTACAATTTAAGCTTTGGCAAATTAATAAAACCAAATGGTTCCTTTTTAAGGTTTTTCAAAATTTTCAAAAAGGCCAGAAAATAGGGATGTTACATATTCTCTTTTATTTCCAAAGCATTGTAGTAGATCTTACGACTTAAAGCATCTGCAACGACATTGGCTTTTCTAGGATGGTAGTGGATTCTAAGATTATAATTCTTTATTAATTCCAACCATCTTCTCTGTCTCATGTTAAGATCAGACTAAGTGAAAATGTACTTCAAACTTTTATGATTTGTGTATACCTCACAGCGGTTACCAATGAGGTAATGACGTCAAATCTTTAAAGCATGTACTACAGCAGCTAGTTCCAGATCATGGGTAGAATAATTCTCCTTATGAGGTCTTAATTGCCTTGACGCATAAGGGACAGCCTTTCCTTCTTGCATCAGGACGCATTCTAATCCTTGATGTGAAGCATCACAGTAGATATCAAAATCTTTCCGAATATCTAACAGAGTTAACACCGGGGCTGAAGTCAAACACTTCTTCAGTTCTTAAAAATTTTCTTCACAAGCTAGGGTCCAAGTGAACTTTTTCTCCTTTTCAACAACTGCGTAAGGGGCTTAGCAATTGTTGAAAATCCTTCGATGAAGTGGCGATAATATCTCGCTATTCCCAAGAAACTGCGAATCTGAGTAACGGCCTTGGGCTATTCCCAGTGTAATTTTGCTTTAACTTTTTTGGGGTCAACTGCTACTCCCTCGGCTGTCATCACATGACTTTTTCCAGAAATTACAGTTGCTGAACTTTGCATACAATTGATGCTCTCTAAGTTTCTATAGGATTAGCCTCAGGTGCTCAGCATGTTCTTCTTCTGTCTTGGAGTAAACCAAAATGTCGTCAATGAACACAACTACAAACTTGTCCAAATATTACATAAATACCTTGTTCATCATGTTCATGAAATATGCAGGGGCATTAGTTAGACCAAAAGATATGACTAAGAACTCATAATGTCCATACCGCGTAGAGAAAGCGGTCTTCGGTATGTCCTTCGTTTAAATCTTCAACTGATGGTAACCTGATCCCAGATCAATCTTTGAGAACACTCTGGCTCCTTTCATCTGATCGAATAAATCATCGCTTCGAGGCAGTGGGTACTTGTTCTTGATGATTACTTTATTAAGAGCACAATAATTGATGCACATTCTCATGCTTCCATCATTCTTCTTGACAAATAAAACTGGTGCTCCCCACGGCAATGAACTGGGTCTCACGAACCCCTTCTCAAGAAGTTCTTCAATCCACTTCTCCATTTCTACTAACTCATCAGCTGGCATCAGATAGGGTCTCTTAGAGATTGGTCTTGTTCCCGGCACTAGATCGATGACAAACTTAATGTCACGGTCTAGTGGTATTCGTGGCAAATCTTCTGGAAACACGTCGGGATATTCTCTGACAATAGGTACATATTCCAGAGAAACAGTCTTTAAGCTATTGATTAATAGATGTCAATCACGCACTATACCCCTTAAAGGGAATCTCGACCCTGAGATTCAGGCTGACTAGATAATAGGTGCGGAAACTCGTCCTTTAGATCCTCTTCATGCTCCCAAGTGGCTTTCTCTTCAATGTGGTTGCTCCACTGAACTTTGTAGAAACGTATGATCTTACTTCTTGTCACTCGCTCTGCCACTTCCAAAATCTTGATGGGTTGCTCCTTGTAGAAAAGATGTTGCTGCAGATCAACTGCTTCTAAAGGCATCTACTTCTTCTAGCACACGCAGGCACTTGTTCAATTGAGACACATGAAAGACGTTATGCACATCAGACAACTGGGCGGGAGTTCCAATTTGTAAGCAACTTCTCCTCTCCTGACTAGAATTGGAAGGGTCCGATGTATCGTGGTGCGAGTTTCCCGCTTACTCTGAAGCGACACATTCCTTTGAGAGGTGAAAACTTCAGGTACACATGATCTCTAGGTGCAAAAGCTAAATCTCGATGACGGTTATCAGCATAACTTTTCTGTCTGGTCTGAGCGGTTCTTAGCTTTTCTCTAATTGACCTAACTTGATCTTCGGCCTCCTTCAGGATTTCTGGTCCAAGCATCTGTCCTTCGCCTGATTCAGTCCAATGCAAGGGTGTTCGGCACTTTCTCCCATAAAGAGCTTTGAACGGGGACATCTGCAACCTTTATTGGTAACTGTTGTTGTTTGAAAACTCTACATAAGGCAGCATTTGATCCCAGCTGGTCTGGTTCTCTAGAGCGCAGGCTCTCAACAAATCTTCTAGGATTTAATTTACTCTTTCTGTTTGGCTATCTGTCTGAGGATGGTAGGCTGTATTGAAATTCAAATTAGTGCCCAAAACACTGTGCAGCTTTTGCTAGAATCTTGAGGTGAACTGGGATCCTCGATCCGACATGATCTTCTTTGGTACCCCATGCTGACATACTATCTTGGCCATGTATAATTCTGCAAGTCTATCTCCTGAGTAGGTGGTCTTGACTAGGATGAAGTGAGCAACTTTTGTTAGGCGATATATAATTACCCAGATAGAATCATAGCCAGCTCTAGTTCTTGGTAGACCGGTGATAAAGTCCATGTCGATTTCTTCCCATTTCCATTTAGGTACATTCAAAGGTTGCAAGAGTCCAGCAGACCTTTGATGCTCGGCTTTAACTCGCTGGCAAATGTCATATTGTGCTACATACTTAGTGATCTCACACTTCATGCTAGGCCAGCAATGAAACTCGTGATCTTGATACATCTTAGCACTTCTGGGGTGAATGGAACACAAGGTTTCATGAGCTTCCTTGAGTATTATCTGCTTAAGTTCCTTCTGATTTGGTACACAAATACGTTTGTCAAACCACATGGTGCCTTGCTCATCTTCTGAAAATCTTAGGGATTTACCCTTCTTCATGTTTCTCTTGATTTCCTTGATATCTGCATCTTCTTCCTGAGCTTTCTTGATCTGATCTTGAAGAGTTGGTTGCACTTCCAGGACAGTTAAGTAACCTTCTTCAACTAACTCAAGCTTGAGCTTCTGAAATTTTTCGTGCAGTGCTGGTTAACTTTCTTTGATCATCAGAGTGTTGCAGTAGACCTTTCTACTTAAAGCATCTGCTACCACATTACCTTTGCCTGGATGATAATGGATTCCCATATTGTAATCTTTGATCAATTCAAACCATCTTCTTTGCCTCATATTAAGATCAGCTTGAGTAAAAATGTACTTCAAACTCTTATGATCGGTGTAAAATTCATAACGGTTACTGATGAGGTAATGACACCATATCTTCAAAGCCTGCACTACGGCAGCCAATTCTAAGTCATGAGTAGGGTAATTTGCTTCATGAGGCTTCAACTAACGTGAAGCATATGCTACTACCTTCCTTTTTTGCATCAGAACACAACCGAGACCTTGTCGTGATGCATCATAGAAAAATTCGAAATCTTTTCGAACATCAGGCAGAATCAACACTGGAGCGATGGTTAAACGTTTATTTAATTTTTGAAAACTCTGCTCACATTCTGGCATCCAAGCATATTTCTTTTCCTTCTTTAGCAACTGAGTGAGGGGTCTTGCTACTCTCCAGAAATCTTCTATAAACCGGCGGTAGTATCTTGCCATACCAAGAATACTTCTAATCTAAGGCACCGACTTGGGTAACTCCCAGTTGAGCACATGCTTGACTTTGCTGGGGTTGACGGGGACTCCTTCTGCAGACATGACGTGTCCCAAGAAGGTAACTTCCTTTATCCAAAACTCATATTTGTCAAATTTAGCATAGAGTTGATGATCTCTAAGCTTATTCAAGACCAAGCGAAGGTGCTCTTCATGCTCTTCTTCACTCTTAGAGTATACTAGAATATTGTCGATAAAGACAATAATGAACTTATCCAAATACTCCATGAATACTTTATTCATCAAGTTCATAAAGTAAGCTGTGGCATTGGTCAATCCAAAAGACATGACCGTACTAACTATGGTTACGTCCTGCAGTCGATATAGCTCTGATACCATCTCCATCGGGACCCCAGATATGCAACTCCGAGACCCTCTATGTATTCTGAACTAGTCCCATGATCAGTAGCTAACTCACACAGTTACAACATCGATGAAATCATATCCATACAATAAGGTAGCTAATGAAACAGACAAATTAATATTAGTTAGTAGTAAAAGGACCTTATGGTTAAGTTTTATAGAGTTTGCCACGTAGGGCTAAAGGTAACAGAGTAAACTTGCAGCGGAGAATAAACAAACTTGTGGTAGCCATCCGACATGCCCACAGACAATCGAGTGGAGAACACATCATAGTTCGTATAGTCTTCAAGGTATTCATAAAAAATCTTTGTATTCCCTGGTTCTTTCTCAGTGACTGTTCAACAATGGCGCAAAGCTGTGAGTACTTAAAGTACTCAGCAAGTCGTAGGGAAATATATGCAAATAATATTCATGCAAGGCTTGATAAGGATAGTTTTATGGCGATTTTGCAGAAAGTAGTATTGACATTAAATACAGTAAGTAGATTGCAAAGCACACTTTAAAAGATTAATAAATAAGTAATTGAGTTTCTTTAAAGCAGCTAGTGAACACCTTGTTCACTTCCCAACCATCGACCAAAACTAACTACTCAGATCCATCCAAACCATTCCAACATTTTTGAGAAAGTCTACCCTTCGTGTGAAATCACCAGGCATTGTCCATTACCGGGGATACGGCTATTCGAATAATTTTACACTCTGCAGAGGTTGTACAGCTTTACTCACATGACACGACTTCTCTAGTTTGTTTGGCATCCGTTGATACCATTGCTCACTACCTTAGGTAAGCAGTCTAGAGCATGCGACAACGCCTTTACAAAGTTCTGTTTTGACCCAGTTCTGCTCGCTATGGTTTCGCCTTACCAGCCCCCTCTTGCGCCCGAATCGTCCACCAAAATAGAACCAAATCAAAACATTGCTAATTAGTTGGCCAGGTCTACCCCATAATAGACTTGTGGTCGTACAGTATGGCGCACAAAGTTAAGTCCTTGGTGACTACTGAGGCGAGGCAACCACATCCCAAATTCATCCCCTTTACTGCACGATCACTCGCCCAAGTATAAATTATTTTGGTTCATCCCGGCCAAATGGCAACCCTTGCCATGGTGCAACAAATTTTATCAACAGTGGCTCCGCCATAATTCCATAATTTATTAAGTCATGTTTTATTCATAAGAGCATGTGATCAAGGATTCCATTGCATTGCTAAAGCATGGCTAAGCATAAACGATACGCAAGTTGGTAGTTCAATAATGTCTAACTAATAATTAACCATCCTATGGTGTCCAAGGATTTATGTCATTCAAGGGTACATGTCATTCTCAATTATACAAGGAGGCCTAATGTCAATTAGGAAATTAATTATTCCCGAAAATATTTATTATAAACTTAGCAATGCATGTTGATATAAAACAATATAATTTTATAAAATGGGTTCAATACTTCAATATGATCAAAGGTCTACGACTTGCCTTCGTTGAAGAGTGGGGATGCTTCGGTGGTCGGGTCCACAAATTCTTCCGAAACGCCGAAATCTATACACGCGAACAAAGCCAAATAAATAAAACAATTCCAAATAAAATCTAAAAAAATATCAAATAAGCACCAATAGAAAGATAATGAATTTAGAAATTTGAATCAGTCGAATCGGAGTTCGGACAAAGAAGATACAACCTTTGGAAGTTTGAAAATACATAAAATGAAGAAAACTGGTTTTTTTTGGGAATTTTCTGATTTATTTTTCAAAAGGAAAATTGGTTTTAATATGCCAGTAGCCACGTGGCTGCCACGTGGGGCTGCCACGTTAGTAACCGAGCAGCGGAGGCACTAGAGCCGAGGGCTCACCGACGTTTGGCCTGGAGCTAGCTGGCGTTGAGGGCACTGGTGGCGAGAGGACGACACCGCGAGTCTAAGGCTCACGGATTTGATGACACGACGCTAAGGGATGACCGGCGATGAGTAGGGAAAAGCGGCGGCCAAAGGTGGTGGTGGCAGTCCGGTGGGCTTCCGACGACAAGGAGGCGTGCACGGGGATGGCGGCGAGCTTCCGATGCCGTAGGTGGAGACCAAGAGGCCGGAGTAGGCTCGTCGGCGGCGCTAGAGGCGGCGGAGTAAAGCTCGGCCGGTGGCGGCGGAACTCAAATTACAGCGAGCTGGGGGCGAGAGAGAGAGGGGGGAGCAGGGGGAAAAAAGGAGGAGCTCGAGGGGCTCCTGGTGCTCCTCTATATAGGGCATGGGGAGGGTTGAGAGAGGAGATAGGCAGCAACAGTTTTTGCGGAGCTTCGGACCGACGCGGCATGGGGTGGCAACGGGCTGCAGCAGGGCATGGGCAAGGGAGTTGGTGGCGGCAGCGGGCGCGACAGTGACAGGCGATGGCATGGCGACGCAGGTAGTGGGCGAGGGGCAGGTGTGGTCGGCGCTAAAGCCACACAGGTGTTGTGTAACGTCCCAATTTTCTGAGCTTTAAAAATCTTTTGAATAGTTAGTAGGGAGAGAATTCACCATTTGGATTTATTTTAATTTAATTCAAAAGCTTAACTTAGACTTTAGTCCCAAAACAATTTAATATGATTAAAGTCAACATCAACTATTGTCAAAACTATTTTATTTGGATTCTATGTGCTTGGACATATTTTCTAGATTTTTCTCGAATTTTTCCAAGTTCATTTGCTATTTTTTAATTGCCATTTGGATTTTTCTGCTATTTATTAAAATGAAAAACTTAAAATCTCAGTTAAACTCTTTGGGCTGAAACCCAACCCTATCCTAATTCCACCTAACCTTAATGCGGCCCGCTTCGCTTTGAAGGCCTCAGCCTCAACAGAACATGCACGGTCCAGCGTGTCGATCTCTCCTTCTCTCTCTCTTTGCGCACGCGCTCAGTCCGCCACCGTTCGATCATGCTTGGACGGTCCGACATCGCAAGCGGTTTGGACCGTCCGATCGTCTTTGAACGGTCCGATCGAGTTGGGCTGTTCGGACTGTCCGAACGTCACACTCAGTTTGAACCGTCCGATCGAGGATGGACGATCAGATCAAGTTGGTCCGAACGTCTCTGTTCGGTCGCGCCGCTCAGCCTCGCTGCCAGGTGGGCCCTGCACCTTCGTTGTCTCCAAAGCCATTTTCCTCACGGACTCCTTGCCACGTCCACCATTGTTGGTCTTCTAGAGCTCCGTCTGACAAACAGATTCGCCAAATAAAGGATCCCGGAAAATCCTACCAAACTTAATCTTTATCTCTTGCGCATGTTTTGAGATAAAAATCGTATCTCAATTCCATTTCTATCTCTAAAACTGTTGAGTCCTTATCAATCCCGATTTGGGGATTCCTTATCTAAAGCCAATCTCGGAGTATAAATAGTACCCCCGGGTGCGCTTTCGTCTGCTCAAACCAAAACCCCATCCAATTGCATCCCAAGAACCCTAGCACCGCTACGATTGAACTTTAGGGTTTCGGTCGCTGCAACGGTGTTCTTCAAATTTCACCACCGTTGGTCGTGCTCCACCTCCGTGGACCACACCGTCGTCATCCTCGTCACCAGAGCTTCCTCAAGCACTTCTTCGTTTCGTTCGGGCGTCACTGGAGCTCGCCGCCAACAAAACCCGAGCTTCGTCCTCCGCTCCGGCTGTAATTCTGGCTGGCTCCGTCAATCTCCGATGCCAACTCGAGTGTCTCCAGGTGCACAATAGCGAGAGCTATCCAATGCAACCACTCATCTCTGACAATTCGCCTCTGTTAGCCGTTGTCGTGCGCATCCAAGGGCTCATCGACAATTTTGGTGTGGCAGTCTGGGTCAGCGTCCACTTCAACGCCACATTGGCCCTAGCGCTTGCATGTCGGCCGAGTCATCCGCCTCGTCAGCATACACGTGGGCAGTCCAGATCTAAAAACCTAAGCCGGTTCGGTGGACTTGGTCTACCGTGAGCCATATCGCTGACTTGTGGGTCCCATATGTCGGTTTTTCTTTTAATTCTTTTAATTTCGTAAATCTCAGGGCTAACGTCATAATTACAATTTTTCTATTCAAGAATAATTCAGAAATTCCAATAATTCAGATTTAGGGTATTTTCCTTTAGATTCAAACTTCTAGAGCCCATATCTTTCACATCCAAACTCCAATTGAGTCCATTCAAATTTCTAAATTCATCTAAATTTGAGATCTATTTATTTGAAATTTTTATTTAATTTTTAAGCTTGTTTTGCCTCTATTATTTATTTATTTTGTTTATTTTCTTCGTTTGCGAGTAGACGTTGATACTTTGGGGAACTTTGAAGAAGAAGGAGAGCTTCAAGAGCAAGATCAGTACCTAGACCTATTCCAAGGCAAATTATACCTTTGATCATATTGAACCCAGTTTTCAGAAGTTATATTGATTCAAATTATTGCATTTACTTTAAGTATTTATTTAAATGCTTTCGAGTGTAGTTATTAATCCAATTTGTTATGTCCGCCTTGTCTATTGTTATGTCATAATCTTTTGTCACGCTAGATTGATTCATTATTTAGTTGGTATTATTGTAGCACCAACGTGGGTTGGTTAGATACGATTAGATTGCTTAGACATGCTACGAGTCATCATCTCATGTAAGATGCAAATATGAATTTGACTAAGTGACTATGGAACCATGTGATAAAACTGTGTGTACTGTGTGCTATTACTCGTTGATGACATATGTTGTACTTAATCAACAGGGTGGGAAAAGATTTAGATGGAGGCTAGTGGCGCTGTGTGAATTGGTGGCTATGTGATTGTGATTGATAATTTGTGTGGCATAGTTAGAGATTGGAAGTCTTGCCTTGGTCAATTAATGACTTAACTTTGTGCGACATTGAACTGAGTCTTACTGTACGACCACATGCCTGATGGGACGGGACTAACTTAGTAAGTTATGGATTCTCGACATTGATTACTCAGGTTGTAGGTTAGGAGCTCAGTGATGGGTGGAGGTGTGCTACCAAGTAGTCGCATCGCGGGACGATTCGCCACTTCCTTGTCCAACAGCATGTGTCGTACCAATCACTGTGTATAAGTTGGTATGGCAGTTAAGCACACTGGGAGTATCAATGCTTGAGATGAAGTTTCTGAAACGTTTTGTTATGATTAGTGCTAGCTACACTAGTTGTATCATGTGGGTAAAGTGTACAACCTCTACAGAGTGTTAATTAATCTATTCGAATAGCTGCATCCACGGTCACGGACATGCTCGGGGATTTCACACAAGGGGTAGTTTTCATAAAACCTTTGGGAAGGGAGCTGTGTGATCTAAGTCATATGGCTGTGTGAATAACTTGTTTAGGCTTTGTGTTCTTTGTGAAATCAAGCTGTTAAATTAATATTGTTTATTTGTTTTACTTCATGCTTCAATCTATTATTCGTATTTAAATTGCAAATGTTGCCTTTCTGCAAAAGAACCACTGAAGCCATTCCTTTGGAATAAGCCTCACGTATAATTGCATTCTGTGGTCTAACTTGAGAGTACGGTTGTGGACTCATGCTTGTTATAATCAATCAACAGAAGTGGAAGAGTCATCGCCTGCTTTCGAGGAGGAGTTCTTGGAAGGTGCTGATCGTTAAGGTCTTGATCCCAGTCGGTTGCCTGTGGCGAATTGATGGGATTCCGCTGATGTTATTTGTTCTGCTGCTTATCCCTCTATTGTTAGCCATGCGTGGCTTAATAAATGTAAACTCGACCATAAGGTCAAAATGTTTATTTGTTAATCAAATTACTCATTTATGCTATTAATCGTCTTGTGGGGATCGATATTCATCTAAGTTGACAATGTGTGCACTAGCGTGATCCTAGACTAGTGGATTATACACAGAGGGTCCAGAATTATATTTTTGGGTTCCGACATGTTGATGTCGCGTGCGCGCTCGGTATTAGGTTGCAACGGGCAGGAGGAAGATGATGACCAACGGCGGCGGTGGCAGACAGGAGGGCCCCACGGGCAGAGAGAGAGAGAGAGAGAGAGGAGGGGGAGTGGGGCGAGCGGGCTGGCGAGGCGAAGCGGGCCGACAGAGCTGGGCCGCGCGAGGGACAAAAAAGGAAACGGGTCGTGAGATTCGGCCCAAGGAAAAAAAGGATTTAAAAGGATTTTCAATTTAAGAAAATACCAGAAAATGAAAAGCCTTTTTAGAAAGTAGTAATTAAAGTCCAAAAATTCAAGAAAAATTACACATAAATTACTTGAATTATTTAAAACTTAATAAAATTAATTTCAACTTAACTTTAGCTTTTAATTTTGCAAATAAATTATTTTTAGCTTGGGGACAAAAGGAAAACCTCTTTTTAAAATTGAGAAAATCCAAGAAAGGACTTAAAATAATATTTTTGACTTTAAATACAAGTAAAATCCAGAAAATTAAAATAAACCAACTTTTGATTTACTTGAAGTTTGTTTAATTCAATTTAAATTATTTTGATTTCTAAATTTCAAATTAAGCTTTAACAAATTAATAAAATCAAATGGTTACTTTTTAATTTTTGAAAATTTTCAAAAAGCCCAGAAAATAGGGATGTTACAGGTCGCTAGAAACTCCACGCCCCCAGTCCGTTCGCACCCTCCGTGGTTTCCTCGGGTTGGCGGGCTGTTACCAGCGTTTCATCAAGGACTACGGCGCCATTGCTATGCCCCTGACACGCCTGCTTCGCATGGAGGGGTTTGCCTGGTCCGAGGAGGCCACCTCAGCATTCGTGGTGCTCAAAGGCGCGCTACCGCAGCACTTGTGCTCCAGCTGCCCGATTTTGACACCCCATTTATGGTCGAATGCGACGCTTCATGTACGGGGTTCGGGGCTGTGCTTCACCAAGGCGCGGGCGCCGTTGCCAAGGTGCTCCACACTCGCTTGGCTCGGGATAAGTGGGAAATTCTGGTTCAATGGGAAGGACTTTCCACTACTGACACATCTTGGGAAGATTTTATTGCTTTCCGGGCATCGTATCCCTCTTTTCAGCTCGAGGACAAGCTATTTGTCAACGGGGAGAGAGATGTCATGTGGGGCCATGTGTATGGCTGGCGCCGCAAGGAGAAGGCGCAGCCGGCCCTAGCGACAGTTTAGGAATCCCTTTTAATCAAATTAGGAAGTTGCAATTAGGAAAGATTAATATAGGAAGTTTATATTCGGGGAGTTTCCATCAGGAAAGGATAATACCTTCCAAGTTACTTTGTATTGCAGTAGGAAAGGATAATACCTTCCAAGTCGGTTTGCATTCCTTTATATATATATATATATATATATATATATATATATATATATATATATATATATATATATATATATATATATATATATATATATATATATATATATATATATATATATGCAAGATATGCAATTAATGAAAATCGACAAAAGGATTGGGTTGTTACCCCAATCCCTTACGCCATCCCTACTGTTTCTGTCATGACTGTTCATTTGCATCATCTTTTCCCCCTGTTCCCTACCAGCGGTTAGGGTTCCTCCTGGCCGTTGCCCACCATGGCATCCCGACGTAATCCTCATCCACCTGAACTAATCCTTCCTTTCCGCCTTCGCTCCCAACGTTCATCACCTGATAGTGTAGTAGAGTGATACAAAAGTTAATACCTAATTAACTAAGATTTGATTCATTTGAGCCTATCATATCTTCATCAACAATACTACAAGAACCTGAAGTGGCAAATGCTAAGATATCTTTTACCCAACTAATCTCATGAAGTGGCACAAATATTATGAGAGCCAATAAAACCACAAACAAAAGCGATAACAATTAGTCTAATTAGGATGTTCTAGGCATCTCAGTTATCTAAGAGAACTACTTATTTGTCTAAATGAAGATCTTTGAAGCAATTAAAACTTCTCTGCAAGAAAAAAATCTTCTTAAAACTTTTCAACCATTTAAGATGTTGTTGATGTTTTTACAACTACGGGGCATGCCTCGGTCCCAGTTTTTAATGATGCTGCTGAATCACGTGTATTTCATATGGTCCAGGCACATGACATAACTTTCAAGGCGGGTCTAGATACTTAACCTTCCTATGATGAAACGTTGTTGTTTTTGTTTCTTTTCATTTGGATATTGATGTACGAAAGTGAACAATAGTGTCATTCAATCTTGTTGACACTTCTGTACAACTAGTATCATTCGTTGGCCTGTACATAGAACTATATTGAGCGTAAGAAGCAACCCAAAAAAAGATAAAATTTTACACTAATTATGAATTTTCGGACACCTGAACCATTATGAATAACTAAGTCTTTTTGTCTGGCTTGAAAATCTTAAAAGCAACTATAATGCTCTACATGGAAGAAAGTTTCAGTCAGGACTTTGCCTAACCATGGAAAATGGAGAGCTACCTTGATAAATGGATTCGTGGAATTATCCAGCACCTGGACTATCAACCTCTCCTTTGGCCACTTGAGTTTGCATGCTGCTCCAATTGGCAGCTTCTACACCTAAACAACCCATTTCTAGTCTCATTAAAAAAAATCCTCAAGAAATAAGAGGGGATATCACTGTTTAATCCTTTCGAATTCTTTAGTTTTCTTTTAAAAAAATCTCGTGGATTTACCTCGCGTCGTCTCGTGAAGACTTGCTGTTAATTCCCACATGGCGCAAGAGTTACTCCACTCAGAGGAGTAAGAAGGTTCCAGACAAAAGGAAAACTCACACCCAGATTTGTTGGACCTTACAAGATTTTAGCTAGAAGAGGTGAAGTTGCGTATCAGCTTGAGCTGCCGGCACCCTTATCTGCAGTCCACGACGTCTTTCACGTCTCTCAACTGAAGAAGTGTCTCAGAGTGCCAACAGAAGAAGCACCGCTTGAAAGTATCGATCTTTAGGAAGATCTCACATATGTGGAGCAACCAATCAAGATCCTCGATGTGGCAGAATGAATCACCAGAATCAAAGTCATCCGCTCATGCAAGGTCCAGTGGAGTAATCATTCAGAAGAAGAAACCACCTTGGAGCGAGAAGAAGATTTGAAAGCCAAGTATCCCCACCTTTTTGCTAGCCAAGTCTAAATCTCGGGGTCAAGATTCCCTTTAAGGGGGGTAGGTTTGTAACAGCCCAAAATTTCAATTTCAAAGAAAATTTAAAACTTAATTATTTTGTGGATTTTCTGAAATTTTAAAAATCTTTGCCTTAATTATTTTAAAGCTAAAACAAATTTAATTGCAAAAACTATTACCAAATAATAGTTGGGAGTATTCTATTTAAGTCCAAAAATGTCTTTGAGAATCTCTGTGAATTTTCTCATAATTTTTGGATTTTATTTGCTATTTTCTAAAGCTATTTTGAATTATCAGAATTAAATCAATTGGAAAATCAATAGAAAAACTCAGCACAGTGTTTGGGTTGAATCTCTCACTCGGCCCAACTCCTTTCCACACGCATGTGGCCCACACGGCCAGCTCCTTCTGCGCGCTCGCATTTCGACCGTTGGATTGCGAATTAACGGACCGATCATAGTCAAGTGCGGATGGTCCGAACGTCACATCAACGTGGACTGTCTGATCTAAGTTTAACGGCCAGGATTTGTTGTACACTTCGGACAGTCCGAACGGCCCACTCAGTGTGGACCGTTCGATTTAAATCCAATGGCCACCACTTCGACGCTTCCTTTCCTTTCTTTTCTTTCACCAACAAGTGGGGCCACTGTGAACAGTGCCTTCGTCTCCTTTCCTTTCTTCCTCACGCTTTCCTTCCTCGTGCCCACGTCCGCTATTGCCGCTGTTCAAAACCTTTCCAAAACTGAGCAAATTCGGCCGCATCTCCCTAATTGGCGCGTGTAGTCAATTCGTGGATTCACTCCGCCTCCAACACGGTCCTCTCTTTCCTTTCCTCCACCCTAAATCCCTGATTTTGCTCCGTTGTGCCGCATGGACCTTCTTGGGCGATACGGCGAACCCGTGCCATCCTCGCCCTATAAAAGGACACCCTGGGTGCGCCTTGGAGCACTCATCCCAACGCCCCAAACCATCTTCCTGCAATCCCTCGCTAGAGCCCAGATTTTGAAGTTTCTTGCCGGCGATGAAACTTCGTTTCTTCTCCAGTTCCGGCGCCCCATTGAAGCTTCGCCCTCGTCTCCGCCACCGTCGGCATTGCCGCGTTGTCAGGAAGCTGGTGCGCTCACTCACTTTGCCGGAGGACCTCGGGAACCACTACTTCGCCGACTGTTGGAAATATGCCCTAGAGGCAATCATAGAGATGATTATATTTCATTATGTTCATAATATTGGATAATATGATATCTTGTTCCTAGAATAATATTGTTAATATTTATTATCAAGTATGTGACTTGATTGTGAAACTCTATATTTCAATGATAATTATTCTTATACAATCCACGGTGGAAACATATGAGGACACATATGAATAGGCTAGCATATGTATTGGTTGATGACTATGTTTCACGGGTCATGGATATGGAGATATCAAACCAATAATATGGACACATGTTAGAGAACATGATGTTGGATTATACCCACCTTGAGACACTATTGCGATTGTTATGATTCTATGTGTGGTTAGTTGGTCTCAAGCAATGATGATGTATAATCCTTAGACCTGAGATCAGCATGGTTTCCTATATGTGTAATAGCACTCTTAGGGGTTGCCAAACGCTACACCGTAACTGGGTAGTTATAAAGGTAGCTTTCGGGTATGCTATAAAACATGCAGAGGAATGTGACTGGTCGGATATGGGATTTGCCTCTCCTAACATAACAGGAGAGATGTCTCTGGGCCCCTCATTGTGGTCGGATAAAGAAAGTGCATGGCCATGCCACTAGTGGTCGAAGTGTTCGACCACGTAAAGTTATTTGACACTCGATCGAGAAAGTATTGAACAGTCCATGGATGACACAACATCTTACCTGGAGTTCAACCAAACATCGTGAGGAAAAGGGAGTATACACAAGTAGGTCGTTTAGTTCGAACAGTTACGGACTGGTCGTATGGAGATACGAGCTGGTCGTAGACTGGTCGAACGTAATCACAGAGTGGTCGTAACCTGGTCGTAAGGAGTTACGAACTGGTCGTGACCAAATATGAACTGGTCGTATAGAGATAAGACCTGGTCGTAAGTGATGAGGACCTAGTCGTAGATTGGTCGTAAGTGATGAGGAGTGGTCGTAACCTGGTCGTAAGGAGTTACGAACTGGTCGTGACCAAATACGAACTGGTCGTATAGAGATAAGACCTGGTCGGAGACTGGTCGAACGTAATCACAGAGTGGTCGTAACCTGGTCGTAAGGAGTTACGAACTGGTCATATAGAGACAAGACCTGGTCGTAAGTGATGAGGACTTGGTCGTAGATCATATTGCATCAAGGTTCGTCCGATATAATTTATGTGTATTCGAGAATCGCTATGTTCTGCTAGGAACCGCTACGACTCGTGGTCGGAAAGGGTTTCTGATTCAAAATCGATTACGCATGAACCTACAGGGTCACACACTTAACGGGTTGGAACAAACCAGTACGGATACGATTCGTCAAATGTGTTCGGATAGGATTTGTCACGAGTACTATATAAGGAGATGCATGAGGCTGTTGGGCGACACAAGTTTTTTTGACACCACTGAAACCCTAGCCGTCATCTTCCTGAGAGCTCTACCGTGCGACTTGGTGCTAGTACACCGGCGTATGGTTGTTCCTTCCCTGAACGTGTGGATACCGTAGAGGCGCTATTGCGACTGTTGCGCTTGAGGACGATCCACGATCTTCACAAGGAACTGCAGACGTTGCTGGAGAAGACGATCGACTCGTGAGGACGCTGGACGATTGACTACGACCACTACATCGATGCGCTCTACGTTGGACCAGGCTACTCCAACCCTTCTTCCGCTGCTCTGCGCGTCTGGTGGTAACGATCTATGATCATCTACTTGCTTGGCTTCCTGGATTGCGTGGTAGAAAATTTTTGTTTGTTGCTATCGTAGCCTACCCGTGGCCCAACACCGACAACTGAAGCTCGCCGCCGCTAAAGCTCACCGCCGATGACCTTTCAGCCACACCCGTTCACATCTAAGGTAGTCTTTAGATTCAGCTTGTCACCCTCTTTCATTTGGTACCACCCGCGCGTCTCGCCGTGGGCGTAGAACGCCGGTGAGACCGAACCCTAGCGCCACCGCTCACCGTGCTTACGTGGCTCGGCCATGTCGACGATGGGTCAGCGTCACCTAGGCACTCATGCCTATGTGGTGCCTACATGGCGCCACGTCATACGCGCACAGCCCGCACACAACCTCCCGTTCACTGTCGCGTGGACCGCGTTCACCGTGAACGTTGACCGGTTCGTGGGCGTGGTCCATTGACCACAGGCCCACCTGTCAGTGACACCACCCGGGCGCTGACGTCATGTTGTGCAATAATCTGGATTTTCCTTTAGAAAATTAATTCGATAATTCAATTAAAATCTGAATTAGGGTTTAAATTAGGTTTTAAACTTCTAGGAGCTTGTATTTCTTCATACGAACTTGATTTAGGTGATTCAAATTTCTAAATTTGTATAAAATTAATATTTAGCTATCTAAACTAAAATTATTTGATTTGGAGTTAGTTTGATTTGTATTTTTTAATTTATTTGATTTTCATTTGAATTTGTTGTATTTTTGCGTATAGACTTCGATGACTCCAGAGTGGTAGATCCTTCAGAGGACTTAGAGTTCCAAGACTTCAATGAAGGCAAGTTATACCATTGACCATATTGATCCCAATATTTTAAAGTTATTTAATTCAGTTTTTAAATTATTAATGCATGCATACTTTTATCAATTATTTTAATTCCCTGTTTAAATGCTTAGTTATTCCAATCCCTTTGGTATAGCCAATTTTAATATATTTTGCCATGCCCTTGTCTCCTTAGTAAAATAATTAAGAGAATCATGCTTAGCAACTACTTAGACCAAAAAGTTGATTTGGGGAATTTGGCCAAAATACAAAGTTCATTTACAAATGATGCTATGGTATTGTTTTTACCATAGATTGTTGAAAAATATTTTGACAAGGAAAAATAAAATAAAATTGCTTTAGACTTGGGCGAATTGGACCGTTGGTGGGTGCAAGTTTATGCACGGGCTCAAATCAGTGAATGTTTGAGGCTCAGGGATTGTTTGGAGGTCGCCCAGTCATGAAAGGACCGGTCTGCAAGCTGCGGATTGTTAAGCCAAACTCGTACCACCACAAGTCTGGAATGGGACACACTTGGCTGATTAAGCTATATTATTTCACCATGTTTATGTCATAGAAAGATGTGGGTGCCGTGAAAACTTGTTGTTAATTCCCACATGGCGCAAGAGGGGGTCATCGTTTGGTGCGAAGCCTACGATTAAGAAACCTTAGCAGACATAATTATGTTGAAATAATGTAGGGTAAAGGCCTCGTGATAGTTGCTTAGTCGCACGCCTTCGGAAGCGTGTATTGGCCGACATGTTAAGCAAACTATCTCTTGTGGGTAAAGCTGTATAAAGTCTGTAGAGTATTAATCTATTCGAATAGCCACGTCCGCGGTCATGGACATGCTGAGCAAAGCCTTTTGTGGATTAGTTTTGGTTTTGTTTTCAAACTCAATGGTTTTTGGATATTTTATCCAGATGGGAATGTTGGGCAGAAAGCCTAGTGTAAGGGGGTAGTCCTTCACCATTTGTGTATGGAAGATTATCCTACACTTGAGTTTGATGAATTAAAATAAGAATTTGTTTTTAATTAAACTAAAACTGCCTTGGAAATTAATATGAGTATTTAAACTGAAAATGCTGTTTATGCAAATAAATCCTGCCAAGCTCCTTTGATCACTTTATGCATGCATCATAATTCCGTATTGGGTGTAACTTGCGAGCATGGTAGTTGTGCTCACTCTTGCTGAATAATCTTCATTCAGGAGAAGACCTCTATCAAGACGGTGAGGACCCAGACGCTTAGGCTACGCCCCCAGACGATTGCCTGTGGCAAGTCGTGTGGCCTACTACTTCTGCTTTGCTTTCGTTGTGTTTTACTTTATTTGGCCTCAGGCCCTTTGTAATAAACTCTGAGTTATTATTAATAAAATATGTGATATGTTTGTGTTATCACTTTTGTTTGACTGTTTACACTAGCTATCTTGGACTAGTGTATGAACACAGAGAATTCAGGATCCTTCGCTCCCAGGTTCGACAAAGATGTATCAGGACCTAAACAGTTCTGGTGGCTTGGTATGAAGCGAGACATCGCTGCACATGTTGCCATATGTGATGTGTGCCAACATGTCAAGGCGGAGCACCAGCGACCAGCAGGATTGCTTCGGCCTCTGTAGGTTCCTGAGTGGAAATGGGATGAAATCGGCATGGATTTCATAACTGGACTGCCAAAGACCAAGAATGGACATGATTCTAGATGGGTTATTGTGGATCGCCTCACCAAGGTGGCACACTTTATTCCAGTTCACACCACCTACAAAGGAGCCAAAGTTGCAAAGCTTTATATGAACAACATCATCCGTCTACATGGTGTACCAAAAACAATAACTTCTGACTGTGGTTCCCAATTTACCTCGCGATTTTGGGACAACTTGCATGAACTGTTGGGAACCGAGCTATTCTTTTGCACGGCATTCCACCTGCAAACGGGAGGTCAAACAGAAAGGACCAATCAAATTCTAGAAGACATGTTACGAGCTTGTGTGCTATCCTATAGCATAGATTGGGTGAAATGTTTAGCTTTTGCTGAGTTCTCCTACAACAACAGCTTCCAGTCCAGTCTCTAAATGTCACTTTTCGAAGCACTTTACGGGAGAAAGTGCAGAACACCTCTGTTCTGGTCTGAAGTCGGTGAGAGAAAGATCTTTGGACCAGCCATCATCTAAGAAGCACAAGAGCAAGTTGACGCGATAAAGAGATGTTTAAGAGAAGCGCAGTCGCGACAGAACAACTATTCTGATCGTCGCCGCCGGGAGGTAACCTTCGAAGTAAATGATTATGTTTATCTCAAGGTTTCACCGTTGTGAGGCGTCCGCCGTTTCCACGTCCATGGGAAACTGGCACCTTGGTACATCGGACCATACCGAATCCTTGCAAGGAAAGGTGAAGGGGCATACCAACTAGAGTTGCCACCACAACTTTCAGATGCGCACAATGTCTTCAACATATCACAACTCAAGAAGTGTCTTTGAGTCCCAACCGAACTCACTCAATTGGAGAATATTGATCTCTAACTGAATCTTTCTTATCGGGAACACCCGATCCGAATCTTAGATGAAGCCACAAGACATACCTGCAATCGCGCCATCAAGATGCTAAGGATTCAGTAGAGTAATCATACCAAATACGAAGCCACATGGGAGCAAGAAGATCGCCTTAGTGCCGAATTCCCCTCTTTCTTTTTCGAGCCTACTGAATCTCGGGGATGAGATTCTTTGTAAGGGGGGTAGGTCTGTAACATCCCGAATTTAGGGTTTGTATTTCAAATGTATAAAAGTGTGTCCTTTTTAAAACTTTTGATATCTTCTTTACTCATCTGTTTTATCTAAACTTCTATTCTTGGTTTTGTTGTTTTTGAAAACCTAAAACATTATTTTATGAAAATACAAGTAAAAAAAGAATGTTCAAAGATTTTTTTTAAAAAAAATATATGAAAAACCATAAAAAAAATTATACAAGGTTCTACACTGTGACCTAAGCCTCCCCAAAAAAATTCAGAATTTTTGGAGTTAGTTTGCTAGGTCAAATAAATCCAAGAAGCTTTCAGCTTAATTGCTAAATTAGAAAATTCAAAAATCTTCTTTTTCTTTTCCCCCACTGACGGGTAGACCCCACCCGTTAGGTTGCTATTCCATGGGCTGAGCCAGCTTCCCACGCACCAGTTTCCTCCGGCCAAGCTAGCCGAGCCAGGGTGCAGCCAGACCAGCTCGGCACTACACCGTTCCTTCCCCACTGATCAGCTGGGCCCACCCGCAGGTGTCTACTTCCACGCGGCCGGCGTAGCAGCACCAACGTAGCCCCGCTCCCATGTCGCTCTAGCGAGCCACCAAGATCCACACCAGTTTCATCCGTCTCCCACTAGTTTCCTTCGGCTTCGGCCGCATCTCCCGTGCGCGCCCATACCCGGTCAAGTCCCTGTCGCCCGAGCCTTCAATGTCGCGCATCAAAGTACCGAGCGCATCATCAGCGCCCATGCCGGGCTTCTCACAAGCCCTCCACCACTATACGTATAAATGGCACCTCAGGCTCTCTCTGCCTCCTCCTTACCACCTCAAGCAATCCCTCTATCTCCCCTCTCCTTCTCACCGAACCAAAAACCACAAAGGAAGCGAGTTTCATTTTCTGACCGTGGTGCCGCCCTGTCGCTCTAGCTGCAATCGTGGACCTCCTTCCCTCCCACCTGCGTCATGTTACGTCCCAGGGCATGAGCAATGTTTCCCCTAACTTGATTGCACATTTGCTCCATAGGAACCACCGTAATTCGTCTCATCCTCAACTCCGGCCGACTGCGGTCTTTTCTTCCCCGACTCTGGTTTGACAAGACCTAGGCCAATTACTGGCACAAGGAGTATCGCGTGGACCTCCTAAATCTTCCTGAAGCCACCTCAAACTACATCTCCTTCCTCAACAAGCTGCCCATGTGAGGGTCATCCCCGCCGCCGTTGTTCGCCGCCGCCAACTCGACCCCGAGCTCCTCCGCCCTTCCTCCGTACTCCGGTGAGTTACTAGAGCGCTGTAGCAGCTAATGCTCGTGCCTTTTGCTTAGAGCATCACTGGGTTACGAAATGGCGTTTTGGCCAAACTTCACAGTGTTTTCACCACGTGAACCGAACACTGTGCGGTGAACTCTTGGTCCATGCACTATTTTGGTGAACCAAGGGGCTGACACTTGGGTCCCACTTGTAAGCAATTAGTTTTCCTTTAGAAAGTTAATTGAAAAAGAAAATAAAATTCTTTAGGACCCACCTATCATATGCTAGTGAATTTTCGGCTGAGAAACAAATCTAAGAGAAAATGGGAAAGGGGCGGGTCCCACCTGTCAGAGAAACATTTCTCTCTCCCTTTTCTATTTCTAGAATTTTTCAGCCGATCCAATTTAGAACCTTCATAACTTTTGCTAGGAAACTCCAAATGAGTTGGTTTTTGTCTCTAAATTTGTATAAAATCATAATCTACCTAATTATGCAAAAATATTTGAATTCATTTTCATTATTTAATTGATTTCCGACTCTTTTTGCAATAGAAACTGATTGTGCGAACGAAATCTCCGACGACCAACCAAGCTTATATTTAGAACAACCTGAGCAAGGCAAACATACCCTTTGATCATATTGATCCCAGTATTTTACTTATTGTACTTTGTTTTGTAAATTCTATTATTGCATGCACGTATCTTCAATATTAAACTGATGTGTTAGGGATGTTGGTGGCTGTAAGGGTAGCTGTAAGTCCTATTTGTTGTATGAACTCATTTGACATGTTGATATCCCTACTTTGTTAACATTCGAATATGGGTAAGACAATATCTAATGTCATTTGGGAATTTTGAGTGCGAGCTATCACACAAATGCTTACTAGAACGACAGTTTTTCCGGAAAAAGATGTAAAAAGGACAATATGATAAATGTGAATTTAGGAGATTTATGAAAACGTCCAGATGGGTGTGTCTCTATTATTTTGAATATAAAAAAAAATGCAAAACCAAGTTTTGGATGCGGGCGAGTTCTATTATAATCTGAAAAGGTGGGAAAGGAGTCTCACTAGTATATAGGGGGAGATTCTCACCCGGGTCAGTTAAGGACCGGACGCCAGCAAATCCAAAACTAAGACTTACGTACAACCACATATGCTATTATGAGGGTGGCCTTAGCTAATTAAGTCATCGAAAAACTAGCCTTGCACTTAGGTAGGCTGAAGAGTGCAGACAGGACCAAGGGACTGGCATGTCCGAAGGGGCTCCCATCTCCAAGGAGTGGGAACAAAGCCTTCCGACACAACTTTCAATGCCTCACTCAAAGGGAGCAATCTGGGTAAGTGAAGGATAAGATCCATTCGCTGGACTAGTGTAGGGTTAGGACTAGATGATGTAAAGTCTTCGACACGTGCTCTAGATTGCTTACCTAAGGTAGTGAGCGGTGGCACCGACGGGTGCCGAACAAACTAGAGAATTCGTATTATGTGGGTAAAGCTGTACACCTCTTCAGAGTGTAAATCTATTATAATAGCCGTACTCGCGGTCATGAGCGTTCTTGGTGCAGACGGTATGGGTTTAGTGTTGATTTTCACAAAAACTGTCTTATCGGGAAAAACATGGGGAAAAGGTTTGAGATTTGTTGAGTTAACTACCAAGTTATGGTTGACCATGAGATGATGCTCGCAGCTAAGGAGGGTTGCGTGTTGTAGCTGTTATTATTGGTGATTCATTCAAGTATTGCTTACTGTCCTGTTATACATTTAAAATGCTCTTTCAAATGCCGTTGCAAAGTACTGCTTATGAATATTGCAAATAAAATCTACTTAATACAAAATAACTTGTAGCATAGAGCCTTCTCTTTGATAGCCCTGCATCTAATATAACTTTTGCGATACACTGCAAGTCTTATTGAGTACACAAGTACTCAAACTTGCTTATGTTGTTGCTTGGAGTATGAAGAGGGGCCGATACCAGACGATGCGTTTTTTGCACCTGGAACCGGAGGGTTCGGTGATGGGTCTATCTACGACCTTGTACCTTGTCAGTTTGCCTAAGGGTTGGATGGGCAAACCACTAGGACTTGCTGCTTTTGTCTTTACTTCCACAGCTACTCTACTCTGTTTAATATTGGTTTACATTTGGCCGGTCGGCTTTTGTAATGTAATAACTGTACCGCTTAAGTTAAGTACCCATTTGCTTTACTCTACATGTGAATGTATGGATGTGAATGCCAATTGTTGTGAATGTGTGTAGTAGCCGCTGATCATGAGACTAGTACGGTACACACCTAAGGTCTTCGGGTATTCCACGCCCAAGGGTCCGACACCTATACTATCTGGGTTTCTCGTGCCTAGTCACGCTCGAGTACCTATTCTCAAGACCGTCCAAACCACATGTTTGGGACTGCTCAGAGCTTGCCTCTGAGTGCGAACCTACACAACCCTGGATCCACGCATCCAGGTACGCTCAAGATCTAGCTCAAGTTCAGCCAAACCAGATGTTTGGGACACGCACACAACACACACACAACAAACACATGCACTCCCTACAGCGCACAGCACACACGCACACAACTCACTACACACACACACACACTCCCTACACAGCACAACACACACGCACACAACTCACTGCACACACACGCACTTCCTACACAGCACAGCACACACATGCACAACTCACACCCCGCACTCGCACTCTCCCCCTCCCCTCTTCTCTTTGCTGCATTCCCTCCTCTCCAGTCCAAATCCGGCATCGCCTGGGTGCCGTTGGCCTCCGGTTGCTTCCCTTCGTCGGCCCTACTCCAGATCTACGTTGTCTTGCTATTGGCGCCTCCCGGGGGCTTCTACGGCTGCCCTCATTGCCGGTTTGACCCCGCCGCCTTGGTTGCCTTCATGGAGCTCCTTTCCTCCCCTCTGGCTTCTTCCACTCCTCCGATCCTTGGTTGCGACTCTGCTCGGCTACTCCGGTGGTTTCCCCCTTTTTCCTCTCACCCGTATTACTTTTTTTTTTGTCTATTGTATCAATTTGTCCCCAATGTTGACTTGTGGTCGGTTGGTGACATTTGTGGGGTGCTAGGGGGCCGGGGGGGATTTCGGTGAGTTTCGGTGGTTTTCGGTAATGGCACGATGGTGGCTTGGCTTCGTTGCCTGGGCATGGTGATGGCTTCGGTGGGGATGTGTCTTGGTCCCTTGGGCATGTTGGGGATGGCTTTGTTCCTAGTCCTAGTGATGGCTTTGGTGGTGATGTGGCTTCCTAGGCTTGATGGTGCATTATGGTCGCTTCGGTGGTGGGTTGATGCATGGTGGTTGTTCTGTGGGTTTTGGTGATGAGGTTTGGTGGTGATGTGGCTTCCTAGGCTTGGTGCTGGTGATGGCTTGGTACTGGCATTGGGGATGGGTTCCACGGTGAGCATCGGTGGGTTTATGGTGGTGGCACGGGCATGGTGGGCTTCGGCCTCAGCTTCGAATCATAATAACTTCATTTCCCTCTTTTCATATCTTGTCAATTTCAGTTTAGCTTCTTTACTTTGTTTGGTTCAAATTTTTACCATGCATGCTTGGGGGTTAGCTCGGTTAGGGTTATCGTGACAGTACTCGGGGTGGGGGTGTTGCACTGGGGGGCTCATCCCCACTTCGAGGGCGCTTGGTAACTCTAGCGGGCTTTTCATCGGCAGTGTGGTATGCACGCCGACTGAGGCATACTGTCCTCTCTCTCTCTTTGGTCACCTTGCCCTGTCGGGTGTGCTGTGTGTAGTGCAAGTGTTGTACTGTAACATCCCAATTTTCTGAGTTTTAAAAATCTTTTAAATAGTTAGTAGGGAGAAAATTCACCATTTGTATTTATTTGATTTTAATTCAAAAGCTTAATATTGGACTTTGGATGTCAAAAAATTTAATATGATTTAAGTCAACATCAACAATGGTCAAAACTATTTTATTTGGGTTCTATGTGCATGGATATATTTTCTAGAATTTTTCCAAGTTCATTTGCTATTTTCTATTGCCATTTGGAATTTCTGCTAATTTCTAAAAAAGAAAACAAATTAAAAATCTCAAAAATAGATTTGGGCCTAAACCCATTTCCTATTCTCGCCCCGACCAAAGACTGCTTGCCTGATTCTCCCATCGCCAAGACGCTGCTTCCCATCGACATGCGGGCCCCGCATGTCGGTCCACCTCACGCACGCCGCCATGCACGCCCCCACGTCGTCACCTTGTTGTCTTTGTTGCGACGCTGACTCAACCGAAGTTTCTCTTCTTTGTCACTAGGTCCTGCTGACCACGTCATCGTCGTATTCGTCGCGGACCCCTCCTTCCTTTTCCGCGACGCCGCGTGATTCTCCGTCGCCGTATCCGTTTCGGACTCCCTTGGCCACCGTGTATAAAAGGGAGGGTACCCCCTGGACCTCCACATCCCAGCCCTAGCAACCTTAGCTCTCGCACCGAACCCTAGCTGTCGGGAGAGCTCGAAGAAGGGTTTGCGTTGCCGCCAACTCCGACGAGCCCTTGCTCCGTCGTTAGTGCCGCTCGAGGTCCCTCGTTGTCGCCGGTGACATCGCACGGAGATTCTCTACCTCGTGGTGGCCTTCGTTTCGCCAGAGCATCACCGGAGGACCAATTTTGTCGAGCCCGAGGATCTTCCACCGCTTTGACCTCGCCGCCAGCCGCCACAGTTGTCCACTACCACCCGTGAGCACACCAACATGTTCACCGTCACCTTCTCTACCTCCCCGTAACATCCATCGCCGACGAAGTCGCCATTGCTCGCCAGATCCTTGAACCCGAAAGGCCGCCGCCCGCCGTCACGCTGCGGCTTCACCTCCGTGCTTGCGTGTCGCGTGCGTGGTGCCAGTTCAGCAGCCACGTGGGCGCGCGTGTGCCAGCCCAGCCCTCCAGATCTGATTGGTTCGGTGAACCAAGTTCACCGTGAGCCATGAGACTGACATGTGGGTCCCACGTGTCAGAATTTCTTTTTTATTTATATTATTCTGGAAAATCCATTGCTGACGTCATCGTTGTGCAATAATCCGATTTTTCTATTAAGAAATAATTCGGAATATTCCAAAATTAGGGTTTTCTTTTAGATTCAAACTTCCAAAGCCCATATCTTTTGTATCCGAACTCCGATTAAGCCCATTCAATTTTATAAATTCATCTAAATTCAAGATCTATTCATCTGAGATTTTTATTTAATTTTTGGAGTTTATTTTGCCTCTATTACTTATTTGTTTTGTTTGTTTGCTTCGTTTGCGAGTAGACGTCGATACTTCGGGAAGATTTGAAGAAGAAGAAGCATCTCAAGAGCAAGATCAGTACCTAGGCCTATTCCAAGGCAAGTTATACCTTTGATCATATTGAACCCAGTTTTCAAAATACTTTGATCCAAATTATTGCATTTACTTTAAGTATTTATTTAAATACTTTTGGGTTTAATTATTAATCCAATTTGTTATATCCACCTTGTCTATTTGTTATGTCATGATCTTTTGACACCCTAGATTGGTTCACTTTTTAGTTGGTATTATCATAGCACCAACGTTGGTTGGTTAGATACGATTAGTCTGCTTAGCCATGCCACGAGTCATCATTTCATGTAAGTTGTAATTATAAACTTGACTAAGTGATCATGGAACTAAGTGATAAAACTGTGTGTACTATGTGCTATTACTCGTTGATGGCATGTGTTGCACTTAACTAACATGTGGGAAAGGATTTAGACGGAGGCAAGTGGTACTGTGTGCTACTTTGGGTGGAGCTGTGTGTACGGGATTAATAAACTGTGTATATAGGGTTTTGTAGTTAAATTGGAAGTCTTGCCTTGGTCAATTAAGGACTTAACTTTGTGCGCCATTGAACTGAGCCTTACTGTACGACCACATGCCTGATGGGACAGGCCTAACTTAGTAAGTTATGGATTCTTGACGTTGTTACTCAGGTAGTAGGTTAGGCTGTGTTGCATGGGTGGAGGTGTGCTTCCAAGTAGTTACATCGCGGGACGGTTCGCCGCTAACCTGTCCAACGGTGTGTGTCGAACCAATCACTGTGCATAGTTTGGTTTGACGGTTAAGCACACTGGGAGTGTCAATGCTTGAGATGAAGTTTTCGAAACGTTTTGTTATGATTAGTACTAGCTACACTAGTTGTATCATGTGGGTAAAGTGTACAACCTCTACAGAGTGTTAAATTAATCTATTTGAATAGCCGCGTCTGCGGTCATAGACATGCTCAGGGATTTCATACGAGGGGTAGTTTTCATAAAAAACTCTGGGAAGGGAGCTATGTGATCTAAGTTATATGGCTGTGTGAATAACTTGTTTAGGCTATGTGTCTTTGTGAAATCAAACTACTAAATTAATATCGTCTATTTGTTTTACTTTATGCTTTCAATCTATTTTTCGTATTCAAATTGCAAATGTTGCATTTCTGCAAAAGAACCACAGAAGCTATTCCTTTGGAATAAGCCATCATGTATAAATGTATTTTGTGGTATCACTTGCGAGTACGATTGTGTACTCATGCTTGCTAAATCAAATCAACAGAAGTGGAGGATTCATCGCCTCCTTTCGAGGAGGAGTTCAACGAAGGTGCTTGATCATAGGGTCTTAATCCCAGTAGATTGCCTGTGGCGAATTGATGGGATTCCGCTGAAGTTATCTATTCTGCTGCTATTTAATTCTCTGTTAGCCCTGCATGGCTTAATAAGTGTAAACTCGATCATAAGGTCAAAACCATTATTTGTTAATCAAATTACTCGTTTATGTTATTAATCGTCTTGTGTGGATCGATATTCATCTATGTTGACACTGTGTGCACTAGCGTGATTCTGGACTAGTGTATTATACACAGCGGGTCCAGAATTGCATTTTTGGGTCCCGATATGTACTAAAAGGGATGGTATGGGGGATGGCTAAAATGGTAGGATTCCCTGACAGTCGGTTGGTCGGGGAATGGTTGGTTGGTTCTAGAACTTGGTCGGTCCAATGGTTGTCGTGGCCATCCACTGGTGGCCTTGGTCGTCTCGTGCCTTCCTCTATCTTCTCCACTCCTTGCCTCTTGGTCTCCTTCCTTGACTGCCTCTTGTTGGTTGTGGGGGCCTAGTGGTTGCTTCGGTTTGTTTTCTCTGGTTCCTGCCTTGTGGTGGCAGTGGTGGCTTGTTTGCTTTCTCTTGGTTGTGGCTGGTTGGAGGAAAGTGAAGGGGCAATGACTGTGAGTTATGGCTTTTATTTGGGGCTTGTGGAGGCTTTGGCTGTGTGTGATCTCTCTCTCCCTACTATGCCTTACCCAAAATACCATCACCCTACCATTTCCTCTCTGTGTGAGGACTGTTCGGCTGGTTAAATGGTATGGACCAATGGTGCATAAAGCACTAATTATTGGATTTTCTATGATTGAGGTAAGTCGGAAAAGTGGGTGTTGAGTTTTTCTAATTGCCGAATGATGAAACCCACCCTAGTGAGAGGATACCGACTGGCCCCGGATAGTCTGGGAACCTCGACGAGCTCCACGTCTTATGACAGCATGTCTTCTTTACTCTAACTCCATTTTACTGCTTTTGGTTTGCTATTTGCCTTTTGGCTTTTTTTGACAACGGAATGGAGTGGTGGCAGGATCTTGGATTGGCCGAGGAAGGTTCAATCCACTGGTAATGCACGGACAGAGGAAAAACGAGGGCTTCAGGCCACCAAGCATGCAAGAATTTATTTTGTAATTTTAAATCAATGTTGTAATTTTCATTCTGTTCTGATGTAATGAATTCTTGTAATTAACTCAGAGTTTGTATCAGTGTTGTATTTTTGAGTTAGAAGTCCAGTTGTAAACTCTTGATAATATACTTTTGTATTAACTGTTTTGCCATGTGTTTAATATCAGTTTGTAATTTACTGCTTATTACTGTCTGTTGTTGTTTAAATTAATTTAAGTGTTTGGGTTCTTTTACCTATAAAAAATCAATAAAAATTGCAGGGTACCTACATAGGGTATGTAGAGCTTAATGAAAATAATCCCAACTTAATTTTGGTTTCCATTTGTGCACGTTAAATATTTTGTTAATGCCAAAAATATTTTTTAAACTAGGAAAATAGCAAGACACCTCTAAAAATTCTCTAAGAAATCCAGAGTACGTATATAGGGTATGTAGAGCTAAATTAAAATATTGTGAACCTAATTTTTGTTTCCATTTGTACACGGTAAATATTTTATAAATGTTGGAGACACTTTTTAAACAAGGAAAGTAGCAAGATACCTATTAATAATCTGCAAAAATTGCAGAGTAGCTAAATAGGCTATGTATCCGAACTTAATTTTGGTTTCCATTCGTGCACGCTAAATAATTTTCAAACAACAAAAATAACAAGGTACCTTTAAAAATTATATGAAAATTCAAGAGGTATTAATAATCTGTAAAAATTGCAGAGTAAGCTAAATAGGGCATGTATCCGAACTTAATTTTGGTTTCTATTCGTGCACGCTAAATAATTTTCAGACAATGAAAATAACAAGGTACCTTTAAAAATTCTATCAAAATTCCAGAGTAGCGGACGTTAATTAAAATTTTGTGAACTTAATTTTACTTTCCATCTCTACACGACAAGATACCTCAAAAATTTATATGTCGATACAGATGTGTGCATATCACTTTCCGTAATGAAATTCAATTACCTTTGCTTAGTTTTCGTTGTTCCATTCGACAGGTCACCTTCACTCCAATCACTACGCATGCGTCCTACCCGGACTACGTTGCAATGTTTGATTAGTCGACGGATGACCGAGTCATCTAGATACCGTACACTCCCGACAGGGTGTACGTGCGTGCACCCCAAGGCCTGTCGAGCATGTGCACATGAGACCATGTGTACTGGTACATGCGGACGTGCTTGGTGCATGATGTCTTCGTGGAGGAGTACCACATGCACCGGGTGATGCGCCACTTCGGTCTACGATAGGAGGTCCCAGCCCCCTAGGGGCAGTGGGTGGTACCGAACGTCCGTGGGTAAGTTCACATTTACTTCTGTCGTAGCATTTGCCTTACGTACCTACGAAACAATCATTTTGCCTTCCACAGGTACACTAGGAAGGGAGTCCCTGCTACGACTTCCTGGACGAACAGGATGTTCTCTTGGGTTCAGGGGTGGCTCCGTGCCTTGGAGGACGTCGTCCAGGAGGATGCTCGCTACGACCCCGGGAAATACGACGAGTACATCGAGTGGTACTCCAGTCGGACAAGGGTTCGCTGCGTTAGGGTCGTGGATGACCCACCACGACACGAGGTCGCGACGTCTGACACGTACCCCACCCAGCCGGACTTCGCGTTCCATCGCGTGGTACGTATTGAATGGTTCGTACATATTATTTGCTTGGCAAGTTTTTGGTTCCTAACTTGTTAATTATGTGTACAGGTCGATCTACATTGGAAGATGCACGAGTTGGCGACCTCTGGCATCATTTGACGCTCGGGGAGCGCTTCAGCATGACAGCACAGGAGATCAAAGGGGTCATGGACCAGTTCGTTGAGAAGACGAGGTGACGCATCAAGCTGGCGTCCTGCCGTAGCCCGAGGGAGGTGGTGGACCCACCTGTGCTAGGACCACACATGGGGCATTACGTAATCTTTTTCTAAAGAAATCGGTTCCACGAATAAGACAATCGGGACAACAACGCGTATGGCAACTCTAAACCCAAATATTGTTTTCATTTCGCTCCAAAGGGGGCTATTTGTGTTATTGCCCCGCCGAACTCGCATTCCAAATTGCACCGCCAATCTCGCATTCTATTATTCACATTTCGTTATCTTCTCCAATTTCGGATTACGAACTATACGGACGCTTCAAGGTATTACCAAAAAACTTCGTGAAATACACTAAATCTTTATGCTAAATTCTCTGGACATAAATTAAAAAAAAAATACAGGGCCCTGTCCCCAGTTGAACTGATGACAGGTCCTATCGCAATTTGAACTAGCGAAATTGTCATGTTGCCAGTTCAATTGACGACAGAAACCTCTTCGTACTTTTTCAATTATCGATAGAGATACTGGGCCTGTTTGGTTTGGAGCCCTACTTAGCCAAACCAATTTTTTGGTAGTGCCAAAACTTAGGCAAAGCCAAATTCTTGGCAAAGTAATGGTGTTTGGTTTGTGACCAACATGAAC
Organism: Phyllostachys edulis; assembly: GCA_036346405.1. Taxonomy (NCBI): domain Eukaryota; kingdom Viridiplantae; phylum Streptophyta; class Magnoliopsida; order Poales; family Poaceae; genus Phyllostachys; species Phyllostachys edulis. The sequence continues at coordinate 43,087,915 of CM070561.1, forward strand.
CAAATATTTGGCAAATTTGCTTGGGCTATTATTTGGTTTGGAACCAAATAGATTGCCAAAATTTTGGAAGAGTTGTTTTTTTGTTGTTTGGTTTAGAGCCAAGGCTGGATCCAGTTACTCTACTAATAAAGAGGTGAGATTATCCTCCTATCACACGACCTTGAACCAAGAAGCTAGAGAAGAAAATTTATAAGATGATTTTGATGGATCATCTTGTGAAGCAAAGAGCCCAGAAATGAATGAGCATTTCGAAGAAAACAGAAGATTCTAATGCTCTGCAATTACATAATCTCGGTTCTTGTCCAAAAATAAATCATTTTGGTAAATCACCTAAAAGAAACCAGTCAATGGCACATGTCCTAACCTATTCAAAAGCAACAAAACTCCAAGCATGTGTTACAACAAATGTTGGTTCACAGAACATGCCTTTCCAGCGAAATGAGATAGGGCAAAATCTGTAGTACAAAATCTAGTAGCAAATATGTGAGTCTAGTTGCATATGCTTCTTAGACGCATACATTCACATGCAGTTATGAGTTCCACATTCTGATTTCTTTCTAGTCTTGTTATACAGCATGCTTGGAAAATCAACACATCAGACTAGTAGCATCAGTTCAGCACTTTACTAGTTGCATACATTCACATGTCAAAAGATGAGAGAAGAACTCACTAGTCAGTATCGCCGCCAGCTTTCACATGCAGTTTCTATTCAAGGATCAGTTCAGCACTTACTATTAGCATCCAGATTTGCACATAAGTAGTACACCATCTGTTTAGGACTTACTAGTAGCATCCAGCACAACACTACATCTTAACACTACAGCTAAAAGCAAGCACAATAGAAATAACATGGAACAGCTAATGGTGCATCCTTTTTTACATGCATCACAAAATATCGATGTCAACCTAGCTACCACCAGGAGCATTACTTTCAAACAGCCCCAAAATCACCCCACCCCCATACTTGCGTTCAAAGTAGTCTATGACCAACGCTTAGAAAGTCACATCACTTGCAATGTTGAGGTAACCGCGGAAGTGTTCCTGTTCCGGCTTGGCGAGAAAGGCTGCAATGTCGATCTTGTCCTTTGCTGTGAAGTTGAGATTCTCTATATGCTTCCAGAGATTAGTATTAGGGTTTGATTGAGCATTCTGATTAACGGAGGTAGCATGGTTAGAACTCACAAGAGAGTCTACAAGCCTCATAATACTAGCTGCCATGTCATCATTCAATGCTTTACCGTGTGTTCTTTGATCCTTCGTCTGCTTCTTGGCTAGTGATTTGATACGCTTTTGCTTCTTACTCGACTCAGTGCCTTCAGTGGTCGGAGTATTGCAAGCAATGGTGTCAGAATCAGCACCACCATCTTGCCCTGTCAATGAATAGCCTTCCATCTCCTTCATGCTCCCGCTGTCAGCACTGTCACTTGCAACATTGACAATTGACTAGTCAAGATCAAGTGAACCATCAGCTTGGGCCGAGTCCACAAATAACTCTTCCAATAGATGGAAGAACTTGATAGGCCTCGTGAGGTAGTTCTATTTCATTATCTGTCATATCAAACAAGGATAGTAAGGAGGTCAATACAGTGTAGTTTCATAGTGCTTATGGATGAATGTGTAGTTGTAGTAAAAGAACTTACACCAAGCTTTTTTGGGTCCTTCTCTGAAGGATCAATGTTGAATTTGCATGCTGCTGCATCAAAACCAAAGCCACTTTTCCCCATAGCTGTACGTATCCAATTCCATTTATCCTTGCATGACCTAACGTGCCGATCGACTTGGTTTCTAGTGGCTCTAATTCCAAATCTACCATTCAAAACATCTGCGCACTGAATGTGGTGTTGTTTCTTCCACTTGAAGGTGGTGGGTTTGTCCTTATGGACATCTACATACCACTCGAGCATGAACTTTGAGGCCTCGTCAGTCCATGTTATGTACTTCTCACGAGAACCTGCATCCTCGCTCTTGACAACCTCCTTTTGCTTACCCATGATGTTACTCTAATCAGCATGTACAAGATGTAATCAACAAGTACAAGAAGTAATCAGCAAGTAGGAGATGTAATCGGCATGTACAAGAAGTAATCAGCAAGTGCAAGAAGTAATGGTATGAGATAATCAGTACTGATGATGGTATGAAATAATCAGTGCAGATGATGGTATGAGATAATCATTGCTGATTCATTTGAATAGATAAAGGGCACACATTAAAAATAGTATAGCACTCCAGTTATAATAACACATTTATTACAAGAGGTAGGTCCAATTAGTAATCCATGGAACTAGCAATGCTCTCACTGTCCGCAGTCTCATTGTTAGGGACACTCGGTCTATCATTCCACATTTGCTGCGCTAGTAAATCATGCTTGACAGCCCACTCGCGTACATCAAGCTCTCAGTCGGAGACACATATTGCTGCTCCTTGGTAGGTGCGAATACCATGTAGGATCATCAAATACCAACTCATCTTATGAAGGGTGCAACAGGCAACAACCACCTTCGCTTGTGATTTAAGGGGTATGAACGGCTTATTACTAAGAATCTTGAAATGATTCTTGAGAGTACCAAATGCTTGCTCAATTGTTGTTCGAAGTGAGGAATGTCGATGGTTGAATAGCTCTTTTGGACATTTTGGGTCTTGGGCGCCGAGGAACTCTTGTAGGTGATAGTGAACACCATGATAGGGCGGCAGTATACCCGGCCTCATAGCATACCCAGCATCAGCCAAATAAAATTTCCCTACAACCATGTTAAGGTAGGCCCTAATGCAAACTTATTGTAGTAAGACTAGCTATGAATTGTAGGGATATGTCGGGATATGTCTAAATACCTTCAGGTATTTTAAGGCCATTTGGACGAAAGAGGGCACCATGCAACACAAGAGAATCATGAGCAGATCCCTCCCAACCTACTAGGACGTAAGTGAACCGAAGGTCAAAGTCAACAACTTCTAATACATTTTGTGTAGGGTATGACTTGCGGCCTCTAAACCTATCCACCATTGTAGCAGGCACACATGCCCTGATGTGGGTGCCATCTAGTGCTCTATTTTTATACATCCCTATGTACAAAAATAGAGCACATGTCAAATATTACATATAGTTAACTCCACTAGAATATGCACTATTGTAATGTACTGATGACTGTTACCTCAAAGTATGGATAAAATCTGTTCGGGTTGCTAGTGATCTTAACATGTGTGTCGATAGATCTCACATTGATCAGTTCAGGAGCTAATTCACCCATGGCAAGCAACATGGCATTAAAGTACCTACTCACTGTCTCACCAGATCGCCACAAGGAAAATCCTACAGAAGAGTTTGTATGATGTTGTCCAACCATCTTAAGAAACATTGCAACTTGCTCCTCTACTGAAACATGGAATGTGGCACCTAGTAGTCCATTGTCTCTAAGGCAAACACATAGCTTGTAGAACATAGCTCGACACATCCTCAATTGATGAATACATGTTCTATCTGAGGTGTCGATCAACCTAATTAGTTCGCTGGTCCTCCAAACATCCCTATTGACTAATGGCCCATACTTCCCTCCTTTGCCTCTACGTCTCCTACCATCTTTGTCCCGCCACCAAAGAACCAACATAAGAACAAGAACCACTAGTGCCTTCTGCCTCCACATGCAGTAATAAAGGTATTGTAGTTGATTATTGTCCATCTGTATATGGTATATGAATGCCATGCATTAGTTGAACTGATAAGGAAGAAAAAATGCAAAGCGACGACATCAGGTTAAATGACATTACAACATTCGGCGAACACATATGTCGGCTGTCACTACATCAGGTAATATGACATTACAGCAATCGGCAAAGAAATAATCGACATCAGGTTGGTGTATACCACCCAACGAACATGCTTACAAAGCTAATTCTCCAAATCAGACGACAACAAGAACAATCTAATTGATTAGATGCTCAATCAATAACATTACAAGCCAGGAAACTAGAGAAAGAGTATCACGGGAGTGGACCAATGGTGGACTTACATGACGTACCGGACGTGCTGAAATCCGTCGAGAAATCCGAAATCCCGAACTAATTCCACCTAAGCAGGGGCGTCGATGACCAGGGGATGTCTGTCGATACAGCGGGAGAGGAGAAGTAGGGAGGTGTAGCTCCAGGAACATCATGCAACAAGACCATAATTAACATGAGAGGCAGAACAATCAACAAAGAAATCGGTTGACAGATACAAGTCGGATGGAAGGGATGAATTGAACTAACCTCACGTGCCAAAATCAGCCGAGAAAACACACAAATCAACAACCGATTTCGCCCAAATCCACAGACTAATCCCAGACCCCCTACTGATTTCCTCCAAATCTACCCAAAAATCACCGATCCCCACACGATTCCACACAAATATCAACCCCAGATCCACAGGAGTTGTGCCCGAACCAAGGGAGGAGGCGAACAGAGGTGCGGCTGTGGAGAAAAGGGGAGAGGAGGAGCAAGCGAGCGGGGAGGAGAGGAGGAGCACACGAGCTGCGAGGAGAGCAGGGAGCAGAGAGTCTGTCGGGACGGGAGAAGATTTGAGGAGGCAGGCACTGCGAGAGAGGAGGAAAGAAAGGGGAAACCCTAACCCTATGGGGATGTGACGATGCTCTCGGCTGGGACTCGCCAAAATGCGGGTGACCAAAAACATCTCTCAGAATTTGCCAGGTGGGGGCTGCATCAGACCGGGGCGTTACCATTTTTTCTGGGGTAATACCAATAGTTGGCAGCAAACCAAATGGGAGCAAAAATGTATGGACAATACCAAAATTTGATTTGGCTAAGCAGGGCTCCAAACCAAACAGGTCCATCGTTCCCAATTGGAACGACGACAGGAGAATTTCGTCATTCTAAATAACGACAAACACCGATTTTGGTAAATTTTTCAACTATTTTTGTTTGTAATTATCTTTTAAATTAATATTATTTAAAAAAAATTCAAGCAGTCAAGCCCTCGTTCCGAAGAACTCTTTTTATTAATTAACCATTTTTTAAATTTTATTTTAAAGTTAACCCCGACGAATTTTATTTTTAATTCTGACCCCTTTGATCACGCCACCACCTGTGACATGATAAAACAACATTGTCACGCCATAGAATAAGTCCGCTAAATAGCACTTTTTGTCACGCCACCGATCGTGGCGTGACCAAACAACACTCACGCCACTGGTCGTGGTGTGACAAGAGCTATGTCCAGCTACAGGCTGATGTGACAGTGTTATTTATCACGTCACATGTAGTGACGTGACTAAAGGGGTTAGATTTAGAATTAAAATTCGTCGAGATTAACTTTAAAATAAAATTAAAAAGGGTTAATTAATTAAAAAAAATTCCATTCCGAACGAATAGACACTTAGACGGACAAGGACATAGACTCGACAGAGTCAGAGAGTGAGACGGAGAGAACGCAATAACCCACGGGCCCATAGCTACGAGTGGTAGGCGGCACAGGTGACGCATGAGGGGCACGGGCACCACCGAGGCTCGCGGTCCTACAGAGCGCAGGAGGGGCACACGGTGCGCGGGCCCTACCGCCGGGCAGCGCGCATCAGGCCCCGTTGGCTGGTGCCATCGGACGGCCGCGGGCGGCGGGCGGCGCGCGCAGGGCGAAGTGACAGTAGAGGCCGGCCGGGTGGGTGGGTGGGTGTGCGTCTGTTCGAGCTAGCCGCGCGGCTCGTTGCTGCCACTGTTGCTGCATGCCGTGTGTTGCTGGCGCCCATCGCTGCCTTGGCCTGGTCTGGCGAGCTGATATTCACAGCAGCACAGGACAGGAGGGGCCGAGCGGGAGTGCTCTCTCGCGAGCCGCGGCGGTGGCGCATGGCCGGTCCCATCGCAGTTGCTTTTATTGGGAAGATCTTTTGGGCACGATTCGCTCTCCGTTCCATCCATCGGGTCGGACTCGACTCGGCCGTCCTCCTCGGTTGCGGAGGCCAAATTAGTGCTGCTGCTGTACAGCTGCAGACCTGCAGTCTGGGCATGTCAAATCCTAAAAGCAAAAGCCAACCGGAGGGATCGGAATGTGCTTACTAATGGACATCGCCCCCCAATCATGCAAAAGGTTTTTGTACAGGTTTTCTGTACCATACAGAACCTCGGTACAAACTTTTACTCCAATCTCTTAAGTGTTTTTAAGAGTATGTTGTGCTATATTTACTGTTTTTTGTTCTATGTTTTTTTTTAAATATAACGAAAATTTGCATGAGCATGACATAATACATGAATAAAAAAATAGAATTACACTCCATGTTGAAATCGTAGGCCACAGAATATATAGCACCGACTTTGTGGAAACATCTAATAATTCGTCTTATTTTTCCTAACATTCTTGGTTGAGTGTTACGGTTCATTTCCCATTATTTTCTGATTGAATGCTAACGCATTGCATTCCCATGTAGTAAAGATGGAGTACACTGCATGGCGTGCAGTTAGACCTGAACTCTGCGGTATCGTCGTTGGCCGCGATACGCCGTGGAAAGGAGAAGATATTGTGCTTTTGGGGCAAACTACAAGAGGATACGCACATGTCTCGTTTCCAGGAACAACAGTAACAGTCATGCAAGTCTTGACAATGATATATGTCACCATGTGATATCACACGACACAACCGCAGAAGGAGGAATCTATGGTGGACTTATCGCGGTGCCGAACACTACCACTCGATCGAGTCAAGGCAATAATGTAAGTGGTTTCGGTCGTGTTTTAGTGTGAAATTGGAAGATGTCGTCCAAAAGGGCAGAATCTTCAAGTCTTCGGCGTTTGTGCTCGCTGCTTTGACACAATATCTTCCAATCACGTCATGCAAATTGTAAAACTAAGCCATTTTGGCACACCTACAATATAAAACACAAGAGAAAGCCAGCCACTCGAAGGCCTACGAACACCTCCTGCCGGCACATTGTGACCACATGAAGTGACTTGGTGATGGATGGTACAGCGCCCTCAGTACTCTAGCTGTTCATACTGGACGTTACACACTATTACATAATTGCATGATATCAGGACTCGAGTGCGTGCATCCTCATGGGACAATGGATCGTCTTGTTGCTACCTTTTCTCCCGGGCTCAGTGTGGTATACCAGTAAAGCCAGACTAGTGCACGCACAGCCTGCCGTTGCACGCAGCTTCTGCATGATGATTGATGTGCAACAGAAGAGATAGAGAGGCCATGCATGGATGGAGAGCCAGCTCGGTCACACAGGCCGGATGCCCCCATCAGCATGTTGGGCAATGGGAGTCGACCGGCCGGGAGGCAGCACCGCATGGAGCAGTGAGTGCTACTACTAGTACGAGCTGCGAACTGGGAAAGCATTTATATGGGGCCAAGTTCGAGGTGCATGCTTATACGTGTACTTGCCCTCGATTATTGTGTTACTGGCTGAGATCTTGCCCCATGATCTCACAGCCAAGTACAGGCCGTCGATAGCTAGTCAATGCGTGTGCGCGCATAGGACTATAGGAGTAGTAATGGCGAAAGGAGTGCAATATGCATTGCTATTACTGACGTCTTGATCCTGGCTCTGCTGTGTTTGGTGAGAGGAAGTTATGGCAAAGGTCAGGGTCGCCGCACGGTGGAGATCATCTGAATCCGTCGGGAATTTATGAAGCTACGGGTACTAGCATTGCGCAGACTTTGCTTAATCGAGATAGTATTAGTAGCAGTCAATTCCACTCCAAGCCCTATTCCGGTTTGCCTTTTGGAACAAATCATACCGGTTTTATACCGTTCCAGATTTTAGTATAATACCAGACTATCTGTGCATGTAAGGGTATATACAATGGTATAGATAACTGCTGTCTATAACAACTCTTCATGTTATCTATAGACAGCACTAAAGACAGCTTATACAACGGTACAAACAACTGCTGTCTTTTTAGTTGTCTTTATAGAACACACAATCTTTTAATGCTTTTCTTGTTTCTTGTGTTATAATCGGCTACAGAATTGTAGATAACATCTTTCTCTCTCTTCATTTTCTTTTATCTACATCAACAAAAATCCTATATAACAATAACTATAGATGGCTGACATAAGCCCATTACACATACCCTAATGTGTGCTCTCACATGCAAATGAAACACGCAAGCAGTCTAAATTAACGTTACAGGGCCACAAGCATTAAAGTTGCCGGCCCTACGCCCCTACCAAATACCAAGCAATTCACAACCCAAGTCCATCCCGTTCGCCATGTCGCCCATTCTCTCTCTCTGACTTTCCCCTCCTCTCACTCTGCGTCTTCTTCCTCTAGATCTTCCAAATTCACTTTGTCCATGTCGCTTGGCCGCAAGCATCCGCCGACTGTGATACCAATCAAGCTCCTAGATTGAAGCAATCCAACCCCGTGGTGGTGCGAGCTGACCTTCGGGCGGTGCGGCAGTGGCGGCGCAACATCATGCATATGTTTGAAGCGGGCAACCTGTGCAGGCGTGCAGCCCAACCCACTCGAGGAGTGTGCAGCATCATGGGGGACGGTTCCTTGCAATTCGCTCGCAATGGCGGGGAGCCAGGTGATGGATTTCATTTGTGCGTGCAATTTGGGGTAGAGAAGGCAGATGGGGCAGTATTTCAGTTTTTTTCGGTACTTATATTAGTGGAATGTGTGATTTCCGTCCGAAATGATCGGAATTGGCCGGATTTGAGGCCACTATGGAATGCAACCTCCTCTGTGCCATTTTGGGTGATGAAATGGTCCATTACCGGAACGAAATTGATTAGTCTGGTAGTAGTAGATCTGTGAAGCAGGTTTGTGAATCGAAAAACAAGTCGATTTATTATGTTCATCGGTTCGTAACATGCATGACAATTCTTGTGCAAAAGAACTTGAGCTAAAACTGCCAGTAACCTCCTTTGTTCATCACAGTTCTTGACCTGAAAGCATACAAAAAGGAACACCCTTTTGTCCGCAACGCACCACGTATCGCACAGCTCCGGAAAGGAGTAGTAGTACGTAGCAATCGCTCCGTGTGTCGCACGTCTACACGAGTACACGGACCCACCCACGGACACGTACCCGTGCGGTCCCGCGCACTGGCCGGCCGGAGGACCGGAGAGGGAAGTGAATCCGAACCCACACAAAACAAAGCCCAACTTCTGGCTAGCCCGGCACATACGTACTGGGCACATCTTTACCCCACCTCGCGCCCATGTGACCCGTCCCAGGACGCTGAGCCCCGATTGGCCCGTAGCCCGGCTCCACCTCCCACGGGGCCCAGCACCAGTTTAGCCCTCAATCATCCCTGGCCGGGCCCACCTATTGGCCTCGGGCCGACAACGCGCCAGGCGCAATCATTAGTACGGTCACGTCCCCCTCCGCCCAATCGCACGCGGGGCCCGCAATTATTTCCCTGTGATTGGCCCGGTTCCCCTTGGCTTCTTCTCCTTTGCCGGGTCGGGTCGGGTCGCGGAGCCGGCGCCGCGCTGGCGCGGGCGGGGTCCCGTTGGTTCGAGCGAAATCACGGACCCGGTAGCGCCGCGTTCTCGGCGTGTTTCGTGACGGACGCAGGGGGCGCCTGCACTGCTGCGCTCTGCGGCGGTGGATGGCGAAGGCGGAGAGGGAATCCGATGGCGTACGTGGTCCCCCGGTGCCGTTCACGCCATGGATCGACATTCGACAGGTCGTGGTGATTGGTCAATATTTACCGCTGTTTGTTCCGTATTATGATTATCGGCGGGAAGGAAATCTCACATGCGTTAAAGCCATCCTAAAATTTGTTGGTGTCGATATTTTTATGTGCAGTGTTTCGGATCTAGGTTCTAAAGACACCGCGCTTTGCAACAGGATGACTTGAGTTTTGGCACGGTCCGCGTGTTTTGCTTAGGTCCGCGGTTTGTGATATACTAAGAACTAGTGTGCGCACAGAGTGGTTCAAGCTTTAATTCCTACTAGAAGTATACAATGTAGTAGTAAACCATATGGAACGTACGTACACCGATGGTCCAAGACGGTATACACGCAGGCACGCCGGTCAGTACGCTTGCATGGTCCCCTCGTACGCGAGGCACGAGTATGTTTTCGACTTGGCTCCATCGCCGTAGCGTATGTACCGGCACGTACGAGCTGCCGGCCGGGCCCCGGCCGGCCTGGTCGCTCGTCGAAGGCCAAGCGCATGAGCAGCTGGCGCGTACGCGCGGCCCCACCGAGCCGAGCGCGCCTCCTCCCCGCGTGACGCGCCGGCCGTCCGGCATTCGTCAGCCCGGTCATGATGATCCTCGTTATCCCCTCTGTCTCATTTCTATCTTTGCTCAACGTGGCATGGCCTGATCGGAGGGAATTATTAGAGGGGGAAAAGGACGTTTGCTGCGTCCCAGTGTTCTGACCTGATCCACGTTTGCCTGATACTGCAGCTCGGTGGACAACGAGCTGGCTCGACTCATTCTATCAAGCGTATTAAGGAAATGAGCTCAACTTGGCTTGTTAAGCTAACGAGTAAAATAGTAAACTCGACTCGACTTGTTAGGCTCGTTATAAACAATTCAACTAGTGTTTTTAATATATACAGTGTAGAATATGAATAGGAACTGGGGCAAAGTGGTGGGGTGAGGTGGCGTGTCGATGGTGGTAGAAGCTGGTGACAGGGATGAAGGAAGACAGTGAGGGCGGGCGAGTAGCAGAACGACGATGTGGGGGAGAAGAACAGGGAAGAGGCGCGTGGAGAAGAAAGAGCTTATGGCTGGGGAAAGCAGGAAGAGAGAAAAGGGAAAGCGGAAAAAGGGAAGACTTTCTGAATTGGGAAAGAAACCAAAATCAAGCCAAAATTTTGAAAATCCGATTTTTTGGGTTGTTTCAGGTTCCAAACTAGACCAAGTTACAACATCTTGTTTGGTTGATACTTTGGACTCCATGCTTAGTAAAAAGTGGTTCCTGGAGGTAGTCTGGAAATAAGATGATTTTTGACTAGCTAAGCAAGCCTGAAGATGTGGTATTTAGTTAGAGATCTGGGCCTGAGGAAAGCTTAATTTTTTTTTAAAAAAAATCATGCTTTGAGAAGGTGAAAGCATAAAAATTAAAAAAATACGCTTTCATAATTACCCTTAAAAAACTAGTCTCATCCCAACCGACATGGCTCCTCTCATCCTCCTCCTGTTCTCCCCATTCCCCATCTTCCTCTCGCCATGAAATTCGTCGCCGCCGCCGACTCCTCTTGCCATCCATCTTCCTCATATTCCTGACGATGGCAACCCATTTGTGGTGTCTCCGAGATTTGGACGAGGTGCAACGAGTAGATCGGCGAGGTCTCAATGCCGCCTTCCTCGCCCGATCTGGCGGCGGGAGCAGCAGGATGTGGGCATCCGTCAGCAATGGGACCAGCAATGGGACCATAGGGATGCAATGGGATGCAGGCCTCCATCAGCGGCGGGAGCAGGCCTCTTAGGGAATGAAGGCAATGAAGGCCTCTCAGTGAGGCGGATCTCGGCGCCGGTGAGCGTGAGGAGGAAGATGATTACAGGAGGTGCTTGGCAATTAGAGGAGCTCGCCCGGGAGCCAGGCATTCGATTTCAAGCGCCGGGTCCTAGAGCACTCACTTGACAGGCAAATGCAACCAGAGCAGCAACCAAACAACACTCCCGCATGTTCCAGACAGTGTCTTGGCCAGTCGAGCAGGTGCGAGGACGCCAACCAAACACGCCCTCGGTCCCTAGAAGTAAATACATTTTCGAGCATTGGCACGTACGGACAACCCCCGCATGCCAGTAAGTAGCAACAGTTCCTGAAGACCGACGAGGCGACGACCAGTACGGACAACCCCCACATGCCAGCAAGTAGCAACAGTTCCTGAAGACCGACGAGGCGACGACCAGCAAGCGAGCGGAGAAGAACAATGACGCTCGGCCGACCGAGGCACGGGTGGCGATAGGGGAGGCCTTGAATTCCACGGGGAAATCATGACGAGGATACGCACGCAATCACTCCTCGCCCCAGGCCGTGCCATGAGTCTACGACAAGTGTGGTAACCAGTACTCGAGCAGCGTAAAACAGCACCTGAGCCTGGCCGGCCTGAGGCCGGAAGCCTGCGGCGCGTGCCGAATCACGAGCTCCTCCATGCACAATCGCCCTCATTATGCCGGGGAGGACCGGAGGCCAAGGAAAGGCTGGCGATGGCAAAACGGACAACGCAACGACCGGGTCCGTCCAACGTGGCGCGATCAGACAATGATGACTACTACCACCAGAGATTGTTTGGTCGAACGCGCAGTGAGATAAACACCCATATTCCTGGATCCTGGTACACCTAGAGAAATATAGAATGTCACTACTAAATCATAGCACCATGAAACACAACCTTGAAATAGGTTAAACAACGAGAAATAAATGAATACAAAAGTCAAACACAAGGATGAGGCACAGGTGAGCGTGCAGCGCAGCAATCATCTGGAAGAAAGAAAAAGTGGAAACAGAGAAAAGGAAATGAGAAGCGAAAGGATATATACAAAGCCCACCTCTTCCTTCTGAGACTCACTCACTTTGACGAAAGAGGTAAAGCTCTCGTGTAAAGCGGAGCAACCACAGGGCATGCACTGCACGAGCCTTTTCATTTGCGGTGAAAACATTTTGGGCGGGCACGCATCAGCTCAGCAATGGCGTTGGTTTGTGCACTTCTGGTACTTGCGTGCAGTGTGACATGGCCGGGACAGCATGCTGGGAAGAAATGCATGATTGTTGAAGGGGCTCTGCGGAAAGTCCTGCCTGCACTTTTCCTCCATTTGCCCAACTTTTCCTTCTTTCTGGAAAAGCATCGGGCTTTTCGCGTGTGTTGAAACTGAAAATGCAAGTAGATTTGTTTCAGGATTAGCTTCAACAAAATTTTCGCGGACGTCTAGGATTGTTTGAGGTCAAGTGCCCGTGGTAGAACGACAATATTGTACAGGGTAGCATGTGAAGTAGAAGCATTTGGAACATGTTTCACATAGCTTATTTCACACACATGCTTTAAAAGAATTGAGCTACTAGATGCGACTAATCACTAGGCTATTACATGATCTAGTGTCAATTGGTTTCGCAATATCGATGAAATAGAATTGACCATGACTCCCCAGCTGGCCTCATCTTCACTGCTACACAGTAAGTTTTTCTTATTTCCAACTTTGCTCTTTTTGGTCCGAGGACAACGCTCTCAGCATGTTGTCCAAGCCTGTAGGCAAAAGCAGAGCAAGAGAAAGAAGCCAAACTACTATCGCATCATTTCATCTGAGAAAATGTCTCAGCATAGCATGGTTGGGTGCAAAGGTCGGCAAGATACCCTGTGCTCATGTACTTGTGTTTCGCCGAGCTGTTGGCTCGGGGCAATCCTTGATAATTCTTCACGCCTTCGGTGTTTCTTCGTGCTTCGGCGACTTCTTTTTCCCACAGGAGGAAACAGAGAAGAAGGCTTTATTTGGACAAGCAAAAGTTTCGGTGCCTTTTCTGTACCTAACGCCGATGATGACATTGTCATGGAATCTGGAGTAAATCCACATGCTTAGCCAGTGATCATGGAAGAAATCATGGTGATCATACTTTCACCGCAATTTGTGAATTGCGATCGGTGGTCGAGAAAGAAGTGCTGACAAGAAAGTTACGTGGAGAACATAGCGGGTCACGGCGAATCTTGGTAAAAGGTAAAAAGAACCTATCCTACGTGAAAACAAAAGGGTGAAGAAATTTCGACAAGAAACATCGTGATATTTTCTTAGCCAAATTACCATCGCCGACGGCTATCGACTCTTAAATTTGTCATTGTTATCATTTCATAGTTGCAGTAGACTAGAAGAAAAAAAAACACTCGACTAGACTGTTCATACTTTCTAGTAGGAAAATACGAGCCCTAGCTAATCCTGCCCACACTAGGCTTGTCATTTATGCTTGACCTGAATCTGGATGGAACCACACACGCGACCTAATTTGTGAAAAACACAAATTCTATATATCTGACAAGGCCTGAATCTGGATGGAACAACACGCGACCTAATTTGTGAAAAACACGAATTCTATATATCTGACAAGGCCTGACATGGACTTGTAGAGTTGTAGATTGAAGTTCGTGAGATGTCACTGTACAATACAAGTAAGCATGCATGCACGTGAAATACGTGGTATGCTCAAAATATTTTTAGATGAACGTGATATGCTCAATTACAAGAAGATAACCAACTCTAATTTTATTTTTTGAGAGAGGAAGAAGAGAATCAACTCTATGTCATCAACTTTCAGGTAGGCCTTCTCTTTCAGAAAGGCACCTTCTTTTACATAGCATTGAAAGGCCCAACAGCCCAAACATTTTCTGGCCCGATTTTTACCAAACAGAAAGTACAAGGCTGGGCTTAAACAACAAGTATTGATCTTGAAATCAGCCCGTTGTTCCTGCATCCAAACGTGCATTCATATTTAGGTCCTGTTTCGTAGAGCTCTTGATTCTCATTTTCTAGATTCTGTTTTTGATTATCTGAGAATCCATTTCTCTGAGAATCTAAAGTTGTTTATTGAAAGCGTTTGGCTGATAGGTTAGCTCCAAAAACCATATGAGAGAGGATTAGAGGCAAATAGACCATGTTACCTGGTTGTAATACTTTAATTGTATTTGTGTCTTTCTCCTATGTTTTTGTGCACAAATTATAGAATTTTTCCCTAAATTTGTTTAGACCATATGAATGTATATACGTTGTATTTGTTCACAATGCTAGGTTACATTGCATTTACACTTTATGATGGAATACAAATGTAGGTTTCCTCGACCCACATTTGATACCTGAGCAATGCATTACCGAAGACACATCCTACGTCGAGAAATATATAACGAAGCGATTGTTTGCTCATGACAACAAGGACTATATATTGGTGCCCTACAACGAGGGGTAAGTGCTTCACTACTTGCTATACAAATTTTATTTGTACTTTATACGCAACATGAACTTAAGTTTAATGACTGTAGTGACATACATGATTAGGTGGCACTGGATCCTTTTAGTCATTGTACCAAAGTAAAACAAGGTAATATACCTTGATTCCCTAGTCAAGAACAACTATGACTTTACCCTTATGCGAAAAGTACTCGATAGGTATGCTCATTTCCTCTATACGTAACTCTATTGTAGTCTTTCTTCGTTTGAAATGGCTGAGGATAACTTTTTAGAATCACGTAGATTGTTCAACGCCTATTTTGCTAGGGGAGGGATACACAAGGAATCGAGCACCACACTGCAACACAAGACGTGATTTCTGGTACCCGCTACAACACAATAATCCTATATCACACTTTGTAATAATGCTTTTCGAACTAACTATACCTATATATGTAGTTCTATTTTTGCAGTACCACAAGCAACTACAAGGCAATGTATGTACATTCTACGCTTGCCATCACATACAACAAATCATGAGTGCTAAGTTGAATGATCTAGAGGTTTGTCTATCTCACAATAATTATTTTCTAATTATCAATTTAAATATACATGCTTACTACTTTACTCCTAGTGATAGGGCATGACAATCGAATCAAGTACATTCGATATGAAAAAACTCTCGGGCATTCAAGGACGGCTCTATTTCTTCATCAAGACAGAGATCATTGACCCGAAAGAAGAGTTTCACTCCTCCGGCAACACTGCTTAATACATGTTCAAACAATTGATTCAATTGTAATTCACTTTGAGTTGTAATTCAATTGTAACTCTAGCGACAATACATGAACTTTCTTTTGTAATTGATTTTGAGCTATGAATCACTGAGTTGTATATCTGTGATTTATCTGTTTTCTGCTTGCTTGTTTTAAGAGGGCATGGCTAGTATTTCGCGAGGTTAGTTGAAAAACTAAATATTTTTTAGCTATAAAAGGATCTATCACAGGTGGTTTTGTGGTATAAACCATCTGCGAAGGCCTACTATTATAGATATTTTTGTGGTATAAACCATCTGTGAAGGCCTAAACCATTTGTGAAGGCCTACTATCACAGATGGTTATAACCAACAACCGTATATGATAAGTCGGATATCACAGACAGTTTTTTTTTACAAACCATCTGTGATATGTATGATATCACAGACGGTTATTTTTACTAACTGTATATGATATATATATCCAATCACAGACGGTTGGTACATATAACCGTCTGTGATGGCCGACGTATCACAGACGGTTCTTTTTACTAACCGTCTGTGATATGTCTGATATCATAGACAGTTATTCTTACTAACCATCTGTGATATATATATCCAATCACAGATGGTTAGTACATATAACCGTCTGTGATGGCCGACGTATCATAGACGGTTTTGGATATGAGCTGTCTGTGATAGTAGGCCTTCACAGACAGTTTATACTACAAAATCGTCTGTGATAATCGCCTGTTATCACATACACATAAAATAAGACGATTTAGAAACCGTTTGTGATGACGGTTTAGAACCGTCTGTGATGACACTTTGTGTAGTAGTGTTGGGTCAAAGCTAAACTTTTCTCCGAAATCACCCCTTCAGAATGACTAGACATTTCATCATCCCAATCCATTTTGCCTTCACTTCCCTCTTGACTAGATGTCATTTTGTCATTTCCAATAGAAGGAAAGCTAAAAGCAAGGGGCATTATTGGAAGAATTTGATTCTCAGTATTGATTTCCACAATCTCTTTGCCCTGATTAGACCCCTTAGATTCTGCAACCATCTGTTGTATGTTTTTGGTCTTGTAAGAATCTTCTCCACTCTTGTGATCAAAAGTTTGATGTGAGTCCCCTCCAAACTTCTTAGCAAGTATTTCGCATTGTGTTTTATGAGTACTTCCATTTGATTCCTCATCTTCCTCGTCATCTTCATCCTCCTTCGTTTTGTCATGTTATTTGTGAACTGGGTCTCTATAAGGACCACCTTTCCTATTAGCCACATTCCCTTCAGCTTCAAATATGATTTCATACCCCCACAGAATCAATGAATATCTCCACAAAGCACTTAATACTAGAAGGTATCTACAATTAACCTTAACCTTGACTGGATCAACTCTCATCAAGCTAATTTCATCCACCTCAACAGGTTCACCCATGGTACTAGCTAATTCTTAACTATTTTCTCTGTTTTTACAGGAAATAGGAATACCAGTGATCTTCACCACAGCTTGGTACAAGAACAAAAGAGGCCTCGTGATCTAAATTAGATTTTTCCACTTTAGCTTTGATTGAGTGAAGAGCCAATCTACCCCTCTTGCTTTGGACCAAGTATCTAAAATTGCTTTAGAAGGGAATACCACAACATACTCAAACTCAGATAATTTCCTGACTTTCCAGCCCCAATTAGCTTGGATCAGGTGTTTTAACTCAGCTTCAATTCTTTGGATAGAAGCAACACCCTCTTTAATACTAAGCACTCTTGTAACTGCTTGTTCCTTAGAAAGTTGCAAACTAGGAACTTGAAGGCTGTAAAAAAACCCTCACCAAGTATTCCAAAACCAAAGAGCTTCAACCCCTATTTTTCTTATTATCTTCGGGACATCCAATAGTCATGTGGCCAGTTTTTTTTTTCATTTGTAACAAACAGGTGGGTTTGTGCATCCGGCTTGATGATGTCCCGATTGTAAACACCGAAAAGAGGCCCCTCTATCTTTAGTTCTTAGCACCCCAGTATTAGGACCAATATCACCCCAACTTTTCTTTGCTCACCCCCTTTACCTTTACCCAATGGCTCCTCCCATTTGGACATAGATCTATAAAAAAATCCTCTTCTTGCCCCGAAACCATCCTTGGCATCACCTCTAAAACTGATTCCTTCTATTGAACCCCCTTTCTCTGCCTTGATTCTCTCTACTAGCTTCATCCTGCCACCCCTTGAACTGAGCAGGAGCATCTCGATCTGGCGCCCTAGAGTTACGAAATTCAAATCTAGATCTATCTGCTTCGTGAGGAGATTGTTGCGTACCTGATGCCTGATAACCCCCATGATGACTTTCCTAAAACCTTCTCTTCTGGTCTTGATCTTTCTTCAACTTCTCTCTCAGTTCATCCTCCGCCAGCTGATCATCCTCCTTTATCCATTCATCTGGTGTGCTTCATTTGCCCCCGATCCAGTTACGAGGAGCATCCCCAAAATGATGATGGGGTCTTCCTCTACCACGATCCATCCCCCCTTCTCTCACAACTGTTGCAACTGATCTACTCAGAGGAAGTAGACTTTGATTCCGCCAGACAAACCTAGCTCTAGAACAAAGCCGAAGGATTTCGCTCTCCTTAGCGAGGAACCCTAGCTCTCCCAGACTCGCCCGCTTTGGAATCCAACACATGAATGCGAGGGGATCCTGCGCCATGAGTGAGAAAATAGGTCAGAGAGCGAAGTGCCAAACATACGGGCCGACCCATTCGAGCCATGAAGCTTGTTGGTGTTCAGAAACTCCCGCAACCCATGGCTCTCGACTTGATCCAAACCCTTGATCTGAAGGTCCACGTGCCCAACCACACTCGACTCGTCTCCGGCGAGGTTTGCCGGGAGACGGCAATCCAAAGTGCCTGCGGAACGCTCTCCCGACCACACAGACGGCTTTGAGAAGCTTCCATCTGAAACCGGATCTAGATTGTTTCTACTAGTAGGAAAATACGAGAGGTAGGTAATCCTGCTCACCAGGCCTGTCATTTATGCTTGGCCTGGATCTTGATGGAGTCACACACGACCTAATTTGTGAAAAACACAAGTCCTATATATTCGGCAAGGCCTGACGTGGACTTGTAGATTGAAGTTTGTGAGATGTCACTAATCACTATACATTGCAAAGCTAGCATGCATGCACGTGAAAGACATGTCATGCTCAATTACAAGAGAACCAACTCTATGGTACCTGTAGCATCTCAACGTCCAATGCCTTTCGACAAAATAGATAGGTTGTGTGTGTGTGTTTTTAGAAACCGAGGGACTTTCTCTCTTGCTTCATTAAGGAATATAGGTTGTGTATTTAGGCTCTAGAGTCTAGACCTTATGCCTTATGGACTATGGAGTTACATAGGAGAACTTACTCCAAATTTTTCATACTGAATCCTTACAATGGACTAGCAGTATAAAAACTCTCGGTCCCATGTGCAAGCCTGCTGTGTCGGTAATAAGAACACACACTCGAATTCTTCCCCAGAAACATGATAGCTGATTTGTTGTACATTGAAACAACAGAAGCCAACAACTACTCAAATCGCTTAATTCCAGTACCTCAACCACACAACTACCAGGTGTTCTTGCTTTTGTTAGATCTTGAATTCCAACCTGTGTCGTGACGCAAGATGTATTTTACGCCGCCACATGTTACACCGGCCCACGCTAACTCCAAGTCTGGGTTAGGCGTGAGAGTATGACATGTGGGCTTGAGTTGTTAGCGTGTCCTGTTCATGACGGAGTTGCAATTCAATGAAAAATGACTTGCTAAAGCTGCAGCTCTATAAAACCCAAAACAAATGTTTTACTTCATTAAAGTTACAGTTTTGTGAAATTTACTGCTTTAGCACCGAAGTCCTTACAACGGCCCAGCAGTATAAAAACTCTTGATCGATACCACCATGAGCAAGCCTGCTATCTCGGTAATAGGAACACGAACTCAAATTTCTTCCAAAGAAACATGATCGCGGATTTGCAGTACATTGAAACAACAGCAAGTTAGCAACCACTAAAATCGCTCAATTTCAGTTCCTCAACCACACAACTACCGAGCGTTCTTACTTTGTTAGATCTCGGATTCCAACCCGTGTCAAGACGCAAGATGTATTTGACGCCGCCACATGTTACATCGGCTCCGGTAACTTCTTAAACCACGCTAACGCCAA
Source organism: Phyllostachys edulis (assembly GCA_036346405.1). NCBI lineage: Eukaryota > Viridiplantae > Streptophyta > Magnoliopsida > Poales > Poaceae > Phyllostachys > Phyllostachys edulis. Next base: position 43,107,680 of record CM070561.1, read on the forward strand.
GTCTCCGTTACAAATTCCAGGTAGGGCATTATTCTTTCATAACTGCATCTTCCCGCTAGCCGTTTGGGCTGAAACCACCACGTCCCAGCGCCTTCACGTGCCAAAGCAGCCCACGCCAGCCCACCTCGCACCCCCGCTCTCCCTCTTGCTGACGCGTTGCGCCCGCGTGTTAGATGGCTTCTTCCACCTCGCGCCGCTCCCGCTCATCAGCGCGCCGCGCTTGCACCTGCTTCTCTCGCCCCCGGTATGTGACGCCACCCACCATTTTGGCACTCACCAGCCCCCGTCACCTCCATGTTGCACCGTGCGTCACCCTGCCCATACCAACCACCCTCCTGTCGCCGCCTTTTCCCGAACGAGCGGAGAAGCTAGAGCGTGCTCCCGTTATCTCGTCACGCCCGCCGCTATCTCGCCGCTCGTCTCGCGCATTTCTCACGGCTACTTAAGCCTCCATGCGTGTTACATTATCTCTATCTTGCCTCTCATTCCATCTCGCGCAACCTCTGAGCTTCTTGCTCTCTAGACCACCGAGAACGAGTGTGTCATCCTCGACGCCGGTGAGTGAGCTCTACTCCGCTATGCCTTTGGTGAGCTTCTCTCCCCTCGACACCCACGTCACCTAGTGCCTCATACATCACTCATGCTATCTCCTTGCTTGATGCATTCCCTGGAGCTCCGTAGCACGATAACACCATCGTCTTCTTCACCTCCGGCGCAAACCCCAATCCAAGCCTTCACGTTCCTAACGTTTTGGTGAGATTGAACCGCACCCAACCGGGTCATAACACGTTCTGTACTCTATTAATGTCTTTTCGTCGCTTGATGTTGATCCACACGTAGAGGATCTATCGGACCCCAGGCTTTGAATACCCGAAACCCTCATGTGTTGTGAGAGCCGCCAGACGATTTAACTTGTAATGCTTAACCCCCAATTGGTCCTAGCATCATAAATAAATTTTGCCCACTCTCGGTGCATTATGTACCTCCCAAGAGCGGTACACATACACCTTCACAACATAGTATCAAACCGCACACAGGTAATCATAATATTGTAAGATAAAATATCAATGACGCAGCAGAAAACAATAAATAAACTGAAATTAAACCATAAAATAACCAGCGATGGAGTCCCAATGGCTTTCCATAACCCGCATGGCAACCGACTGGGGTTAAAACCTTAGCAAATCGACGTTTCCTGCGCATCTTTCCTTACCCGAATTGATCTCAACACCTGCTGTCCAGATTAATAAATAAAAGCAAACAGTGAGTACACCAATGTACTCCGCAAGGCTTTACCAAGCCTATACATAGCCATATGCAAGCTTTACTCAAAGGAGAAGGCTATAGGGTTTATTTTCAGCGCAAAGCAATATTTCAATTTAAATACAATGTAGTAGATTCAAATGGCAAGTTAGCAAATATTTTTAATACTTTAAATAACAACGAGTAATTAACATTAGACATTAACAGAACATATACATGTGACTGCCCCTGCAGCACACAAAACATAGCATGACAAACCATTCTCAATACCACCCATCAAGTTTTAAGTTTAAAATCCAAAATGTTGAGTCTAACTCTCAAAAGACCTCTCCGAGCATGTCTATAACCAAGGACTTGGCTTTTTGAAAAGATTAAACCCTGCAAGGGTGTACAACTTTACCCACATATCAGACTGCTCCTTTTGCCACCGGATAAAGCACACATCTGAAGGTATGCCGGCAGAGCTAAGTCCTACGAGACGTTTCCAATATTATGTACTAACTACGAGTTGCCTGTATGGTTAGAAACCCATACATTGTGTCGAGGTCATCGGTAAAGCCTAGATCAACTACCCCTTTGGGGTAAAGCCTAGGACAACTACCGATGCTCCTAGGTGTGGAGAACCTATACAAGAGCCCACCCCCACACACCCGATAACAACAACACATTCCTTTTTATACACAACACACACACCCACCTCCTGCGACTCGGAGCTAATATAGGCCAAAGTACTAAGTCAAGAGGAGTCCCATATTTCCCTCATGTGGATGCACACAATAATGCTTGGTTCAGTGTAATAAGATCTTCGGTCCTTGTTGACTCGGGCACCCAGCACACACCGAACAGCACACCATCCAACCAATGTGCCCAAGTCTATAATATTTTGTTTTTATTTTTAGTTTTCCAAATATGATAGCACAGGGTGCTGAATATAACATGATAATAAAAATGATTTATGTGATCAAGGTCATCGTCAAAGTCAACGACTGCCCAATCTACTGGAAACTAAGCATGACATCGAAATAAACATAAATAGACCATATAACATCCACCGGGCTCTAATTCACCAGTAGGATTGTTAACTTAGGCTAATGGCGGGGGTTGAACAATTTTAGGGAATTCATGCAACGGGATTAACTACCACTAATCGAAAAAAATTAACTTCACAAATTAAAGCATACATACATACAGTTGCAAACAAGATAATAGTTTTTGAAAGTAATAGGATCAAAATGCATCAACGGAATGGGTGCTTGCCCTTGTTTGCTGGAACTCTGGATGAACTTCTCAATTGCACTCCGAATCATCGCCATCTAACGGTAAGAACTGACAAATGAAAAGTATCGAATAACACCAGAATTCCAAAAAGTCTTCAAACATTATGAAATTAAAACAGAAAAGAGAGAAATGAAAGAATTACTTTAATTGGAGTTGATTTGAACTAGTTATGAACTTTTGAAATTGAGACTAGAGCTTAAGGTCTTCTGTTGTTTACTAACCACTAATTAAATTCTTGACTCATGAATCATTTTTACTCTTATAGATTAGATGGTAATGGCTAATTAGTGATCTTGATGAGGTTTACCAATGTTTTCATGTTCACAATGCTGTTAAGGACTACTAAGTATTATCTATCATAATTAAGCACTGGACTTCAATTAACACCATGTGGTTTGTAAGTTTGCAAACACCATAAGTCATGAATTCTACTTACTGTTCTTTCTAACCCATCATTTTCTACATGATCAAACAAATCACTGTTTGTTTAAAAGGATCCTACTAATGCTAATTATTTTTCTTTAAATGAAAGCCTCTGTTAGCTTAAAACCTAAAGCTTAAATGGAGCAATTAAACTTCTAAGTACAAGAACTTAGAATGGTCAATAGCCCACTAACCGGAACAAGATTCACTTTGGGAGTCCTTCTGTCCATTATTTGAAGAAAATTGCTGTTTGGAGGTGTTGTTATTTGACCTTCTCATTTAACTCAATCATCCATAAAGGTTTTCAACTTTGACTACTACTGCTAAATTGCCCAACTGACTAGTTGAAACAAGAGCATTTCCAACTACTGCATTTACAAGGTCATTAACCTATTGACAATTCTAAGTATTCTTAGATCATCTTTACTGTTCATTCGACAAACAATACATAGTACTGCTGAAATGAAGTGCTTCTAACTAACTTGTTTAAAAACTCAGACTTCAATTTGGTTGATTCATTTGAGTGGTTCCAGGATCAGTCACATGATTAGTTAGTATTGGAAGGTTGGTCTTACTAGTGAGTTCTACTGACAAAGCACTTCTTTGTTTATTTAACAGACAACTCAAACTATTTCTGAAATGAAGTGCTATTATCAAACTTTGTCACTTAGTTTAATTATCCATTTGTTAACTAAATTTTGAGTGATTAATTTGTTAATTACAACACTTAGCTTAAGAGTACTAATCCCCTTACAGGAGGTTCTTATGGTCAGTGATTTCATAGAGAGGGTTTCATAGATAACAGAGAAGGGCAGCTATAGGGGAGGCTCGGCTGGATCAGGGCAGCACCCATCGCCAGCGGTTGGAGGCGATGGCGGTGGTTCGAAGTGGCCAAAATGGGTTGATAACGGCCCAAGGGAGCCAGGGGTGGTCTTAGCGTGGTTCAGGAGGCACTGTGGCGACACGGCGACTGGCCGTGGAGGTGGAACATGGCTACGGCGCTCGGGTTGAGTTGCGACCAAAATGGTGAGAGCAAGAGCACTAGTAGGTCATGGAGAACTCACCGGTGTGCTTGGTTGAGGCGAGGAGTGGCCGAAATGGTCCAGCGACGTGTGCCAACGGCGTCGCAAGAAGGGCCAACAGCGGTGGTGACCTAGGGAGGAAAAGAGAGTGGGTGAGTGATGGAGGGAGGTAAAGAGATGTACAAGGATGCTCATGGTGGAGAGAATCGAGCTCAGGCTCGCTGGAGAAAACGCGGCAGCGGTGGCGGTGGATTTGGCTGCACTGAAGAAGACATGACGCCAGCCTCCGGTGGCATAAACCCTGAATTGATGGAGGGGCTGGGATCCTCGTGGTGAGAGGCGCAACGTGATGCAGTTGGGGGTGGCCAGAGAGCTTGGACGCGGTGCGGCAAACCCGAGAGATGCATTCGGAATCTTGCTCAGTTGGAGCTCAGAGAGGAGTGGATTCGAAGAAGGGAGGTGGGGGAAATGGAGAAAGGAAGTCGGGGCACCCAGTGCTTGGCTTAAATAGACAAGGGGGCAGAGCAACTGCGAGAGAGCTTGCGGGCGGCATGGCAGGGCGCAAGAAGTGACCGGGGGCATGGGGCGGCATGGGTTCGATGATGCGGCCGAGGAGGAAAACTAGTGGCGGGCTTGGCAAACAGGAGGCGGCTTCGGCGACGTGGCATCCATGCATGCCCGCTTGGTAGAGAAGAAATGGCGCGTGGCTAGGTGCGTGGAGAAGACGAGCTGGGCGCCAAGGCCCACGGGTCAGAGGCAGAGGGAGGGGTAGCCACACGGAGCTGGTTTTGTTGAGCCGCAATGACCCAAGTCCAATCAGTCCGATCGCTTGGACTTGGTCGGTCTGAACATTTGGGCTCGGTCAGAATGGTTCGGTCCAGCCAAGTCAAATGGCTCGGTCGCAACAGTGAAAAACAGTTTGGGTTGGGTCCGAATAGTTGACTAGGTTTAAATTTCAACTTCCTTACTTTGACCGAGGTTTAAAAATAGCAAATAATTTCAAAAATTATGAAATTTCGCAGATAGGTTCCTGAGGTAATATAGAACCCAAATAAATTTTAAAACATCACTGTTAATGATTTAAAACTTTTTTAATTTCAAAAACCGAATAGACTTAGTTAAGGAGCCTTGATTTTTATTGAGTTCAAGATGAGCTCTAAAAATTTGAAAAAAATATATTTATTCATGATAATTATTCTAGTATTTGAATAATATATTTTCCAGGGTTCTTTACAAGCATTAACTTTAGTTTTCTTTTGGAATCTCCCTTTGAGTTAAAAGTTTGACTTGAATTTGATATTTTCAAATGCAACAAAAAGTTTTAACAAGCTCAAACTTTCACAAATGCACATTCGATGCTTAACTAATCCAACTTAAGAGTCTTGGGTTGTTATAAATCTTACCCCCCCTTAAACAGAATCTTATCCCGAGATTCCAGTAGTTTGGAAATCGAAATGAAGGACTGAGGCAGACTTAGGTGGGTTTGGTCACGGGTCACACTTCGGATTTTGTCGCAAATTGAACTCAAATCCAAGTCGAGTGAAATTCTTCCTAAGTTTCAGGTCCTAAAGAGGGAAGCTTTGTTGAAGGATTGTTAAGATCCTTCTATTAAGTGCTTTGTAGGTGGTTCTTTCAACACTAAACGAAATGCACCATCTGTTGTCTTAATTTCCTTCAAAGATAGTGTCGAAAGATCTTGACGAAGTATCTTGGTGTTGCTGACACATTTTTCCTTTCATTGCTTTGTTTAACCTTTCCTTTCTTGATTCGAACGCACTTCAAACATATCAAGCGCGTCGCTTTCTGGTAGGACGAACGAATAATAACTACCGGACGAACAAATACTAACTACCTACGAGGAAAGGGGTCACTGCTAGTGTCAAATACTACCGTCTCTTTAGGTGACTCCAAGTTTCATGGTAGTCTTATTTAACCGTAGATTTTCTAGTTTTAATTGCCCGGCTTGGAAAGGAATGCATTGGATGAAGGCATGAAATGATGCATGTATGCAATCAACTTTATGAAAAATATAGGTTTGGTTTGTGGGAGTGCAAGGTTGACATGCATGCGTACATGATTTATCAATATGCAGTCTAACAAATTTCATTGAAGTTAGGTGAATATGAGATAAACACATGAGTCCACACTACCATGACCTGGTCCTTATCACACAATCAATACGGCCTAGGGCATGATACTTAGGTGATACTCATCACTAGTAAATCGGGTCCTAACATTTTAAACCTTCCTATTAATTCTAGATTCAAACTTAGCCAGAATAGGTCCTGCAAATTGTTTGAGTTAATTCCTAGAAAAAACAAGTTCAAAAATTTCTGAAAAACTCATATTTGTAAACTACACTCTATCAGTTTATCATGTGAATATTCTCAAGATTTTTTTTTAAAGATTACCTTAAGGCACTAGAGTACATCTCTATCAATCTAAGTCAAGAATTGAACAATAACAAGGAATGGGTTTCATTTTTAACAAAAGCATAGACCTACAGGTACAACCTAATCTGGTTTTATTTTCTTTTAACTGTACACAAATAAAATTAGCTACTCCTAGTTCATAATATAACAAGTTCACTTATTAACAATTTTAGAAGACAAACATGTTCATTAATTTTACAACAACCTAGCACATCATACTACACACCTGTGACCTCCAAATTTTAGATTTAATGAAAGACTTCTAAATAAGCATGGCAAATTGTTAAATGCAAAATAGCCAACAATTTTAAGCTAAAGATATTTAAAGACAAATTTCAATTTATACTTCTACCTATTAGTCATTTTCATGCTTTGATCACTAAGATGAACTACCAACCATGCTACTTGATTTATATAACTTGAGTAACATGACATGCATGATTTAATTTAGAAACTATATGCATGATCGAACTATAAGGATCAAGATGCCTAACACATAGCTTGACATATCTTCTACCTCCCTTAAATATTTTGGTGCATAAAGGATGAGGTGAGGAAAGAATGAGTATCAGGTGAGTAAGTGAACCGCGGGTATGCATCTTAACCATAGCATGTACTAATCATTCAAGAATCACCAAAATGAGAGGCAACGAACCACAGTTAGTTTTCTGATATAGTCGCTATACATACTGCCCGTAGGCGATGCACAACTACTTGGAACAAAAGAGAGCAAATGATTACAAATTCCAGCGTCTACAAGCTAAGTAACATCATATGGGTGTACATATTCTAAGAATAACCCCTAATTTAATCCTAATATGGCAACAAGGCATCGTCTTCTCGTCCATTCACTGATGCTCTTCATCGATGACTACTTAGCGTTTCTATTGTTGGAAAAGGGAGATGAGTAAGGGAGAAAGTTTGTTTTGCACAAACCAAAAGAAAGAATGGTGAGGTAAGAATTAGATGCTAGGATGGGTAAGAAAGCAAGGAATTATATCACTTGTATTTTTGCTAAATCTTTTGCTAGTTTTTGAAAATACTCTTTGCAAACCAAACTCCTAACAACGTCTATTGATATGGCTTTAACCTATAGTCAGCACAGCTCTGATACCAAACTTGTGAGAGCCGCTGGGCAATTTAACTTGTAATGCTTAACCCCCAATTGGTCCTAGCATCACAAATTAAATTTGCCCGCTCTTGGTGCATTATGTACCTCCTAGGAGCGGTACACATACACCTTCACAACATAGTATCAAACCGCACACAGGTAATCATAATATTACAAGATAAAATATCAATTATGCAGCGGAAAACAATAAATAAACTGAAATTAAACCATAAAATAACCAGCGATTGAGTCCCAATGGCTTGCCATAACCCACAGGGCAACCGACTGGGGTTAAAACCTTAGCAAATCGACGTTTCCTACGCATCTTTCTGTACTCGAATTGATCTCAATACCTGCTGTCCAGATTAAGAAATAAAAGCAAACAGTGAGTACACGAATGTACTCCGCAAGACTTTACCAAGCCTATGCATAGCTATATGCAAGCTTTACTCAAAGGAGAAGGCTATAGGGTTCCTTTTCAGCGCAAAGCAGTATTTCAATTTAAATACAATGTAGTAGATTCAAATGGCAAGTTAGCAAACATTTTTAATACTTTAAATAACAGCGAGTAATTAACATTAGACATTAACAGAACATATACATGTGGCTGCCCCGGTAGCACACAAAACACAGCATGACAAACCATTCTCAATACCACCCATCAAGTTTTAAGTTTAAAATCCAAAATGTTGAGTCTAACTCTCGAAAGACCTCCCCGAGCGTGTCCATAACCAAGGACTTGGCTTTTCGAAAAGATTAAACCCTGCAAGGGTATACAACTTTACCCACATGTCAGACCGCTCCTTTTGCCACCGAATAAAGCACACATCCGAAGGTATGCCGACAGAGCTAAGTCCTACGAGACATTTCCAATATTATGTATTAACTATGAGTCGCCCGTATGGATAGAAACCCATACGTTGTGTCGAAGTCATTGGTAAAGCCCAGATCAACTACCCCTTTGAGATAAAGCCTAGGACAACTACCGATGCTCCTCGATGTGGAGAACCTATACAGGAATCCACCCCCACACACCCTATAACAACAACACATTCCTTTTTATACACAACACACACACACTCACCTCCTGCGACTCGGAGCTAATACACGCCAAAGTACTAAGTCAAGAGGGGTCCCATATGTCCCTCTTGTGGATGCACGCAATAATTCTTGGTTCAGTGTAACAAGATGTTCGGTCCTTATTGACTCGGGCACTAAGCACACCCCCAACAGCACACCATCCAACCAATGTGTCCAAGTCCAAAATATTTTATTTTTATTTTTAGTTTTCCAAATATGATAGCACAGGGTGCTAAATATAACATGATAATAAAAATAATTTATGTGATCAAGGTCATCGACAAAGTTGACAATCGCCCAATCTACCGAAAACTAAGCATTGCTAAGCATGATGCGAAATAAACATAAATAGACCAGATAACATCCATTGGGCTCTAATTCACTAGTAGGATTATTAACTTAGGCTAGTGGTAGGGGATGAACAATTTTAGGGAATTCATACAATGGGATTAACTACCACTAATCGATAAAATTAACCTGACAAATTAAAACATGCATACATACAGTTGCAAACAAGATAATAGTTTTTGAAAGTAACATGATCAATATGCATCAACGGAATGGGTGCTTGCCCTTGTTTGCTGGAACTCTGGACATTCTCACGAACTTCTCAATTGCACTCCGAATCATCGCCATCTAACGGTAAGAACTGACAAATGAAAAGTATCGAGTAAACACCAGAATTCCAAAAAGTCTTCAAACATTATGAAATTAAAACAGAAAAGAGAGAAATGAAAGAATTACTTTAATTGGAGTTGATTTGAACTAGTTATGAACTTTTGAAATTGAGACTAGATCATAAGGTCTTCTGTTGTTTACTAACCACTAATTAAATTCTTGACTCATGAATCATTTTTACTCTTATAGATTAGATGGTAATGGCTAATTACTGATCTTGATGAGGTTAACCAATGTTTTTATGTTGACAATGTTGTTAAGGACTACTAAGTATTATCTATCATAATTAACTACTACAAAACAAGTTATAGTAGGCGCCCATCACGCACGGTTCCTTTGGAACCGCTCGTGTTGGGCATTGCCGAACTGCGGGTGGTGCGGAAGCCTATCACGACGGTATTTTTAGAACTGTCAGGATAGTCATCTATCACAGAGCGGTTTGTAAATAGAACTGCTCAGGAATTATCACAGACGGTTCTATTCACAAACCGTCTGTGATAATCCACCCAATCACAAACGGTTCTATTTAATAACCGTCTGTGTAATATCACAGACGGTTCTAAATAAGGACCGCTCAGTGATTGGGATATCACGACGGTTCGTGAATAGAACCGCTCGTGATAATTCACGATGGTTCTATTTACAAACCGCTCGTGATAGATGATATCACGCACGGTTTTATTAAGAACCGCTCGTGATATGCCCATCGCAGATAAATTGAGCGCGACAGATCCCTCGCCAAGACTTGCCGTATGCCTCTGCCACTCCCTCTGCCGCACGCTGTTTGGATAATATATAATCAACCGGCCCCCTGCTGCTGGGCTCCAATAGATCTGCTGGCTAGCTTCTCCTCCCCCAGGTGCCAGGCCACTTCCCTCCCCTAGCTCCTCCAACCTGCGGCTCCTCCCCTAATTAAACAGATGAAGTAATACTGATTATCCTTTTTCCACTCTATTGATTAGTGAATTTTCCTGATTTTGCTACTCTGTACATAGACCCTAATGTTTTGTTTTCTTTGTTGTATTCCTTAATCGGAAGCATAGGGTTTAGGTTTCAATTAATACTACTTGATGGGAAAAGGCAAAACGTACGTACATCTAGCTCTCAAATTGATGGACCCTATTTCTAGAAAATGAAAAGCAAAACATGTAGCCTTTAATTAATCTGGTGTAATTCCTTTGTGCAACGATGAGACAAAACGAGTAAGTACGTGCAAAGAAGTGAAAGTCTTAATCAGAACTAATTTCATGAGTAGTTTTCTAGAACAAATTAAAAAGAAGAATTTATGACACACCAAGATAAGTCACATGTGCAATGATCTATTTTATATTTCCTCCATTTATATCCATGAAGAAACGTCATCACAGTGGTTTATTGTTTCAATTATATGAAAACGGATACCCGCGCAATCGCGGACCAACTTGCTAGTTATTAGGATCTTCCTCTTGTCTTTTGTCTCGTATCTAATCAACAATCATGCAGATAATCAATAATTATCCGTTGCGCCAGCTTAGAGAGGAGAAGGTTGGACCCTTGCCCCTAGCGCCTCCAACACCCGCCACCTCCTCCCCCATTGCGCCACCTTAGAGAGGAGAAGGAAAGGAGAGGAATCGTATTTTCTTCGTGAGCTCCGAGGGTAACGATCTATAACCCTTTATGTTTGCTATAAATTAATCGCTAATCAATTTTAACACTAATTTGTTACATGCGTAGTGTAGATGGATCAAACCTGGATGTACAAAGCAGAACCGTGTGAGTCAAGAGTACATTAATGGCGTGGTTGCTTTTAGAAGAGCCACGAAAGGTGATATGTTGAAGAAGGAGATAAATTTTATGTCTCGTCCATGCATTGATTATGTAATTTGAAGATGTTTAACAATGCGGCGCAAATAGAAGCGCACTTGATTCAAGGGTTTCACAAAAGGGTATACATGTTGGACCGACCACGGTGAAGAGCGATTATTACACATGAAGTTAGTAATGACGGCATCGCCGAGGAAGTCAACGATATGCCGGATGTGGGTAGATTGCTTTTGATGAGGATATGTCACACGATGACAATCTGGATCGAGATGCTACGCGATGCGTAAGAGAACTACAAGGAGAGAGAGTTTTGTAAATTCGAGGGCTTAAGGGAGGACTCGGTGAGACCTTTGTTCCCGGTTGCAAGCCGAATATACAAGGTTGTCAACCGTGCTTGAAATGCTGAAATTGAAGGCAAGCAATGGTTGGTCCGATAAGAGTTTCACGGCGTTGTTAGGTCTCCTAGCGGACATCCTTCCGGAGGGAAACGTGTTGCCCAAAGACCACCTATCAAGCAAAGAAGGTTATTTGTCCATTGGGAATGGAAGTAGAAAGAATACATGCATGTCCGAATGATTGTATCCTCTACAGTAAAGAGTATGCAGACATGCATGTATGTCCTGTGCAAAGCATCCCGATACAAGCGTCGAGAATCGCTAAGGTGAAGCAAGGACCTCTGCTAAGATGTTGTGGTATCGCTCTGTAATCCCACGTTTGAAGCGCTTATTTGCGAACGCAAAGGACGCAAGATTGCTGCGCTGGCACTCAGAGGAGCGAAGAGAGATGAAAAGCTAAGACATCCTCTCGATTACGCGCCAATGGAGAAACTTCGATCGGAGCTTCCAAGAGTTCGGTGCGAACCGAGGAACATAAGGTTAGGGTTGAGTACGATGGAATGAATCCTTTCGGTAACATGAGCAATGACATAGCACTGCCCGTGAATCTATGTATGTACAACCTTCCTCCTTGGTCGTGTATGAAGCGGAAGTACATTTTGATGTCACTACTTATCCAAGGGCCAAGCAACACTGGGAATGATATTGATGTGTACCTAGCACCATTTTGGAAGATCTTGTGACCTTTGTGGAACGAAGGGTGCAGGTATGGGATGCGTACAAATGAGAGAACTTAACTTTACGCGCCATGTTGTTCTCGCACCATCAATGATTTTCCTGCCCTTGGTAACTGGCTTCGGGCCCAATACAAAAGGAGCCAAAGCTCATTCAAGACCGCTAGATGCTACAGAGAGTGTATGGTGAACAACTCGCAAAATCGTATATATCGCCACCGTAGGTTCCTTCTCAGAGTCACCCATACCGTAAGATGAAAAACAATTCGACGGAAATAAGGAGAACGATTCACTCCAAGGGCTTTTAGAGGAAAGAGGTCTATGATATGGTTAAGGATATCGATGTTGTGCTTGGGAAGGGACGTAAATTAAGAACCCGTGAGAAGAACATCCGAAGAAGCGGTCAATTTTTGGGACTTGCCTTATTGGGAGCACTTAGAAGTTCGCCACTACATCGACGCCATGCACGAGAGAAGAATGTATGTGATAGCTTGATTGGTCTCTTTGTGAACATTAGTGGCAAAACAAAGAATGGTGTTAACGCACGGCGTGACTTGGTTGATATGAACATAAGGATGAGTTAGCAGGTAGAGACCGATACAGATTTAACGTACCTTCCCCAAACTTGCTACACTCTATCCAAGGCGAGAGAAATGAATCGTGCGAGCTTGCATGGAGTGAAAGTCTCATCCGTCACTCCGCTAACATTAAGAACCTTGTTTCTATGCAAGATTTGAAATTAATTGGTATGAAGTCTCATGATTGTCATGTGCTAATGACACAAATGCTTCCTGTTGCAATTAGAAGTATCTTGCCGAACAAGGTCCGAGTGGCAATCTTGAGGCTGTGTTATTTTTTCAACTCAATTGCTCAGATGATCATTGATCCCCAAGGACTAGATGCTCTGCAGGCCGACGTGGTGACCACTCTATGTCATCTTGAGATGTATTTACCTCCGTTATTTTTTGATATCATGGTCCATCTCATTGTTCACCTTGTGAGAGAGATAAAGATATGCGGCCCGTGTTCTTACGCCATATGTACCCGCTCGAGTGGTACATGGGAATTCTCAAGTCCTACGACGGAATCGATCTCGACCGAGGGCAAGATCATCGAAGGTTATGCAACCGAAGAGGTCATTGAGTTCTGCGTCGACTACATGGCTCGTGGAACCGATAGGTGTGCCTCTATCTCGCCATGAGGGGAGATCGGATGGTATCGGGACCATCGGAAGGAAATCAATAACTCCCGATCTGGATACATACGCCAAGCCTATTTCATGGTCTTGCAACACATGACCCAAGTGTCCCCGTGATATCGACGAGCACAAAGACATGGTGCGCCAATGTAATCCGCACCGGTCGGAGGTTTGGATCACGAGAGAGCACAACCGTCGGTTCAACGAATGGTTAAAGGTGCGAATCATCGGGAGGTCATCAAGTGATGATCTGCCGCTATGGTTGGCACGAGGGCCACAATTTACAATTGTCACATGGCAAGGATACGACATCAATGGGTACACATTTTATACGGCACTCAGATAGGAAGAGCACAAATCACGAAGCAGCGGTGTCCGTGATAGATGCATTCAAGATCGATGGGATGAGGAGCTCCTACTATGGGCAAATAGACGAGATATGGGAGCTCGACCACGTGCTTTTCAAGATCCCCTATTTCGTGCCGTTGGGTCCATCTCAAGACAGTGAAGGTCGACAAGTACGATGTCACTACCGTGGACCTCGAACGTGTCGGATATAAAGACGAACCATTCGTACTGGCTAACCAAGTTGTTCAAGTCTTTTATGTAACCGACCGGCAAATAAGAAGCGCCACGTAGTTCTTCATGGAAAAAGGAGGATTGTCGGAGTTGAGAATGTAGTGGACGAGGAAGAATACAATCAATTTGACGAGTTGCCTCCTTTCGAAATGGCATTAGGCTCGAGGAAGAACCCGGTGAGGAAGCTAGCTATATCGCGTCGATCATCATGAAGGCCTATATCTTAATTAAGAATTTACTCCAATGTAATTAATTTATTCCATAACATCATGTGTTATGGACTTGTAATCTCTCATATATTTTGATGTCAACGTGAAATTGTCATGTGTTGATGTGTTATGGACTTGTCATATTTGATATTGATGTCAATGTGGACGACATTGTAATGTGGAGTATCAAAATTGTCATCATACTTGATTTGGAGTTGAGTTGAATTAGATATGAAATTTTGAAGTCAAATGTGTTATGAACTTGTCATCATACTTGTCACCGTGTTAGAATTCATATGGACTTGTCATAATTGTCATCATACTTGTCTCAAAGAAGTTCACTATGTTTTCTCGTGATATTTATGTCTCACCGTGTTCAATATGTTTTGTCAGGATATCATAAATTGGCCTCGTGTAGTTTGGCTATCACGCACGGTTTTATTATACAACCGCTCGTGGTAATAATATCACTGCACGGTTCGTAATGAGAACCGCTCGTGATATTCATATCACGACGGTTCTATTATGGAACCGCTCGTGATATTATATCCTGAGCGGTTCTCATTACGAACCGCCTCGTGATATTATTTTTATAAGGCGAAACGCTAGGGTTTTCCTCTCACTTCTCACTTCCTCTCCGCGCCCTTACGCTCTCGCGCTCGTTCGCCTCCTCTAGGGTTTAGGGCTCACCTTCACCGCCGACCACGACCTCGGCGCCGCCGCCCGACATTGGTGCCCCGACCTCTGCGCCGCCGCCCGACCTCGGCGCCTGACCTTGGTGCCGCCGCCCGACCTCGGCGCCTGCTCACCTCCCAGTCGTAAGCCCGGCGACGCCGCCGCCGACCTCGGTGCCGCCGCCCCCGACATTGGCGCCCCGACCTCGGCCTTGCCGTCCTCCTCCCTGTCGGCCTCCTCCCTCAGACCGGCCTTCCTCTCTGACCGGCCTTTCTCCCGCGCCATCCTCCTCCCGTGTCGACCTCCTCCCCAGCCTCCTCCTCCCAGATCGGCCTCCTCCCCAGACCGGCCTCCTCCTTGCACCGTGAGTTCTTGTGCATCCTCTCTGTGAGTATTGCTCCTCTGTGGCGATTCGGTTGATCTTTGCATATATATATATATATATATATATATATATATATATATATATATATATATATATATATATATATATTTGCTAGTTGCAAATTGATTAGTGGGCTTTGTTGACATGCTCGTGATGAACTCGCCTTATCTTCGAGATTGAATGTGATAGTTAGTTCATACTTGAGCTCTATTGTATTACTTACTCTTGTCAATATGTTATATCGTTAATTGGTTACTTTGGTTCAAATTTCATAGTTCTATTGCAAATTGATCAGTTGTATTGACTAGTTTGTGATTCTTCTAGTAGTATGTATGAGCTCATTCAACTTTTCATTTGCCATCTTGATCTCTGTAGTCAACCTCTGCTTGTTGGAAGTTTAATCTGCTGCTAGATTAGCAGTTGAGATCATTTTGATTAAGCAAAGTATTGTTTAGAGCTCATAGTTTGAATTTATATTATCATATTCATTTCATGAAGAGTATAGACAATAGGATTGAGATGGCAAAGACTTGTTCTTTAGCTACTCTCCTTACGAGAGCACATAATATCATCAATTAATATGTTGGAATAGTGTCTACATGCACCGTGAGTTCTTGTGCGTGCATCCTCTCGTGAGTATTGCTCCTCTGTGGCGATTCGGTTGATCTTTGCATATATATATATATATATATATATATATATATATATATATATATATATATATATATATATATATATATATATATATATATATATATATTTGATGCTAGTTGATACCTTCATCTCGTATTAGTTCGATTTCGAGTCTAGTATCTTCAAGATATTGCAAATTGATCGATGGGCTTTGTTGACATGCTCTGTGATGAACTCTGTCTTATCTCGAGATTGAATGTGATAGTTAGTTCATACTTGAGCTCTATTGTATTACTTGCTCTTGTCAATATGTTGTATCGTTAATTGGTTACTTCGGTTGACTCATAGTTCTATTGCAAATTGATCGATGTATTGACTAGTTTGTGATTCTTCTAGTAGTATGTATGAGCTCATTCAACTTTTCATTTGCCATCTTGATCTCTGTAGTCAACCTCTGCTTGTTCGAAGTTTAATCTGTTTTCATTAACAGTTGAGATCATTTTGATTAAGCAAAGTATTGTTTAGAGCTCATAGTTTGACTTTATATTATCATATTCATTTCATGAAGAGTATAGACAATAGGATTGAGATGGCAAAGACTTGTTCTTTAGCTACTCTCCTTACGAGAGCACATAATATCATCAATCGCATTTCCTTAGAGAATTTGGTGGATTAAGGAGTGTTAAATTCTTTAGGAATTATGCTTTAATGCTAATTAATTTTGTTGGGATTAATTCTGAAATTTTTCTAAAATCGCATTTTTACAACAATCCAAAAAGAAAGTTTTACTTGATTCTATTTTGTTTCTATGTTGGGATTAAACCTTTGCTTAGCATTTCCTTAAATCGATCATTTTACTTGATTCTAGTTCTATGTCTTCATTAAAGGCTAGTCTTACGTACATGAAGCATTAAACCTTTGCTTAGCATTTTCTTCGATCGATCTGACACACTTGAGTGTACCTCGCTTCATGCCAATCTTCCACGGCACGGCGGATGGTACACCCAAAGGTGTCGGGCTCGATGAAGTAGGCTCGAGCAAAGATAGGCTCGAGCAAAAGATTTGTATCACTAGTTTCTATCTATACAAAGATCACAAGAGAAGTGGTGGATTAAGGAGTGTTAGAATAGAAGCTCGTGGATTAAGGAGTGTTAGGAATGTTAGTAGTCCTGTATGAGCTCATTCAATTTTTCATTTGCCGTCTTGATCTCTATAGTCAACCTCTGTATTTCTTCACGAGATTAATTGTTTCATATTTATGCTTTGGAATGTTAGTAGTCAAGATGAGCTCATTCAACTTTTCATTTGCCATCTTGATCTCTATAGTCAACATTTGTACTTCTTCCCGAGAGCAAGTAAGCGAGATGGCAGAGGCACCGTCTTCGGCGCAAATCACCGACGCCGCAGATGGAAGAGGCGCCGACGAGGCCGCCAACACCGACCCCGCAGATGGAAGAGGCACCGACGAGGCCGCCAACACCGACCCAAGAGATGGAAGAGGCGCCGACGAGGTCGCCGCCACCGCTGACAATAATGTCACGAAGCGAGATGGCAGAGGACAATCGAAAATGCCTACTGGGCCTGGTCATCACGAGGTCGGTGACTTTGGGGTCCCTCCGAGTCCCAAGAGATCGTGGCGAGATTAGGACCATCTGCGGGATACTTGGAAGGAACGGTCCTCATCACCACACCAAGGTGGAAGAACTCGACGAAACAAGTTTAAAGGCGCGGCGTGGGACAGAACTTTCAGAGAAGTTCACTATTCCGTAGCACATGTGGCACGCGTGCGATGGACGGCGATGCTCACGATGGGTAAATCGTGGAGGACCTTCAAGAGCATTCTTGTCACGGCACGCGTGAACACGGCTCGACGCCCTCGCAGCAAAGATAGATTCTTGACGCGGGAAGCATGGGACACCTTTGTGGCTATGAAAACGTCGGCCGAATTTAAGGAGCAAAGTGCGGCGCACAAAGCTCTCCAGACACGAAACACTCACCCGCACAGACTCGGCACCGCTGGGTACGCGGGTAAATACGAGGAATGGGCGGTGGAGAAGGAGAACCCGTTTCCTGATGTCACAGACCCGCGTTCCCTAAGCTGGTTAAAAGCGAGGGCACAAGTCTCGTCTTCGGGCAGCATCTCCTTCACAAACCCAGCAGACCAGGAAGTGTCCCAACGTGTGGTAAATATATCGAACTACTAAGTTGTTAATAAGTCCATAACTTCATAGTGCCTATAATAACGTGATGACCTCTTGCAGCGTGACTTGACTGCCCAAGCTTCCCAAGGCTCCTTCCGTGCAGACAGGGAGAAGGATATACTATCTACGGCCTTGGAAAACAAGGAGCACCTGGTCGCACGCGAGGCCTTGGGGTTAACGTGCCTTGGAGTCATGGATTCGCGGGACGACTACTACACGATAGGACTAGGAAGAGATCCAAGGCGAAAGCACGACAACCTGTTGGTACAGATAATTACTAACCAATTTCAAGTAGAGATGGCAGCATTGCGGAGTCAAATGGATATACTCATGAGCCAGCGGTCGCAAGCCGCCCCCGCTAATTTGGGAGACAGTCCTCCTCGACGTCGGAGTAGCGTCGCGTCCGCGCATAATTGTGAACATGACGACGTCCGATTACCGATAGACGACATCAAGGTAACGTACATCTATGGAATGCACCAAAGATAGACCCTAACGACGCCTTAGCTAATTGCGTATCGTTTTGTAGGAGCCGACGCCCTGTAAGCTCCAAGTGAGGATGGATGGGTCCCTTTGTATTGAGGCTGCGCAGGGGATGGTGTATCCATACGAGGAAGGGGCAGTGCAGCACGGTGCCCAGCTGGTGCACGGTTACGCCAAGGTCCAGGTGGATATGGTACATGTCAATTTCCGAGCCATCCCGCTGGACATTTGCCCGAACGAAGAGATCACAACACTAGGGGATGCCGTCCTCTCTTTTATCCAGTGGCCCAAGAAGAACATCGCCAGGCCCGAGAGAGTGCCGCGATCTGGACACGACCATTCCTCTCCAACGGGACCCTCGATGACTCCACCTCATGTTTCGCCTCAAAAGGCCACCTCTTCGATTCCCGTGGAGAAGACGCCGAAGGAACAGCAAAAGCGTGCCGACGACGTCGGTTCGAAGTCGTCTCACAAAAGACGCCGCCAATCGCTAAGGCCAAATCGAAATCAACGAACGTTAAGGCGCCTCCCAAGTCCGGAAGTCCGAGAAGTCCGGAAGTCCGCGATACCGGAAGTCCGCGATACCGGAAATACATCATCGAAAACCGCCAGCTCGGCAAAGATAATGCACTTATTTGGATATGCTTGTCGCTTTGCATACCGTACTTGGACAAGACCCAAAAGAAGGGGTGCGATCATCGAATCACCGCCGACACGAGGACAAGCATTTCTTCAACGGACGAGGTACTTCGTCGTGGGCTTCAATGATTTATTTGAACTATTCAACCTCGTTGGCCTCGGACGCCTCGCTTCTACGATGTTGGACATCGTAAGTGTGTACAATCAAGTTCTACATTCATCTAATACCGATAAATATCACAACTCATTGCTTATGTATAGATACATGCCGCAAAATGTCCGGAATGGAAAGAACCGTGGGTTTCTCGACCCACACGTGGTATCATTGCAAACCATCCAAGAAGACTTGTCCTTCGTCGAGAAATACATAACGAGGTCATTGCTTCTCAGAGGAACATGAAGTACATAGTGGTGCCCTACAACCGAGGGTAAGTGTCACTACTTGCTATACAAATTTCATTTGTACTTTATATGCAAACCACGAACTTAGGTTTAATGACTATAGCGACATACTTAGGTACCATTGGATTCTTTTAGTTATTATACCCAAGAGGAACCATGTGATATACCTTGATTCCCTAAACCGCAACAAGCATGACTTGACACTCTAAGAGGAATACTCGAGAGGTATGCTCATTTCCTCCTTACATAACTCTATTGTAGTCTTCATTCGTTTGAAATGGCCGAGGATAATTTTTGAATCATGTAGGTCGCTCATCAATTATGTTGCCAACAAAGGAATATCTGATGGAAAGAGCGCCTAACTAACACATTGTGATGGATTTTCCAAGACGCGCTACAACACAATAATCCTATATCATACTTCATAATAACGCGTTTGAACCGACTATACCTATATATGTAATTCTATTTTTGCAAAGGCCGCCAAAGACAAAAGATGATGAGTTATGTGCAATCTACGCTCGCTATCATATGCGACTAATCCTTACGACTAGGAAGAAGGATCACGAGGTTTGTCAATATCGAAATAATTATTTCCTAATTATAAATTTAAATATATATAGCTTACCACTTTACTCTTAATTGGTAGCGGCAGGTCTTGGATTTACAATGTGATTCACTCGTTGCGGAAGAGATCAAGGACATTCGAGGAAGCTCTGCGCCTTTATCAACTCGAAATCATTAACGACAACGGAGAGTTTCACTCGTCGCCAACCCGAGCATCACCCCACTAAAACCTCTCAACGCAAAACAATTGTAATCTAGTTGTAACTACTATAGCGACAATACTTGAACAAATGCGATCTTTTGTAATTTATTTTGAGTAATGATCACTTTGAGTTGTCATGGTCGCTTGAATCTGCTTTTTGTGAATGTTTGAATCTGTTTACGTGAATGCTTGTTTTCAGAGGGCATGGCTAGCAATTCCGAGGCTAGCCAGAAAACAACAAATTGTGGGAGGGTATGAGCTATCACAGACGGTTTTTGTTAAAACCGTGCAGGAAGGCAAGTATCTGAGCGGTTTCGGCGCAAAAGCATGCAGGATAGGAGAATATCGAGACGGTTCTATACAAAAGCCGCTCTGTGATATTCACAAATCATAGACGGTTTTTATTTAGAACCGCTCGTGATATTCTCCTATCACGAGCGGTTTTTCTTTAGAACCGCTCGTGATATTCTCCTATCACGAGCGGTTTGTAGTCGAAACCGCTCAGTGATACTTGCCTTCCGCTGACGGTTTTTAATAAAACCGCTCGTGATATTTCTTATCACGAGCGGTTTTGTACCGCCTGTGATAATATCTGTTATCACAGACCAACAAACATAGACGGTTCGGAAACCGTCGGTGATGACGGTTCCGAACCGTCTGTGATGTCGGTTCCTGTAGTAGCACTGGACTTCAATTACACCATGTGGTTTGTAAGTTTGGAAACACCATAAGTCATGAATTCTACTTACTGTTCTCTCTAACCCATCATTTTCTACATGATCAAAGAAATCACTGTTTGTTTAAAAGGATCCTACTAAAGCTTATTATTTTTCTTTAAATGAAAGCCTCTGTTAGCTTAAAACCTAAAGCTCAAATGGAGCAATTAAACTTCTAAGTACAAGAACTTAGAATGGTCAACAACCCACTAACAGCAACAAGATTCACTTTGGGAGTCCATCTGTCCATGCCCCCTATTTGAAGAAAATTGCTGTTTGGAGGTGTTGTTATTTAACCTTCTCATTTAACTTAATCATCCATAAAGGTTTTCAACTTTGACTACTACTGCTAGAAATTGCCCAACTGACTAGTTGAAACAAGGGCATTTCCAACTGCTGCATTTACAAGGTCATTAACCTATTGACAATTCTAAGTGTTCTTAGATCATCTTTACTATTCATTCGACAGACAATACATAGTATTGCTGAAATGAAGTGCTTCTAACTAACTCGTTTAAAAACTCGGATTTCAATTTGGTTGATTCATTTGAGTGGTTCCATGATCAGTCACATGATCGGTTAGTATTGGAAGGTTGGTCTTACTAGTGAGTTCTACTAACAAAGCACTTCTTTGTTTATATAACAGACAACTCAAACTATTTCTGAAATGAAGTGCTATTATCAAACTTTGTCACTTAGTTTAATTATCCATTTGTTAACTAAATTTTGAGTGATTAATTTGTTAATTACAACACTTCGCTTAAGAGTACTAATCCCCTTATAGGAGGTTCTTATGGTCAGTGATTTCACTGAGAGGGTTTCACAGATAACAGAGAAAGGCAGCTATAGGGGAGGCTCGGTCGGATCGGGGCAGCACCCATCGCCGGCGGTTGGAGGCGATGGCGGCGGCTCAAATTGGCCAAAATGGGTTGATAACGGCCCAAGGGAGCCACGGATGGTCTTTGCGCGGTTCGGGAGGCACTGTGGCGGCACGACGACGAAGGGTGGCGGCCGGCCGTGGAGGTGGAACATGGCTACAACGCTCGGGTAGAGTTGCGACCAAAATGGTGAGAGCATGAGCACTAGTAGGTCATGAGGAACTCACCGGTGTGCTCGTTTGAGGCGGGGAGTGGCTGAAATGGTCTGGCGACGTGTGCCAACAGCGTCGCGGGAAGGGCCAACAGCGGCGACGACGTAGGGAAGAAAAGAGAGCGGGTTAGTGATGGAGGGAGGTAAAGAGATGTACAGGGATGCTCATGGCGGAGAGAATCGAGCTCGAGATCGCTGGAGAAGACGCAGCGGCGGTGGCGGTGGATTTGGCTGGACCCGAGGAAGATGGCACACGCGCGGCTCCTCGGTGGCATAAACCCCGAATTGATGGAAGGGTTGTCATCCTTATGGTGAGAGGCGCAGCCTGACGCGGTTGGGGGCGGCCGGTGATCACCGGAGCGGCCGGAGAGCTTCGAGGCGGCGTGGCAAGCCCGAGAGCTACATTCGGAATCTTGCTCGGTTAGAGCTCAGAGAGGAGTGGATTCGAAGAAGGGAGGTGGGGGAAATGGAGAAAGGAAGTCGGGGCACCCAGTGCTTGGCTTAATTAGGCAAGGGGGCGGAGCAACCGCAAGAGAGCTTGCGGGTGGTATGGCGACATACTCGGGTGGCATCAATGCGGGCATGCATGGCAGGGCGCAAGAAGTGATCGGGGGCATGGGGCGGCATGGGTTCAATGATGCGGCCGAGGAGGAAAACCAGGGGTGGGCTTGGCAAACTAGAGGCGGCTCCGGCGGCGTGGCGCCCATGATTGCCCGCTCGGCAGAGAAGAAACAGCGCGTGGCTAGGTGCGGTGGAGATGACGAGCTGGGCGCTGAGGCCCACGGGTCAGAGGTAGAGGGTGGGGTAGTCTCACGGAGCTGGTTTGGCTAAGCCGCAACGACCCGTGTCCGGTCGGTCCGATCGCTTGGACTCGGTCGGTCCGAACATTAGGGCTCAGTCGGAATGGTTCGGTCCAGCCAAGTCAAATGGCTCGGTCGCTACAGTGAAAAAAGGTTTGGGTTGGGTTCGAATAGTTGACTAGGTTTAAATTTCAACTTTCTTACTTTGACCGAGGTTTAGAAATAGCAAATAATTTCAAAAATTATGAAATTTTGCAGATAGGTCCTTGAGGTAATATAGAACCCAAATATATTTTAAAACATCGGTGGTAATGATTTAAAAACTTATTTTAATTTCAAAAACCGAATAGACTTAGTTAAGGATCCTTGATTTTTCTTGAGGTCAAGATGCTTTAAAAATTAGACAAAAATTATATTTATTCATGATAATTATTCTAGTATTTGAATAAATTATTTTCTCTGGTTCTTTACAAGCATTAACTTTAGTTTTCTTTTGGAATCACCCTTTGAGTTAAAAGTTTGCTTGAATTTGATATTTTCAAATGCAACAAAAAGTTTTAACAAGCTCAAACTTTCACAAATGCACATTCGATGCTTAGCTAATCCAACTTAAGAGTCTTGGGCTCTATGCTACAAGCTATTTTTAGCATTAAGCAAATTTTATTTACAATATCAATACGTAGTATTTTGCAACAGAAGTTTAAATAGCAGTTAACTAATGACACTACTACAAAACAGACTATAGAAGACGCCTCATCATAGACGGTTCATTTGGAACCGTCTGTGTTATTCTTATCACAGACGGTTCCAAAGGAACCGTCTGTGACATGTACCTATCACAGACAATTTATAAAAAGAACCGTTTATGATAATTCACAGATAGTTCTTATTACGAACCGTTTGTGATAGTCTAGCTAATCACAGACGGTTCTATAATAGGAACCGTCTGTGAATTATCACAGACGGTTCTTATTAAGAACTGTCTGTGATAATCTAGCTAATAACAAACGGTTCTTATTAGGACCGTCTGTGAATTATCACAGACGGTTCTTATTAAGAACCGTCTGTGATATTTTGGCACTATAAATGCACCTAACACAACCCCTACCGCTGGCGCCACTCTGCTGCTTCTCCCTGCCGCTGGCTCCACTCTGCTGCTCCTCCCCCATGCGCCACCTCCCTACCCTAGCTCCTCCACCCAACTGCTTCTCCCCCATTGCGCCAGCTTAGAGAGGAGAAGGTCGGGACCCCGCCCTAGCGCCTCCTCCACCCGTTGCCTCCTCCCCATTGCGCCACTTAGAGAGGAGAAGGTCGGGACCCCGCCCCTAGCGCCCCTCCACCTTGCTGCCTCCTCCCCATTGCACCACAAGCACCTTTGCCTCCACCCCATTGCGCCACCTTAGAAAGGAGAAGGAAAGGAGGAAGCTAAAGAGAGGAGGAAAGGAGGAGAAGGGGAGGAGGAAGGGATCGGGGGAGGAGAAGGAGAGGAATCTCGCGGGATATTTGGTATTTTCATCGTGAGCTCCAAGGGTAACGATCTTTAACCCTTTATATTTGCTCTAGCTTAATCGCTAAGCAATTTAAGTATGTTTGGTCAATAATTAAGAAGAGTTTGTACTTGCGGTTTATTAATGTAATTTGACACTGAGTTGTTACATGCGTATAGATGGACCGAAACTGGATGTATGGTGAGAGCCGTGTGAGTCAAGAGTACATTAATGGTGTGCTTGCTTTTAGAAAAGCAGCCGAGTAGGATATGTTGAAGAAGGGGATAAAATTTATGTACTGTCCATGCATTGATTGTGGTAATATGAAGATGTTTAACAACACGGCGCAGATCGAAGCGCACTTGATTCGAAGGGGTTTAAAAAAAGGGTATATATGTTGGACCAGTCACGGTGAAGAGCAGATTATACAGGAAGTTAATAATGACGACATCGCCAAAGAAGTCAACGATATGCCAGATATGGACTGTGCTTTTGATGAGGATAGGTCGCACGATGACAATCTAGATCAGATGCTACGCGACGCAGAAGAGAACTACATTGAGAGAGAATTTTATAAATTTGAGGGCTTAATGGAGGGCTCTGTGAGACCTTTGTTCCCTGGCTGCAAGCCGGAATACACAAGGTTGTCAACCGTGCTTGAACTGCTGAAATTGAAGGCAAGCAATGGTTAGTCCGATAAGAGATTCACGCCGTTGTTAGGTCTCCTAGTGGACATCCTTCTGGAGGGAAACGTGTTGCCCAGCACCACCTGTCAAGCAAAGAAGGTTCTTTGTCCATTAGGAATGGAAGTAGAAAGAATACATGCATGTCCGAATGATTGTATCATCTACCGTAAAGAGTATGCAGATATGCATGTATGTCCCGTGTGCAAAGCATCCCGATACAAGCGTAAGAATACTGCTAAGGTGAAGCAAGGACCTCCTACTAAGATGTTGTGGTATTTGCCTGTGATCCCACGTTTGAAGCATTTATTTGCGAACCCAGAGGAGGCAAGATTGCTGCGTTGGCAATTGGAGGTGCGTAAGAAAGATGGAAAACTAAGACACTCTACTGATTCTGCCTAGTGGAGAAACTTCAATCGGAGCTTCGAAGAGTTCGGTGCGGAACCGAAGAACATAAGGTTAGGGTTGAGTACAGATGGAATGAATCCTTTCGATAGCATGAGTAGCCGACATAGCACCTGGCCCGTGAATCTATGTATGTATAACCTTCCTCCTTGGCTGTGTATGAAGCGGAAGTACATGTTTTTGTCACTACTTATCCAAGGGCTGAAGCAACCTGGGAATGATATTGATGTGTATCTAGCACCATTCTTTGGAAGATCTTGTGACACTATGGAGCGAAGAATGCAAGTATGGGATGCGTACAAGCGAGAGAACTTCACTTTACGCGCCATGTTATTCTCGCAAACATCAATGATTTTCCGCCCTTGGTAACCTATCAAAGCCGATACAAAAGGAGCCAAAGCCTCGTCAAGACCGCTTAGATGCTACGGAGAGTGTATGGCTAAACAACTCGCGCAAAACTGTGTATATGCGTCACCGTAGGTTCCTTCCCAGGATTCACCCATACCGCAAGATGAAGAAACAATTCGACGAAAATAAGAAGGACGGTTCAACTCTAAGGTATTTTAGAGGGAAAGAGGTCTATGATATGGTTTATGATATCGATGTTGTGCTTGGGAAGGGGCGTAAATTAAGAACCCGTCAGAAGAACATCTGGAAGAAACGGTCAATTTTTTGGCACTTGCCTTATTGGGAGCACTTAGAAGTTTGCTACTGCATCGACGTCATGCACGTGGAGAAGAATGTATGTGATAGCTTGATTGGTCTCTTACTGAATATTAGTGGCAAAACAAAGGATGGTGTTAACGCACGGTGTGACTTGGTTGATATGAACATAAGGACTGAGTTAGAACGAAAGAGACCGATAAAGGACGAACGTACCTTGCCCCAGCTTGCTACACTCTGTCCAAGGCTGAGAGAAATGAACTATGCCAGAGCTTGCATGGTGTGAAAGTCCTGTCTAGTTACTCTGCTAACATTAAGAAACTTGTTTCTGTGGAAGATTTGAAATTAATTGGTATGAAGTCTCATGATTGTCATGTGCTGATGACACAAATGCTTCCTGTTGCAATTAGGAGTATCTTGCCGAATAAGATCCGAGTGGCAATCTTGAGGCTGTGTTATTTCTTAACTCAATTGCTCAGAAGGTCATTGATCCCCAAGGACTTGATGCTCTGCAAGCCGAGGTGGTGACGACTCTATGTCATCTTGAGATGTATTTCCCCCTGTCATTTTTCGATATCATGGTCCATCTCATTGTTCACCTTGTGAAAGAGATAAAGATATGCGGCCCTGTGTTCCTACGTCATATGTACCCGTTCGAGAGGTACATGGGAATTATCAAGTCCTACGTATGGAATCGTTCTCGACCGGAGGGCAGCATCATCGAAGGTTATGCAACCAAAGAGGTCATTGAGTTCTGCGTCGACTACATGTCTTAGGTGGAACCGATAGGTGTGCCTCTATCTCATCATGAGGGGAGACTAGAGGATATTGGGACCATCGGAAGGAAATCAATCACTCCCGATTTGGATACGTACACTCAAGCCCATTTCACGGTCTTGTAACACATGACCCAAGTGTCCCCGTACATCGACGAGCACAAAGACATGGTACGCCAATAGAATCTAGACCGGTCGAAGGTTTGGATCACGAGAGAGCACAACCGTCGGTTCAATGAATGGTTAAAGGTGCGATTCACTGGGCGGTCATCAAGTGATGATACGCTGCTATGGTTGGCAAAAGGGCCAAAATTTACAATTGTGACATGGCAAGGGTATGACATAAATGGGTACACATTTTATACGACAGCTCAGGATAGAAAGAGCACAGTCTAGAATAGCGGTGTCCACATAGATGCGTTTCATGAGCAGTTCAATATCGCCGGGCCACGTGGGTTGAACTCCTACTATGGGTTCATAGAGGAGATTTAGGAGCTCGACTACGTACTTTTGAAGATCCCCCTGTTTCGATGCCATTGGGTTAAACTTCCGCAAGACGTGAAGGTCGAGAAGTATGGCGTCACTACTGTGGACCTCAAATGTGTCGGATACAAGGATGAACCATTCGTACTAGCTAACCAAGTTGTTCAAGTTTTTTTATGTAACAGACCTGGCAAGTAAGAACCAACACGTAGTTCTTCATGGAAAAAGAAGGATTGTCGGAGTTGAGAATGTCGTGGATGAGGAAGAGTACAATCAATTTGACGAGTTGCCTCCTTTTGGAGACGTCATCAGGCTCGAGGAAGAACCCAGTGAAGAAGCTAGCTATATGCGCATCGATCATCATGAAGGTCTATATTTTAATTAAGAATTTTATTCCATGACATCAGACATATCAATGTGGACTTGCCATGTGTTATGGACTTGTAATTTCTCATATATTTTGATGTCAACGTAGAATTGTCAAGTGTTAATGTGTTATGGACTTGTCATCTTTGATATTGATGTGAATGTGAACTTCATTGTAATGTGGAGTATCAAAATTGGTTTCACTTGATTTGGAGTTGAGTTGAATTAGATATGAATTTTTGAAGTCAACTGAATTGCCAATGGATAAATTAATTTTTAGTCAAATTATTTGGAGTTGTGTTATGGACTTGTCAACAGGTTCATGTGGATAAATAGAATGGTAGTGGCATATCATAGATGGTTCTATTAAGGAACCGTCTGTGATAAGGAATCACAGACGGACAGTCTGTGATGTAGACCACATCACATACAGTTCTATTATGGAACCGTCTGTGATAACTTATCATAGATGGTTCCATAATAGAACCGTCTGTGATATGCCTTTATTAGGACCCCAGGGCTCACCCGTTCACCTCCCTAGTGCCCTTAGCCTCTTAATCTCTCGCTCGTTCGCCTCCTGTAGGGCTCGCCTAGTGATCTGACACCGCCGCCTCCGACTTGGACGCCGCCGCCCCCGACATCGATGACGCTGCTGCCGCCTCGATGCGCGGCCTCCTCCACGTGTTGGCGTCCTTCCTCTGCCGGCCTCCTCCCCGTGCCGTCCTCCTCCCCGTGTCGGCCTCCTCCCTTGCATCAGCCTCCTCCCCGCGACCCCCTCCCCTGCACTGGCCTCCTCCCCCGCGCCGTCCTCCTCCCCGTGTCGGCCTCCTCCTCTGCACCGGCCTCCTCCCCTGCACCGGCCTCCTCCTTGCACTGTGAAGGTTAATCCTCGACTATGAATGTTGTAGTTGAGATTAATGTGTGATATGAGATGAATGGGGAGAACATATCCTCTACTCCCTCCACAGTTTGGTCCCTAGACATGGCTAGAAGGGTCTGTTTTTGATTCATGCTCTGTGAGATATATCAAAGTGAATTTTGTGGGCTTAATATTGCTCTGTGATTGGAATGGTCTAGTTTTGAAATAGGTAGAATTACTAGTTCAATTTTGAGCTCTACAAGATTGCTTGCTGTTGTCATAGTAATCACCAGTTTGCCTGCTGCTATCAAATTGTATTTAGAAGTTCCAGTACTTCTGTAGTGCTTTACCTACTTACTGAATCTGCTGTCCTGTCCTTTTAACAGAAGAAAGTTTTACTTGATTCTGTTTTGTTTCTATGTCTTCATTAAAGGCCGGTCTTACGTGGACTTGATGAGTGGATATTGATGGTTCTTGATGATCTATGGTTGTGAGATAGTATCATTTTGAACTTCTTATACGTGTGATTGTTATGTCAGTCTAGTTAAGCTTTGGATAGAGCTCAAAATCTGAATTTTAGTGTTCTTATCCAATTTATGAAGAGAATAGACCTTAGTGCTAAGTGGCCAAGTTTGTTTCTTGTGCAACTCGCCATATGAGAGCTCACATTAATTTCAAATTTTTGTGCTCTATGCTAATTTCATTCATATACATGTGGTATATGTTTAGCATTTCAATCAATTTAAATGACTTGAATGATTTACATTTGATTATGTTAATTATGGACGGTTCTATTATGTTAATTATGGACGTTCCATATCACAGATGGTTCTATTATGGAACCGTCTGTGATTACTTATCGACTGTGAATGTGGGATACTGTAAATGCTCTGTGATGAAATCAGTCATATACTGAATTGACATTGCAATCCAGTTTAGACTTGAGCTCTAAAAGTATTGTTCAAATCTGTCAATTGATCTTGAGATAGTAGTCTGTTACTTTTGGATACTTAAAGACCTGTATGGTCTTTACCCTTTTAATGTTTTCCTGTTAAACATATTGCTCATGCTATTCTATTAGTTCTGAAAACTTGTTGTTGACCTTACTTTAACTACGGTTGTTCATTGTCAGTGAATCTATATTGTTAAATCAAGGTTGTTGGCCTTTTTAATTGCTGAATTGGTGTTATGTTAACAATGAACATTGTTCTTGTTGTTACTGTTTCTAGGATATTTGACAGATTAGAAGAAGTTTTTAGAGCTCAAGGCTTATATTATTTTGTCAAAGTCAATTAGTGAAGAGTATAGACTGGTTGAGATGGCAAAGACTTGTTCTTTTGCAACTCTCCTTCTGAGAGCACAAACTATCATCAATCTTCTGTGCTTTATGCTACTTATTGATAATTTACTACTTGCTGGTATTATGCTTGTTGCATAATTATTTCTGCTGTGATGAATGTCAAATCTTGCAATAAATTTTATTGCATATGTAACTTATATAGATAGCAAGTAAGCGAGATGGCAGAGGCACCGTCTTTGTCGCCGTCACCGACGTCGCCGAATGCATCTGGATGTCCGACGATAGTGATACGTAAGCGAGATGGCAGAGGAAAATCGAAATTGCCTGCGGGCCGACTGATCATCACGGAGGTCAGTGACGTTGGGATCCCTCTGAGTCCCCAGAGATGAGCGGCAAGATTCCGGACCATCTGCGGGATACTTGCAAGGGAACGGGTCCCTATCACCACACCAAGTTGGAAGTCTCTGACGGACGTACAAAGAGGCCAGCTGTGGACATAAATTTCAACCAAGTTCACTATCCCAGATGCAAACATGGCACACATGGAACAGCAGGCGTTGCTCGCAATGGGACACGCGTGGAGGACCTTCAAGAGTACGCTTGTCACGAAGTACGTGAACACGGGTCGGACGCCCTTCACGAAGTTTCCATTCTTGTCGTGGGATATATGGGACGAGTTTGTGCCGATGAAGACGACGGCAGAGCAAAGTGCGGTGTACAAAGCTCTCCAGGCACGAAACACTCTCCCCCACAGACTCGACATCGCTGGGTACGCGGGTAAATCCACGGAACGGGCGACAAAGGACGAGAATGCAACCGGGCCATTGGCTAAGATCACAGACGAGCGTGTCCTAAGCTGGTTATGAGCGAGGGCAAAAGTCACGTCTTCAGGCAGCATCTCTTTCACAAACCCGGTAGACCAGGAAGTGTCCCAACGTCTGGTAAATATGTCGAACTAGCTAGTTGTTAATAAGTCCATAACTTCATAGTGTCTATAATAACATGATGACCTCTTGCAGCATGAATTGACTGCTGAAACTTCCCAAGGCTCCTTCCATGTAACATCCCAAATGTACAATCTGGGTTTATTCAAGTATAATTATATGTGTAGAAATTAAAACTTTTTCCCACATCTTGAAAACCCCTAATCTCTCATGTAATTCTTGTCCAAGAATTGTGTAATCCAAAAACACAAAGCTCTTGTTGACCAAAAGTCAAGCTCCTTTTCCAATTATCTTAAATCTTGTGCCAAACATTTGGAAATATTTTTCCTTAGTCCTAAAACTGATGTGGGACCCCTCTGAAAAATATCACAAGTTGTAAAACTTGTTTGATAAATTTTGGAGGTAAAACAAATCCTTGAACAACCTTCATGAATTTCCTGAGAAAAATGCATTGCATAATAACCTCTGGAAATTTTATGTAAGGTTAATCTCATTGTCAGCAAGCTCCAGTTAAAATTTCATAAATTTTGGAGCTCAATTGCTATTCAAACAACCTGCAAAATCTCATTTGTTGAAATTGAATTTAAAAGCTTGGTCTTGTTCCTTGGGCTAGCCACTTTCCCAAAGTCGGTCCATTTCAACCTTTTCTCCACGGCTCGTCGGACCTCCTCCTCAACATACTCAGTCAGTCCTCCCCACTCACATGAGGTCTTGGCATTTGGATCAAAATCCATGGCCATGACCTCCCCTCGCAACTCAAACTACTCAGACCTCCCTTTTGCACTCACTTGAGGTCGTGGCCGTTGGATCAAATCCAAAGGCCACGACCTCCTCTGCAAACCATCATTGCGTGGATCTCCCACCTTGTTGAGGTCATCGCCCTTGGATCAAAATCCATGGCCATGACCTCCCTCACTGCTGAACTAAGCAAACCTCCCACTTTGTTGAGGTCGTGGCCGTTGGATCGAGATCCAGCGACCCACGACCTCCCTCAAAATATCCA
The DNA here is from genome assembly GCA_036346405.1 of Phyllostachys edulis. NCBI lineage: Eukaryota > Viridiplantae > Streptophyta > Magnoliopsida > Poales > Poaceae > Phyllostachys > Phyllostachys edulis. The sequence goes on from CM070561.1 coordinate 43,139,586, forward strand.
GCGCTCACAACCTCCCCCATCTCATGTTGTGCACCGTTGGATTTAAAATCCAGTCACGACCTCCTCCTTGTCTTGTCGCATTAGACCTCCCAGCAAGACGTGAGGTCGTGAGCCCTTAGATTTAAATCTAAAGGCCATGATCTCCTGATGCGTTGCGCAAGCTCGGGACCTCCCCTCTTTTGATCGAACTGTTGGATCAAAAATCCAAAGGTCTGACCTCCCTGTTTTTGCACAACGTCACAGACCTCCTCACCTTCTCATCACCATTAGATCTTAATCGATGGCCATAACCTCTTGTGCGCTTCTGGCGTAGTGCTAAGATTCTCCCCTTTGGTTGTGCGCCCTTGGATTTAAATCCAAAGGCCATGACCTCCCCTCATGTTCTTAAGTTAGGTATGCGGTTAAGACCTCACAGAGGTCCGCACCGTTGATTGAAATCAACGCCTTGGACCTCTGTCCCTTTTTCCCACGTCTTGATTCGCATTATGGAAATCGGAGGTCACGACCTCCCGATCCAGATCCAATGGCTGTGATCTCCTCCTTCTCCTTTTAAAACTTACTGCTTTGATTTAGATCGAGGGTCACGACCTCCCCTCATTTCTAATCGGACGGTGGTGGCAACAACTCTGTTCTTCTCCTAGCTTGCGCCTGCAGACGCCATGGCAGTGGAGGAGGCAGTGATCTGTCTTGTCCAACGGCTCTTTGCCTGCAGTCATTTAATGCGGGTCAGAGCTTTTAGCCCCAAAGTCATTGTCAGGAGCTCGCTCTGTCACCTCCACGTCTGCCCAAGCCATGGACCGAGCCATGGGCTAAACTCACCATGAGCTTAACCCTAGCTCATGACCCTTTCTCCTCGGGCTATAATACCTCCCCATTGTTTTCCTTGGCTTCTTTTCCACCATTCACCATTTGCTCTCGATTACGTGGAGCTCAAACCACAGACCTCCTTGGCGCCATTGATGCCCTTGGAGCTCCTCGGTGGCTCGGTGCTCCGTGGCTTTTCCTCTCCGTCTCTTTGCTTCAATCTAAGCCACTACCCTCTGTGACCAAAAGCCCTAACTTAATCGGTTGGGACATTTTGGAAGAGGCCTAACTTGGAGCTTGGAGCTTGGAGCTTGGAGTTGGCCGTGGAGCAACCCTTCTTCCCCAACTCCGGTCCTCCACGTCCCCAACCTCCTCGGCACCCGCGACCTCCGGGTAACCCTCCGGTAGTCCAGTGAGATCTTGGCACCGCGTGTATGTCGTTGCGGAGCTTTTCTTGGGCACACGCTTGGATGTCTGTTGCGGAGCTCATTATCATTGTTTGTGTTTTGGCCGTGTGTTTTTCAAGGCCGCCAATCTTGACTCGTCGCCGTTCAGGGCCACCCCCGCCATGGGAATGGTCTGGCGTGTGCGCAACACTATTGCGCTGCGTTGGTGTCCTGGATGGCGCCGGTGAGGTCCTCATCGCCGCGCGTCGAGCCTTGGTAGCCTCTCGGGATTTTGTCGGACGACCATGGCACCGTGCCTTTGTCGTTAAGACAAAGACCTCCCCATTTTGGCTAATCACCTCCAATCATTGTAGCTTTTAATGTGTCCTTAGTCTTTGCGTGCGAGGTCTTGTGCCGTCCATCTTAGGTCTCGGCGGGACCTCCTCGGGGCCATCTTAGCCATCTTGGACCTCCCTCGGGGTCCTCTTTGCAAAAGACCACCCCGGTCTTTTGTAAGGACAACCCCTAGGACCTCCTCCTTGCGATCTTGACCGCTAGGACCTCCTTGTGGGAGATCTTAGCCGTTGAGGTCCTCCTGTGTTGATCTCCACCGTGTAGGACCTCCCGAGGTCCTCTTAACCTGTGGACCTCCTCGGGTAAATCTTAGCCGCCCGGACCTCCCGGTGGAAATCTGAGCCGCTTAGGACCTCCCTTTGTTAGATCTTGGCCGTTCGGGACCACCCCAAGTGGATCTGAACCGCCCAGACCTCTTTGTTGTTGTCTTGACCGTTAAGGTCCTCCCCAGGACAATCTAGACCATTAAGGTCCTCCTTGGAAAATCTGGACCGCCCGGGACCTCCCTCGAGAGGTCTTGGCGATGTAGATCTTCCTTGGGGAGATCTTGATAGTTTAGATCTTCCTTTGGAAGATCTCGGCCGTTCAGACCTCCCTCGTTTGATCTGGACCGTCCGGTCCTCCTCTTGTGTTGTGGTTCGTTGGATGCGGTATCAACGGCCACGACCTCCCCTATTGCTTGTGGCGTGGCGGGAGGACATGGACCATTGGATCCAAGATCAGCGGCCCGTGTTCTCTCGGACTGCTTGCAGCGCGTCTTGGCGTTTCCTCTGGAGGTCTTGGGCGTTTGATTTAGATCAGCGGTTCACGTCCTCCCCTCTGTTTTGGAAGTTTAGAAATTCCAGTGAACTCTTATTTATAAACTGAAAAAGGTATGAACTTCAAAATATCATAACTAATTCATTCTAAATCCAAATGAGGTCATTCAAATTGTGTTAGCTCTGTCTTGAACTTGACTTTAATCCAAAAATGATTATAAGTTGAGTTCAGCTCCAGAGCACAGTTTTGCCATTAGATTTTAAAACTCACTTTAAATATACACTCAAAATAATGTCTAACTTGTAAAATACATAACTAATGCTCTGTAGATTATTTTTGGGTGAGACCAACTTTGTTGGTTTCCTCTATTAATGAACTTACTATGAAAATTAGTTTTGAGCTTGTTGCTGTTATAAAAATGAGGACTTGTGCATTATAATTTTGTTCAAGTTCTTGTTTTTGAGAAATTGTAGAAAGTGCAACATAGCTCCAAATGGGATGAACTCAATTGTGTTATTCATCTCATGAGGTGCTGGTTTTACAGTAAAAATTTCAGCTTCACTTCTTTTCTAGAAAATGTTGCCTCATAATTAAATTAGTGAATAGTGCAGTTTGGTATTTTTGGGGCTGAGCAGAATTGTTTTGCTCATAACTTTTGCATTGAGAATCCAAATCAATTGGTTCTTGTTGCTAAATTCCCTAAAAATCATCCTCTTGCTGCTGTAGAAAATTCAGAGTGTTTGGAGTTTGTTTGCTGTGTTGTCCTTGTTGTTTTCGCGTTCTTATCGAATCTTTTCGTCTCTTCGATTAGGTGCCGGCGAGTGTATTGATTCCGTGGCGATCCTCAGCAACAAATTGGCCAGCAACAGTAAAGGCAAGCAGTTTGATCATTTCCATCATTGTCCCATTACTTTAAAGTCTAATATTTTGTTTAACTTGTATGTATGCATGCTTTTGTGTCAAAATATTTTATCGTTTAGAGGTAGCTATTCCTATTGCATAGTTGCCCCTAAATTGTTACCCCTGCCACAAACCATAAGTTACTAATATCGCTGGTGAGTTAGAGCCCGGTGATTTAAGTATGCTCTTTTATTGCTTTTACGGTGTCATGCTTAGCAATGCTTAGATAATGGTAGTAATGGGCGATCATCGACTTAGTCGATGGTCTTGATCACTCAAAACTGATTATTACTCCTATATGTCCAGCACTTGTGCTTTGATTAATTGTAAAATCAAAACTGAAAATAAAAGATTGATTTAGACTTGGGCATATTGGATGGATGGCGTGGTTTTTGGATGTGGTGGTATGCCCGGGTCCCTAAGGACCGAGTACTTGGGTCACTAAGTTGCGATTTCACGTACTAACCACACGAGGGGCATATGGAACCCTCTTGACTAAGTACTTTGGGCGGTGTTAATTGGGGTCGCTCGGTTGGTGTGTTTTAAAGATAAAATGTGTGTGTGATGTGGGAGGAGCATTAGCTTCAGGGAAGGTTGTGTGATGTCTCCTTCTCCCGTGGGTTGTGCGACTCGAATTAGCATTGTCCATTGGAAATGTCTCGTAGGACTTAGCCGTGCGGCATACCTATGGTAGTGTGCCTAAAGGAAAGGCGGTCGGCGTGTGGGTGCAGTGGTACACCCCGCAGGATAAAACTATTGAATAGCCTCGCCCTAGGTTATGGACATGCTTGGTAAGGTCGTTCAAGACTAGACTACAACCTTTAATTAAAACTTGACATGGTTGGTATGAGCGGGAGTTCATGCTATTGTTGTGGTGACTTGGGTTAGTCACTTCTAGGTTGTTCTTGTTGTTGTTACTATGTTACTACCTCGTTGAATTTCAACAATTAAAATGCTTTGTCAAATTGCCTTCAATCTATTATATTATTGCAAATGAAACTTGCTTTATGCTAAAATGAGTCCAAAGCCTCATCCACTTAAATAAAGCTTGCATGTAGCTATTTATAGTTCTGTTATCTTACACGTAAGTCTTGCGGAGTACTTTATGTACTCATCTGCCCGTGGTTGTGGCATTTTTGTGGCTTTTGTTGCAGAGGAAGGAGGTGAGCCCCAAGGGCTTCACTCTTGCGAGTTGTGCTTCGGGTTTGACGACTAGCTTGGCGGTCCGGTTAGTTGCCTTGTGGGTAAAGGCACACTAATTGGCTTTTGTTTTGGCCATCTTTATGGCACTTTTGCTTCCGCTGTTATCTTTTTGTAATTATTGCTATTTGGCCTAAGGGCCTCTCTTTTGTAATATCTATTCCATATTAAGGTTAACTTCTGGTTTGTTGCTTATGTACTATGTGTTGTATGGAATTGATGCATTCTTTTGTTGTGAGGTATGTATCTTTGCATTCGGGAAGTATACATCTCTCGAGACCGAGTTTATTTGGTTGATAATACTAGGGTCAATTGGATGACTAAGTATTATGAGCTTAATAAACGTCGGGTCTCTAAAAGTTGGTATCGAGCTATCTTGACCGTAGTAACGCAAGCTTGGTCGTCTTTAGGGTATTTTGAAAACCTAATTTCAAAGTATCAAATGAGTTTTGAAAGCTTAAGAAAATTCTCGGATTTTACTCCTCATCTATCTTAGCTTTCTCTTCTCATCTCCCTCTAATTTAAGTTTTAAAAGTTGTTTTCCTCTCTTCCCTTCTACAAAATAGTTGTTATCGATTAATGGGGTTTTGGGGAATCAATGAGTTTGGCAAATTGAAGTGTTAGCTGCCCATCTACAAGGTTTTGAAGCTTCGGAATGGCCAATTTATTTGGAAGCTTGGATGCAAAATCTGGACAGCAAGCGTCAATTTCCGGACAGCAAGCTCAAAGGTTCTAAATAGGGTAGAAAATGAGAGGTTAAATCAACTAAAATTTGTGGGAATAAAAGGGTAAGATGTGATACTAGCTAGCTAAGTATCTAGCACTTATTTCGCTGCACTAACCTTGCTCTCTAATAGTTTAGATCTCATCTTACAATCTGATTTTTAATCTTCTCAACCAATTACTCGTTCATTCAATACAAGTTAGTTGTGTTGGGAAGTTGGCCTTTAATCTTATGTCTTCCTTGCTGTTTTGGAGTCATTTTGGGAGCTTTTAAAGTGCATTCCTTGCTGTTTGTTTCCTCTTTATTACGATGTCTTTGGCTTCTTTCATTCTTCTTGCTTCATTTAGTTGCATGTATTACCATCTAATCCGTTATTAACTCGGTAGGGATTTGTACTATCTATTTGGTTGGCCTTCGGTTAGGGTGATGTTCCGTTCCCCTAGTCGTTGGCATCCCTTTTCGCTTTCTTCAACTTCTAGTCCTTGGGTTTCGTGTTAACCCATCTCTTAAATAGCTTGAGGATGTGCAGGCGCATCCCGGCGGACTAGGTCGACAAAAGTGGTTGGGATGAAAATCCTCCTTTTGCCTTAGCTGTGGCGAAGAAGGGCATTTCACCGATGATTGCGAACTAGGAAAAGTCAAGGTTTGTCGGCGTTGTGGTGAGGAAGGACACTACAAGACACCAAGATGTACCACACCTGTCCAAACTGTGACAAAGACCACTCACCCGGAGATTGTCCAATCGCCAAAGTTACTTGTTTCTTTGCGAGAAGCGATCACTATCCCAAGGAGTGTAGCATGAACACGGTGATTGCCAAGTCATTGGGCCGCAGCGATTGTTTCTTCGGTCATCTGCAAGCATTGCAATCGCCAATGCCTCCAAATCGAGAAGTTCTTGGGTGATTTGTCCGAGGAGTTATGGACAAATTACGATCCATGCCTTCCCGACTTTGACTTGTGGTCAAAAATCTGTTGTTGCTATGGGCGTAAAGAGAAAGTCGAGGATCGTCGCAGTGTCAAGAGAGGACTCGGGGTGACTCCAAAGAAGGTCGCGGTGTCACTTGTTTCTTCTCGCAATCTCAAGGGCCATTATGCTAATAATTGTCCTAAGAAGCTTGCAAAGAACCCTCGTCGTTCGCAGTCGTGCCTCCATCACGCACTGCAAGTCGGCAAGGTGGTCCCCGCAAATCGATCTGGGGATCACTTGTTTCTTTTGTAGCAAGAAGGGCACTACGCCAACAATTGCCCTTTGAAGCGCAAAAGATCGTTTGTAATCCGAATGACTCCATCTTAGCCGAGAAAGCTCGAGGCACGGACGTCGTGTTAGGTACGCTTCTCGCTAACTCTTGCCCACGCCATCGCTTTTATTCAGTTCAAGAGCGCCTCATTCCTTTGTACCTCCATCTTTTGCCCTTCGTTAGCGATCTTTATTTCGCTCTTTTATCCGTTTCAAGACCACCCGATTTCAAAAGGTCTACTAGTCTACCTCGAACCCCTAAGAAAAATGATGCCGTTTGGTTTGTCATCGATCGCTTGACTAAGGTGGCACATTTTCGCCCCTTTACATTTTAAAGGCATCACTCCCTGTTGTTGCCTCGAACCTTCGTGGCCTAAACGGCCATAATCCTTTGTAAGAGACTAGTCATGCGGAGGATGACTCAGATAGCTAGTTAACCCACCAAGGTCTCGTTTGTTAGTGGAGTAACCGGACAAATTGCTCCACCAACTAAGAACGACCTTAGTCCCTCTAAGATAGCTAGTCATGAGGATGACTCGTAAAGCTAGTTAGCGGCGGAGATCCCGTTGTTAGTGGAATTAACCAAATAAATCGCTCCGAATTAACTGCAAGTTGTTCCGAATTAACGCATAAATCATTCCACCAAATTAACAACGGCCATGCACCACCAACCAGACAAAAAGCTCTCATCACAAAATAACCTTCTTGTAGATTTTCTAACAAAGGATCTTTACATATCCCGTGATCGTAAATTTGCATGGGGTGTCGAAAATGATCGTGGTCGATCGTGGTGCATTTATTCACTTCTCGATTTTGGCATAGCCTACAATAGGCTATGGGAGCTCATCCTTCCTTCAGTTCAACTTACCATCCTCAAATTGATGGTTAGACCAAAAGGGCCACCTGATGTTCCATGTGTCCCAGTTGAAGAAGTGCCTCTGTGTTCCAACCAAGGAAACTCCGTTGGAAATTCTTGTTGTGCAAGAAGTTGGGTCGGAATTGTGACCTAACGAGAAGCAATGCAATAAAACAAATCAAATAAGATCCGGCTCACAAGAAACGAGCTGGGAGCAATATGTAACTAAATAAAGTGTTGGTTGGATGAACAGAGTTCGAGAATTAGGTCCCCAAGTACAACAAAAATATTATAAATGGATAAGAGTCTTAAAGGAAGGTTCGTATCTTTGAAGAAGCTAAACGAAGATCAAGGAATCGTGTCCTCAAGATCCTAAAAGTTCAGTGGTCGAACCATTCCGAGGATGAAGCTACTTGGAAGCGAAAGTAAATCGCATACGTGCCCTCTTTCTTCCTCTTTGAGCCAAAATCTCGGGACGAGATTTCTGTAAGGGGGGGAGATTTTGTAACATCCCAAATGTACAATCTGGGTTTATTCAAGTATAATTATATGTGTAGAAATTAAAACTTTTTCCCACATCTTGAAAACCCCTAATCTCTCATGTAATTCTTGTCCAAGAATTGTGTAATCCAAAAACACAAAGCTCTTGTTGACCAAAAGTCAAGCTCCTTTTCCAATTATCTTAAATCTTGTGCCAAACATTTGAAAATATTTTTCCTTGGTCCTAAAACTGATGTGGGACCCCTCTGAAAAATATCACAAGTTGTAAAACTTGTTTGATAAATTTTGGAGGTAAAACAAATCCTTGAACAACCTTCATGAATTTCCTGAGAAAAATGCATTGCATAATAACCTCTGGAAATTTTATGTAAGGTTAATCTCATTGTCAGCAAGCTCCAGTTAAAATTTCATAAATTTTGGAGCTCAATTGCTATTCCAAACAACCCTGCAAAATCTCAGCTGTTGAAATTGAATTTAAAAGCTTGGTACTGTTCCTTGGGCTAGCCACTTTCCCAAAGCTGGTCCAGCCCAACCTTTTCTCCCCTGGCTCGTCGGACCTCCTCCTCAACATACTCGGTCAGTCCTCCCCCACTCACATGAGGTCTTGGCGCTGGATCAAAATCCATGGCCATGACCTCCCCTCGCGCTCAAACTACTCAGACCTCCCCTTTTTGCACTCACTTGAGGTCGTAGCCGTTGGATCAAATCCAAAGGCCACGACCTCCTCTGCAAACCATCGCTGCGTGGATCTCCCACCTTGTTGAGGTCATCGCCCTTGGATCAAAAATCCATGGCCATGACCTCCCTCTTTGCTGAACTAAGCAAACCTCCCACTTTGTTGAGGTCGAGCCGCTGGATCGAGATCCAATGACCCACGACCTCCCTCAAAATATCCAGCGCCACAACCTCCCCCATCTCATGTTGTGCACCGCTGATTTAAAATCCACAGTCACGACCTCCTCCTTGTCTTGTCGCATTAGACCTCCCTCACAAGACGTGAGGTCGTAGCCCTTAGATTTAAATCTAAAGGCCATGATCTCCTGGTGCGTTGCAAGCTCAGACCTCCCCTCTTTTGATCGTAACCGTTGGATCAAAAATCCAAAGGTCTGACCTCCCTGTTTTTGCACAACGTCACGCACCTCCTCACCTTCTCATCACCATTAGATCTTAACTGATGGCCATAACCTCTTGTGCGCTACGGCGTAGTGCTAAGATTCTCCCCTTTGGTTGTGCGCCCTTGATTTAAATCCAAAGGCCATGACCTCCCCTCATGTTCTTAAGTTAGGTATGCGGTTAAGACCTCACAGAGGTCCGCACGCTGATTGAAATCCAACGCCTTGGACCTCTGTCCCTTTTTCCACGCTTGATTCAAGATTATGGAAATCGGAGGGTCACGACCTCCCCAGTCCAGATCCAATGGCTGTGATCTCCTCCTTCTCCTTTTAAAAACTTACCGTTTCGATTTAGATCTGAGGGTCACGACCTCCCCCTCATTTCTAATCGGACGGTGGTGGGCAACTCCTGTTCTTCTCCTAGCTGGCGCTGCACAGACGCCATGGCAAAGGAGGAGGCGTGATCTGTCTTGTCCAACGGCTCTTTGCTGCAGTCATTTAATGCGGTCGAGCTTTTAGCGCCCAAAGTCATTTGTGGCAGCTCGCTCTGTCACCTCCACGCCCTGTCCAAGCCATGGACCGAGCCATGGGCTAAACTCACCATGAGCTTAACCCTAGCTCATGACCCTTTCTCCTCGGGCTATAATACCTCCCCATTGTTTTCCTTGGCTTCTTTTCCACCATTCACCATTTGCTCTCGATTCTGTGGAGCTCAAACCACCCAGACCTCCTTGGCCGCCATTGATGCCCTTGGAGCTCCTCGGTGGCTCAGTGCTCCCGTGGCTTTTCCTCTCCGTCTCTTTGCTTCAATCTAAGCCACTACCCTCTGTGACCAAAAGCCCTAACTTAATCGGTTGGGACATTTTCAGAAGAGGCCTAACTTGGAGCTTGGAGCTTGGAGCTTGGAGTTGGCCGTGGAGCAACCCTTCTTCCCCAACTCCGGTCCTCCACGTCCCCAACCTCCTCAGCACCCCCGCGACCTCCAGGTAACCCTCCTGGTAGTCCCGTAGATGCTGGCACCCGCGTGTATGTCGTTGCGGAGCTTTTCTTGGGCACACGCTTGGATGTACGCTGCGGAGCTCATTATCGCTGTTTGTGTTTTGGCCGTGTGTTTCTGCGCCGCCAATCTTCGGCTCGTCGCCGTTCAGGGCCACCCTCGCCACGAATGGTCTGGCGTGCAGCAAGAACACTATTGCGCACACGTTGGTGTCCTGGATGGCGCGGTGAGGTCCTCATCGCCGGCGTCGAGCCTTGGTAGCCTCTCGGGATTTTGTCGGACGACCATGGCACCGTGCCTTTGTCGTTAAGACAAAGACCTCCCCCATTTTTGGCTAATCACCTCCAATCATTGTAGCTTTTAATGTGTCCTTAGTGCTGCGTGCGAGGTCTTGTGCCGTCCATCTTAGGTCTACGGCCAGGACCTCCTCGGGGCCATCTTAGCCATCTTGGACCTCCCCTCGGGGTCCTCTTTGCAAAAGACCACCCCTGGTCTTTTGTAAGGACAACCCCTAGGACCTCCCTCCTTGCGATCTTGACCGCTAGGACCTCCTTGTGGGAGATCTTAGCCGTTGAGGTCCTCCCTGTGTTGATCTCCACCGTGTAGGACCTCCCCGAGGTCCTCTTAACCTTGTGGACCTCCTCGGGTAAATCTTAGCCGCCCAGACCTCCCAGTGGAAATCTGAGCCGCTTAGGACCTCCCTTTGTTAGATCTTGGCCGTTCAGGACCACCCCAAGTGGATCTGAACCGCCCAGGACCTCTTTGTTGTTGTCTTGACCGTTAAGGTCCTCCCGGGACAATCTAGACCATTAAGGTCCTCCTTGAAAATCTGGACCGCCCAGACCTCCTCGAGAGGTCTTGACGATGTAGATCTTCCTTGGGGAGATCTTGATAGTTTAGATCTTCCTTTGGAAGATCTCAGCCGTTCAGGACCTCCCTCGTTTGATCTGGACCGTCCCGGTCCTCCCTCTTGTGTTGTGGTTCGTTGGATGCGGTATCAACGGCCACGACCTCCCCTCTGTTGCGCGCAGCGTGGCAGGGAGGACATGGACCATTGGATCCAAGATCAACGGCCCGTGTTCTCTGGACCTGCGCAGGCGCGTGCGCGTTTCCTCTGGAGGTCTTGGGCCGTTTGATTTAGATCAACGGTTCACGTCCTCCCCTCTGTTTTGGAAGTTTAGAAATTCCAGTGAACTCTTATTTATAAACTGAAAAAGGTATGAACTTCAAAATATCATAACTAATTCATTCTAAATCCAAATGAGGTGATTCAAATTGTGTTAGCTCTGTCTTGAACTTGACTTTAATCCAAAAATGATTATAAGTTGAGTTCAGCTCCAGAGCACAGTTTTGCCATTAGATTTTAAAACTCACTTTAAATATACACTCAAAATAATGTCTAACTTGTAAAATACATAACTAATGCTCTGTAGATTATTTTTGGGTGAGACCAACTTTGTTGGTTTCCTCTATTAATGAACTTACTATGAAAATTAGTTTTGAGCTTGTTGCTGTTATAAAAATGAGGACTTGTGCATTATAATTTTGTTCAAGTTCTTGTTTTTGAGAAATTTTAGAAAGTGCAACATAGCTCCAAATGGGATGAACTCAATTGTGTTATTCATCTCATGAGGTGCTGGTTTTACAGTAAAAATTTCAGCTTCACTTCTTTTCTAGAAAATGTTGCCTCATAATTAAATTAGTGAATAGTGCAGTTTGGTATTTTTGGGGCTGAGCAGAATTGTTTTGCTCATAACTTTTGCATTGAGAATCCAAATCAATTGGTTCTTGTTGCTAAATTCCCTAAAAATCATCCTCTTGCTGCTGTAGAAAATTCAGAGTGTTTGGAGTTTGTTTGCTGTGTTGTCCTTGTTGTTTTCGTCGTTCTTATCGAATCTTTTCGTCTTTTCGATTAGGTGCCGACAAGTGTATTGATTCCGTGAGCGATCCTCAGCAACAAATTGGCCAGCAACAGTAAAGGCAAGCAGTTTGATCATTTCCATCATTGTCCCATTACTTTAAAGTCTAATATTTTGTTTAACTTGTATGTATGCATGCTTTTGTGTCAAAATATTTTATCGTTTAGAGGTAGCTATTCCTATTGCATAGTTGCCCCTAAATTGTTACCCCTGCCACAAACCATAAGTTACTAATATCGCTGGTGAATTAGAGCCCGGTGATTTAAGTATGCTCTTTTATTGCTTTTACGGTGTCATGCTTAGCAATGCTTAGATAACGGTAGTAATGGGCGATCATCGACTTAGTCGATGGTCTTGATCACTCAAAACTGATTATTACTCCTATATGTCCAGCACTTGTGCTTTGATTAATTTGTAAAATCAAAAACTGAAAATAAAAGATTGATTTAGACTTGGGCATATTGGATGGATGGCGTGGTTTTTGGATGTGGTGGTATGCCTGGGTCCCTAAGGACCGAGTACTTGGGTCACTAAGCCAAGCGATTTCGCGTACTAACCACACGAGGGCATATGGAACCCTCTTGACTAAGTACTTTGGGCGGTGTTAATTGGGGTCGCTCGGTTGGTGTGTTTTTAAAGATAAAATGTGTGTGTGATGTGGGAGGGAGCATTAGCTTAGGAAGGTTGTGTGATGTCTCCTTCTCCCGTGGGTTGTGCGACTCGAATTAGCATTGTCCATTGGAACTGTCTCGTAGGACTTAGCCGTGTAAGCATACCTATGGTAGTGTGCCTAAAGGAAAGGCGGTCCGACGTGGTGGGTGCAGTGGTACACCCCTGCAGGATAAAACTATTCAATAGCCTCGCCCTAGGTTATGGACATGCTTGGTAAGGTCGTTCAAGACTAGACTACAACCTTTAATTAAAACTTGACATGGTTGGTATGAACGGGGAGTTCATGCTATTGTTGTGGTGACTTGGGTTAGTCACTTCTAGGTTGTTCTTGTTGTTGTTACTATGTTACTACCTCGTTGAATTTCAACAATTAAAATGCTTTGTCAAATTGCCTTCAATCTATTATATTATTGCAAATGAAACTTGCTTTATGCTAAAATGAGTCCAAAGCCTCATCCACTTAAATAAAGCTTGCATGTAGCTATTTATAGTTCTGTTATCTTACACGTAAGTCTTGCGGAGTACTTTATGTACTCATCTGCCCGTGGTTGTGGCATTTTTGTGGCTTTTGTTGCAGAGGAAGGAGGTGAGCCCCAAGGGCTTCACTCTTGCGAGTTGTGCTTCGGGTTTGACGACTAGCTTGGCGGTCAGTTAGTTGCCTTGTGGGTAAAGGCACACTAATTGGCTTTTGTTTTGGCCATCTTTATGGCACTTTTGCTTCATTGTTATCTTTTTGTAATTATTGCTATTTGGCCTAAGGGCCTCTCTTTTGTAATATCTATTCCATATTAAGGTTAACTTCGGTTTGTTGCTTATGTACTATGTGTTGTATGGAATTGATGCATTCTTTTGTTGTGAGGTATGTATCTTGCGATTCGGGAAGTATACATCTCTCGAGACCGAGGTTTATTTGGTTGATAATACTAGGGTCAATTGGATGACTAAGTATTATGAGCCGAATAAACGTCGGGGTCTCACATTCCAAGCGACAGGGAGAAGGATATACTATCTACGGCCCTGGGAAACAAGGAGCACCCGGGTCGCACGCGAGGCCTTGGGGTTTACGTACCTTGGAGTTATGGATTCCGAGGTGACTACGATAAGTATAGGAGTAGGAAGAGATCCAAGGCTGAGCACGAGGACCGGTTGGAACAGGTGCTTATTGCAAAATTTCATGGACAGATAACAAGATTGCAGGATCAAATGAATCAACTCCTGAGCTAGTCGCAAGCCGCCCCTGTTATTTTGGGAGCTAGTCCTCCTCAACATCGGAGTAGCGTCACGTCCGCTCCGAATTCTGAACATGACGATGTCCAATTACCTATCGACGATATCAAGGTAATGTACATCTCTGGAATACTCTAAAGATAGACCTGTAGGACGCCTTAGCTAATTGTGTATCATTTTGTAGGAGCCGACGCCTTGCAAGCTCTAAGTGAGGATTGTTGGGTCTATTTCTATTGAGGCTGGGCGGGGGATGGCGTACCCATGCCAGGAAGAGACAATGCAGCACGGTGCCTAGCTGGCGTAGGGTTACACCAAGGTCCAGGTGGATATGGTACATGACAATTTCATAGCCGTCCCGCTGGAGATTCACCCGAACGAAGACATCAGAACACTAGGGGATGCCATGCACACTTATATCCATTGGCCCAAGAAGGACATCGCCCTGGACCCAGCAGCGCCGCGATCTCGACAAGACCATTCCTCTCCAATGGGACCCTCGATGACTCCACCTCATCCTTCGCCTCAGAAGGCTACCTCATCGGTTCCCGTGGAGAAGACGCCCAAAGAAACAAGAAAAGCGTGCCACCGTATCGGTTCCCAAGTCATCTCGCAGGAAGACGTGTAGCAGGCTAGTCGTTAAGGCCAAATCGATATCGATGAACATTAAGACGCCTCCTAAGTCCGGAAAGTACTCCATCGAAAAACCGTTGTGCTCCAACACAAAATTACTCCGCTCTGGAGTAGGTTGTCAGGCTTTGCATGCCTGGTACGTGCGAAAGACTAAAGAGAAGGGGTGCGATACTGGAATCACTGTTAGATACACAGATAAGCATTTCTTCGACAGGTCGGGCCACTTTGTTGTGGGCTTCAACGACTTATACGACCTATTCAACCTCACTGCCCTCGATGCCTCGCTTCTACGATGTTGGACACTGTAAGTGTGTACAATCAAGTTCTACATTCATGTAATACCGATAAATATCACAACTCATTGCTTATGTATAGATACATGATGCAAAAAGCCCGGGATTGGTTCAAACCGGTGGGTTTCCTCGACCCACACGTGGTCTCTATGCAAACCATCGAAGAAGACATATCGTTCGTCGAGAAATACATAAAGTCAGCATTGATTCGTTAGGACCATAAGGACTACATAGTGGTGCCTTTCAACCATGAGTAAATGCTTCACTACTTGCTTTATAAATTTTATTTGTACTTTATACGCATCACGAACTTAGGTTTAATGACTATAGGGACATACATGAGTAGGTACCACTGGATCCTTATAGTCATTGTGCCAAAGTGGAACAAGGTAATATACCTTGATTCCCTACTCAGCAAAAAGCTCGACTTTAGCATTGTGCAAGGAATACTCGACATGTATGCTTATTTCCTCCATACATAACTCTATTGTAGTCTTCCTTCATTTGAAATGGCCGAGGATAACTTTTTGGAATCATGTAGGTCGTTCATCGCCTATGTTGACGATGGGGGACCATACAAGGGATCGAACGCCACACTGCAACACAAGACGCGATTTTCGGTACGTGCTACAACATAATAATCCTATATCATACTTCATAATAATGCGTCTCGAACTGACTATACCTATATATGTAATTCTATTTTTGCAGTGTCGCCAGCAAAAAAAAATGATCAGCTATGTGCATTCTACGTTTGCCATCATATGCAGCAAATCATTGCTTCTAAGATGAAGGATCCCGAGGTTTGTCAATATCAAAATAATTATTTCCTAATTATAAATTTAAATATATATGCTTACCACTTTACTCTTGCTAGCGACAGGACTTGATCATAGATTTAGATGCACTCGTTGTAAAATAGCTCGCGAACGTTCGTGGGAAGCTCTGCGCCTTCATCAAGACAGAGATCATTAACGCCAAAGGAGAGTTTCACTCCATTGCCGACGCAGAGTTTCACCCCGTCAACACCTCTCAACCACCTTCGAACAATTGATTCAATTGTAATCCAATTGTAACTATAGCGACAATACTTGAACAAATTCTTTTGTAATTTATTTTGAGTAATGATCACTTTGAGTTGTCAACAATTGATTATCTGTGATGTATCTGTTTTCTGCATGCTTGTTTTCAGAGGGCATAGCTAGCAATTCTTAAGGCTAGCCAAAAATCATAAAAAAAAATAGTTAGGTATAATGAACTATCACAAACAGTTTTTTGTTGAAACCGTCTGTGAAGGTATGTCGGTTCTATTTACAAACCGTAAAATTAGTTAGGTATAAAGACCTATCACAGACGGTTTTTTGTTGAAACCATCTGTGAAGGTATAGTATGACAGCCAGTTTCCATTAAAGACCGTCTGTGATACGTAGAATATCACAGACGGTTCTATTTCCAAACCGTGTGTGATATGTCTCAAATCACGCAGCGGTTTGTAAATAGAACTGCTGCGTGATATCCTACGATCATAGACGGTTTTAATAGAAACCGTCGTGATACTATACCTTCACTGCACGGTTTTAACAAAAAACCGTCGTGTTATCTCATATCACGAGGCGATTTTTGAACCGTCTGTGATAACTGCCTGTTACCACAGACATACAAATTTAGACGGTTCAAAAATCGTTTGTGATGACGGTTTTGAACCGTCTGTGATGAGCCTGTATGTACTAGTGTCATGTGCTGATGACACAAATGCTCCCTGTTGCAATCAGAAGTATTTTGCCGATCAAGGTCCGAGAGACAATAACGAGGCTGTGTTATTTCTTTAACACAATTGCCCAGAAGGTCATCGATCTCGAAAGACTAGATGCTTTGCAGGATGAGGTGGTGATGACTCTATGTCATCTTGAGATGTATTTCCCTCCGTCGTTTTTTGATATCATGGTCTATCTCATTGTTCACATTGTGAGGGAGATAAAGATGTGCGGGCCCGTGTTCCTACGTAGCATGTACCCATTCGAGAGGTTCATGGGAATTCTTAAGTCCTATGTACGGAATCGATCTCGACCGGAGGGCAGCATCGTCAAAAGTTATGCAACCAAATAGGTCATTGAGTTCAGCGTCGATTACATGGCTCAGGTCAAATCAATAGGTGTGCCTCGATCTCAGTATGAGGGGAGGCTCGAGGGTATTGGGACCATCGGAAGGAAAGCAATCACTCCAGAGATGAGAGCGTATGCTCAAGCCCATTTCACGGTCTTGCAACACATGACTGAGGTGTCCCTATATATCAACCAGCACAAGGACGTGCTTCGGCAACAGAATCCAGAGCGGCTTTATGTTTGGATCATGAGACAGTACAACAGTTGGTTCAACCTATGGTTGAAGGAGCGACTTGCTAGGAAATCGTCAAGTAATACGTTCACATGGTTGGCAAAAGGGCCAACCTTTACAGTTGTGACATGGAAAGGATACGACATAAATGGGTACACATTCTATACGCAGGTTCAGAATATAAAGAGAACTAACCAGAACAACGGTGTCCACAAAGATGCGTTTAGTACCGATGGGTTGAGGAGCTCCTACTATGGGTTCATAGAGGAGATTTGGGAGCTCGACCATGTGCTTTTCAAGATCCCCCTGTTTCGATGCCGTTGGGTTAGATTTGGGAGCTTGACTACGTGCTTTTCAAGATCCCCCTATTTCGGTGCCGTTGGGTCCATCTCTCACAGGTGAAGGTCGACAGGTACGGCGTCACTACCGTGGACCTCGAACGTGTCAGATACAAAGACAAACCATTCATACTCGTTAACCAAGTTGTTCGAGTCTTCTATGTAACTGACCAGGCAAATAAGAATCGCCACGTAGTTTTTTTATGAAAAAAGGAGGATTGTCGGAGTTGAGAATGTAGTGGACGAGGAAGAATACAATCAATTTGACAAGTTGCCACCTTTCAGAAATGACATAAGGGTCGAGGAAGAACAAAGTGATGAAACTAGCTACATGCACGTCGATCATCATGAAGGGCTAATTTTTAAAGGAGATAAGGAAGTGGAATGATGAATAAAATGTTTATGTGTCATATGTTATAAATTTGCATTTATGTATATGAGAATGTGCCATATGTGAATTTGCATTTATGTATATGAGAATGTGTCATATCTAAATTTGTGAAATGAATGTGCTTGTTTCTGAAATGAATGTGAATTGGATGTATACGTGTACTTGGTGTGTTTCTGCTTGTTTCAGAGGGCATGGCTAGCATTTTTTGAGGTTAGCCAATAAACAGAAATAGATGTAGCAATACAAAAGAATATCACAGACAGTTCCTTAGGACAAACCATCTGTGATTATCTATCACAGATGGTTTCATCTAAAGAACCGTCTGTGATACATCAGATATCACAGATGGTTTCATCTACAAACCATCTGTGATACATCAGATATCACAGACGGTTTCATCTAAAAACCGTCTGTGATACATATATATATATATATATCACAGAAGGTTATTTATTGGAACCGTCTGTGATGTCCAACCCTATTTATATTCGGACTCTAGGGTTTACCGCGCCCCCCACTCAAACGATTAAGTTTCTCTAACATCCCTCCTCCCCGAGCCCGTCGCTGCCTCCTCCTCGAGCCCATCGCCGCCATCCTCGACGCCGCCTCCTCCTTGAGCCCGGCGTGCCTCCTCCCCCGAGCCCACCACCTCCTTCCTAAGCACGAGCCGCTGCTTCCCCGATCCCGGCGCCCCTCCTCCCCGAGCCCACCTCCTCCCCTCCCCCGAGCACACGTCACCTCCTCCTCCCTCGAGCCTGACGCGCCTCCCCTTCGACGCCGCCTTGCTACTCTGGTGCTCCCTGCTCGTCCTACCCCTTGACGCCCAAAGGTAACAGATGCCGAGTTGTCGACCCCAACACCCCTTCCCCTCACACATTGCTTAGATTGCTCAATGGCTTTGATTGCCATCTGCTTCGTGAGTATCACATCATTTCAATTTAATTACCTCTTTGCATTTGATATGTTCATATTGCAATGTGGTGTAGTGGGCTTAAGATGAATGCTTTGTGATGATTAATAGTCTTGTACTGAAATTGTTTTGAGCTCTAATTGGAATGGAATGCTTACTACTATTGATTGGTTTTTAGCATTTGGTCTGTTACTTTCGGTTGGTTAATTGGTTGAACCTCCAGGTTCTGTGATCCAATTCATAATACATGCTATTTTGTCAGTAGATCAAGTGTTGTTGGCTGACTTGGAGGATTTACATGTTTATATGTAAATTTTGTCATTTAATTGGTGTGTATACCCATACACATAGAGAATCTTATGATAATTTGTTCATGTATGTCAGAACTTCTATTTCTCGTAAAGATGTTGTCCGCTCATTCTTCGTCATCGTCGCCTCATGAGTCTGATGTGCTGTCCTTTGGAAAATCCAAGCGCGAGGAAAGAGGAATATCGAAAGGCCCAAGGGCCAATTTACCATCATGAGAGTCGATGCGTCTGGGACCCCTCTGAGTCCTCGCCGAGCAGCATCCGCATTCCGGACAACGGTCAGAATAGTTGCAGACCAACGGATCAAGATTACCTACGATTCATGGAAGGAGTTCACCAAAGATCAGAAAGATACGCTGGTGATGGAAATTTTACGATTGTTCTAGATTCCGGAACAACACCCGGCCTCCGTGCAACGATACATGTTGCTAGCGGTGTGCAAAGCGTGGAGGAACTTCAAAAACACGCTTATCAAGAATTACGTGGGGAAGGATCTGACGCCCTTCCAGAAGTATCTGTTCGTGGAGGAGTACTAGGAAGACTTTGTGGCAAAGAAGATGACAGATGATTTTAGGAGTGAAAGTGAGTTGCACAAGGCCCTTGAAGCAGAAAACACGCACCCCACAGATCGGCACCGCTGGGTATGCGTGTAAACTCCCGCAATGGAGGGATCAAGACGAGCATGAAAGCCGGTTGGACGCCTCCTCGCCATTTGCCGAGATCCCTGATGAGCGCGTCCGATAGTGGCTAAGAGTGAGGTCATCTACCGTGTCTTCGGGGGCCATCTCCTTTCCAAACCCTGTAGAAGAGGAAGTGTCCCGGCGCCTGGTAAGATATCGAACTACCTAGTTTGTAATTACTCGATAACTTCATAGGAAGTGAAATGTCGGACCCGGGAGTAACCCCCCAAATCCTCTGTGCATTTCTAAACTAGTCCCATGATCAGTAGCTAGCTCACACAGTAAACAGATATGGTAACATCCATAAATCACACAACTTTATTAATAATCAACAGGGTTTATTACAAGAAAGGCTTACAAGCCAATAATAAAGAAACACAGCGGAAGACGAAGAAGTAGAGGAGTCCAGTTGATCTGTCACAGACAATCGACTGGGGTAGCGGCCTAGTCGTCGAGATCCACACCGAAAGCGAAGTCCTTCTCCTCTGAAATTATTTGCATCAAGCAAGGATGAGCACAACTTCCGTGCTCACAAGTTACACCCAATAACATATTATAATGCATGCAAGGATATATCAAAGGAAGGCTTATTAGTTGAATTTGCATAAAGCAATGTTTTCTATTAAATACTTGTACTAAGTTCCAAAGCAGTTATTCTATAACTAAAATTCATTTTATAAATTCTCAGTTTTATAGTCAGATAGCATTCACACAAGAATGGTGAAGGATACCCTCCTATCACATGGCTTCCTGCCCAGTTCCCATTTGGATAGAAACCCAAAATGATTTGTGTCAAATCATTTTTAAATCAAAACCAAAGTCTAACTTTGAGTGACTTTGCCAAGCATGTCCATGACCGTGGACACGACTATTCGAATAGTTCTTAACACTCTGTAAACATTGTACATCTTTACCCACATGACATGAATTCTCTAGTTTGTTTGGCATCTGTCGATACCACCGCTCACTACCTTAGGTAAGCAGTCTAGAGCACGTGTCAAGGCCTTTACAATGCGTCATCCCACCGTAGTCCTGCCTCGCAGAGGATTCACCCCCTTTGGACTGACCATCCGCCGGGTTCAGGCCCCCTCTTGCGCCAGGTGGGAATACATAAAAAGTAGGTCATACAAGACACCCACGCAACCGGATGGCACGACCACGGTGAAACGTTGTAGATTAGTTAGCCATGTCCTGCTCACTCAGGACATGTGGTAGTATGATGTGGCTTAGCAAGATGCGGCTCGAAGACTGGTCCTTAACTGACTTGGGCGACTTCCAATAAAAACCCTGGGTCATAATTCTACCCGGATTGAGCCCGTGCATAAACCTGCACCCACCAACCATCCATTTTGCCCAAGTACAAACCAACTTTTCCTTTTTAATTTTCAAAATCACTTGCAAAAACTTCCATGACAAACTGACGATAGAGACTTTTAAACAACATTTGATTTTTGGCTGAAAGTTCCCAAATCAAGTATTTTTGGTCTAAGCATGACTAGGCATCTATTTTTTCCAAAGTGTTCTAGTTCATACTATTTCATAAACTAGATTTTCATCTAAGGTGTCATGGTAGGTTTATTTCAATGTCAGGATTGGCCTTACAAAAGATTTAGGCATAACTATGAATTTTAAAACAGGAATTTAAATTACATTAAATAGAAATAAGCATGTAGTAATAATTTAAAATATAATTTAAATAATGGGATCAAATATGATCAAAGGTATAACTTGCCTTGCTTGATTAATCAATGTTCTCAAATGGCGTCGAAATCCGGTTGTCCGAAGTCATCAAAATCTATACAAGTAAATGATCCAAATTCAAATAACATTCAAATAAAATCCAAATAAAATCCAAAAATTATAAAATAAATACTGAGAGGAAGGTATTTACTTTATATGAATTTAGGAAGTTGAATCGATGGAATCGAAGTTTGGATGAAGAAGATATGGCTTCTAGAAGATCAAAACTAAAGAAAATACTCAAAAAGGAGTTTCGAGTACTGTTCAATGAGCACTGTACATCGAGTACTGGTTAGAATGCTTTGATTGCATGTGGTCGTAGAAGATTACGACTGCATGGTCGTAGGCAGTTACGACTGCTGGTCATAGGATCTTCGACTACCAGTTGAAAGAGGATTACGACTACTGGCCATAGGATCTTTGACTACTGGTCGAAAGAGCTACGACCACACTGATCGAAAAGAGCTACGACCACCAATCGAAAGAAGGTTTTGACTACACAGGTCGACAACGGCAACACTCGGCTACCAGCTCACCGGTGCTATGCGCCACAGCGAGGCAAGCGGGTGATACCAAAATGAAGAGGGTAACACAGTGAACTTGGTGATGAGGACATCACTCGTTCGGATACACGCACTACACAAAATCCTCCAGATCCGGTTGCTGAACTACAAGGTCCTATGACAAGAGCTCGAGCACGTCACTTAAATTATGAGGTGAGCTCGTTTCTAGGTGCTAATAATTTATCTATGCAGAATGGTATACTACCTAATAATTGTGATCTTTTGTTACTTAGGAATAATGGGGAGGATCCATCAAGTTCTGGTCACCTGCGCTGATTGCGCCCAAGAAAAGGAAGTCCCTCTGATTGCACCGAGAAAAGGAAGTCCATCAGCACAAGATCTCCTCCTCGCGTTTTCAGCTCTGTCGTCACCGTTTTGGGCCTAATAGGGCCTTGTAAGTGTGTCGAGGTCGGAGCCCAGGTTGTGTACTTCTCTTCCCACGGTCGCACAACCCTAGGTCGAGTCCTCACGTCCCCCTATATATATATACAGTAGCCATCATAGTTTTAGGTTGGGTTTTTCTTAGATTATTCTGCCACTTTGCAGTGTGTCGTTTGTACGGTTTGAGGAACCCCACTTTGTGAACTTCATCCATATTCACAATACAATTCAGATTGCATCTTCTTTGTTCTTGTGAGTTGCTTCGATTGCTTGCAGGAACAATAACCCTTGTGGTAAGGTCGATCGCGTGCGAGCGTGGTCGATAACGATAGTTGTGCGGGTGTAGCGAATTGCGAGGTGATGGTCTATGGGTCGGAAGCCTCAAAGCATCAATGTCCTCATGACGAAATCAATTGAACCTATCAGAAAATCGAGCCGCCGTTCCTCATCAAGTGGTATCAGAGCCAAGTTGCCCGTTAGGTAATCTCAATTATCCCCTTTTGTTAGTTGTGTTCCATCACCTAGAGTCCAGAAAATTGCCCCACAAAAAGTTTTAGATCTTAGTTCTTCCGCTGTCCAAACCACTTTGTGCCTTTCGCAATTGTGTTTTCAGTTTTCGCGTTGTTGAGTTCGAGTCCATTGTCGGTGTCTTTGTTGCTGGTCTAGTCATTGTGATCTAGTTTCTAGCGTCGAGTCTTTGCTATTTTGGTCATCGTGTATCTCGGCTTGCCCTTGGTTGCATCTGTTGCAATTAGGGTTTGTCTGCTATAGCCGAGATCGTGACACCACCCCCATACGACCACCTACTCAGATTCGACTTCAACCACCCACTCGGGTTCGACCACCTAGTCGGATTCGACCACCCACTTGGGTTCGACTACCTACTCGGATTCAACCATCCACTCAGTCATTCAAAAACCATCCACTCGACTCTGCCCCGACAACCCTATCTGTTTCTGGTTGCTCTCGGACACCCCACACACTCATCATATCGTGCCCTGCCAAACAAAGGCCGAGAAGATTTTCCATAGCCGAAACAGAGCTAGCCAAAATTTAGAGAGAGAGAGAGAGTATCTTTTTTTACCTTTATACCCCTGCTCTCCAGAAAAAGTTTGTGATCCACTCACCTCATTGGACCCAGAAAAGGTGTAGAAGAGTTTTGAGCTTGGGTCACGTTTGCAAAAAAAAAGAGGCAAAGAGTGCCAAAAAAAGAACAAAATAAAAAAAAAAAGAGGCAAAGAGTGCCAAAAAAAAAACAAAGGAATTAAAAAAGAAGAAGGAGAAAACAGTTGCTTTGCGAATTTTGTTCCGTTGTGCTTGTATCTACCCTGATTTTTCAGCTTGCTTGAGCTAGTTCTAGGAACGCGTTTGGGCTAGCAACTGTGACGAGTACCATGGACTTTGATTCACCTTTGCTAATCTGATTTCATTATTGCTATTCCTTGCTACTAAATATTGCCTGTCTAAGCTCAACATACTTTCGGCCCTCATATTTGGATCCTCGCATTCGCCTCCGCCGTGGTCATACATCCCACCTTCTCCGATCATACCACCTGCTGCAATTTGGTAAGAAATTCATAAGAGCTTAGTAAGACGCTTGAGAGTGTGTGATTCCACCTTCCGCCACCTAGTAGTTGATAGGGAGAATACCTTTGTGTTGTCTTTTGTCTCCTACTAACCATGGCAGGTGAGGAATTGGATGCACAAGAGTGTGTTTTGAGGGAAGAGCTCACGAGGGTGTTGGATGAGCACCGCCATGCTATTAATGACGACATTGATAGGAAGCTTGCGGAAACAAATGCTACACTGCGACAACTCAATGCTAGTATTGCAATGCTCAATGCACGCATTGATGGTTTGGCCAATCAACGACCGAACAATGGGCGTGTGGATCCTCATGGTGCAGCCTATGACCATGAGTTTGACAATGATAATGAGATGTGCAACCACGATGTCTTTGATGCACGATAACAGAACCGGTTGAACTTCAACCGTCAAGGTATGAGAGGTAATAACTTTTAGCAATATAATGCACGTGTTAATGATGATCCATATGCTAAAGTCAAGTTCACTATACCATCTTTTGTGGGTGCTTATGATGCTGAAATATATCGAGATTGGGAGATGATGGTAGAACAGAAATTTAATGCTCACTTAGTTCCTGAAGTGCATAGAGTTAGGCAAGCCACAAGTGAATTTAAAAACTTTGCCATCATTTGGTGGAATAGGGTATGTAATGATGGATTAGTGCCTACTACGTGGGATGCTTTGAAGGTTGCTATGTGTAACAGATTTGTTCCACCTTCTTTTAAACGTGACTTGCGTAATAAATTGCAGCGCTTAAACCAAGGTAGCAGATCCATAGAAGAATATTATCAGGAGCTACAAATTAGTATGTTGCGTTGTGATATTATTGAGGACGAAGAGGCTGCTATGGCACATTTTTATTGGGGTTTAAGACGTGAAATTCAGGACATAGTTGATTACAAAGAATATGATAGTGTCCCTAGATTGTTCCAACTTGCATGTTTGGCAGAAAAGGAATTGCAGGGATAGCAGCAGAGGCCAAGGAACAATTTTGGAAGCACGTCTACACCAAGATCAATGCCGGGGCCCAGCCAAGAGTTCTTCTTCGGTTGCTTCCACAGGCCGTACCACTGGGATTGTTTGCCACCGTTGCAAGGGAATGCGACACGTCATGAAGGACTGTCCAAGTCAGCGAGCATACCTTGCCACTGAAGATGGTGGTTATGTAAGTGCTAGTGATATTGAGGATGAATATGTACTTGCAGCTAACCTTGCAGGTGGAGGAGACGAGATAGGCAGTGATGCAGATGATGTAGAGGAACAAGTAGCTACTATTGACACAGGGAGTCATGTGAGCCTTGTTGCGCAGCGAGTGCTGAGCGCACAAGTGGAGAAAGCGGAGCAAAATCAGCGGCACAACTTATTTCAATCCAGATTTCTCGTAAAAGACAGAGCCTGCAGAGTCATCATTGATAGAGGGAGCTGCAATAACCTTGCAAGTTCCGAGATGGTCGAGAAGCTTGGCTTGGCCACACAACCACACCCACATCCCTACTACATCCAATGGTTCAATTCGTGTGATAAGTTAAAGGTAAACAAAGTTGTGAGAGTGCAATTTTTAGCTGGTAATTACAAAGATAGTACCGACTTTGATGTAGTGCCTATGCAAGCATGCTCTTTGTTGCTCGGTAGGCCTTGGATATATGATAATGATGTTTTGCACCATGGTAGAGCTAATACCTACTCGTTCTCACATAAGGGTAAGAAGATTAAGCTGTTGCCTTTGACACCCGCTGAAATTTTGAAAGATGAAGAAGAGCACGCTAAAAATGAAAGAAACACCAATAAGCATGATCATGAAAATCAGCAAGTAGCAAAGCGTGTTTTCCCACCTAAAGGGGAGAAAGTGGCGTTTAGTTCTAAGTCCAAGGGAATTAAATTGAAGGGGTGTGTTATGCTTGCCACTAAATCAGAACTTGCTGAAATTTGTGATAATGAGCTGCCATGCTATGCTTTGATATGCAAAAATGCTTTATTTTCACTTGAGAATATATCTAGCTCTTTGCCTCCTGCTGTTGCTAACTTTTTGCAGGAGTATGTGGATGTATTTCCAACTGAGATACCCCCGGGATTACCACCTATTCGAGGGATAGAGCATCAAATTGATTTGATCCCGGGAGTGACTTTGCCAAACCATGCTGCATATAGGACCAATCCAGAGGAGACTAAGGAAATTCAGCGACAAGTCCAAGATCTTTTGGACCGTGGGTACGTATGAGAAAGCCTTAGTCCTTGTGCTGTTCTTGTTTTTTTGGTTCCTAAGAAAGACGGTAGTTGGCGTATGGGTATTGATTGTAGAGCCATTAATAATATTACCATAAGGTATCGTCATCCTATTCCTAGGCTAGACGACATGCTTGATGAGTTAAGTGGTTCTATTATTTTCACAAAGATTGACTTGAGGAGTGGTTACCACCATATTAGAATGAAATTGGGAGATGAATGGAAAACTGTTTTTTAAACTAAGTTCGGACTATATGAGTGGTTAGTGATGCCTTTTGGTCTAACTAATGCACCTAGTACTTTCATACGATTGATGAACGAAGTTTTACGTCCTTTCATTGGGAAATTTGGGGTGGTTTATTTTGATGATATCTTGATTTATAGCAAGTCACATGAGCTACACTTGAATCATATACGTGCTGTTTTTAATGCTTTGAGAGATGCACATTTGTTTGGTAACCTCGAGAAGTGCACATTTTGCACCGATCGAGTTGCGTTTCTTGGTTATGTTGTGACACCACATGGAATTGAGGTGGATGAGACAAAGATTGCAGCCATTCAAAGCTGGCTGACGCCTACCACTGTGTCACAGGTGCGGAGCTTCCACGGCCTTGCTGGATTCTATCGACGTTTTGTGTGGGATTTTAGCACCATTGCCGCACCATTGAATGAATTGACAAACAAAGGAGTGCCTTTCCAATGGGGACCTGCACAAGAAAAGGCATTCAACTTGTTGAAAGAGAAGCTCACCCAAGCACCCCTATTCCAACTCCCTGATTTTGGTAAGACTTTTGAGATTGAATGTGACGCTAGCAGGATTGGGATAGGTGGTGTATTGATTCAAGAAGGTAAACCGGTTGCATATTTCAGCGAGAAACTAAATGGGCCTTGTTTGAATTATTCTACCTATGATAAAGAATTGTATGCTTTAGTTCGTGTGCTTCAAACTTGGCAACATTATCTATGGCCCAAAGAATTTGTTATACATTCTGATCATGAATCGCTAAAACATATTAGAAGTCAAGCTAAACTGAATAAACGACATGCTAAATGGGTAGAATTTATTGAGTCGTTTCCATATGTCATAAAGCATAAGAAAGGTAAGGACAATGTGATTGCTGGTGCGCTTTCTAGACAGACGTTATACCATGTTATCTCAACTTGATCATATGATTTTTGGTTTGGAGGCCATTAAGGATTTATATGCTACTGATTTGGACTTTAAAGAAGTGCTTGAACATTGTAATGGAGGGAAAACATGGAATAAATATGTGCTGGTTGATGGTTTGGTCTATCGTGCTAACAAGCTATGCGTTCCAGTTAGCTTCGTTCGACTTTTGTTGTTGCAGGAGGCATATGGAGGAGGTTTGATGGCGCATTTTGGAGCAAAAAAGACAGAAGATGTGCTGGCCGCCCACTTCTTTTGGCCAAAGATGAGGCACGATGTCGAGCGCTACGTGGCTCGCTGCATTACATGCAACAAAGCTAAGTCCCGTCTTAATCCACATGGACTTTATATGCCTCTTCCTATTCCTAGCGCCCATTGGGAGGATATTTCTATGGATTTTATTTTAGGATTGCCTAGGACAAAGAGGGGGAGGGACAATATATTTGTAGTAGTGGATCGATTTTCTAAAATGGCACATTTTATACCTTGTCACAAGAGCGATGATGCTACAAACATAGCTGATTTGTTTTTCAGGGAAATCATTCGCTTACATGGAGTGCCCAATACTATTGTCTCGGATCGCGATGCGAAGTTTTTGAGCCACTTTTAGAGATCACTTTGGAAAAAATTGAGGACAAAGCTGCTGTTTTCTACTACGTGCCATCCCCAAACTGATGGACAAACAGAGGTTGTCAACCGCACGTTATCCACCATGTTGTAGGCTATTTTAAAGAAGAATTTGAAGATGTGGGAAGAGTGTTTACTGCATATTGAGTTTGCTTACAATAGGTCGGTACACTCCACCACCAAGGTAAGTCCGTTTCAGGTAGTGTATGGTTTTAACCCCCGTGTTCCTATTGATTTACTACCTTTGCCTACCTCTGAAAAAATTAATTTAGATGCTAAGAAGCGTGCTGAATTTATTCTTAAGTTGCATGAAACAACTAGAGAGAATATAGAGCGTAAGATTGAAAAGTATAGGGTTGCTGGAAGTAAAGGTAGGAAAGCTATAAAATTTGAACTGGGTGATTTAGTTTGGGTTCATTTGAGAAAGGATAGGTTTCCGGAATTAAGAAAATCAAAGTTGATGCGTAGAGCTGATGGACCGTTTAAGATAATTAAGAAGATAAATGACAATGCATATCAATTGGAGTTACCTGCAGATTTTGGGGTTAGCCCCACATTTAACATTTCAGATTTAAAGCCATACGTGGGAGAAGAAGATGAGCTTGAGTCGAGGACGACTCGAATTCAAGAGGGGGAGGATGATGAGGACATCACTCCTTCGGATACACGCACTATACAAAATCCTCCAGATCCGGTTGCTGAACTACAAGGTCCTATGACAAGAGCTCGAGCGCGTCACTTAAATTATGAGGTGAGCTCGTTTCTAGGTGCTAATAATTTATCTATGCAGAATGGTATACTACCTAATAATTGTGATCTTTTGTTACTTAGGAATAATGGAGAGGATCCATCAAGTGCTGGTCACCTGCGCTGATTGCGCCCAAGAAAAGGAAGTCCCTCTGATTACGCCGAAAAAAGGAAGTCCATCAGCACAAGATCTCCTCCCCGCGTTTTCAGCTCAGTCGTCACCATTTTGGACCTAATAGGGCCTTGCAAGCGTGTCGAGGTCGGAGCCCAGGTTGTGTACACCTCTTCCCACGGCCGCACAACCCTAGGTCGACCTCCTCACGTCCCCGTATATATATAGTAGCCGTCATAGTTTTAGGTTGGGTTTTTCTTAGATTATTCTGCCACTTTGCAGTTTCGCCGTTTGTACGGTTTGAGGAACCCCACTTTGTGAACTTCATCCATATTCGCAATACAATTGATATTGCATCTTCTTGTTCTTGTGAGTTGCTTCGATTGCTTGCAGGAACAATAACCCTTGTGGTAAGGTCGATCGCGTGCGAGCGTGGTCGATAACGACAGTCGTACGGGTGTAGCGAATTGCGAGGTGACGGTCTGCGGGTCGGAAGCCTCAAAGCGTCAACGTCCTCACGACGAAATCAATCGAACCTATCGGAAGATCTGGCCACCGTTCCTCATCACTTGGTGCCCACCTTCACGGCAAGAGGGCGAGCAAAAAAGGTCGACGATGAGGAAGAAGTGCGGCGATGAGGTACGGTTCAAGGCGGCGATGGCATTCTGGGGTCGCTCCGGCGAAGATGATGCGCTCATGAGGTAGACCACGAGATGTCGATCACGATGGAGTAGACGACGGCGACAGAGCATCAACGTCGGTGACGAAGAAGAAGGCGATGGTGACGTTCAAGTGAATGTGATGATGGTGCTCCGACGAAGAAGAGGTGTGCATAAGGTAGGACACGACGCGATGAATCTCCCTGTGTAGACAACATCACCGGAGATTGATGGACGACAGTGCAATCGGCGGTGAAGGTGGTTGTGGCCGGTGGCGAAAAAATACAAATTCCCGCAAGGAGAGGAAGAAAGGAGATGGGAGATCTTAGGGAATGGGTTGAGTGAGATAATGGGTTCTCGGGGCTCTCTTTATATAGGGGAGGAGGTGCTTGAATCAACAGGAAACTCATGAGAATTAAATGAGCGGTTTCAGGTTGAAGTAAAGAACAAAGGAAACGGTAAAATTGATTGCATGTAGTGGAGAAAACATGCAATTGATGGGATGGTAATGTGGGTGAGGTTTGTGGGGACGTTTCGCTTTAGACGGAATCAATTTTGATTCTTCGTGTGGAAAGAAATGAGAAAGGAAGTGATGGTCAGCCATTGAGAGCGGTGGATAAATGAGATGTTAATGCACTTTATTGCACACGTGTTGGTGGAGAAAATGGCAGCCTTGAAGAGCTTGTGGCGGCAAAAATGGCGGATGGTGCTCGGGTGCTGGAGGTAGAAGAGAGGAAGGAAGGAGAGAGAGCAGTACTGGGAGCTTTGGCCTGCTCGGCTAGGCAAGAAGGAACCAGCTGCACAAGCTTGCTATTTTTGGTAGAGAGGGGGAGGTGAGCACGGTGTCTGTCTTGGTGAAGAGAACATGGTAGCCCTTTTATAGTATGAGGGTGATGCTTCAAATACTAGGAGATTAAAGCTTTAGTTCATGGAGTGAAAGAAGAAACGGTAATAATGAATGCAAGGAGTGGAGGATGCAAGAATTGATGGTTTGATAATGTGGTTGAGGTTAATGCGGTCTTAGTGCTTCAAATGAAATCAATTTTGATACTTTGAATGAGGAGAAAAGAGGGGAGAGGAGGAGTTCAGCCATTAATGGCCGCTTGATCTTCACGGCTCGGTAGGATCAAGGGAAGGGGAGGAGAAGCAACGCGGTGGTGGAGATGGCCAGCGGCGGTCGACGGTGGTGGAACGCATATGGTCGGCCGACGGCGACGACGCGCAACATGGACCGAATAAATGATAGAAATTAAATAAAATCTAAAAATTATAAAATAAATACTGAAAATTAAAGGATGAATTTAGAAGAAGGAATCAACGGATTTGGAGTTTGCATGTGGGAGAACAAATTTTTCGAATGAATAAAATGTGTATGTACAAAGGAATGAAATGGATGACTAGAAAAATTCTCACTGTTCATTGTCTTCATGCTTCGGCCAACAGCACACTTGGTGCAATGGAGAAAATAAGAAATGGTGGTCGGTTGAGAGGGAGAGGGGTGGTGATATCTTGGGTATGAGTTGAGGGAGGAGAGGGGCACCCTATGCTCCTATTTATAGGGCAAGGGGTGGCCGGGAGTGGAAGTTCAAGGGGTAGCCGTTACACAAGTTCGGCGATTAAGTGCATTAAAATGGGAACTTTTGGCCTGAGTAGAGGTGGTGTGATGAGAGGAATTGAATGCTTGTAATTTCGTGGAGAAGACGGAAAGGAAGCGCTACTTTTGATGAGCTCCATTGGTTTTGATGAGGAGATTCATGCATCCCTTAGAGAAGAGATGCGGGATGTTGCACGAGAGGAGATTCGTGCATCCCTCATAAATCAGTTGGAAACCCCGCCACTACAGTTCTAGCCAGCCCCCCAAATGTACGAGTAGTTGCGCGTCCAACCATAACTTAGAAATTGATAATAGATTTTCTGTTGATGACATCCTGGTAATAATTATTATCCCAAGAATGCTCGATCCATTGATAGGCTTATTGGAGTAACTAATTTTGTATCGTTATGTAGGTGGCTACGAAGTGCAAGCTCCAAGTGAGATGTGCCTCTGTTGCCCTGGATGCTGCTTGGGGTGAGGCATATCTATCCGGTGTTGGGGCCTTGCTACACGGTGTAAATATAGCGTCAGGTTTCGCAAAAGTGAATGTGGACGGTGTTTATGCCAATTTCGAGGTCGTCTAGCTAGAGATGCCCCCAAACGATGAGATCGTGACTTTAGGGCAAGCCATTGGAGCATTCATCCAGTGGCCCAAGAGAGACATCTGCCTGGAGCTACCTGCACCGGTGTCAACTTCACGAGAAGTATCTGCACTGGTGTCAACTTCACGGGAAGTATCTGCACCAGAGCTACCTGCACCAAAGTTACCTATACCGATGCGGGAAGGACCCAGTACATTAGATGCATCTACACCTCGTGCCCGGTCGACCTCTAAAAAGTGAGGCGGCAAGGGCAAATCGAAGCAACCCAATGATATGCCACTACTAGAAATCCTCATTTTTCCTACAGTTTAAAATGTTTCCTAATAGTGGAATTGTAATCCAAAGAAAAGTATCTATCCCTAGGGTGAGGTAAAAAAAACTTAGGGAACGAAATCGTTCCCTACTGTTTACATAAATTACTAGGGAAAGACTATGGAGAGAGAAATAGACAATGCCATGTCAACGCCATGGTGGCAACTTTCCCTGCTCGGATGGACAAAACCATAGGGAATGTATTTTATGTTTTTGCCTTATTTTTTTAGCGTCTCGCCAATTTTTTTGCTGCACTTTTTTTTGCGCCATTTTTTTGCTGCATGTTTTGTTTAGGCACCATTTTTTTTAGCTGGCACTACTTTGTTTTTGTTTAGAGCCACGCCAGTTTTTTTCGCTGCGCTTACATGCCTCGTTGCCCTACCCAAATTCCCCTGCTACCCGTAGCAACCACCGCCGCACCACTCCCCTTCTTCTCCTCCCCCGAGCCGTCCAACCCCGAGCGGTGCTGCCCCCCTCCCCTCCTCCTCCCTTGAGCTGCCTGCCCCTCCTCCTCTTCGTCCTCCTTGAAGTCGTCGCCGTCGCTGCCCCACTACCCTTCTTCTCCTCCTCCCCCGAGCCGTCTGCCCGAGCGGTCTGCCCCTCCTTCCTCCTTCCCCGAGCACTTTGGCCCTCATCCTCTTCGTCCTCCTTGAAGCTGGCGATGCCGCCCCACTCCTTCGTCGTCCTTGAAGTCACCGCCGCCGTCCCGCTCCCCTTCTTCTCCTCCTCCCCCGAGCCGTCCTACCTTGAGCGGTGCCGCCCCCCTCCCCTCCTCCTTCCTTGAGCCGCCCGCCCGCCCCTCCTCTTCGTCCTCCTTGAAGTCACCACTGCCGCCCCGCTCCCCTTCTTCTCCTCCTCCCCCGAGTCGTCGCCGCCGGCCCCCATGCGACAACTGCTCCCCTGACGCCGCCCCCAGCAGATCCCTCCACCTTGTCCTCCTTATCCGAGCCGTCCCTCTTCCCCCCTAAAAGCTAAACCCAGACGCTCAGCCGCCGGCCTCTGTTGCGTCCCGCCACCACCGGCCGATTCCTCCCGCCGCTGCTCCTCACTCATGGTGCTGTAAAAGTTGTAGTTTTCTTTGGTAAACATTCCAACTGGGTGTTTTGATTATTTAGGTAACGGGTTGTAAACTATGGCGTCAAGTTGGAGAGACTTTCAGGCCACCAAAGTAAGCTTCTCTTTTGGCAATACATGTTAAGCTAGTTTGTGGAGGAAGATGTTCTCGTTTATGTCACCGGTGATTGTTGTTGCTATATTCTTTTGCGTGACACGTGACTACCGTTTCTTGGTCATTTGAATTTTCTATGAGAAGGTGATACATTTACTTGCAAAGATTTTGTTGGATCTTGTATTTGTTTTAGGAAGGCCTAGCTCATTCCCACTAGTGTAGCTAAGAAATGTGTCTTCTGTATTATATGCATGCTTGATTTTCTTGTAAATTTACTTGCGAGAATGAAAAGTTGTACCATTAGAACTTAAGTCGGTTCTTCTACAGATATATAAATATGGAGCTAACAAGTATAACTATCGTGCTTCCTTTTTTTTTATTGGAGGAAGCTGCAGACACGCTTTAGATGCTATTTCTTTTCATGCTTTAAATCCTTAATTTCCTTAATGCTTCGTATGCTATCTGATCACATTTTGGATGGAATATTGTAAAAAGCACTGTTCTAAGCTTATGGGTTTCCATTTTATATTTATGCATTGGTTTTCCTGGTCTGTTAATTATTGTTGTTTCTCATCAATATAGACACTTCTTGAGTACGAAAAACACAAAGTTCTAACTGGTTAGCTTCAAATTCAAATACCATTATCTGCTATACTAGCCTAGTGGTATTGACCGTGAAGTAATTGTTTTGAACTTTTGATAGTGTAGTTTTACTACTCCCATATATTTTTTAAAAAATTCACCTTTTTAGTTTAGTACACAATATGTACTGTATTATTTACTTTGTTTCATGTTATCTGTTTAAGTATAATATGAACAAATGTTATCCTTTTATTATAGCTAGGTGTTACTCCTAACTCAGTATGCACTTTCATTAGAGTCACGTTGAGAAGAAAGATGTGATGTTAAACATACTTCAATATAACTGAAAAGAAAGATGTGATGTTTATATTAAAAAAGACCAAGGGAATTCAGTCACTAAATTCTTTCCCTTTTTCTTGCTGGAAACTGAGTGTTGGTCATGGATCCAGATGTTATTGAAATAAACATAATATTTTAAGATGGGAGCTATTTGCCAAGGTTACCATGAGGATGTGTGACATTTCCGAAAGTGTTTTGTTGTTGATGGCTGCAAGCTGCTAATGTTAGTTCGACAAATTTGTTTACTGTTTTGCAGATAGGTGTGAATCAATCATCTTCGCCAGAGTCGGAAGGATCTTTGCAAAGACGTGCTATGCGGGGTTGGCATGCGCACCGTCTCCTTGCCAATGGAATTTACGAAGATCACATTTTAAAGGTAAAAAAACTTTGCCTTTTATTTGCAATTTTGTATGCACTTTTTATTTTCCTACTATTTTTCATGTAAATATGTTCACATTTCTACAAGACAAAGATTCAATCCCCCTTTCAAGTCGTGATAAGATTCTAAAAGGCTTTGGTATGCTTCACAAATTTTCTTTTACTGATGCATATGCCGTTTTTTCTCATGTATTATTCCTGACACATTTAGGGGTACTCAGAAGGAAGAAAGCATCTAGTCCAGAGGGTGCTTTCAAGGTGTCCCATACAAAAGTAAACATGTCACAGTTAAGAATTCTATCCTCCTGGTTATGTTTAGTATCAGTGGATAATTAGTTACACCGAATATGTTACTGTGCAATTTAATAGGGAAAATCCTAAAAATTATAGTACCTTGTAGTGAAAATTGAGCTCATCGGAAGAATCCATATATTTGGTTGTTGTATCTGTGGTGCCTGGTCCTGTAACATCCTAATTTTCAAGGAAAATTCTATGGCCATTGATGTTGGATGTAACATCCTAATTTTCTGAGTTCTAAAAATCTTTTTAATAGTTAGTAGAAAGAAAACTCACCATTTGCTTTTATTTGATTTTAATTCAAAAGCTTAATATGGACTTTGTAGATCAAAACCATTTAATATGATTAAAGTCAACATCAACAATGGTCAAAACTATTTTATTTGGATTCTATGTGCTTGGATATATTTTCTAGATTTTTTAGAATTTTTCCAAGTTCATTTGCTATTTTCTATTGCTTATTTGAATTTCTGGTATTTTATTAAAAAGAAAATGTATTAAAATCTCAGATAATCTCTTCGGGCCAAATCTTCCTTCGATCCGGCCCACTTCCCTCGTTTCGGCCCAATCCCGCGTCGGCGCTCCTTTCAAGACGCCAAGACGTCCCCTTCCTCCCATCGACAGTGGACTGCGTCCTTGTCTCGGCTGGCGTGGGACCGCCTTCGCGTTGTCGTCCTCCTCGCATCCTCCTTCTTCCTCGCACGTGAGCCAGCGCCGAGTCCGCCATGGACGAGCTTCAAGCTCGTTTCGGCAACGGAGAATCTCAACTAAGATCCCCTTGATTCTGTTACCAAATCTTGTCTCTAGCTTAACCGCGTTCGTATCTGCAATTAATCGATCACGATACGGACTCTATCCCCTTCTATTCCGGGATTTCCTCTCGTGTTCATCTCGGATACAAATTGGGGATTCCTTATCTAGACTCGCTCGGACCCTATAAATAGGATCCCTGGGTTAACGATCGTGTCCACAACCCAAAGCCACCACCCATTGAGCCCCAATCGCTCCAGCGCCGCCATAATCCAAGCTTTAGGGTTTTCGCCGCCATCGGTTTTTCTTCGATTGCGCCGCCGTCGACGTCGCCTAGCCGTCGTGGTCTGCGCCATCGTGTTAGCATCATGTGGGCTACATCCAGGACCCTTCGCCGTCGCTAGTACCTCGCCGGAGCAGCCGTCCGACAATATCCGATCGCCTTCTCCGCTTCAGCCTCACCGCCGGCCACCACTGTCGTCCTCAACCACCCGGAGCTACCTCAACAAGTTCGCAATAGCGAGAGCTACACGCTGGTACCATTCATTGACGGAGTAGCGCCGCCGTTCGCCGTTGCCGGTCAAGCCCGAGCCATCGCTGTCGTCAAGTCAACGTGGCATCCTCATAAGCAGGCCACCTCAGCCTTTGGTCCTATGTGGCGCTCGCGTGTCGTCCACGTGCGTGCCAAGTCAGCACCACGTGTGTGCGTGCGTGCCACCCAAGCCAGATCCAGATCTAGTAGGTTCGGTGAACCCAGTCCACCGTGAGCCGTGAGGCTGACATGTGTGTCCCACATGTCAGATTTTCTTTTTAATTCCTTTATTTCGAGCACTGACATCATCGTTGCGCAATAATCCGATTTTTCTTCAGAGAAATAATTCGGGTTAATTCCGAAAATCCTATTTTAGGGTTTTTCTTCTAATTCAAACTTCCCAAGCTCATATCTTTTGCATCTGAACTCCGTTTGAGCCCATTCAAATTTCTAAATTCATCTAAATTCGAGCTCTATTTTCTGAGATTTTTATTTAATTTTTGGAGTTTGTTTTGTCTTTGTTATTTATTTATTTTGTTTATTTGCTTTTGTTTGCGAGTAGACGTCGATACTTCGGGAAGATTTGAAGAAGGAGCACCTCAAGAGCAAGATCAGTACTTAGACCTATTCCAAGGCAAGTTATACCTTTGATCATATTGAACCCAGTTTTTAAAATACTTTGATTCAAATTATTGCATTTACTTTAAAGTATTTATTTAAATGCTTTAGGGATTAGTTTTTGAATAAAAGGCAAGAGAGATGCCCGATATATTAATAGAGGAGAAGTGGACAAGGGCCGCACGGGACCAGAGTTAAAAACAAGGTCTAATTACAGATAATTAAAAAACTCCAAGGAAAAGGCCCCCGCAAGGCGCCAAGCTCTACCCTCCTCCTTGATCTTAGCGAGAAGATCGAGGGGCGCAGTAGCTCGATTGGTGAAAATCCTCGCGTTTCGTTCCTTCTAGAGCTCCCAAGCGATAAGGATCACAGTTGTCGTCCTGGTCTTCCCAAGGGAGCCTGACGGCTTTGCCACGTTAGACCACCAATCTAGAATGTTCGAGCAAGGGGGCCAGGAGGAGGGTTGAAAACTGTCTATTCCCGTCCAGTCCGCCATAAGCTTCCAGATACGACCAGAGAAGCGACAGTGAGCAAGGAGGTGTAAGATCGATTTCGGTCAGGTACGCAGAAGGGGCAAGAAGGTGGTTTGGCCACCCCTTGCTCAAGCCTTGTCCCGAGGTCCACAGTTTGTTTTGAATTGCTAGCCAAGCGAAAAACTTTCGCTTTGGAGGGGCCTGGGTCTGCCAGATTAAAGATTTGAAGTTAGTCGCTATGGAGCCCATGAAGTGCAAGGCGTAGGCTGATCTAGCAAGGTAGTTTCCATTTTGATTTTGCTTCCAGGAAATCTCGTCCGGGGTGCCTTGAGTCAGCTGGATTTGGTCGATTTTGGTCCAAAGGCGAACGAATTGCTGAAAGTGGTGGACCAAAAAGCCTGGGGAGAGGTTGATATCATGTACCCACCGCCCGTTCTGCAAGGCCGAGAACACAGACTGATTATTGCGCTTTGAAGAAGCAAAGATCAAAAGGGCTATGTCTTTGGGGGCCTGTCCAAAAAGCCACGCTGAATACCAAAAGTTTGATGTCTTCCCATCCCCGAGGGAGACCCTTGTTGCTGCCGCAAAGATATTTCGGTCCGAAGCATCACAAGGGATTTCCGACCCGACCCAGGGTTTAGTAGGGTTCTTCCATTCCTGCCAAAGCCAGCGCAATCTGATTGCCGAGGAGAAGTGCGGAAGGCTAAGGATGCCTAAACCGCCAAGATGGGTTGGGCAACACACTCTTTCCCAGTTGATTCTGCATTTTGCACCCGAGAAGTTGTCGTCACCGGCCCAAAGGAAGCGCCGCCTTAACTTGTCAATGGACTGGATGATTGTTTTTGGTATTTTGAAAGCTGTGAGGAAATAAATTGGGATCGAGGTGAGAACCGATGAACGAGGGTGGCCCGCCTCGCCGGGAAAGGAGGCGCCCCTGCCAGCCTGCCAACCTGCCGGCCACCTTGTCGAGAAGTGGTTGGAAATCAACCTTGCGAAGTCGTCTATAGGTAAGCGGGAGTCCTAGGTACTTGATCGGGAAGGTTGAGCGGATTGCCGGGCAGTCTTGAAGAACGGAGGTGAGGTCTAGATGGTCACAACTGATAGGGAGCACGGTGCTTTTTTGGAAATTGGTGTGAAGACCGGTGGCCTTCCCGAAGTTGAGAAGGATCTGGGTGGTAAGGGAGATTTCGCTTGGGTTGGGGTTGATGAAGATAGCCGCATCATCCGCATAAATGGAGGTTCGAAGTCTGGCGAGACGAGCACGCAGGGGGGCAAGAAAACCCAAGTCCGTTGCCACCTCAAAGAGTCTTTGGATGGGGTCGATGGCTAAAATGAAGAGGAAGGGTGAGAGGGGGTCTCCTTGCCGCAGCCCCCGCCCATGAATGATCGCGTTACCAGGGATGCCGTTGAGTAGGACTCTCGACGAGGCGGACCTTAAAAGGGTGGCCACCCAGTTTGTCCAGCGAACGGGGAAGCCTCTTTTGTGTAGAAGCTCCAGAAGATAATCCCAGCGGACCGAGTCAAAGGCCTTGGCTATGTCGAGCTTGAAAAAGAGCGAGGGGGTTTTGGATTGGTGGAATCTTCTAATCGAGTTATGGACGAAAGAAAGTTGTCGTGGATGCTTCTAGTCTTGATGAAGGCACTCTGAGCCCGTGAGACCAAGCTGTTGAGGAAAGGCACCAGCCGCAACACGAGCAATTTAGCGATCCACTTCCCGATCCCATGGATAAGGCTAATGGGACGGTAATCTTGCACTTTATCGGCTCCCTCTTTTTTTGGGATCAACACAATGTTAGCAGATTGAGTAAGTGAAAGTGACGACGTATGGCGAGTGGAAGCTATAGAAAACTGCCATGATTTCAGCTTTAATGATAGTCCAGCAAGATTTGTAGAAATTTGCGGAGAAACCTTCCGGCCCCCGAGCTTTGTCTCCCGGAAGTTGATCAAGGGCGAGGCGCGCCGAGGTTCGTGAACGCACTGCGCAGTTGTGCAGATCTTGCGATGGGGCGTGGTCTCCCGATTGAGAACCGTGAACAAGGCAGGTCGGCCTTGCCAAACATATCTTGGAAATACTTTTGAGTAATGTCATCTTTCTTCGAGTCGAGATCGCTTGACCGCGACCATTTTGGAGTCTTTGGATGTGGTTTTTCCTCTTGCGGCCGTTTGCTTTTATGTGGAAAAACTTTGTGTTAGCGTCGTTTTCTCTGAGGTTGGTAATCCGGGAGCTCTGGCATCTCCGGGATCGCTCGATCACTGCAAGGCCCAGGGCTCGCTTCTTTAGGTTGGATCTGAAGGTCAATTCAGATGGAGAGAGGGCCCTGTGCTCTTGAGCCACATCGAACCTGAGAATGAGCTCGAGGACCATGTGGAGAGAGAGCCTAGGCCGAGGAAAAAGGTAGGAGCTCCACAATTTAAGAGCGGTGGCCGTGGAAGCTAGCTTGTGGTGTAGCCTGTGCATGGGTTCCATGTGCGGGCAGGGTGCAAGCTAGGCCGATTTGACCGTCTCGAAGAAACCCGGCATCTTGATCCAGAAATTTTCGAACTGGAAAGTTTTCGGGCGAGCGGGTCCGGAGATGTTGGAAAGAAGAAGAGGACAGTGATCGAAAATCGAGGAGGACAGAGCCTGGAGGACGTGATTATTGAAGAGAGTGTCCCAGCCTTCGTTGGAAAAAGCTCTGTCCAGCTTGACCAGAGTGGGTGTCTGCCGTTCGCTGCTCCAGGTGAACTTTCTATTTTGAAGGTGAATTTCTTTAAGCTCGCAGGCATTGAGAGTGTTCCGAAATTGTGCCATGCGACGCGGGTTGACGTTGGAATTGTTTTTATCTTGGGCACGGTAGATGAGATTGAAGTCACTTAAGACCAGCCACTTGGTGCCAGTGGTAGGTTTTAAGGAGTCGATTTCTTGGAGGAAAGCCGACTTGTCTCTGCTGTTGGAAGGCCCGTAGACTATCGTGAGGCGAAAGGACGAGGTATAGTCCTTTAGGAATACCGTCGCCGAAAGACTGAAAACCGAGTTGAGGACGTCTTGAACCGCGATGACTTCGTCATTCCAGAGGAGAAGGATTCCTCCCCTCGTGCCTTCCGCCGGGTTAAAGGCAAAGTTGTGCAGGTTGTAGCCCCCAAGGGAGTACGCTAGTCTTTGGTCCATAGCGGCAAGCTTTGTTTCCTGCAAGCAGGCTAGATGACACGTTGTGGAGGTAAGGGTCTCGTGGACGAGCGACTGCCTGGCCTGGTTGTTGAGACCCCGAACGTTCCAGCAAAGGATATTGATGCCAGGGCTTGTCATGCTAGGAGTTGGCGACCTCTGGCGAGGGATCGCTGCTACCACCCCTGGGTCTCAAGGGGACGATCTCCCTGAACCGTGCGGCGTGTTGCCGCCGGAGCACGGGAGCTGGTGTCGCCAGAAAACCGGAGACCTCCGGAAAGCACGTGCGAAACGCACGGGCAGTCAGGCGACGGTCGGCGGCTCGGACACCACGGGAGAGGACCTTGCGCCCAAGGGAGCAGAAACGAGAGGAGTCGAGCAGGCGTGGAGTCGAAATGGGTCGTCGAGTCAAGTCGTCGAGTAGGCCGCAGACACACGCATCACAGCACACATCGCACCCCACGGCGGCCGCCCTTTTTCCCGGCTGCTGCAGCCTCTCGTTGAGGAACAAAGTCTTGGCGCTGTTGGACACGAACGACTGCACGCTCGAGACGTCGAGGGACCTGGGCATCTCGGACGGTAAGGGAGGCGATGAGTGGAAACCAGAGGTCTAAGGTTTGGAGCGATAGAGCCCAAGGACTGGCCGGGCTGCGATCCAGACCGGTAGAGGTTGGGGCGGCGAAGAAAGCATTCCAAGACAGATAACTGAAGGTAAACACAGGAGGAGACAGAGCAACCAAACAATTTGGACTTTTACTGAGCGGTGAAGTAAAAGCAAGAGGGTCTTGGCATCCTTAGAAGAAGCAAGTCGACAAACATCGAAAGAGAGGACCATGTAACAAGAGCTCCCTGTGGACAGGGGCATCGGCACAACACGAGAGGGAGGAGGCATGCTCTTAAACAATGACAATAAAGCAAAAGGCGAGGAATCGCAGCGAGGTCAACCCAAGAAGATGGTGTGGTCAAGATGATCCCGAAATTGTCTTGTCTTCGCATGGAAAGGAGCATCAACTTCTAGGCCACCATCGCTTGGCGCCTCCTGGCGATCGAGGGGCTTGATGGGGCTTTGTCCCGCGGCCGGCAGCAGGGCGGCCGCGATCTCTGACTAGCCGGGCAGGAGTGACCCCACTCGGCGAGGGCGTCATCGGCTAGCCGAGTAAGCCATGATCCATCTTGAAGAGTTGAGCCAAAAGCGAGATGGTGGCTTAGGAAGGGGGCATCAAAAGTTGCAAGATACTCTTGGAGCTTTGTCTCTGTGAGGTGGGCCTGGGCAAGGTGCCCATCTTGTGAGCAAGGGCCTCTGGGCCCATTGGAGCATTGAGCACGGTCTTCTCTTAGCGGCAAAGTGACGACTGCGTCGGAGGTTGATCCGTCCAGCTTGTTGACCTTTTTGTGGGAGGCCGAGAGTCGAGGATCGGGAGTCGGATCGAAAACAAGGCCGTCCGGAGGGCTTGCCCTTGTCTTGATCCACGCGCTCGTCAACATGTGCGGTGGCCTGAGGTGCGAACGGGGTCCCAGTAGGCTGAAGCTGCTGGGGGGCAGACTAGAGCTGGAGAGCC
Source organism: Phyllostachys edulis (assembly GCA_036346405.1). Classification (NCBI taxonomy): domain Eukaryota; kingdom Viridiplantae; phylum Streptophyta; class Magnoliopsida; order Poales; family Poaceae; genus Phyllostachys; species Phyllostachys edulis. Next base: position 43,181,274 of record CM070561.1, read on the forward strand.
TCGGACGGCACCTGGGCAGGGGACCCTCCGGCCGGCTCCAAGGGGGACCCAGCCGGCACCAAGGCGTGTCCTCCCCCGAGAGGGCCGTGGGAGGAGGCCGGCCTTGGGGAGAACAGACGGGCCGAGCGGGCGACCTCTGGGAAGCATATCTTCTGAGTTGTCTCTGTCCCTCGTGCAGGGCATCTGGGGACGGTTGGTGAGGAAGACAGCCTCGCAAGAGTTGGACTGCAAAGGGGCTGGGGAGAAAGATCATCACGAGAAGGGAGGGAGGAGGTGATGGGGGGAACCTGGAGGGCGACGGACAGGGCCAAGGAAGGTGGTCCCCCGGTCTTCTCCTGTGGGGGTTGCACCAGTGGGGGCGTTGTCGTTACCAGGGCGAGGCTTCCCAAGTGAGGCCCCAGGAGCTCGTTGGTTGCTGAAACAAGCTCCCAGCCTTGTCGCTGGTCCAGCCAAGGGCAAGCCGAGGTCGGTGTAGGAAGGAGGCCCTCGTGGTACTGCAGGTGTAAGGCTGCAGAAACATCAGGAACTAGGCGGGGGGCTTTACTGCCAACCAATGGGTCAGCCCCTTGCAGAACCTCCTCCAATTCCCTCTGGCAAGAGACGAGGAGGGGGTCTAGCACCTGGTCTGCGCCTGACGGCCCCATGGATGGAGACAGCTACAGTTCGGACTTGATCCGCCGAAGCAGACTGGCGTGATGGGCATGTTCTTGGTCGTAAGGGCTACCCCATGCGAGAACCTCTTCGATGCACCCTGCTGGGGCGGAGGAGGGCTTAGCCATTGAGGTGCGCTGGTGGCCCCTGGGCGGGTCGCCTCTCTGCTCAAGCCGGGCCAGTGGTAGGGTGTGTGCTCGATCGAGTCCAAACAAGCGGAAACTCTGGGCCGTGAGTTTGCCCATTGCTTGGAGGAAGGACGCCCGAGTTGGCACAGGAGTCGAGGAAGACGCCGGCCTTTGGTGCGATGCCAAGATGCACCTTGTTGCAGAGGTAGCCGAATGTACTCCTCCACCTTGTGAAGCCGGTCATTAGGACCTCCTCGGGGGAAATTTGGTTCGAGGGAGGCAGAGCCAAAGATCTCATGAAGGCTCGCACGCAGGACTTGGCGAGGAGGCGAAGAGGTCTTGTAAGGCTTGATCGATGGTTGCTTTGGCTTGCTTCGGTAGCAGCGTGGGTTGGGTGGAGCATGTTGATAGGGGGGTTAGACTCGCACAGGCCCCAGACCGGTGCCGACCGTCCCTGGTGTCCCCGGGATAGTGACCTCGGCGGCGGGGGGAGCGATCACACTCACGGCCCGAGCCGAGACGCAGCTTGACCGACGGGTTTGAGCCTCTGAAGCCTTGGTGGTTGGTGTGGTGGTGACGTCCTTCATCCTCGTCGCTGTCTTCATTCTTCTTGTGCCTCCAGTGCAGGTTGGAGGGGTGGTCATCGTGGCCCGAGTAACGTGGGGGACGACGACGACCGCGGGGGGGAAGCTGACCTTCTGTTGGGGGGCTCAGCTGCGCCTCCTTCTCCTGCCGTAGAGACTGTGGGGGGATGAGGTTAGGTCCCCCTTTGGATTCAGGTGTGCCGTCCACCGCCCCCAGATTCTAGGGTAGCCGGGTTGAGATCGGCTCGTAAGGAACGGTGTCTGCCATGGAAAGAAAATCATCAAGTGGTGCAGCGGTGTGGTCCTCCACGAAGTCCAGGTGAATGATCACCCGGTGGGTGAGCCCCCGCCTCCACTTGTCCAGGGTGCGGGAACTCGAATCCGGCTGAGATGAGACCTCTCCATGATGCGTAAAGGTGAGCCAGGCCACCTTCGGGATGAGACTTGGGTTAGAAGTCCAGGCCCAAAGGTTGAGGGTCCTTGTGTCCTCCCGGCTCACCGAAACCCCTTCGATGGAGTGCAGCGAACACTTTCTTCCAACGATGTGCTCCACCACCTCCGGTGTCCAGGCGACAGGACTCCTTCGAGCAAAGCCGCTTTGGAAGAACATGGCATGGCGTGGCAAAGCATGGCTCACCGACCTCCAAGGTCGGACATGGATCTCCAGGGCTTCATGGTGAAACTTCTTCGCCTCACGGACTCTGTCTCTGAGATGTTTACTGCTGAACTTGAGGAGGAAGGCCTCCGGGTGGTGGAGGGAGACGGTCACCTCCTCATGGCGCAGTCGGCTGTCGCCGGACCGCCAGAATCGCCACAAATCGGCCCGGCGTCGCCCAAAGACACCAGGCCACAAGTGCAGTGGCCTCCCAATCCTGGCAGTCACAAACAAGAGAAAAGGAGCCATTGACGATGCAGGCATCCTCTTCCGGGCGGGTGTCAAGGGCACCAAGGAAGGCCATGGCAGGTGGAAGCGGGAAGGCTGCAGGGGGGCTAGCGAAGGCTCGCGGCTTTGAGGGAGGTGGGGAGAGAGGAGGCTTCTGTGGGGCTTGCTGGAGGGGTGGGGGGTGAGGCCGCGGTTTGCTCCACCGGCAGTCCCTTGCGCGGTGCCCAGAGGAAGAGCAGAGGTAACACCGAACGGGGTCCCGACAGGTAGAAATTTTGTGGCTACTTGAGAGGCAGCGGAAGCACTTCCCTTTGACTTTGGCCAGGAAGGAGGTTGAGGGAGCCGAGTGAATGCCCGGGGTGGTGCGTCGGCCACCAGCGCGCCACCAATGCGGCCTCTTCACTTCCTGCCAACCCGCGTCACCGCGCCGAACGGCTTTGAGGTGTAGTGAAGGCAGGCCTGCTCTGGCGGAGGGATGTGCGGCATGGCCGAGGAGACTGCGATGGGACATCGGTGAGGGGGGGCTGCCATGAGAAGACTGCTGGTGGAGGGGCGCGGAGTGGTGCCCAGGCAGAGTAAATGCGGGGTCTCGCCGAGGGGCATGACTTTGCAGGATCTGCGCAAAAGATATGGACTTCAATGAGGGCTTCAAAGGCGCAGCCCCTGTACCGGCCGAAGGGGAGACTGAGCCAAGGGGGCCGCAGCCAGGAGTGCGGGAGGAACCGGAGTGAAACAGGCAGGAGCCCCAGCCTGGGACCTTGGGGGCGGACGGATCTGGATCTGCCCCTGCGTGAACAGGAGGGGCGGGAGGAGGCCGCCCCCGGGAGAGGGGAGGCCGAGAGAAGGCGAATGGGGCGGGGTGGGTGGGGGAGGCGGAGGGGGGTTTGTCGTGGCAAGGGCGAGGGAAAGGGAAGGGAGGCGGCGGAGGAGGGGGAGGCGACCCCAAGCTCATGCTTGGGAGGAGGGCAAGCGCGCAAGGCGCCTAGGGGGTGGCCGGAGGCGAGTGGCGCCGTGGTGGGAATTGATCATGCTAGCAGCTCACTCACGAAAGCCTTTAGGGATTAGTTAATATCCAATTTGTTATGACCTCCTTGTCTAATTGTATGCCATAATCTTTTGCCACCCTAATTTGGTTTATTTAGTTGGTGCTATTGTATTGCCAACGTGGGTTGGTTAGATATGATTAGATTGCTTAGCCATGCTACGAGTCATCATCTCATGTAAGTTGCAAATATAAACTTGACTAAGTGACTATGGAACTATGTGATAAAAACTATGTGTACTATGTGTCATTACTCGTTGATGGCATGTGTTGCACTTAACCAACAGGGTGGAAAAATGTTTTGGATAGGGGCAAGTGGTCCTGTGTGCTTTTATGGTGGATCTGTGTTGGTGGGAATGATAGGTTAGAATTTAGAAGTCTTGCCTTGGTTAATTAAGGACTTAACCTTATGCACCATTGAACTGGGCCTTTCGTACAACCACATACCTGGTATGGGACGGACCTAACTTAGTAAGTTATGGAGTCTTGGCATTGATTACTCAGGGTGTAGGTTAGGTGTGTTAGATTGGGTGGAGGTGTGTACTACCAAGTAGTCGCATCACAAGATGGTTCGCCATTTCCCTGTCCAACGGTGTGCGTCTGTGGCGGCTAAGCATATCGGGAGTGTCAATGTCGAGATGAAGTTTCTGAACTGTTTTGTTACGGCTAGTGCTAGCTACACTAGTTGTATCTTGTGGGTAAAGTGTACAAACTCTACAGAGTGTTAACCAATCTATTGAATAGCGCGTCATGATCATGGACAATGCTCGGGAATTTCACACGAGGGTAGATTTTCATGAAAACCTTGGGAAGGGAGCTGTGTGACTTAAGTCATATGGCTATGTGAATAAATTGTTTAGGCTATGTGTCTTTGTGAAATAAAACTATCAAATTATTATTGTCTATTTGTTTTGAATATGCTTTGAATCTATTACTTGTATTCAAACTGCAAATGCTGCATTTCTGCAAAAGAGCCACAGAAGCCATTCCTTTGGAATAAACCATCATGTATAATTGCATTTCTATGGTATGACTTATAGTAGTACGGTTGTGTACTCATGCTTGTTGTAAAACATGCAATAGAAGAGGAGGAGTCATCGCTTTGCCGAGGAGGAGTTCATAGAAGGTGCTTGATCATAGGGTCTTGATCGGTCGGTTATGCGTGGTGAATTGATGGGATTCATTTGAAGTTTCTTTGTTCCTTTGCTATTTTATTTCTTTGTTAGCCTGCGTGGCTTAATAATTGTAAACTTCGACCATAAGGTCAAAACAACTATTTGTTATCAAATTACTCGTTTATGTTATTAATCGTTTGTGTGGATCGATATTCATACGTGTTGACCTTGTGTGCACTAGCTTGATCCTGGACTAGTGCATTATACACTGAGGGTCCAGAATTTCATATTTTGGGTCCCGACATTGGAGAGCCTGCCGACTGGGTGAAGATTAATGTGCGTCAGACTGTAAGTTTCACCAAGATTATTTCATTTAATCACATGGTGCACAAATATTACAAAGTACAGACAATATTTTGAAGTGATAATCTGGAATCTTAAAATAATTAAGAGTGGGTTTTGCTAGTGAAGTTCCATTCAGAATTGAGCTGAAGCTACTTCATTTGGTTACTGCTTTCTTGCAGAAAGATTGCTTTGGAATTGAGCTGAAGGCCTGATTTAACACAGGAGATCTGTGTCACGCAAACAAAAGAGTTTGTCAGACAAAATGTTAGTTTTTGTTCTAAATGGTGCAGGTGCATGTTCAATCAATTCCTGCTAGACATCTGGTTATAACTGGGGACCCAGAGCAGCCTGATAATCCTTGGGGCATCACTCCATTCAAGAAGGTGATCGACTTTACGAATCTGAGACTATTTATTGTCTTTCACTGTCTAGCCTAAATGATGCCCAACCTTTTCATCATGATGGGCTATTTATTGTCTTTGACTATCCTGAGATATTATCACAAACTAATCAAGACTAAACTAAAGTATATGCTAGTTAGCTAACTTACTTTCTATGGGCTATATTATGCACAATAAGCTTCTCTATGATATTTGAACTAGTTGCAGTGTCCCAAACACTTGTTTACTTGTTTGTCTTTTGATAATGTCCCTTTGATATATTATGATTACTGCTATATGCATGCTATCAAGTTTCAAGTTTCCAAAGTAAAATGGAAAAGGCTTCTTCTAATTCAAGTATCTAGGAGCCACTGGCCTCTTGGTACACTGGATATCCATGTGTTCAAAGCTTACGTGATGCCTACTTTATAAGAGCTGCTTTGCATGTTCTGTAAATGTTCTTTGCATGTATATATTCTGGATATGCCAATACTAGTTGCACACACCTTAATATGCTCCCAGTCCATATTTTTTTACTGATCTTTGAACTATTTTTTTGTTGTATAGCCTCATACCAGCGGTTCAGCTGTTGGAGTAGAGAACCCAGATGATACATGGAATAGGATTGCTCGAGGAATGTTTGGAGGTTATGTTAACGCATCTGTCAGTGTTGATGGGAACTACTCTTCTCCGCTAGATGATGATCTTGCACTATTTTAATGTCAGCTATGGTATAATTACATGTGCAAGCATATTTTTGTTGCAAGTGGTGCATCTGTTGCCTTTTTTTATGGAATGACTAACATGTAAGGGTTGCATTTTTGATGTGTGAAACCTTGCTGGTCATTTGTACTTCAATATGCATGTGTGTTGTGCACTTATGGTGCAAGCGTGGGTTTTGTTTTTTTGGACTTTTTGGTAGTGTGATGTTTACACTTGTATATGTTGGTACAAATGTGCCTCAAATAGTACTTGATGGTCTATTGGAAATACATGATATTGTTATGTTTATCTCTTGCATAAACTTTGTTTTGAGTGATAATGTGAATTTAGCGTCTTTGAATGTAAATAAGTATTTGAATAATGTATGTATATTTAAAGGAAAAAAACAATAAATTCAGTACCCCTAGTGTTCATGCTAAATAGTAGGGGATGAATTTTGAATTAGCAATTGGAAAATAATGTTTATATAAAAATGTTCCCTAGGGTATACAAGAAATAACGTAGGGAATTTGTTAGATTCTTTACCTAGGCTGGCAGAAAGGGAACGTAGGGAAATTGTAGGACCGGAAAGGCGACTAGAGGGGGGGGGTGAATAGGAGCACCAAATCCTTTTTTTTTTGCAAAGATAATGGATTCTACTCGCAAATCGCTCCAATAGCTATGAGAGCTATGAAGATGAATGCTTAAGCACAGTGGAAGACTTGAATGAATCCACTCCTAAACCCTCAAAGCATGGCGACAAACTCCTGAAGAAATCTGAAAAATCGGGGACAAAGGTACTACCATTGTTGTAAGTGCGGTACTACCGCGATCGCGTACTACTGCATGAGCAAATGTCTTGATACTACGCATCAGCGGTACTACCTCGAGCAAAAGTGCGGTACTACCGATTATCTGACGATGAGCGAAAAACACTGAAAACAAAATCAAAAATCGGCGTAACTTTTAAATCTGAAGGCCAAACTCCACCAAATTTGGAACACACCTTCCTAAGGGTATTAGGAACCTATTCCAAGTGGCGATCGTCCAGATCTATGTCAAAGTTTCGATCTTTCTCAGTTTTACCTAAGAAGGGCAAAGAACCGAGCAAAACAAAAAACTTGATCCAACTCTTGCTCGTGGGAGAATGATGATCAAGATGACCTTAGATGGGTTCCCACACATCCCAGCAAGCAAGATCAAGAAGAAAAACAAGCAAAAACTTCGCGGATCAAAGAAAGCTCCAAAATCATCAAATAGAGAGGATGAACACAACGAGACTCATCTCAAGAGATTTGGATGGATTGATTTGAGATGAATGATTGTTGCTTACAGCCACTCCACATGGAGGACAAAGCTCACCACGTGAGCACACACTCTCAATCAAACCCTAGAACCTAGCTCTCATCTTTCTCCTCAAAACCCTAAACCAAAATAGGGCAACCACAAGGGTTTTGGGCTGGCTATCTCCTTGGCTTCCAAAGAGCCTCAAACAGCCCACAACACCTATATTTATAGTGGAGACTAAGCATCTAGGGTATATTCCATTAGGGCACCCATTAAACCCCACACACAAATGGGTTAACACACATACGCATCTCAAAGCGCCGTTTTCATCTTTGCTTGACCTAAACCACTTCTCCATGCGCGTCTTGAGCCGTGGTTTAACCAAGGTCATCACTTTTCGGTATAGAGCAATTTACCAAAATACCCTCTACCGAGCTTTTGGCGATTCTTCGCCTCGAAGCATCTTCCATGCTCCGTCATCATCCATGTGTCACCAATGACTTCTGCAAGCTTCTCGCGTCCGGATCACATCGAACCGTCCTCGCAGTAAGCTGAAACAAATCACTTGGCGACCATCTGTTTCACCATGATCGCACCCGGCTTCCTTTACCGATCGGGACCTCGGCTCATCCACGAGCCTAGTCAGGACCTCAACTCTTCCACGAGTCTAGTCCGGTCATCCTTGCCGCTTGCCGTCATGTTCATCACCGTAGCTTCGCTCCGGTTCCTTGTCTTCTACCAGACAAGACTCCGCTAGCCTCGGTCATCTTCCGGCAACACCTCGATCGTTCGGACCTCGGTTCTCAAACCTAGTCCCGATGTAGTGTGCCTCACTATGACCTAGCTCGGTGTCCTACAACCATCACAGCACAAGCAAACCATTACGTAGCAACCGTGACGATACACACAATCATCAATTCACATAATTGATGAGGCATGAGCACATACCTTCACAAAGGCCTTTGCTCAAACTTCGCCTTCTATGGTTCTTGACCATCTTGCGCCTTGCTTGAGACCAACTATCTCACCCGACATCCATGACCGCTCTGGACCTCGGTTCTCCAAACCTAGTCCCGGTCCACCTCGTCGCTGACCATAGTTGACTACAAGCTACCTGCACAACAATAAACCAAACAACCATTTCCGAGCACAAGTTCTTGAGAGACCATGTGGAGGTCGTCCCGTGTGAGTGATGAGTAATTGACAAAGGTTTTAGGTCGATCGAGTTTGGTTTGTGTGGTCGGACCTTGTCGTTCTGCGCAGTTCGCAGCGTTTTCGTGAAGTCAATCGTGTCGGGATAATCGAACGACCGGCGTGTTATGGGTGATACGGCCATGAGGCGGTTATACCGATTGGTAAATGGCGGTTGAAGAATTCGAGAGAAGTTTTTTTCGAGTTTCGGTCTTCATTGGAAATCGGAACGACCGCAGTATTGGAGCGAGACGGCCGAGTGCGGTTGATCCGTGGTAACATGGCGGTTGTCTGGATTGTATTGTGAGTTCGCCATTTTGGTGATTTGAGTTTTGGGATAGGTCATATCCAAGTGTGTTCATGCATATGTGTTGCATATTGCATGTTTGAGCTAACGTTAGGTCAAGTTGTGAAGAACTTGTTCCGGTTTCGTGTTTCTTATGCGTGTGGGCTGCGGGGCGTCGAGTGGAGTCGTGGCGAGACACGGTGGATGGACTAAGCGCAGTGCGCCGAGGTCGAACGGTCGGGATGTGTCGAAGGCAGCGTGGACTCGAGGTGGTGCGAGGCGTGGCGAGACAAGGAGCGCTGAAGCTTCGGAAGGTCTGAAGAAGGCGAATCGGAAGTCGCAAAATTTGCTGGCGAGGCGGCTCAGTTGGACTTAGCGGGCATAGCGGGCGGAGACCCGTTAGCGAGCGCTATAAAAGGAGAGGAGGGCTGCATGCCCTCTGGAGCACTTGGGTGGAATTAGGGTTTTAGAGTCAAAAGAGGCTTTGTGAGGTTGTTTCTCTTTTGCTCTTTAGTTGTTGAGAGTGGAGGTGTAGGCGAGTAGTGCTCCTGCTTGTCCCTTCTTGGTTTTGTGTTCATCTCCCCTCAAGAATGGATGAGTGTTTGTTCTTGAGTTGTGAGAGTGAGGAGATGGATTGAGCCTACATGTAATCATCCCTCTGGTTCTAATGTCCATGCGTATGGGGATGTATCTATGTGTTTTTAAGCTTTTGATTCAATGAATGAAATCTGAAGTTTGTCTCTCGAACTCTTGTTACATTCTTCGTGACTCCCATTTGATGATTTCTTGATTTTGTGAGTCTCTTGTTGTTTCTTGTTGGGAAGCCTCAAAATGAGTTGTTCTATGATGGGTTAGTGTCACAAGATCATTTGATCGATTTCCCGAAGAGCAAACTTGGTTTAAATCTAAGATTTCAGTTTTGGGTTGTCTCTGTTCTTCGTTATTCCTTTTTGGTTGATTCCTGAGATTTTGTGGATGGATCTACTCAATCGTTTCTTGGAATAGGTTCCTAACATCCTTAGGAAGGTGTGTTCCAAATTTGGTCAAGTTTGGCGCGTAGATCAAAAGTTCGTTGATTTTCGTTTTGAAACCGGCGGATTTTTGCTGTTCGGGACAATCGGATGAACAAGGCTTAACTGCTGCGGTTGTCGGACTGCGGTACAACCGCCGCTACTTCGGTTGTCTTGGGCCGAGCAGTACAACCGCCATTTACCGTGGTTGTACCGATTGTCTGATTTGTTCGGCTCTTCCTCGTTTTTGTTCTTTGAGCTTTGGGGGTGAGAGTGGATTCAACATAAGACTTCCTCTCGTGCTTAATCATTGATCTTCATAGCTCTCATAGCTATTGGAGTGATTTATATGTTGAATCCATTCTTTGCGAAAAAGATTCGGTGCTCCTATTCACCCCCTCTAGTCGCCTTTCCGGTCCTTCAATTGGTATCGAGCGGTTAGCTCTTTTCAATAGATCTTAACGGTCTCAAGAGCCGTGGCGATGGACAAGTACTCGACCAAGCCTTTGTTTTCGATGGCATCGATTACCCCTACGGAAGAGCGAATGGAGACATACATCGAGCCCGGTATGCCATCTGGCGAAAGGTCAAGGTTCGATTCGCTGTTCCTGCCGATGAGAACATCAATGCCGGGAACATGGTTGATGTTGAGGCGAATGCAAAGGCAAGGAACATCATCATCCAGGGTTTGAGTCGTAGTGAGTTTGACCGCATATCTCACCTGTCGTCCGCCTACGATATCTGGGTGACCCTCGACGCATACCATGAGGGCACCACCGGATCAAGGCGGTTCGGCAGGACCGGTTCAAACGAGAATACAACAAATTTGAGATGCTTCTTTGGTGAGTCCCTAGATGAGTGCTTCAGACGCGTTTCACAAGATCTTGAGCAACCTCCGAGCGGTCGGTCTCACATACCCCGACTCGGACAATGCTCGTCAGATGCTCACGGCACTCGATCTGCGTGTTTGGGAGATGAAAGTGACCACCATCAAAGACACGACAGACCTCTCGACCCTGACTCTTGATGCGCTGTACTCGCGCCTCAAGACTCACGAGATTGACGTTGTCTCTCGTCGGTCGAAGTCACAGTCGATGGCCTTAGTCACCAATCCGTTTCTTCTTAGGGCTTTCTTGATTCTTCTTGCGGTTTCTCCTTGTCGCTCTCTGTGACATAGCGATGATCGTTAGAGCAACTTCGGATGAGCGGCTTGCCCTCCTTGCTCGAAGATTCTCCCACGCTTACAAAGGAGGAGGGACAGAAGAGAGGAGGACCCGTGATTTGCTTTGAGTGTGGTGGCCCCAACCACATCCGAACAAACGCCCCAAAATGGAGAAGGAAAAGAACGACTACGGCGGTTCGGGCAAAACGACTACACCGACAAGAACCGCAACAAGAAGCCTCCAGCTCGGGCGCTTGACAAGAAGAAGTTCCGCAACTTTGGCAAAGCTAAGAAGCTCTTCCACTGCGTCCTCACCGCCTTCGACGACCTCGACCTCGGCGAGGTGGAGGGATGGAAGCGACGATGACGGACGGGTGACCAAGAGCCCAAGGATGGCGGCGGCGACTTCTCGGCATGTGCTTCATGGCCCTCGAGGGCGAACTTCGGTGACAATGGTGTACTCCGACTTCGGACGAGGTAGATCCCACCTCTGAACAGCTCAATCATGCTTTTCTTAAGCTAGGAGGTTTTCATGCTAAAGCTAAGGCTAGGTGTCTTTGAGTTAGAGAAGGAAATAGATAGGTGTCACTAGAGATTATTGCTCTTACATCTGCTCCTTCTAGTGATGATTGTGATACATGCTCGCTTTCTTTGGTTGATATGGAGAAGTTAAGGACCTCACATGATAGTGTGTCCTCCAAACTTGATAGTGTTAAGGTGGAGAATGTTAGTGCGCTTCTTTGAGTTAGAGTTGAGTAGGATGGTTGTTACCCTACTTATTCTTGATGAGACTACTTCTCCCACCTCATGTGAGGGTAAGGACATTCTTTGCTAGAGGATCTTATGCCATGCTCCTTGATCTGCTGAGTCTTGTGAAAATTGCAATAACTTGAAGATGAACTTAAAGCAGGCGGATCATAAAATTCTTGAACTACAAGCTTCTTTACTTGAGCCGATTGTTTCATGCTTGAAGCTGTCCTAAGTTAAGCTGCTTGAACTTGAGGTCGTCTCCAAACAGTTTCAAGATATGATTGATCATGAAAGGAAGTTGGCTCGGTTTGCTTCTAAGGACCTGTTAGCTCACCATGCATTAAGTGTAACAAACTAAAATCGACTTGATTGCTTTGGATGAGAAATGTGTGAAGCTAACTAAGGATCTTCTAGAGAAGCCACATTGTGCTTGCAATATGATTGTGGAGAAGGGGAGAAGCCCTGGGGTAAGGATGAGGCAGCTTAGCGTGAACCAAGCGGCTAGCGATGGGGTGTCCCTTGAGAGGTGTGCGTGCACAAGCCATTCTTCCCTCTCGCCGATGGTTCTTCTTTTGCTACCTTACCTTCTGCATTGTCTCTTCTTCCCCTGCTCTTCTTGCACCTCTCTCTTTCGGGAGTGTCAATTACCTTATGAACACTCTCGAGAGATTTGTAGGAGGCAAGAAGAAGCTCAATCTTATTCTAGACCAATCTAAGATTTGCAGATTTAATCGGGGTCTAGGATATGACTTCTTTGAGGACATGAGGAAGCATCCACTGCCGTGCTCGGACCCATAGCACGTGTGTGATCGAGGCGAGCCGGGACCGAGAAAGTCCATTTCAAGTCGGCGGGCTATGTCGAGGATTTCGACGAGAAGGTAATTTCACATCTTGCTTCTACCTCTCGGAAGGTGAAGTATCCTTGCACCTTCGTCGAAGGATGGACACACGGATCGTCGATGCTTGGTAGCGCCAAGATCGCGTAGAGACCATGTTGAGTCTCTTAGGCGCATTCGTGGTCGGCCCGGACCTTGAGTGCACCTAAGACCAACACGAGGTCTAGGCTTGTTTCTTCGATGGGTTTGTGCGACGATCGAGGACTTGGTTTTCGAGTTTTACGGTTTTCGTCCTCATCTTTGCTTTCGATCGTGACTTCCGCCGTCCGAGGTAGATCTCGTTTTCCCCATCGAGATAGCTACCATGGCGTGTTGATCTGTTGCGGTGCTCGACTCGCTCGCCTTCAGCGATCGGACCCAAAGAACGACTTCGGTCTACTCTTAGACCTTACGCTTTGAGTTCTGAGAGCGTAGGGTAGATAGAGGTCGATCGTGCTTGACTACTTCATCGCTTTCGGCGTGTTATTGATATTGGGTGCCAAAATCATTGTTGATTTATCGATCTTGAGACTTTACTCTGTTTGACTCAGTTCGCGGGTAGGGAAGGAGAAGGTTTGGCTTGTAGACTCGGTTGTTCTCGTCATATGATAGGAGACTCCGTTGGTTCTCCTCCTAGCCAGCGCTCGGTGATGAGGCGATCACCTTCGGAGGCGCTTCGTCTGGGGTAGCGTCATCGCCAAAGGTCTTGTCGCGTATTAATGCTTCTTTTATTCTTAAGGATGTTGCCTTGGTTAGTAAGGCTGCGGTACAATTTGCTTTCCGTTTCTCGGCTTATTGATGGCGGTTTGAGGTGAGCTTTAAGAAAAACAATTGCAAAATTCTTGACTCTTGGGTAGTCCGGTTTGCGGGATTTCTCGTTATGGGAGGATCTTTCGTGCTGATTTCTCTGAGTCTTTGGCGATCCTCTCGGTGTTTAGTTATACGAGTCCCGCGATCTCTCTTTACGGCATAGGAGACTTGGTCATATTGGATTTGACCATTTGACCCGAGTTAGCGACCATGATCTCATTAAGTGGTCTGCGAAACTCAAGATGGTCAAAGATCTTGTTTGCACTCCATCTTAAGACGCGGCAAGATGGTTGCCGCTTCTCATCCTCGGTCCACATTACTATGACCGATGCAAGGACAATTGCTCCACATGGACACGATTGGACCGGCTCGAGTCTTGATCGGCGCAGGAGGGAAGTGGTATGTTCTTGTTGTGGTCGATGACTTCTCGAGGTACTCTTGGGTGTTTTCTTAGCCTCGAAGGGCGAGACATTTACACATTTCGAGGTCTTTTTAGTAGGTCAGTCTGTTGAGCTCCGGGTGCCTTCTGAGCGATCCATGATGACAATGTACGGAGTTCAGAATTCCTACTTTGAGAGTTTCTGCGGTGAGGCAGTGTAGAGCACCGGTTCTCTTCTCCATCGTCCCTCGGCAAAATGGCGTTGTGGAGAGGAAGAACCGTACCTTAGTCGAGATGGCGGGCGATGCTTGATGAGTACTCTACAGGAAGTTTTGGGTGAGGCCATTGCGACGCGTGCCATGTTTGAATCGAGTTTTTCTTGGGCACTCTACATCGCACTTCTTATGAGTGAGATACGGCGAAAGCCAGCGTCTCTCATTTTCGTGTGTTTGGTTGCAAGTGCTTTATTTTGAAGTGCGGGAACCTAGATAAGTTCGAGTCACGTTCTGTGGCGGTATCTTTCTAGGCTACTCGACTTCTTGGCGGGCTTATAAGTGCAGGCTCGCGAGTCTAGCAAAATGGTAGAGACACTGCGAGGTGACTTTTGACGAGGCGGTCAGGGGACTAGGCCAGATATCTCGAGTTCTTTAGAGCGGTCCGAGACCATCTTTGTGGATGATGAGGGCGATGGAGATGACGGTTGTCTACGATCTGTCCCTCATCCACTCCTTGAGGTGCCGTCTTCCACCGCACCTCGAGGTGATCGACCCTGCCTTCGCTTCCTCTGGAGCTAGTGGCTCTGTTCCTACCTCGTCGGCTCATGAGGTAGAGGCCACTTCTTCATCTCTCCCAGACCTCCTAGACACTTCGAAAGTTCATCCTTGAGCGAGATCATTGGAGATCTTTTGAGCGTGTTACCCGCTCAAAATCGCTTATCTCAATTCTGTCTCCATTACGCCTTCATTGCCTCTTTTGAGCCCAAAGATGTTTCTCATGCTTTATCGATGAGTCATGGGTCAATGCCATGCATGAGGAGCTAGAAAATTTCGAGAGGAACAAGGTGCAGTCGCTTGTTGAGCCCCCACGAGGCCACAATATCATTGGAACCAAGTGGGTGTTCAAGAACAAGCAGAGTGAGGATGGGGTAATCATCCCAAACAAGGCGAGATTAGTAGCTCGGGGTTTTCCTGTGTTGAGGTCTAGACTTTGAGGAGACCTTTGCCCTGTAGCTCGACTTGAAGCCATTAGAATCACGCTTGCCTTTGCGACTTCTAAGGGTTTCAAGCTTTACCAGATGGACGTGAAGAGTGCCTTCCTCAATGGCCTTATTGAGGAGGAAGTCTCGTCAAATGACCTCGAGTTTCGAGAACCCCAAATACCTAACCATGTCTTCAAGCTTTCAAAAAGTTGTATGGACTTAGCGGGCTCCCGAGCTTGGTATGAGAGGCTTAAGTCCTACTTGATAAGTCATGGTTTTGAGATGGGTATAGTTGACAAGACCTTGTTCATCCGCAGGCATGGCATCGACCTTCTGCTTTCGTCCAGATCTATGTCGATGACATTATCTTTGGCGGCTCTTCCCATACTCTGGTTTCCCGGTTCTCGGATGTCATGAGCACCGAGTTTGAGATGAGTATGATGGGTGAGTTGACCTTCTTCCTTGGCTTCCAAATCAAGCGGACTCGGGAGGTACATTTCTTCATCAAGGAAAGTACACTCGTGACCTCTCAAGCGCTCGACATGAGTGATGGTAAGCTTTGTGTCGACTCCATGGCTTCTCAAACCTATCTTGACCCAGATGAGGATGGCGAGCGAGTTGATCAAAAGGAGTTTCGCAGCATGATTGGCTCCTCTTGTACCTCAACGCCTCGAGACCGGACATACATTTTTACGTGTGTTTGTGCGCTCGTTTCGAGCTTCTCCTCGCGTTTCTCACCGCCCGGCGGTGAAGCGCATCTTCGATACCTGCGAGCTACCATTGACTATGGTATCTGGTACTCTTCCTCATCTGTCTTTCCTTGAGAGCCTTCTCGGATGAGACTTATTTGGTGTAGGATAGATAGGAAGAGCACTCAGCACTGCCAATTTCTTGGCACTTCTCTTGTTTCTGGTCTTCAAGGAAGCGATGCGGTGTTACCTACCCACCGCAGAGGCCGAGTATGTTGTTGCGGCCGATTCTTTGTAGTCAAGTGCTCTGGATGGCCGACCTGCGGGACTTTGGGTTAGTTATCGGCGGTGTTCCACTCTTTTGTGATAACACTTCGATTAACATTGCCAAGAACCCGGTCAAACATTCGGACCAAGCACATCGATATTCGTTTCCACTTCCTTAGAGACCATGTAGAGAAGGGCGATATAGTGCTCCGGTTTGTGGAAGTGACCACCGGTTGGTGACATTTTCACCAAGCCATTGGATAGTTCGAGGTTTTCACTCTGAGGAGAGCTTGGGGTGGTTTGTCCTTATGGATTTGTAGTGAGGGAGCTTTGGGTTTCTTGCTCTACTATATTATTTATGCTCTTGCTCCTTCTTTGTTGCATTGCATTTTGGGTGCATTTGGGATTAGTCCTCCTAGCATAGATTAGAGTGCTTCTTTTGTCTAGTTGTTTAGATTTACTGCTCTTATCTTGTGATTCTAGGATCTTTGCTTATTAGTCATTACTTATCTCACTAGGTTGAGCTCACTCACTTCTTGTAGGTTCTAGCGAGGTTGGGCCACCCTCGGGCAGGCAGTGCGTGTTTGCTCCTAGGTGTGTTAAGTGGGCGGTTGATAGTCCTAGAGTCATATGGGGTAGATGAGAGTCGATCTGAGCCATAGTATTCTCTATATCTTATCTATGCTTTAAGGATTTTTGTTTTATGTTTTCTTTGCCGACTTCTCGATTTATTGTTTTGGTTCAAGGGAGTTCATTTGGGAGCTTCGAGCTTAATTTTGACATAACTCAACTTGAACTAAAAGTTGCATCTAATGTTGAGGAGCTGGATCTTTTGCATTTCTAGCATTCTCGCATTGTAATATAACTACATTGAGCCTTGATTATTATCTGCTATGACATGTTTACAATGCTTTACACCTTGCCATGACTTGTGCTTATTTGCTAGATTTATCATGACTTCATATGTGTAGCCTAGCTTTTGCCATGATAAGTTAATTAAAATTGCTCAACTTAAACTAAAACTTGTCATGTTAGCACTCGAGATTAGTCTTTCTTGAGCTATCCTTTTATGATTCATGCCATGTCAAATAAATTTGGGTAGAGTGATGAATCTATATTGAGCCTTAGAAAGAGCTATTTTCGTCTCTTGATGATGCATGAGTTAGTACAACTTGTTAAAAGGCAAAAAGATCTCTTTTGTGCGAAAAAACTGATCTCACCAATTCTCTCCTATGAGACGGCTTGCCATTGCACTTGGCATGAACTTAGGGGGAGTTTTGGGTGACCTAGACTATCTTCTTAAGCTTCTCGCTTGGAGTAGTCGCATAAGGCTTGAGACCTAGCACATGATAAAACAAAAATCTGGTTGGAAACCACCATGAATTTCAAAAGAAAATATGTTTCATGTGCTTAAAGCCACAAAAAGTATCATGTACTTTAACCAATGTTTCAATCTTGAGCATAGCACTCTATTTGGTCTCAATTTAAGCTTCTTAGTTCCGCTTAGCTTATTGACATGGCCTGCATCATCCTTGGATATCTCTAGCGAGACTTTGCTCATTGATGACTTGACTTGCTCACATAATGTACCTCATTTTCAGATTGTCATCTATGTGTTCTAGCTAGCTTATACATATCTTGTCATGATCTAGATAGCCTTTTTATTAAGTTATGGCTTGGTGTATTACATGTTGGTCATTATGGATAATTCTCATGGCTCAAAATGCTTAAATAAACAAACTTGACCATTTTCATCCATTAACATGTCATATTCTCTCTATTGCATCTTGATCGTTTATTGCCAAAAGGGGAGAATAGAGAAGAAAAAGTCTGTTGGGAACAGTTTAGAGCTTTGGAGATCAATTTGCTCTTTCAGTTGTTGCTCTAGCGTTCCTTCTGTCGACATGGTCATTAGCTTCATTTCATTTCTTGGACCATGTTGGATTCTTCAAACTCAAACTCTTCTTAAAGCTTTTTCTGAGTTTGTCAATATACTCATCAAGGGGGAGATTGAGAGACCATGTGGAGGTCGTCCCGTGTGAGTGATGAGTAATTGACAAAGGTTTTAGGTCAGTCGAGTTTGGTTTGTGTGGTCGGACCTTGTCGTTCTTGCAGTTCACGCGTTTGCGTGAAGTCAATCGTATTGTCGGGATAATCGAACGACCGGCGTGTTATGGGTGATACGACCCATGGCGGTTATCCGATTGGTAAATGGCGGTTGAAGAATTCGGAGAAGTTGTTTTTTGAGTTCGGTCTTCATTGGAAATCGAACGGCCCGCAGTATTGGAGCGAGCGGCCGGAGTGCGGTTGATCCATTGGTAACATAAGCGGTTATCTGGATTGTATTGTGAGGTTCGCCATTTTGGTGATTTGAGTTTTGGGATAGGTCATATCCAAGTGTGTTCATGCATATGTGTTGCATATTGCATGTTTGAGCTAACGTTAGGTCAAGTTGTGAAGAACTTGTTTCGGTTTCGTGTTTCTTATGCGTGTGGGCTGCGGGACGTCGAGTGGAGTCGTGGCGAGACACGGTGGATCGGACTAAGCGCAGTGGCGCCGAGGTCGAACAGTCGATGTGTCGAAGGCAGCGTGGACTCGAGGTGGTTGCGAGGCGTCTTGAGACAAGGGCGCTGAAGCTTCGGAAGGTGCGAAGGGCGAATCGGAATTCGCAAAAGCACTGGCAAGCGAAGCGGGCTCCGTTGGACTTAGCGGGCATAACAGGCGGAGACCCGTTAGCCAGCGCTATATAAAGGAGAGGAGGGCTGCATGCCCTCTGGAGCACTTGGGTGGAATTAGGGTTTTAGAGTCAAAAGAGGCTTTGTGAGGTTGTTTCTCTTTTGCTCTTTAGTTGTTGAGAGTGGAGGTGTAGGCGAGTAGTGCTCCTGCTTGTCCCCTTCTTGGTTTTGTGTTCATCTCCCTCAAGAATGGATGAGTGTTTGTTCTTGAGTTGTGAGAGTGAGGAGATGGATTGAGCCTACATGTAATCATCCCTCTGGTTCTAATGTCCATGCGTATGGGGATGTATCTATGTGTTTTTCGCTTTTGATTCAATGAATGAAATCTGAAGTTTGTCTCTCGAACTCTTGTTACATTCTTCGTGACTCCCATTTGATGATTTCTTGATTTTGTGAGTCTCTTGTTGTTTCTTGTTGGGAAGCCTCAAAATGAGTTGTTCTATGATGGGTTAGTGTCACAAGATCATTTGATCGATTTCCCGAAGAGCAAACTTGGTTTAAATCTAAGATTTCAGTTTTGGGTTGTCTCTGTTCTTCGTTATTCCTTTTGGTTGATTCCTGAGATTTTGTGGATGGATCTACTCAATCGTTTCTTGGAATAGGTTCCTAACATCCTTAGGAAGGTGTGTTCCAAATTTGGTCAAGTTTGGCGCGTAGATCAAAAGTTCGTTGATTTTCGTTTTGAAACCCGAAGCGGATTTTGCCTGTTCGGGACAATCGGATGAACAAGACTTAACATCTGCGGTTGTCGATCTGCGGTACAACCGCCGCTTACTCATGGTTGTCTTGGGGCTCGCAGTACAACCGCCATTTGCCCGTGGTTGTACCGATTGTCTGATTTGTTCGGCTCTTCCTCGTTTTTGTTTCTTTGAGCTTTGGGGGTGAGAGTGGATTCAACATAAGACTTCCTCTGTGCTTAATCATTGATCTTCATAGCTCTCATAGCTATTGGAGTGATTTATATGTTGAATCCATTCTTTGCGAAAAAGATTAGGTGCTCCTATTCACCCCCTCTAGTCGCCTTTCCGGTCCTTCAATTGGTATCGAGCGGTTAGCTCTTTTCAATAGATCTTAACGGTCTCAAGAGCCGTGGCGATGGACAAGTACTCGACCAAGCCGCTTTGTTTTCGATGGCATCGATTACCCCTTCTGGAAGAGCCGAATGGAGACATACATCCAGGCCCAGGGGTATGCCATCTGGCGAAAGGTCAAGGTTCGATTATTTGTTCTGCCGATGAGAACATCAATGCCGGAACATGGTTGATGTTGAGGCGAATGCAAAGGCAAGGAACATCATCATCCGTGGTTTGAGTCGTAGTGAGTTTGACCGCATATCTCACTGTCGTCGCCTTACGATATCTGGGTGACCCTCGGCGATACCATGAGGGCACCACCAGATCAAGGCGGTTCGGCAGGACCGGTTCAAACGAGAATACAACAAATTTGAGATGCTTCTTTGGTGAGTCCCTAGATGAGTGCTTCAGCGTTTTCACAAGATCTTGAGCAACCTCCGGCGGTCGGTCTCACATACCCGACTTCGGACAATGCTCGTCGGATGCTCACGGCAGACTCGTCTGCGTGTTTGGGAGATGAAAGTGACCACCATCAAAGACACGACAGACCTCTCGACCTCGACTCTTGATGCGGCAGTACTCGCGCCTCAAGACTCACGAGATTGCGTTGTCTCGTCGGTCGAAGTCACGATCGATGGCCTTAGTCACCAATCCGTTTCTTCTTAGGGCTTTCTTGATTCTTCTTGCGGTTTCTCCTTGTCGCTCTCTGTGACATAGCGATGATCGTTAGAGCAACTTCGGATGAGCGGCTTGCCCTCCTTGCTCGAAGATTCTCCCACGCTTACAAAGGGAGGAGGGACAGAAGAGAGGAGGACCCGTGATTTGCTTTGAGTGTGGTGGCCCCAACCACATCCGAGCAACCGCCCCAAGTGGAGAAGGGCAAGAACGACTACGGCGGTTCGGGCAAAACGACTACACCGACAAGAACTGCAACAAGAAGCCTCCGGCTCGGGCCCAAACAAGAAGAAGTTCGCAACTTTGGCAAAGCCAAGAAGCTCTTCCACGCGTCCTCACCGCTTTCGACGACCTCGACCTCGGCGAGGTGGAGGGATGGAGCGGCGATGACGGGACGGGTGACCAAGAGCCCAAGGATGGCGGCGGCGACTTCTCGGCATGTGCTTCATGGCCCTCGAGGGCGAACTTCGGCTGACAATGAAACAGTCTCCGACTCGGACGAGGTAGATCCCACCTCTGAACAGCTCAATCATGCTTTTCTTAAGCTAGGAGGTTTTCATGCTAAAGCTAAGGCTAGGTGTCTTTGAGTTAGAGAAGGAAATAGATAGTGTCACTAGAGATTATTGCTCTTACATCCGCTCCTTCTAGTGATGATTGTGATACATGCTCGCTTTGTTTGGTTGATATGGAGAAGTTAAGGACCTCACATGATAGTGTGTCCTCCAAACTTGATAGTGTTAAGGTGGAGAATGTTAGTCGCTTGTTGAGTTAGAGTTGAGTAGGATGGTCATACCCTACTTATTCTTGATGAGACTACTTCTCCCACCTCATGTGAGGGTAAGGACATTCTTTGCTAGAGGATCTTATGCCATGCTCCTTGATCTGCCTGAGTCTTGTGAAAATTGCAATAACTTGAAGATGAACTTAAAGCAGGCAGATCATAAAATTGTGAACTACAAGCTTCTTTACTTGAGCCGATTGTTTCATGCTTGAGCTGTCCTAAGTTAAGCTCTTGAACTTGAGGTCGTCTCCAAACAGTTTCAAGATATGATTGATCATGAAAGGAAGTTGGCTCGGTTTGCTTCTAAGGACCTGTTAGCTCACCATGCATTAAGTGTAACAAACTAAAATCGACTTGATTGCTTTGGATGAGAAATGTGTGAAGCTAACTAAGGATCTTCTAGAGAAGCCACATTGTGCTTGCAATATGATTGTGGAGAAGGGGAGAAGCCCGGGGTAAGGATGAGGCGCTTAGCAACGTGAACCAAGCGGCTAGCGATGGGATCTGTCCCTTGAGTCGGTTTGTGCGTGCACAAGCCATTCTTCCTCTCGCCGATGGTTCTTCTTTTGCTACCTTACCTTCTCATCTCTCTCTTCTTCCCTGCTCTTCTTGCACCTCTCTCTTCGGGAGTGTCAAGACCTTATGAACACTCTCGAGAGATTTGTAGGAGGCAAGAAGAAGCTCAATCTTATTCTAGACCAATCTAAGATTTGCAGATTTAATCGGGGTCTAGGATATGACTTCTTTGAGGACATGAGGAAGCATCCACTGCCGTGCTCGGACCCATAGCACTGTGTGTGATCGAGATCGAGCCAGGACCGAGAAAGTCCATTTCAAGTCGGCGGGCTATGTCGAGGGATTTGACGAAGAAGGTAATTTCACATGTTGCTTCTACCTCTCGAAGGTGAAGTATCACTTGCACCTTCATCGGAAGGATGGACACACGGTCGTCGATGCTTGAGTAGCGCCAAGATCGTAGCGTAGAGACCATGTTGAGTCTCTTAGGCGCATTGTGGTCGACCCCGGACCTTGAGTGCACCTAAGACCAACACGAGGTCTAGGCTTGTTTCTTCGATGGGTTTGTGCGACATCGAGGACTTGGTTTTCGAAGTTTTCGGTTTTCGTCCTCATGTTGCTTTCGATCGTGACTTCCGCCGTCCGAGGGTAGATCTCGTTTTCCCCATCGAGATAGCTACCATGGCGTGTTCGATCTGTTGCGGTGCTCGACTCGCTCCGCCGAGCGATCGGACCCAAAGAACGACTTGGTCTCTACTTAGACCTTCGCTTTGAGTTCTGAGCGTAGGGTAGATAGAGGTCGATCGTGCTTGACTACTTCATCGCTTTCGGCGTGTTATTCGATATTGGGTGCCAAAATCATTGTTGATTTATCGATCTTGAGACTTTACTCTGTTTGACTCAGTTAGCCGGGTAGGGAAGGAGAAGGTTTGGCTTGTAGACTCGGTTGTTCTCGTCATATGATAGGAGACTCCGTTGGTTCTCCTCCTAGCCCGCGCTCCGGTGATGAGGCGATCACCTTCGGAGACGCTTCGTGCTCGGGCGCGTCATCGCCAAAGGTCTTGTGCGTATTAATGCTTCTTTTATTCTTAAGGATGTTGCCTTGGTTAGTAAGTGCGGTACAATTTGCTTTCCGTTTCTCGGCTTATTGATGAGCGGTTTCGAGGTGAGCTTTAAGAAAAACAATTGCAAAATTCTTGACTCTTGGGTAGTCCGGTTTTGGATTTCTCGTTATGGGAGGATCTTTCGTGCTGATTTCTCTGAGTCTTGGCGATCCTCTCGGTGTTTAGTTGCTTACGAGTCCCGCGATCTCTCTTTACGGCATAGGAGACTTGGTCATATTGGATTTGACCATTTGACCCGAGTTAGCGACCATGATCTCATTAAGTGGTCTGCGAAACTCAAGATGGTCAAAGATCTTGTTTGCACTCCATGCCAAGACGCGGCAAGATGGTTGCCGCTTCTCATCCTCGGTCCGATTACTATGACCGATGCACCGACATTGCTCCACATGGACACAGCTTGGACCGGCTGAGTCTTGATCGGCAGGAGGGAAGTGGTATGTTCTTGTTGTGGTCGATGACTTCTCGAGGTACTCTTGGGTGTTTTCTTAGCCTCGAAGGGCAGAGACATTTACACATTTCGAGGTCTTTTAGTAGGTTTGTCTGTTGAGCTCCGGGTGCCTTCTGAGCGATCCATGATGACAATGGCACGGAGTTCAAGAATTCCTACTTTGAGAGTTTCTGCGGTGAGGCAGTGTAGAGCACCGTTCTCTTCTCCATCGTCCCTCGGCAAAATGGCGTTGTGGAGAGGAAGAACCGTACCTTGGTCGAGATGGCGGGGCGATGCTTGATGAGTACTCTACACGAGGAAGTTTTGGGTGAGGCCATTGCGACCGCGTGCCATGTTTGAATCGAGTTTTTCTTGGGCACTCTACATCGCACTTCTTATGAGTCGAGATACTGCGAAAGCCAGCGTCTCTCATTTTCGTGTGTTTGGTTGCAAGTGCTTTATTTTGAAGTCCGGGAACCTAGATAAGTTCGAGTCACGTTCTGTGGCGGTATCTTTCTAGGCTACTCGACTTCTTGGGGCTTATAAGTGCAGGCTGCGAGTCTAGCAAAATGGTAGAGACTGCGAGGTGACTTTTGACGAGGCGGTCGGGACTAGGCCAGATATCTCGAGTTCTTTAGAGCGGTCGAGACCATCTTTGTGGATGATGAGGGCGATGGAGATGACGGTTGTCTACGATCCCTGTCCCTCATCCACTCCTTGAGGTGCCGTCTTCCACCGCACCTCGAGGTGATCGACCCTGCCTTCTGCTTCCTCTGGAGCTAGTGGCTCTGTTCCTACCTCGTCGGCTCATGAGGTAGAGGCCACTTCTTCATCTCTCCCGGGACCTCCTAGACACTTCGAGAAAGTTCATCCTTGAGCAGATCATTGGAGATCTTTTGAGCGTGTTACCGCTCAAAATCGCTTATCTCAATTCTGTCTCCATTACGCCTTCATTGCCTCTTTTGAGCCCAAAGATGTTTCTCATGCTTTATCGATGAGTCATGGGTCAATGCCATGCATGAGGAGCTAGAAAATTTCGAGAGGAACAAGGTGCAGTCGCTTGTTGAGCCCCCACGAGGCCACAATATCATTGGAACCAAGTGGGTGTTCAAGAACAAGCAGAGTGAGGATGGGGTAATCATCGAAACAAGGCGAGATTAGTAGCTCGGGGTTTTCCGTGTTGAGGTCTAGACTTTGAGGAGACCTTTGCCCTCAGAGCTCGACTTGAAGCCATTAGAATCTGCTTGCCTTTGCGGCTTCTAAGGGTTTCAAGCTTTACCAGATGGACGTGAAGAGTGCCTTCCTCAATGGCCTTATTGAGGAGGAAGTCTCGTCCGACTGACCTCGAGTTTGAGAACCCCAAATACCTAACCATGTCTTCAAGCTTTCAAAGCACAGATGGACTTAGCAGGCTCCCGAGCTTGGTATGAGAGGCTTAAGTCCTACTTGATAAGTCATGGTTTTGAGATGGGTATAGTTGACAAGACCTTGTTCATCCGCCAGGCATGGCATCGACCTTCTCTTTCGTCAGATCTATGTCGATGACATTATCTTTGGCGGCTCTTCCCATACTCTGGTTTCCCGGTTCTCGGATGTCATGAGCACCGAGTTTGAGATGAGTATGATGGGTGAGTTGACCTTCTTCCTTGGCTTCCAAATCAAGCGGACTCGGGAGGTACATTTCTTCATCAAGGAAAGTACACTCGTGACCTCTCAAGCGCTTCGACATGAGTGATGGTAAGCTTTGTGTCGACTCCATGGCTTTCTGACCTATCTTGACCAGATGAGGATGGCGAGCGAGTTGATCAAAAGGAGTTTCGCAAGCATGATTGGCTCCCTCTTGTACCTCAACGCCTCGAGACCGGACATACATTTTTACGTGTGTTTGTGCGCTCGTTTCGAGCTTCTCCTCGCGTTTCTCACGCTTGGTGGTGAAGCGCATCTTCGTACTGCGAGCTACCATTGACTATGGTATCTGGTACTCTTCCTCATCTGTCTTTCCTTGAGAGCCTTCTCGGATGCGACTTATTTGGTCAGAGGATAGATAGGAAGAGCACTTCAGCACTGCCAATTTCTTGGCACTTCTCTTGTTTCTGGTCTTCAAGGAAGCGATGCGGTGTTACCTGATCCACCGCAGAGGCCGAGTATGTTCTTTGCGGCCGATTCTTTGTAGTCAAGTGCTCTGGATGGCTTCGACCTGCGGGACTTTGGGTTAGTTATCGGCAGTGTTCCACTCTTTTGTGATAACACTTGCGATTAACATTGCCAAGAACCCAGTCAAACATTCCGGACCAAGCACATCGATATTCGTTTCCACTTCCTTAGAGACCATGTAGAGAAGGGCGATATAGTGCTCGGTTTGTGGAAGTGACCACCGGTTGGTGACATTTTCACCAAGCCATTGGATAGTTCGAGGTTTTCACTCTGCTGAGGAGAGCTTGGGGTGGTTTGTCCTTATGGATTTGTAGTGAGGGGAGCTTTGGGTTTCTTGCTCTACTATATTATTTATGCTCTTGCTCCTTCTTTGTTGCATTGCATTTTGGGTGCATTTGGGATTAGTCCTCCTAGCATAGATTAGAGTGCTTCTTTTGTCTAGTTGTTTAGATTTCTGCTCTTATCTTGTGATTCTAGGATGCTGCTTATTAGCTGTTACTTATCTCACTAGGTTGAGCTCACTCACTTCTTGTAGGTTCTAGCGAGGGTTGGGCCACCCTCGGGTAGACAGGGTACGTGTTTGCTCCTAGGTGTGTTAAGTGGGCAGTTGATAGTCCTAGAGTCATATGGGGTAGATGAGAGTCAATCTGAGCCATAGTATTCTCTATATCTTATCTATGCTTTAAGGACTGCCTGTTTTATGTTTTCTTTGCCAGCTTCTCGATTTATTGTTTTGGTTCAAGGGGAGTTCATTTGGGAGCTTCTGGAGCTTAATTTTGACATAACTCAACTTGAACTAAAAATTGCATCTTTTGTTGAGGGGGAGCTGGATCTTTTGCATTTCTAGCATTCTGCATTGTAATATAACTACATTGAGCCTTGATTATTATCCTGCTATGACATGTTTACAATGCTTTACACCTTGCCATGACTTGTGCTTATTTGCTAGATTTATCATGACTTCATATGTGTAGCCTAGCTTTTGCCATGATAAGTTAATTAAAATTGCTCAACTTAAACTAAAACTTGTCATGTTAGCACTTTTCGAGATTAGTCTTTCTTGAGCTATCCTTTTATGATTCATGCCATGTCAAATAAATTTGGGTAGAGTGATGAATCTATATTGAGCCTTAGAAAGAGCTATTTTAGTCTCTTGATGATGCATGAGTTAGTACAACTTGTTAAAAGGCAAAAGATCTCTTTTGTCGAAAAACCGATCTCACCAATTCTCTCCTATGAGACGGCTTGCCATTGCACTTGGCATGAACTTAGGGGGAGTTTTGGGTGACCTAGACTATCTTCTTAAGCTTCTCGCTTGGAGTAGTCGCATAAGGCTTGAGACCTAGCACATGATAAAACAAAAATCTGGTTGGAAACCACCATGAATTTCAAAAGAAAATATGTTTCATGTGCTTAAAGCCACAAAAAGTATCATGTACTTTAACCAATGTTTCAATCTTGAGCATAGCACTCTATTTGGTCTCAATTTAAGCTTCTTAGTTCCGCTTAGCTTATTGACATGGCTGCATCATCCTTGGATATCTCTAGCGAGACTTTGCTCATTGATGACTTGACTTGCTCACATAATGTACCTCATTTTCAGATTGTCATCTATGTGTTCTAGCTAGCTTATACATATCTTGTCATGATCTAGATAGCCTTTTATTAAGTTATGGCTTGGTGTATTACATGTTGGTCATTATGGATAATTCTCATGGCTCAAAATGCTTAAATAAACAAACTTGACCATTTTCATCCATTAACATGTCATATTCTCTCTATTGCATCTTGATCGTTTATTGCCAAAAGGGGAGAATAGAGAAGAAAAAGTCTGTTGGGAACAGTTTAGAGCTTTGGAGATCAATTTGCTCTTTCAGTTGTTGCTCTAGCGTTCCTTCTGTCGACATGGTCATTAGCTTCATTTCATTTCTTGGACCATGTTGGATTCTTCAAACTCAAACTCTTCTTAAAGCTTTTTCTGAGTTTGTCAATATACTCATCAAGGGGGAGATTGAGAGACCATGTGGAGGTCGTCCGTGTGAGTGATGAGTAATTGACAAAGGTTTTAGGTCGATCGAGTTTGGTTTGTGTGGTCGGACCTTGTCGTTCTTGCGCGGTTCACGCGTTTTCGTGAAGTCAATCGAAATTTGTCGGGATAATCGAACGACCGGCGTGTTATGGGCGATGACGATGCAGGCGGTTATACCGATTGGTAAATGGCGGTTGAAGAATTCCAGAGAAGTTGTTTTTTTTGAGTTCGGTCTTCATTGGAAATCGGAACGACCCATGAGTATTGAGGCGATCGACCGAGTGCGGTTGATCCGCTGGTAACATGGCGGTTGTCTGGATTGTATTGTGAGGTTCGGCCATTTTGGTGATTTGAGTTTTGGGATAGGTCATATCCAAGTGTGTTCATGCATATGTGTTGCATATTGCATGTTTGAGCTAACGTTAGGTCAAGTTGTGAAGAACTTGTTCGGTTTCGTGTTTCTTATGCGTGTGTGGTGCGGGGCGTCGAGTGGAGTCGTGGCGAGACACGGTGGACTGGACTAAGCGCAGTGGCGCCGAGGTCGAACAGTCGGGATGTGTCGAAGGCAGCGTGGACTCGAGGTGGTTGCGAGGCGGCGAGACAAGGAGCGGAAGCTTCGGAAGGTGCGAAGAGGCGAATCGGAAATTCGCAAAATTTGCCTGGCGAGGCGGGCTCCGTTGGACTTAGCGGGCATAACAGGCGGAGACCCGTTAGCGAGCGCTATAAAAGGAGAGGAGGGCTGCATGCCCTCTGGAGCACTTGGGTGGAATTAGGGTTTTAGAGTCAAAAGAGGCTTTGTGAGGTTGTTTCTCTTTTGCTCTTTAGTTGTTGAGAGTGGAGGTGTAGGCGAGTAGTGCTCCTGCTTGTCCCCTTCTTGGTTTTGTGTTCATCTCCCCTCAAGTATGGATGAGTGTTTGTTCTTGAGTTGTGAGAGTGAGGAGATGGATTGAGCCTACATGTAATCATCCCTCTGGTTCTAATGTCCATGCGTATGGGGATGTATCTATGTGTTTTTAAGCTTTTGATTCAATGAATGAAATCTGAAGTTTGTCTCTCGAACTCTTGTTACATTCTTCGTGACTCCCATTTGATGATTTCTTGATTTTGTGAGTCTCTTGTTGTTTCTTGTTGGGAAGCCTCAAAATGAGTTGTTCTATGATGGGTTAGTGTCACAAGATCATTTGATCGATTTCCCGAAGAGCAAACTTGGTTTAAATCTAAGATTTCAGTTTTGGGTTGTCTCTGTTCTTCGTTATTCCTTTTTGGTTGATTCCTGAGATTTTGTGGATGGATCTACTCAATCGTTTCTTGGAATAGGTTCCTAACATCCTTAGGAAGGTGTGTTCCAAATTTGGTCAAGTTTGGCGCGTAGATCAAAAGTTCGTTGATTTTCGTTTTGAAACCGGCGGATTTTGCTGTTCGGGACAATCGGATGAACAAGGCTTAACATCTGCGGTTGTATCGGACTGCGGTACAACCGCCGTTTACTAGCGGTTGTCTTGGGATCATGGTACAACCGCCATTTACTCGTGGTTGTACCGATTGTCTGATTTGTTCGGCTCTTCCTCGTTTTTGTTTCTTTGAGCTTTGGGGGTGAGAGTGGATTCAACATAAGACTTCCTCGTGCTTAATCATTGATCTTCATAGCTCTCATAGCTATTGGAGTGATTTATATGTTGAATCCATTCTTTGCGAAAAAGATTCGGTGCTCCTATTCACCCCCCCTCTAGTCGCCTTTCCGGTCCTTCAGTTCTTCACAACTTGACCAATATTAGTCAAAACATGCATCATACAACATCTATGCAATAAAACCCATGAACTTGACCTAACCCAAAAACAATTCTCCAATTGAAACAACATTAAGCTCAATTCATTCCAAAAGCGGTACTACCGCCACACATTCCCCGGTATTACCGCCATGCGGTCATACCGCACAAAGCACTGCGGTCATACCGCAACCTGGAGAAATCCCAAAATCTCCAAACACAACTCCTCTGGAAAATCCATACCGCACACACGCGGTCATTCCGCCATGCGGTACTACCGGCAACCAAAGCCCGGTACTACCGCTCCAGGAGAAAATCCACACTCCAAAGACACCTTCTCTGGAAAATCGCAACCGCCATTTACCTTGCGGTACAACCGGCTCGCGGTACTACCGCCACTTCCCAGCGGTACTACCGCTCCACTTAAACGCTCAAAAGCCACAGAACAAAGCCCTTTCATCTGGGCCGTCCGATCTCGATCGGACGCCACAAGAAAACCAACGAGGCCAAGGACTCGCGGTAATACCGCAACTCACAAACGGTCATACCACACACCGGTAGTACCGCAGCTTCAACGCCGGTACTACCGATTTTCCTGACACTTGCTGAAAACTCCAGATTTCAACAAACTTTCAAAGCAATTGCCAATTGTCTCATCACCTAAGATCATGAGCATGTCCACATGACATCCACAATGTCCACATGACATTCACAATCTCCCTCTTGATGAACACATTAGCAATTTCCCAAAAATGTAAGTTTGATGGTTTGAAAATGAAAATACTTGACATTTTCGTGCAAAGGCTCAACTTAGCTCAAATAAATGAGAAGGCAATGAGAAAGACCAAGTTGGCTTCAAAATAGTTTCAGCAAGTGAGACACGGCAGAAGAAGCAAGAAAAGCTTCAATTTCCAGAGAAGTGACAAAATCTCACTTATGGTCCATATGAAAGAACAATTGTTCTATTTGACCATTGATCATTGTGAGTCTACAAGAATTACAATTCATAATCAGAAAAGACAATAAGACCAAAAGAATACAGTATGAATGCTCCCCCTCACTATGATCACCAATATTCAATTTTCTCCAAAAAGCTAAAGCTCCCCCTTTGACAATGAGAAGCAGCCATTTCTTTTCTTCTCCCCTTTACAAAACTTCTCCCCCATATCCAAAAAGCTCTTTATTAACATTACATTTTCGCTATATCTTCTCCCCCTTTGACAATGGATTCATCAAGGACTCATCCTTCCTCTTATTAGGAGATGACAAATGCACAAGCAAGGAAGAAGCAAAAGAAAGAGCATGCATGAAATGCAATGGGGTGGCTTCAATTTTGTTTTGATTTTTCAATTTTTAGGTAAAAGAAGCTTTGGAGATTACTCAATTGAGCAGGCTAGCATTTCTACCATTACTCAAGATACAACAAGCGACAAAGCTAGCAAGATCATGTTAAGACATGTATAACAAAGCTAGGCTAATGAGCTCAATATATCACATGTTGTTGGTTTAAATTAAGCAATGCATCAAAATTAGCAAGTTCAACAACAGTTATCCTAAAGTGATAATGGCCTTGTCAGAATGTCATTGTGAGATCCAGAAGCTAGCAAAGACCATCTTAGAGACAAAAAGCATGAAATGAATCATTTTGCTCAAATTTTGTCAAAAACCCAAATTTCAACTTTTTCATTAGCCTATCTTAGTAATGCAATGAATATTCAAGTTGATAAAAGGTCTATCTTAGTAAAGAAGGTCCTGGACTAGGAGCCATCCACAACCTCTTCCTAAGCTTCAACCAATTTTGACAAATTATATTTTCAGCCATGTGCTAGATCTCAAGCCTCACTACGACCATCCTAAGCACAAAAAGCTTAAAAGAGTGGTCTAGGTCATCCAAAACTCCCCCTGAGTTCATGCCTAGTACAATGGCAAGCCGTCTCATGAGAAAGAATTGGTGAGATCAGTTTTTTCGCACAAAAGAGATCATTTTTCATTTTGCACAAAGGCTGTTTTAGATTCTTTAATGAACTGAAAGCTCAAAGATGTTCAATACTAGATTTCAAAGCTAACAAAGCAATTTTGACAGGGCCAATGTCACAAAAGGATCACTAATTGTGCAACTAGCTAAAAGATCCACAAATTGCAATTTTCAGTTCAAGTTGTATTAAAATTCTAGCTCAATTAGCAAAGACATTGCTGCACATGTGAAAGCATGATAATTCTAGCAAGTCAAAGAACTAGACACGATCTTGAGCAAGAATTGAATTACTAAAGCTCAAGTGGGTAATAAGCAAAGCTTCATCAAATTAAAAGACAGAAGCGGTAAAGCTTATATTACAAGTATCTTTTTGTGATTTTTCATTTGTATGTAATATGATACAATGAGATGCACAAAAGATGTAAAAGCCCAAAAAGATCACAAGGATCAAAAAGATCCAAAGAAGATACCCCTTGAAGAAGGTATCAGAAAAGATCCACAAAAGTTCAAATGAACAAGGAAAGTTAGGATGAGCGAGAAAAGGTTCAGAAAAGAACTAAGAAAGTTCCAAAAAGAACCAACTCCCCCTCAAACCAACCCATAGGGATAAATTATCCCTAACTTGCTTCTCAAGGTGGCAAACCTTGTTGGGTCTAAAAAGCTTTGAGGGGAAATCTGTCAATTTGCCTTGGACTCCACAAAAACTAGCACAAAACTTCAAACACCACAAGATCTCTAGGGACAGCAACTCGAAAAGCTAGGGAGCGAAACACCAACACTAAAAAGCTTACAGGCAACTCAAAAACCTGCTAACACTAGTGATTGGGAGACAAGCTCGACCTAGGCTGTGAGAAGATTGCATCCTAGCAAATCATGGGATAAGAAGAGTGCCTAGAAAAGACACGTGCTAGAACAGAGCCTCCTATCTACCCTGAACTCAACAAACCCAACACCTGACACAAAACAGATGGTATGCAAGGTAGACTAGGGATACCATACATAAAAGTAAGGTAGAGAAGCTCGAACCTGAGTCCCACTGCTTGGCAGTGAGATGTAGTCATGATAGATGAAGATCCAATCCTTGAAGCTTCAGAAGGTAGTTGCACTCACCCATCATCCTCATCTCAAATTCCTTCGTCTCCAAGAAGTGATAGTCATCATTGACGGCACAAATGAAGAAGAACCAACAGCTTGAAATCATGAATCACATGTTCTTCTTCTCAACTGAAACGACTACACCAAAGAGACAGAAAAAGTCTATGCCTTGGTACTGGGTTAGTGAAACATTGTCTAAAGAAACAGTACCAAGACACATGACTAGCAAGGATAGCAGTAGATAATCCAAAGCTCATTCAAGCATATAATCAACAGTTCAGGATATGAGCATGAATATAGACAAATCAATTGCAACACATGCTATCCAAGATATGACAAAGCTCAAACTATCCTTAATCCACAATAAGGCATAGGAGCAAGCAAACAAGCACATAGCATATCACCCATCATATTACAGTCGAAAGTAAAATATGCTAGTGAAAGCTATGGCAAGACTCATGCATCCACAATTAACAGTAAAGCACAATAACCATATAAGCATAAAGCATTTTTAGAACAAATCATAAATAATGAATGCTAACATGGATATCAAGTGAACAAGTGGATACATAAGACAAAAAACAACAAGAGCAATATGAATCATGTACACAACAGCACAGGCTCATGAAGACAAGACCAAGCTTATATAACCATGGCAATAATGATCAACCATATAATACATGGATATATAAGCAAGAATCAATCATGAGCAAGATAATAAGGGTACAAGACAGCACAAGCTCATGATGACAAAACAGCTCACATAACCATGAAAATAATGAACAACAATATAGTACATGGATATATAAGCAAGAATCAACAGGAGCAAGATAATAAAGGAACAAGACAGCACAAGCTCATGTTGACAAATCAAGCTTATACACCCATGAAAAAATGAATAACAATCTAGTACAAGCAAGGTAAAAGCATGATAAAAGATATCACAAGAGTAATACATGCCAATATGGTACAAGTGAGCACAATGATAAGCACAACATGCCAAGATTGAGTAATCATGAAAATAAGGGCATGAAGGTATAAGATTGCTCACAAAACAGGTGTAGATGCCGATCATTAAAGCACATGCCTCTTAGAGACCATCATGAGGGTGGAGAACCAACAAGTGTTCTGATCACGTGATGAAGCAAAAGATCAGAATCTTTAAGTCCATGTTCTCCAACCCGTGTTCTCGGTACCTACACATGAGAAAGGCAAGGTGTCCGAGTCTTGGGTCCCAAAGGGTTAGAGAGCGAATGCTTGGGAACCCAAACCTTGGACACACCACCACCAGAAGCAGTCGAAACATTATGTGAGTTAGCACGATGCAAATGATGGTCCATGCAAGAAGATCCAATCTCATCCTTGGAGGCACGCCGCGAGAGGACAGCTCGATGAGGAAAACGAGGTCCACCTCTTGGAAAACGGCGGAAATCCTGCCTCAGGGAAGCTCGTGGACCAAAACCAAAACTACGCAAACCATGTCCATGGTGCTGTCCGACACCACTAGAAAAGGTGTCAAAGAAGCCATCAACAAATCGAGTCTTCGTGCTTGGCTCTTTAGTGTGCATGTCATGAGAAAGACTATGCCCACTAGGAGACTTAGAAGCATGAGCTCGGCATAAATGTTTTGCCTTGCCAAAAAGAAATCTACATGATGTCCATTCTTCCCACAAAATGAGCAATGGTGTAAAGTCTACTAGTAGACATGGTCAGAGAGGACGAAGCACCATTATGGCTCAAAGAAGAAATCTGGAAGAACTAGCATCATGACTCGTCCTCATATCGACACTAGACCCACACATGCTATGAGAAAGGCTATGTGGGTTCCTAGAAATCTGACACGCACTCGGCGCTCATGTTTCAAGCAGCGAAAGCAAAACCCAAGAGTGTGTCCATTCTTCTTACAAAATGTGCAATGATACTTCTCTTTTGAAGATTTAGTACTATTTGAGAAAGAAGCACATTTGTCTTTTGAAATCCGTTGGACAACACAAGAAGAGTTGAAGAGTCGAACTCACCAAGAAGAGCTATCCAAAGCGATACCACAAAACCAACATCAAGTGACTCACATTGAAGACGAAAAGACTCCAACTCCGAATGCAAAGAAGCAAAAGAAATCTTAAGAATATCAATCTCGGAGTGAAGGCAAATACAAGAGTCACATGACTTGGCGCTCACATCATCGCGCAAAGATTCAATCTCGCTCTTCAAAGAAATGCAAGATGTGCAAGAAATTAATGATGCTTTCGAATTAAGCATGCAGTTCAAAGCATCAATTTCAGTTTCCAAGCTAGCACAATTCTTGCAAGAGACTAAACCATCCTTAAGCAATTTTTCATATTCAAAACACATGCTACAAGGCCTATCTTCAATTTCAATAATCTCAGCCCTAGCATTTTCTAATTGCTCAAGATGCATGGAATTAGTCAATTTAAGCTTCTCAATTTCAGCAAGCATGCCTACACAAGAATCACAATCATTTCTAACCATAGATCTAAGATTGTCTATTTCTAACTTAGCATTATCAAGCTCAAGATGTAAGGCAATACAAGAATCACATGGCATAGAAGCATTTGATCTCAATAATTTATTTTCAGATTTTAGACATGCAAGAGAATTATTCAGGTTCTCCATGTCTACAAGCAATGAATCATAAGCATTCATGGAGGTTTTAAATTCGAAGAGCTCATGAGACAAATCACCCTTCTATTTTTCTAACAATTTTACTTTCTTCCCCAGAGCAAGCAGTTTAAGATGATATGAATATAAGACTTTTATAAGTTTTTCCTTGCTCACCTTGCTTAGCTTGAGTAGGGGATCGTCCTCGGAAGAGTCATCATCGGAAAGCTCTTCATCATGTTCATCCTCAATCGCTACTCCACACATGCCAACGGGCTCCTTTTCCTTGGACTCTAAAAGCAGCTCATCCCTGAAACTAGGACAATCAAAACAAAAGGGATTGCTACAAATATCGCAGGTGAAATCCTCATCAAACGCCATTATCCTTATCACACGTTCAAACATCTTGTTACAATGGACACCATCGGTAAAAGAACTACGACAAGATGCAAAGAAGCGCTCACAAGTCGGCACACTAGTCGTCATGCTCAAAGATCAGTTAAGAGCACAAAAGAGCAAAATTGGCTCTGATACCAATTGTAGGACCGGAAAGGCGACTAGAGGGGGGGTGAATAGGAGCACCAAATCCTTTTTTTTTTGCAAAGATAATGGATTCTACTCGCAAATCGCTCCAATAGCTATGAGAGCTATGAAGATGAATGCTTAAGCACAGTGGAAGACTTGAATGAATCCACTCCTAAACCCTCAAAGCATGGCAGCAAACTCCCTGAAGAAATCCTGAAAAATCAGGGACAAAGGTACTACCACTGTTGTAAGTGCGGTACTACCGCATCGCGGTACTACCGCAGGCAAATGTGCGGTACTACCGCATCGCGGTACTACCTCAGGCAAAAGTGCGGTACTACCGATTATCCTGACGATGAACAGAAACAGCCTGAAAACAAAATCGAAAATCGACGTAACTTTTAAACCGTAAGGCCAAACTCCACCAAATTTGGAACACACCTTCCTAAGGGTATTAGGAACCTATTCCAAGTGGCGATCGTCCAGATCTATGTCAAAGTTTCGATCTTTCTCAGTTTTACCTAAGAAGGGCAAAGAACCGAGCAAAACGAAAAAACTTGATCCAACTCTTGCTCGTGGGAGAATGATGATCAAGATGACCTTAGATGGGTTCCCACACATCCCAGCAAGCAAGATCAAGAAGAAAAACCAAGCAAAAACTTCGCGGATCAAAGAAAGCTCCAAAATCATCAAATAGAGAGGATGAACACAACGAGACTCATCTCAAGAGATTTGGATGGATTGATTTGAGATGAATGATTGTTGCTTACAGCCACTCCACATGGAGGACAAAGCTCACCACGTGAGCACACACTCTCAATCAAACCCTAGAACCTAGCTCTCATCTTTCTCCTCAAAACCCTAAACCAAAATAGGGCAACCACAAGGGTTTTGGGCTGACTATCTCCTTGGCTTCCAGCAGCCTCAAACAGCCCACAACACCTATATTTATAGTGGAGACTAAGCATCTAGGGTATATTCCATTAGGGCACCCATTAAACCCCACACACAAATGGGTTAACACACACACGCATCTCAAAGCGCCGTTTTCATCTTTGCTTGACCTAAACCACTTCTCCATGCGTCGTCTTGCGCCGTGGTTTAACCAAGGTCATCACTTTTCCGGTATAGAGCAATTTACCAAAATGCCCCTCTACCGACTTTTGACGATTCCTTCACCTCGAAGCATCTTCCATGCTCCGTCATCATCCATGTGTCACCAATGACTTCGCTTAAGCTTCTCGCGCGTCCGGATCACATCGAACCGTCCTCGCTTGTAAGCGAAACAAATCACTTGGCGCACCATCTGTTTCACCATGATTGCACCCGGCTTCCTTTACCGATCAGGACCTCAGCTCATCCCTGAGCCTAGTCCGGACCTCAACTCTTCCCTGAGTCTAGTCCCGGTCATCCTTGCCGCTGCCCGTCATGTTCATCACCGGTAGCTTCCGCTCCGGTTCCTTGTCTTCTCGGCCTGTACGCACTCCGCTAGCCTCAGTCATCTTCCAGCAACACCTCGATCGTTCTGGACCTCAGTTCTCCAAACCTAGTCCCGATGTAGTGTGCCTCACTATGACCTAGCTCCGGTGTCCTACAACCATCACAGACAAGCAAACCATTACGTAGCACCGTACGATACACACAATCATCAATTCACATAATTGATGAGGCATGAGCACATACCTTCACAAAGGCCTTTGCTCAAACTTCGCCTTCTATGGTTCTTGACCATCTTGCGCCTTGCTTGAGACCAACTATCTCACCCGACATCCATGATCATTACGGACCTCGGTTCTCCAAACCTAGTCCCGGTCCACCTCGTCGCTGACCATAGTTGACTACAAGCTACCTGCACAACAATAAACCAAACAACCATTCCCGAGCACAAGTTCTTCACAACTTGACCAATATTAGTAGTCAAAACATGCATCATACAACATCTATGCAATAAAACCCATGAACTTGACCTAACCCAAAAACAATTCTCCAATTGAAACAACATTAAGCTCAATTCATTCCAAAAGCGGTACTACCGCCACACATTCCCCGGTATTACCGCCATGCGGTCATACCGCACAAAGCACTGCGGTCATACCGTAACCTGGAGAAATCCCAAAATCTCCAAACACAACTCCTCTGGAAAATCCATACCGCACACACGCGGTCATTCCGCCATCTTGGTACTCAAACAACCAAAGCCCGGTACTACCGCTCCAGGAGAAAATCCACACTCCAAAGACACCTTCTCTGGAAAATCGCAACCGCCATTTACCTTGCGGTACAACCGGCTCGCGGTACTACCGCCACTTCCCAGCGGTACTACCGCTCCACTTAAACGCTCAAAAGCCACAGAACAAAGCCCTTTCATCTGGGCCGTCCGATCTCGATCGGACGCCACAAGAAAACCAACGAGGCCAAGGACTCGCGGTAATACCGCAACTCACAAACGGTCATACCACACACCGGTAGTACCGCAGCTTCAACGCCGGTACTACCGATTTTCCTAACACTTGCTGAAAACTCCAGATTTCAACAAACTTTCAAAGCAATTGCCAATTGTCTCATCACCTAAGATCATGAGCATGTCCACATGACATCCACAATGTCCACATGACATTCACAGAAATAAACTTTCCACGTCAGATGACAATGCCATGTGGACGAGATTTCCCTACCGTTTAAAATCTTAGGGAACGATTCTTTCCCTAGGTTTTTTTTTCAACAAAAACCGCAGGGAACGTTTTCTTTCCCCCCACATTCTTTCCCCTAGTAGTCGTTCCCAACGAATGCCACTAGGAAAATCAATTCCCTACAGTTTTATGCATGTTCCTTAGTATATTACTCATTAGGGAAAATGGGGATTTTTAGTAGTGATCCCCTTATTGCCGTTGGCCCAAAGATTCGTACATAGTGAGCTGTTGATCATCCCAGAAGAGGACCTCAAAACCCTAGGATTGGCTTCCCAGAGATTGCATGAATGGTACATGGAACATGCCAAAAAGATGGGTGTACAACGGTGCTCGGGTGTCACCGTCAAGCTCAAGAAAATTCATTTTAACCACGAGTTTCAAGATTGTGTCTTTACGGTGACCTTCAATAATTTGTTCTTACACTTCAACCTCGATTCCCTCGACGCCTCACTCATGCGATGCTGCACACTGTAAGTGTGTACAATCACGGTCTATGTTTGTGTAATACCGATAAAGGTCATATATAACTTCTAGCTTTTGTACATATATATAGATACATGATCGTAGAAACCACATCAAGTAAACCATCGGTAGGTTTCCTCAACCCACACTTGGTCACTGAGCAATGCATCAATGCCAATGCAACCTTCATCGAGGAGTATATGGCAACATTTTTGCTGGATCACCGCGAGAAGGATTTCATACTTTTGCCCTACAACCAGGGGTAAGTGCTGCACTAGTGGCTATACTTGTTGATTTGTACTTTATAAGCAACACAAAATTAGGTTTAATGACCAGGGCGACATACCTATGTAGGTACCACTGGATTCTAATTGTAATTGTACCAAAATGGAACCAGGTAAGATACCTTGATTCCCTAAAGAGGT
Organism: Phyllostachys edulis; assembly: GCA_036346405.1. Taxonomy (NCBI): domain Eukaryota; kingdom Viridiplantae; phylum Streptophyta; class Magnoliopsida; order Poales; family Poaceae; genus Phyllostachys; species Phyllostachys edulis. Next base: position 43,220,079 of record CM070561.1, read on the forward strand.
CTAATAACAACTTCACAGTAAAAAACTTAATCGACAGGTAAACACATTTCCTCCATAGATAACTCTATTGTAGTCTTTCCTTCCTTTGCAATGGCTAAGGCTAAGTTTTTGGAATCATGTAGGTCATTCATCACGTACTATGCAAAGGGAGGGAAATGCAAGGAAGTGAACCTGCGACACGATTTCAAATTCCCAGTATTCGCTAGTACACATTAATCTTATATAACATTTTGTAGTAATGCCTCTCGAACTAACCAATTCTATTTTTGCAGTGCCACCAGTAGCCGTCGGGCAACACCTGTGGATACTATGATTGCCACAACATGGAACTACTCCTCGGTTCCCCGATGACCAAAGATCCTTAGGTTTGCCAATTTCGCAACAATTATTTCATACTTATTAATTTATATATGCACGACTTTGATCTTCTTAGCGAGAAGTTGCAACCATCGCTGAAACTCTATTGGAACAGGCCCAGCTCGAACGCATTCAAAAACAGTTTGCGGCCTTCTTGATGTGTGAAGTCATAAGCCCAAAAGGGTAGTTCCACAATGTAGATTGAACTTGATTGGGATAAGATTGAACTTTATGGAACATGTGTGTATATTTGTTCATAAATGGTTAATTTTAGTTCATTTGAATTAATTGATTTATGAAATGGATATACTTGTTTCTGAAATGAATGTGAATTGGATGTGCTTGTTTATGAAATGAAAGTGAATTGGATATGTACTTGTTGTGTTTCTGCTTGTTTCAGAGGGCATGGCTAGCATTTCCTGAGGCTAGCCAATAAACGAAAATAGATTTAGCAATACAAAAAGAATATCACATATGGTTCCTTAGGACAAACCGTCTGTGATGTATCATCTATCACTAACGGTTTCATATACAAACCGTCTGTGATGCATCCAGATATCACAGACGATTTTATCTACAAACCGTCTATGATACATAAGATACCACAAACGATTTTATCTATAAACCGTCTATGATAGTTAACTATCACAGACGGTTCTGAGTTAATAACCGTCTGTGATAGTATGCATCATAGACGGTTCATAAATCGTCTGTGGAGACCTTATATCATCACTGACCCATAAAGTCAGACGGCTCACGAAACCGTCTATGATGACGTTTTTGAACTGTCTGTGAACACCTTTTCTGTAGTAGTGTTCTAATCTCGTGGGTCCCACCAGTCAAAGAGGGAGAGAGGGAAGGAAAGAAAGCAGGACACGGGCAGCCAAGAGGGAAGGTGAGATCGTCGACGGCGAGGCAAGCGTGGAAAAGCTCAGGGGAGCTTGAGAATGGAGAGATGGTGTCATGACGTTGACATGGGTGGTGAAGATGGTTGAGAGGTGGACACAGACGGCGGCACAGCAGCGAGAACCGGCGGGTAGCCTCTGGTCCAAGGTGGCTTTGGCACCAGGGGCAAAAGCAGTAGAATTTGATGCTCAAATTAGGCTTAAGGTGCCATCACATTGCTAAAGGTCGTGGCTTGGAGCCCTAGGGTTGCCTAAGGCGAGCCGACAGTGATGTCCCGCGGCGGCGCCATGGGCTTTTCTAGCGATTTCGGCGTAAACACCTAAAACTACACAAATTAAAGGATGCTTATGCTCGAGTAGCTCACCCCGATCACGATAAAGGTGTCAATGAGGTCGGGGAAGGTCCAAGGTGGCTGTTCATCGGTGAACAGAGGTGGTGGCGGCAAGCTCCACAATGACAAGCCTTCTCGGTGGAAATCAACTAAAACGAAGCACATGCATAGCTTCAGGGGGACTCATAGATAGGGAAATCGACCTTGGTGGGGTCAAAGACTCACCGGATAAGAGTTGGCGTCGATGAAAGTGGTAGTGATAGAGAGTTCCACAATGACAGCTCAGTGTGGTGACAATAGCTAAAATGGACCACACAAGCGGGTTCAGTGAGGTGAGGCTATGCTCAAACTGGGCATGGAGTGGCCAGGGACTCACCGGGCTTGGAGATCTCTCATAGCTACCATAGCGCCGGAGAAGGAGAAGAAGACTCGATTGAGGAGTTACACTGCACCGGATGGACAGAGAAGTGAGGACTTGAGTGAGTGAGAAAAATGGCGTAGAATGACGCGCATGTTGAGGGCTTGGCTCACTGGGACACGCTTGAGCTTCACTAGAGCACGTGCACTGGAGCTCAGGACGATGACGTGTTTTGGGTGATATGGTGAATGAAACTTACCGGCAAAGCAGAAAATGGAAATGGCAATAGTGGATTAGGGTTTTGGCACAGACAGAGGGTCATCAAGTAGTGGGATGAGGATGAGATGGTCGACGGGATGTCGCAGGCGGGCACGGGCTTTGGTGAGATTCTCGTGCGGTGACGAGACTCAGGCGGAGCAAAACGGTGGGCGGAGCAGGTTAGACCAGGTGATTCTGGTCCTCTCCCGTGGGCACTCAATGATGACAGTAGTGGCGGCATGGGCGAGTAGCTCTGGCGCGCTATAGGGCGGAGGTGACAAGGTTGCACGAGGTTGAAGAATGGGTCCAACGTGCAAGCCTGGCACGTTAGAGAGAGGGGAGAGAGGTGCTAGCATGGGCTGCAGTGGCGTGTGAGAGAAGATGGACCACGACAGTTTCGGCCCATTGGCTCGGCGGGAAATCAAATCAAGTTTTGAATTTTCAAGCTGGTTGAAAGGTTTCTGAATTTTGAAAATTAGCAAACGGGCTCCAAAATTTATGAAATTTTTTGTGGAACCTTCTGACAGAGTGTAGTTTATTGTATACTTTTTCCATAATTTTATGTGTTATGTATTTTTCTCGACAATTCTTTCAAGCTGCCATTTGAATGTAATTTCAATATTTGATTTATGCAAACTTCAAAAACATGCTCAAAATATATTTCCCACATATAAACATGCTATATTTTATTTCCTCACTTATTTCTAATACACTTAACCAAAATTATAATTTTTTGGGATGTTACAGGATCAATAGGATCACACTTCTTAATTTTTGGGCGCTGCAGCTATCTTTTTTGTTTGCCACCACCCCAATGAGTCCCTAGTTAATTCCTTCCACCTTCACCATCCTTAGCACGCCTGTGAGCTTATGCGTGGCTCCATTTTAGCAATCCATCACTGAGATACCGTGTCACCGTGAAGCTATCGCCGCTACCACTGCCCGTCGCTGCTCCAAGCTCTCCGACCATACCCGATGTCGTTAACACTCTTGATGAGCTTCTAGTAGTCCCCTAGAGCTATTGCCCTTGTTAGATTGGATGGTTAGCTAGCGTAGCATGGAGTTCCTCGTAGCCGATCATGGATTCACCGCTGAGAGCATTGTCGTCGCTGTTCCAGTGATCATTGGTCTCCGTGCCACCGCCAGTAGCATCGCAATAGCCCCCTAGAGCCAGCGTGTACCATCTTTCACCGTGTTTATGCTCCATTCACGAAAGCCATCGCAAACCCGAGAAACTCTGTCGCTTCTCATCGGTGTAGCACCACCTTCGTCCATGTCTCTGATCACTGCCACTACCTGATAGAATCGCCATCGAGCTAGGAATCTATTTTGTCCATCCCTGAGCCAAGCCACTGTGTCGTTCACTGCCGACGAGCTCACCGAGCCAGCGCGATGCTCTGTGCTATATTCTTCTCTCTCTCTCTCTCTCTCTCTTTGACAGTGGGTCCCACTCATGGTTAGGATTAGTTTAGCGTTAATCACAGAGGTTAAGTGTAACCAGTCGATGACATGTGGGACCGGTCAAAAAGATAATAAAAAAATATAATTTAAACATGATGTAGGGTGTGTTTGGTTCGGTGAATCATGGCATACATATACAGGATAGTCCTGAATATGCCCTCATCCCTGTGTTTGGTTGAGTGAACTGAACCAACTCGTCCTGGATGGGTCATACAGATTCTGAGAATATTCCCCAAATATGTTGTACCGAGCAGTTCCAAAAAATGGACGAACCATGTGGTGCAGGGATGAGCATGTCCCCTTTGTTACCCCCTCTCCCTCTGTGTATACGTCACTAACCAGTGCCAATTAGTGGATAGTCAAGGTAAATTTAAGAATCATGCTAATATTTCAATTATTAATCGTGCTAGTACTCCTCTGTGTATACAACTCATTCAACTTCATCCCTAAAACCAAACACCATCTTGAACCATCCGGTACCATCTCATTCATATATATATATACAATCAATCAAAATCTTGAATTATCTCATCCCACTAACCAAATACACAAGTTGTGACATACCATCCATGATCATCTCATCCATCCTAGTACCATCCCATCCCATTCACTTTGGTTCACCCATCCAAACACGACCAAACACACCCTTAGTAAATGAGTCACTAACATGCGGGACCTACTCACTGTTTTCAGTATTAAAACGTGTTTAGAAACCGAGAGGAGAGGCCAACAAGTGGACCCCACCTATCAGTGGGTTAAAATAAAATTAGGTTTAATTACTTAGTTAATATCTAATGAGTCACTAACACGTGGGACCATCACTATTTTCTTAAATAAAATCAGGAATTAAAAACCCAAGAGACTAACATGTAGGGCCACATGTAAGAAATTGATTTAAAAATATATAAAAATGGAAAATCCGCTTTCTATTCAAATGAAATACGCTTTTTCTGTTGGAAAACGTAAATTTCAGAAAATAGGCTTTCGACGTCACCCTTTTCTTTTTTTCTGGAATTTTTAAACCGAACCAAATTCAGACGCTAATAACTTTTGCATATGAACTCAAAATTGGATGATTCTTTTTTATAAATTCATCTAAAATTATGCTATATAGGAATATGCAACAAATATTTGTATTTTTTCTATTAAATTTATTTTACTATTTTTTGATTTGTTTCGGCACTTTTTCGAATAGACGTCGAAGACAGGAACAAATCTTTCGATGACCCGTCACCCTCATACTGAGAGCTACCAGAGCAAGTCAAGAACCTCCTTTGACCATGTTGATACCATTATTTCAAATATTGTATTTTGTTTTTGCAAAATCTATTATGCATGTGTGTATGTTTGGCTAAAATTGCTATATTTATGGGTAACAGCAGTTGAATTCCTATTGAATACATGATTCCTCCTTTAGGATATGGTTTAGATAGTAGCTAATGTTGATTTGGGTATTTCGATTAAGAATTTCGAATAGATGCTTAGCTGGGCTCTAGTTTAACTAAACTAGAACAATGGATAAAACAAATTGAGTACGGACTTGGGAGAATTTGAAATGATGGGTTACCTCTATTAGTTTAGAATAAAAATAAAAAAAAACTTAGTTTTTGACGTGGATGGGTTATATTATGTACTGATGAATGTGAGAGGTGTATCTCGCATGTAGATAGGGGCTTCCTCGCCCGGGTCAACTAAGGACCGAACGCCAGTGTATCCAACCTAAGCTTAAGTGTACAACAACATGGCTGGATTGGGGCGTTCTTAGCTAATTAAGTTATCTAGGTCTAGCCTTGCATGTTGGTAGGTCGTAGTAGTACGAGCATATCTAGGTAGATTTGCTCAAAGGGGCGATCCCTTCACCGAGGTGTTGGGAGCAGAGCATACCGATACAACGGTGAATGTCTTACTGAGATGGGGTGTACCCGGGTGAAGTGAGGGTGTTTCATTCGCCGGGATAGTGCAAGTTTAGGACTAGGTGATGCAAAGGTTTCATTACGAACTCTAGACTGCTTACTAACATGTTGTGAGCGGTGGTTTCGACGGATACCAAACAAACTAAAGAGCATGTATCGTGTGGGTAAAGTTATACACCTCTGCAGAGTGTAAATCTATTTAAATAGTCATGCTCATAGTCATGAGCATGCTAAGTACAGTCACATCGGGTATAGTCTTAGTTTTTGCAAAAAACGGTTTTGTTGGGAAATGTTGGGATGGTTTTGTTGTTGTTAATATGAGTGTCATGTCTATGGTTGAGAAGGAAATAACAATCACAACCAAGGAGGGTTGTGAATTTACTATTGTTAAGTTACATACTTGTTATTTCATTACATGTCAACCGCTCTTTGAAATTTTCATTGCAAATTATTTCATATGGATATTGCAAATTAAACTTGACTAATGCTAAAAATAACTTATAGTGTAGAGCCACAACCTTTGATAGCCTTGTATTTATATTATGTTACGATATACTACAAATATTGCTGAGTACAAAATGTACTCAATCTTGCTTAAATTGTTGATTAAAGTATGAGGATGAACCGATTCTAGACGACACGTTCTTCGCACTCGGTACCGAATGGTACGTTGATGGTTCTTGCTAGGGTTTGTCCTTGTTTGTTGCTTGAGGGTATGGATGGGCACACCGCTATACTTTTTGGGTTTTAATTGCTATGCTTCCGCTATTTATCTTTGATACTTGAGTTTTAATTTGGCCGGTAGGCTATGTAATGTAAACTTGTTATGTAAATATTTAAGTTAATGTACTATTTGTTTAATGTTGTATATATATGTTGTAAGTGTAAAAACCAAACACAAGTGAGGGGGTGGATGTCGGCCGTCTGACGGGCCATCATCCACGAGAGTAAAAATGACACGAGGATTTATACAGGTTCGGGGGTCCGAGAGGACCGCCCTACTCCTGTCGGTGAGCCAACGGGGGGTTACCTCCGGAGAGGGAGCCCCCGAGGGCTCACCAGTTTGAACATGTTTGTTTATTGCTCAAGAGAGCCATCCCTTTGAAAGGAGGGATACACGGGGTATTTATAGGCTCCCAAGCCTGTACAAATGACGGGAATACCCCTTGGGGGGATAGTTACATTATGAGTACAAGCAAGGGGTACTACAGTCTTTTATGAGCACAATAGCATTTCTCGGGTCTGTATGCGTGTCTTCTGAGAGGCGGGCCCCGTCAGTATGATAGATGAATTATTCTTACAACACTAGCCCCCTACCCCTTGGCGTTTCGGGAGTAACGCCAAAAGGGGCAGTCTTGAATTGTGTCTTTTATGCCGATGTTGATATTCCAAAAAAGTCCTAGTAGTTCTGAATGGTGGTTGCACTCCGGCGGGCGAGGCTCCTCCGATCTTATGGGCATCGTAAGACGCGCGGTGTCGCCGGCACTTGGGAGCGGGGCGACCTCGAGTGAGGCGCCGCAGGACGCACGAGAAGATCTGAAGGTGTGAGGTGGCCTACGAGGGGCCGTGCGAAGCGGTGGAGACGTTGAGGGGTGCCGACGAGCCGGCGGCCGGGCACGACGCCAGAGCCAAGCCAGGACCGCCCTACTCCTGTCGGTGGCCTACGGGGGTTCGAGGAGCCCTCCGAAGGCTCACCTAGTATCTTGCTTAAGATGTATTGCACAAGAGTCCCCCCCTCCCAATGAGAGGAATACATGGGGTATTTATAGGCTCCTCAGCCTGTACAAAAGACCAAAATACCCCTTGGAGGTTGTCCACTCTAAGAATACAAGCAAGGGGTACTACAGTATTTTATGAGTACAACAGCATTCCTTGGACCCGTACGCGTGTCTGCTGTGAGGCAGAATCCCAAATCCAGGTGGGATGAATTATTCTTCCAACAATAGCCCCCTTGCCCCTTGGTGTCTCGAGAGGAGCGCCGAATGGAGCAGTCTTTGATGTGCCTTCTACGCAGAGATCGATACTTCAGAAGAGTTCAAGGGTGATTGCGTCCGATAATGTGCTCCGAGAGTGATATGGCCCGGAGTTTTCTTTTGAATGTGGGTCAGCTGTCCCTGTTCTTTTAAATTTGGTGTAGGTCTGCACCTTGCACTGTCCCTGTGAAACTGCCTCCTCACGTGATGTTGCCTAGGACAAATTAACTGAGTGGTTTTGTTGTCCTGATTGTTATATTGCTTGCCTTCTTTACTTTTGGCAGAAAACTCCAGACCATGCTCATCTTTTTTAGACAAGCCGACCGAGTATGGTACTGCTTGCCCTTGGATGCTTCTGGCGGAGCCCCCAGACTGAGCTTCCTTTTTCTTTTAGACCAACTGAACCGACTAGTATTGTCTTTGGATGCCTTCGGTAGAGCTCCCAACTAAACTCCCCCTTCTCTTCTAGACAGGGCAAAGATATTTCTTCTCCACCTCACTTCTTCACCATTCTCTCCAGACCTCCTGAAGCCTGGCTCCTTCCTAGGACCGGTCGGTCCTTCTTCTTCTTTCTTTGGCGCTGGCGCTCCGGCCGCTCCGCCATGGCCCTTGGCAATCACGGACTCGGCTGGGCTCGCTGAGCTTCGCCGCCTCTGTTTGGTGGAACCGCCTCACTTCGCACCGCTCCGGCCTCTGCCGTCATGGACTCATTGGGCTTGCCGAGCTTCGCCACCTCACCGCGCCGCTCCGGCTGCCGCCGAATCCACGGACTCATTGGGCTCGCCGAGCTTCGCCGCCTGGCGTGGTGGAGCCGCCTCCGCCGCGCCCGCGCGACTGCCGCCGTCATGGACTCGCTGAGCTCGCCGCCTCATTGGTGGAGCCACCTCGCCGCGCCGCTCTAGCTCGCCGCCTCATGGACTCATTGGGCTCACCGAGCTCACCGCCTCCATCGACCTCTTGGACCTTATCGCCGCCTCCGTGGTGGAGCCGCCTCGCCAGCGCCGCTCGACTGCCGCCGTCCACGGTCTCGGCTGGGCTCGCCGAGCTTCGCCGCCTCATCAGCCTCTTGGACCTTGTCGCCGCCTCGGCCGCGCCGCTCGACTCTGCGCCGACGCCATTTCTCCACCAATGGAGTGCCCACGCGCTGCTCCTTCGGTCCCTCGCCGTCCGAAACTACCGGCCCGGAGCGACGCCCGCGTGTGGAGTCTACATCTCCGGGCGTAAGAGCCCCAGCGGGCCGGCGACCCGAAGAACCGCCGCGTCTCCACGCAGGTGTCCTCCTAGCGCCATCTCCATTGATTCTTGCTCCTTGTGGAGGTGCTAGCCTTGGGCGCGACATGGCCACAGTATGCGCGGCGCACAGCCGGCGTGTCCGTGGAGGCACGGTGGCCTGGGCCAGCGGCATCAGGCCGTCCTCATTCTCATTTCGGCGTTGCACGCCGCCTGTTTGATGAAATGCCTCAGCCTTTGTTGTAGTAGATCTTTTGCCATGTGTATGAATAGTGATTACGGATGTGTTTTGCCCGTGTACACGTGCAGTTTGTTAGCTTGTGTTTGCTTGTTGACGATGAACAACAAGGCTCGGGAGCGAGGGCACGGGTGCGTGAGGGCATGCCCCGGGCGCGAGAGTACGTGCGAGAGTTTTGGAAAGGCCTCCGGCACGAGGGTTTTGCGAAGTCCTCGGGCACGAGGGTTTTGCGAAGGCCTCGGGCGCGAGGGTTTTGCGAAGTCCTCGGGCGCGAGGGTTTTGTGAAGGCCTCGAGCGCGAGGGTTTTGCGAAGTCCTCGGGCGCGAGGGTTTTGCGAAGGCCTTGGGCGCGAGGGTTTTGCAAAGGCCTCAGGCACGAGGGTTTTGCTAAGTCCTCGATCGCGAGGGTTTTGCAAAGGCCTTGGGCACGAGGGTTGTGCGAAGGCCTCGATCGAGGGTTTTGCGAAGGCCTCGATCGCGAGGGCACGCGGAGCGAGCGGGCGCACGAGCCACGCGTGGTGCGAGGTCATACACGGCGTGCATGATGTCCTTCATGTCGAATCTATTAGCAAGATGTTATATTCCATGTTTCTTTGCCAAGCAGGCGTGAGGGCACGTGCGAAGGCATGCAAGGGCACGCGAGGGTGCGCGAGGGCTTCGAGCATGAGGGCATGCGCGATGGCCCAACGTCGACGAAGGCACGGTGACGGCCCTTGGCGATTACATGAAGTTGTCGCGAAGGTGCCCCGAGGCCGGGGCTTGTGCGGAGACGAGGTGGTAGGATTACTCAACAATATAAATTGTATGGATGTGATTATCAATGTTATGGATGTGTGTACTAGCCACTAATGATGGGACTAGTACGGTACACACACACGAGGGCTTCGAGTATTCAAAGCCTGGGGTCTGACAGAATTACAGAAATAAATGCTCGTTTAATAAAATTACAAAAATGGGCTTCTGTCGTCATTCTAAATGTCGAAGTGTCCATGTCTCCATTTGGATTGGCGACAGGAGCCCTGTCACCCACCGAGCAGTGCAAAATACCCAGCCAGTCCCTGTCACCATTCCAAATAGCAACACAACCTCCCCTATAAGCAGTTTCACAATAAGGACTTGATGAACCTTTTCAAGCGTCTTTGCAACAAGAACCAGCAAAGGAAGTTCGATGCACACTAGAAAACTCTAGATGAGCGGACAAGGACGTACAGAAGGGAGGCAGCGAAGAAACCCAGCAGAAGCGCTGAAAATCTCCCCAAGTCATTGCCCTACTTATCCACAGATGGTTCCAATTTGACGAAGATGACCTGCAGGCAATGAAATGCTTCTCGGACTGGATCGAGCAAGAGCTTAATGTGAAGTGGTTATTGCTACACGTCAATGATGGTGCTCGGTATGGTGTAATGACAACGAATCTAGCTGAGGTGTATAATTGAGTCATGTGTAGCGCGAGGTACCTCCCTTTGGTTGGTATTGTGGAGGCAATTCTGCGCGGTATCACAAAATACTTTATTGACCGAAGTAATATCACGTCGCTCTCTATGGCAAATGACAGAGTACTATACTCTACCACGATCACCATGTATATGAAGGAGAAGAGCAAGAAGGGTGAGATACACAAGGCATTCAAGATGGACACTAGGGAGCTTCGCTTCGAAGTACTTTGCAGGGATAGAAGACGCCGCAGGACGAGCCGTGAAAGGATCATTCATGAGTGCAGGCTTGGCCGCGCTCGTTGCATATGCACTTGCAATAAGCCACTTCTTCAGCATAAGCCATGCTCACATGTCATGGCTGCATGTTCGATGTTGGCACAACATCCCAGCCAATACCTTTCGGAATATTTCAACAAGGAAGATATGATGTTAATCTGGAGTGTAGAGCTGTATGGTTATAACGTGGTTGGCCATTTCACTAGTCATCCTACCTGGGAGGAGCAGATCTAGGCTATCGACATTGATAGGCTGAAGGGAACGGTTGGCCAGTGGCTGAGACGGCGTATCAAGAATGACAGACGAAACAGAAGCCATACGTCATACGAAGAAGTGCTCTATTTGTAGGAGTCTAGGCATACCTTCAAGTACCGCCATGCGACAAATGAACAGCATGAAGGAGAGGTCGGTAGTCTGGGCGGCGCGACGGGGACGTCATCCGACCGCTCCACTCGAGGCGGGCACAGTGAAGATCGACATGGTGGATGTGGCCACGGGGATGGTTTATCTTATGGAAATATGTTGTGATGAATGTTTTGCTTACTATCATTGTGATTTGTTGAACAACTATGTGATGACATATGCCCTATTTAGTTGTGTTGCTGATGTACTGATGTTATATCGTGCATCGAATTATTATGTGTAACCTATGTACTACCGCTAATATTATTTCTTACCATGAACAATTTAACTACCTAATTTTCTGTCTTCTGTTTATCACTACTTAAAAAAATTGAAAAAAATACAGATCATGTCGCCATTTGAATTGGCGACAAGAGCTTGTCGCCAATTCAAATGACAACTTAAGTCTTTGCCGCCAATCGAAATGATGGCAGAGACATTTTACACTATTTGCACTGTCGCCAATCCACATGGTAATATAAGCATTTCATCATTTGGAATCACGTCGGAAGCTCATTTTTCTAACTTTATTAAACTGGCATTTATTTATATAATTCTATTAAAAACATATTATTAAAAAAAACTCTTCTTTTGCGGGTAGCACTGAAAGGACCAAAAGCCTACGCATTAAATGGCCAGTCGCTAGCATCCAGGAAGTACATGGCTGGGCTTAACAAGCAAGAATTGATCTCAAAATCAGCCCGTGGTTGTTGCAGCCAAACGTGCATTTATATCGAGACGAGAGCAACGTCATCATGCATAAATCATCACATCGTGGGATTGATTTGAACCAAATCAGGTGCACTTTCAACCTGAACGAACGTAAACTCAGAATTTGGAAATCCAGCATACACGCAAAAACCAGCAAGGACTAGATGAATACGTTATTAGGAGGATACTGTGACATACAGCTGTGCGGCACAACGGGACGCAATCTTTTTCATTTATTTGCTCAAGCCAAAATTAGCAGCATACTATTGTATGTATATTTTGGAAGCACTCTGGTTTCAAAGGTCAACTTTCGTGGTTCTTTCCTTCATTGCTATATTTACACACTTTATTCAAATTGGCCCTTGGTCTTTCTTAAATTTAATATTTGGTCCATTCTTCTGAAAATACGCTTCAATTAAATTAATGGTGGTTGGTATTGAAATGTTGTAGTATGTATTAAGAAGTATCTTTGGAGTTACTTATATGCCACGGTATTCTACCGATGCTATAGAGGATATAAACATGTTGTGTCTTGACGTATTGACCAAGGAGCCACAAAAGATCCGCACCAACTGGATGCCTTGTTAAGCTATTCATTACTGCATCTACTCCTTTCGAATAACTCCCGCCTTATGAAAAAAATATAGAGGCTACTATTATGATGATCGATGATACAAGACATTGTATCTTGACGTTTTGACTAAGGAATCACAAGAGATCCACACCACCTCTATGCCGTGTCAAGCTATCGTCATTACGGCATCTACTCCTCCTTCCAGATAACTCCCGCCTTATTAAAAAAAATGGAGGCTAGTGTTACCAGGAGTATGATAAAAGGATGTCTCTTTGTAGTCATAAAATTTAAATAGGGATAAGAGAAATCTTCTTGGAGACACTCCGCCTTCTAAACATCCTCCACATAAGGTCTCGACATATGCATGCATGATGCTACCATTGACTGCAATTTGCCATGAACGGTCTTTTAGGGCCTCTCCGCCTTGGGCACATTGACATGGGTTTGGCGGCACCTTCCTTGTCTCTCATTGTGCGTGCACATTACTAATATGATCTCTCCATCACAATCAATCTTGCTGCTAAGGTGCGTGGAAAGAACTCCATGTCACTACTACAGAAAAAGTCATCATAGACGGTTTAAAATCGTCATCACAAATGGTTTTATGGATTGTTTGACTTTATGGGTCTGTGATGACATGAGGTCATCACAGACAGTTTTTTAACCGTCTGTGAAAATAGACTATCACAGACGGTTCTTGTTCAGAACCGTCCGTGATAGTTTTTTCTATTGTAAAAAAAACAGATTTTGAGCCAAACCATTCAATTGCTGGACAGTAGTTTCCATATGCAATCTCTAGCAAAACAACTAAAATCCAATTAGAATTCTGATGGCAACACATATAAGAAAGGGAAACCAAAAGGTTTCACAACGTCCCCTCCGAATGGGGAAAAAAATAAAGTTACAAAGTTAAACTAGCTACAAACTATCTGTGCCTTCAAGCTCCTGAAGAACTCACCGACTTCTTGGATTGGTCTTGTGAGCTCCTCTCTGTACCTCACCAGCATATCACAAGCTGTTCTTACATGTCATCCAAGTTCGACTCAAGCTCGTCGACAAGAAAGGACAAACGACCGAAAACCTCCAGCGGCGCTCCGACCTTAGGTAACACAAAATTAAGATCATTTTTTTACAAAAAAACAGCCAACAAATTGTGTACATTTTAAGGATATACACATACTTTCCGGAAGTCTACCTCCTACGGCAGACAAGAAGCTCCTTTGTATCTCTCCTCCTCCTCCTCGTCGTCGGCTGTGTCTCCTCGCCAAACCGCAATGGGGAATCGAGGGTGGTCGCTAGAGCTCGGCATCGGGAGGGAGAGGGAGAGACTGATGGAAGACAAGGCTGGGGTGGCTATAATATATAAGGACAGCGTCAAAATATTTTGCTTCCCGTGCACGCGTTCAAAATTTTTCGCCTCCCACGCTGCGAATCACAGACGGATTCATACAAAAACCATATGTGATGACCGGAATTTTCCTTACTCTCTGATTTTACCATGGTTTGGAATTTTCCTTACTATGCGATTTTACCATAGCCTGGAATTTTCTTTACTCTCTAATTTTACCATGACTTGGAGTAAGGAAAATTACAAGTCACAGATGGTTTTTAATACAAACCGTCTGTAATGAGATACTTATCACAGACGGTTCGTGATACGAACCGTCTATGATATTAGCTCATCACAGACAGTTCTTAGCGTATCCAGTAATAGAGACGGTCGCGCTAGTAAAACCATCTATGATGATGCGTCCAGTATTAGCCTTATTGTAGTAGTGTGTTCAACTTGTCAATGGGTGTGAATTGTTTTGTAAGCATCGAATAATACATATATTGTTCATTTGGTTGTGCCCACAAATGATACATGTATCTAGACCTATATATTGATTTGCCAAGCTGGGCCTGAAAAAGCTCAGCCTTGAAAGGCCTGGTCCGACAAGGCTAGGCGTGAAGCTAAAAAAAATCCAATTTTACAAAATAAAATAATAATATTATTTAAGTTGAAAGCCCCGGCCCGACAAGCTAGGCTAAGAACTGAGCGTTGCTCAGTTGGTGTGGAGAGCTAACGTGCCCCCAGCCCACCCTCGATGCACGGGCTTGTCTGCCGGTAGTTGGTTTTATTAATTGAAGTGGGGATCTCCTCTTCATATAAATATAAATAAATAAATAAATATATATATATATATTATTTAATTTATTTTCGGAAATAAATTTATTATTACTTTTTGTCATGCTTCGGTTCAAAAATCTCGGCGCGAGCCCGATCCGGTCAGCATGAGCCTGAAAAAGTTGGGCCGGGCTGCCCATGGAAAGTTCTACATGTATGTAAAAATGAACTCTAAAAGTCATTTAGATACAACAAAAATTTACAAACAGAACCCTACAAACCCTCCTATTTACGAAAGGCTCTACCTTGCACCACGTTTTACTCGCTACCTCGTATATCCCCTCCATACCCCCTCTCTCTGTCGCCTCAGTGCCTCACGTCTCTTCAAGCCGAGTATCAGGATGCCTTCCTCGTTTGCTGATGCGCAGTCGTCCTTCCCGGCCACCCAGCAAGATCAACCCACTCGTGCACATCCTTTGGAAGATGCAACAGCACCGCTGCTTCTGATGAGCGGAGCTACCAATGTCGAGGGAAGTACTGCGTCTGTCCGAGACTTCG
Organism: Phyllostachys edulis; assembly: GCA_036346405.1. NCBI lineage: Eukaryota > Viridiplantae > Streptophyta > Magnoliopsida > Poales > Poaceae > Phyllostachys > Phyllostachys edulis. The sequence goes on from CM070561.1 coordinate 43,235,167, forward strand.
ATCTGAACAGGGAACCCAATGATCCCCTTCCGGATGAATCTCCCAAGACCTCCTGCACGATTCTGCTATCTCCCGATTCGTCTCATGTCCAGGACCTCCAGGTACACATCGGTCTCTCGAAAGCCCTTTTTTCTTCTTTCCGGGAGTGTAAAAATTCCCAGATCCACCCATTTCTTGTTCTGCTAATGTGGGGTTTGTGCTGCTGATTGAGTTCTTACAGGTGAACATGGATGTGAAGATGGAAACCATGGGCACGACTGTGATGGACGACTCCAGCAAGATCACCAGACTGGTTGATGTTAACAAGAGTTTGGAAGAGAAGAGGTTTGCACTTTAACCCCCTAGCCTTTCCATTTTGCGAGTGTATATGTCGATCTAAGTTTTAGATTTGATGAGAAAAATATATAGGGAGGAAAGGCTGCAGTTGTTCGATCTATCCATCGTTTGTCCTCCTGTCCGTATCCGCATAGATCTAAGGCACGTACACACATGCATGATCTCACCAAACAATAAAACGTATTTGATTATATGCGTACATGTTTCTTTTGCTACAATTCTTGTACAGTAATATGGCTGTTTTTTTAACTACTAATGTCCTGTTTCCGGGCATTCTATGATTGGTTGTGCTTCGATCTGCTAGTGCTGATGAAACACTAGAGGCAGCGTCGGGGAAGAAGAGGAAGACAGGCAGTGGCACTAATCGCGCCGGTGATCATGTCGGCAGTGCAAAGAATGCTATGGCATCGTCCGTGAAAGAGGGAGGTGCCGCGCCGGTGCAGACCAAGGGGCGGCGGTGCCGCATGAAGAACGGCTCCGCATGGGGGTGGCAATGCAGCAATCAGGCGCACCCCGGCTACGCCATGTGCCTGAAGCACGTCATCAGCCGGCGACGCATCCTGAAGAAGGCCAATGCGAAGAAGAAGCTGATCCAAGCTAGCGCCAAGTCGGGTCTCGCCGCGTCCAACACAGAAGACGCAGAGACGTCCGCGACGGGAGGCCGGAAGGAGACCGCCGTCCCTTCGTCGCCCAAGCCACTCGTCGTCGTCGGTGCGACGCGCAGAAAGGAAGCCTCTCGTCAGAATGCAACTGCAGCATCGTCCGCGAAGGAGAAAGGTGCCCCGCCGGTGCCGACAAAGGGGCCGCGGTGCACCCGGAACAACGGCCGTGCAAATGGGTGGCGTTGCAGCGCGGAGGCGCACCCCGGCTACGTCATGTGCTTGCCGCATTATATCAACCGCCGGGACAGCTGTGAAAAGTCTCGGGCGAAGAAGCTGCAAGCTCGCGCTGAGTCCAACACAGTCGTGTCCAAGACAGCAGGTGCAGGCGCGTCGACGTCGGCGACGGGCGGCCGGAAGGAGACCGGCCCATCGTCGTTCGAGCCACTTGTCATTGTCAGTGGGAAGCGCAGGAAGGCCGGCGCGTGGGCGGTGCAGTTGCGGCCAGGTGAAGCCGGCCCCGCTCCAGTGCACACGCAGCTGGAAGCTCCATGCATCGTCATCAACATTGCTGTTGCTATTGAGCAGCAACAGTGAGATGCATGGCATTCACAATTCGCTTAAATTTCATGTGATATTTCGAAGCGTGACATTGATCTTTCTGTTGAGCTGTGGAGAGCTCCTATATTTTGTTGTTATCTATTTACTACGATCTAGAGCATGCGAGAATTTGCTTTGGTGTTGCACTCTTAACGCAAGCTTCTGGCTCGTAGTAATTGTTGCAGACATTTGATTGCAGTAGTTAATTGAACTGTGCCTATATTAACGCTTTGATTCCATGGTCATTATGTTTTGCTTATTTGCCAATTATATATCAGAGTGTTAGTGATAATGTTGAATATTGTTCATTGTTTAGAATTCTAGATAATTCAGAACCTACAAGTTTATGGTTTTGTCATACGTACTAAAAAAACATTTTTCGTCATTTGATTTTTTTTTTCAATACTAGGAAGTGCTAAGTTGATCCTAGGATTTTTTTTTTTGAAAAAACCAACTTGATCCTACGATGGAATATGAGAAATTAAGGATCGCAAAAGAATTTCTGAAGTAATTTATATCAAATCTTTACAGGAAAATAGTCCGTGATTTTTTTCAAAGAGAAAAACGTGATATATACCTATATGATGGAAAAATAGTTGTTTGAGTTTTCATGTTGGCAAATTGTTTTCTGGTGGAGTAGTGGTTGCTAGATTTTTCCATTATTAAGAGATGAGAAAAATAAAATGTTAAATCTGAAATTTGGATCAATCACTTTTTTTACAAACATACATATGATCCAGTTCGAGTTTTAGTTATGTTATTTGGTATAAGATGAGAAATATTCTCTATAATTCATTTCTCTATTTTATATTGTTATGGAACATCAGTTGACATTCGCCGGGGAGGGTTTTTAGTTGTTCGGTGCCAGATGTAACTATCACTGGCATTAGTATTAGTACTATTATACCCAGAGATATTACTGTCACCACCAGAAACTGTGTAGTTCCATCTTTTCCGAGTGTCTGGACGAAAACACTCAGGAAGGTCCCGAGTGTTTCCAAGGATACTCGGGACAGGAAATCAACACTCGGTAGAATTAATTTTCTCGAGTGTTTTCCATAACACTCGGGAAATAAAATATAATCCTGAATGCATCGAAATAAAGACACTCGGGAACCTTTTTTTTTCTGGTCGCGCCCATTTTTTCCCCGTCACGCCTTTTTTTTAGCTTTTAACCCTAAGGTGCTCTATCCCAATCCCGCAGCCGCGCGCTCCCCGTCTTCCTCCTTCTCCCTCTTTTCCCTCCTCCCCCTTGGCACATTTCACGCTTGCGCCCTACTCCTCCTCTTGCCATTGGCTCCTCCTCCCGACTCCTCCTCCTCCTTGTTGCTCCCTGGTCTCCCCTGGTGCCTCTTCTCTATGGCGCAGCCGCCGGCTCCGCCGGCCTTGGGCTCGGCCCCACGCTCTCCTCTCGGCTCGGCCTCGCCTGAGTTCCCATGGTGCCACAGCCTCTCGGGTCCTTGCTGCCTTAGAACGCGCCTTGCCTGGCCCAGATCTGCCGCCTCCTCCTCCCGAGCTCGGCTCGCCCGTGCTCGCCGGTCCAGTCCGCTTGCGCGCCCGTCGCCTTGCCCCGCCGCCTTGCCCCGCCGCCTCGGCTCCACTCCAGCACCTCCCCTCATGGCGCCGCCCGCTCTGCTTTGGCCCGTTGCTGCCCGCTAAATCGAGTTCGCCCGTCTCTTTGCCCCCTCGGCGGCAGCAGCCGCCGCCTTGGCTCTCCTCGAGCGCCTCCTCCTCCTAGCTCCTCCTTCCCCCTACTCGGTCCGCACCAGCGTGGCTCGCCCGACCTCTGACCGCTCGCCTCACCTTTTGACCCGGCTTGGATTTACTCCCTTAATTCCCCTTTTTATGTTGATCTCTCTGAAGTTAAGCCATCTGCTATGTATAGTTTTATAACTACTGTACATATAGCCTAATTGTAGCATGTATATGATTGCCTACACCTTGCAACATTTGCTAATTATTTACTTTGTTCTGACCTATCCTAGTCTTTATGTCCAAGGTTGATGGGAAGTTTGATTCAGTCCTATCGGTGTTAACTTTTGACGGAGATCACAAAAGTTGTTTTTGCTATCATAGTGCTAATAATCCAGGTTAGTTCCTGCTGACCCGTGCTTCCCTTAATTGTTTATTTTGCATCTCAACCCATGTGTGCGTGTATGATCCTGCTATGAAATATCAATCTTTTGTATGTATTGTTTGTGGGAATGAGTAATCAAAGTGTTGTAAAGGTTCTTCATTTTCAGTAGACCAGCAATGCAGCAATGTTACTTTTGATGACTTTTGAGCCACTTCGATGACTATCGGTGGGAAGCCACTTGATGACTATCGGTGGGAAGCCCTTGCTCTGTTACTTATTGGAATCGGTGTAAATCAACTACGCTCCATACCCGAGGGCACCAATTCCTTTGGTCTTCCAATCACCACTATTGCATACATATATACACTAATTTTTTGTAAGTTTCTATTGAACTGTTTGGTCTTTATATTTATATTTATCTTCTTCCTCCTTTTTTTTCCTGAACAAATATTGAATAGACAAGTTCATATATATTCTCATATATATGTTCTCCTTTATTCACACTAACTCTTTACACATAATTTGCATAATTTGTTTTTATATGGTTATGGTGCAATTTTCAACTTCCTTGGCATCCTAGGGACAGTCATATTGATGTAAGTTCTTCCTCCTTACGGGAAGGTCAACAAGAAGATTGATGTCTATGCATTTGGAGTTGTACTACTGGATATCATATCAGGAAGAAAACCAATTACAACAGGATGTGCAAAGGGCCAGGAAAGCCTGGTTGGGTGGGTAAGTGCTCCTTAACTCTATTTTATATGCCTAGCTGGCTAGCTCTGAGCAGTAACATGCCCTGAGAACAAAATGGTAGTTGCACATTCACTCACTGATGATATTAAAGTGGTCTTGGACCATTGCTAGATTTGATCTGTTGACCTCATATCCATTCTTGCACAAGCAAGCTGTGCCTGCTTTTTTCCTAATTCTTTGTTCATGGTTGTAGGCAAAGCCACTGCTGTCAAGTGGGGATTTGCTTGATGAAGCTTTGTTGAGGTATGTTGTGACCCTCATAGGATCATCTTGCCATTTATTCGGTGAAGTCATCAATTTAATAGCCCCAAATGTGTCATACTGAAACAAATGAGTTGCCTGATGAGACAAACTGATCTAGCAAATCTGTCTATATAAATGGATTCAATCTGTATCCTCAAAAATATATTAGGCCTTTGAATATTGGCATTATCACGTTTTCCATGCATTTAGTGCCTTTTCATCACTCCCTAGTGTGGTGCATGTTACAGGGCAATTCACAAAGAGAAGCTTTTTGTTGATTATTTTTGGGACTGCACCTAGACCTTATTTTCTTTTGGTAGTTTTGATTTACTATTTGCATGTGCTCATTGCCATTTGATACATCTGTTGCAGACCAGACAATTGGAAGTTCACATTGAAATAAACCTGCTTGACGAGAATGGTCGTTTGCAAATTCTTCAAATTCATACAAATAAGATGAAAGAGAACTCTTTCCTTTCTCCAGATGTTAATCTTCAAGAGCTAGGTATGTTCTTTGTGAATTATTACATTTTCAGGCATTGCATTCATTACAGCAAAGGGTTCCTAAATTTTTCATAGCATGGACTGATTAGTTGGCTAAGTCATGCTAGTGCTATTTTCAAACTTCAAAGATTATGATTTTTTCTTTTAAAAAATTGATTGTCTTTACTTCCGTACTTTAACACTCAATGTCATTATTTTTCATAGCACTACTTTTTAGTATGACTAAGTAGGGGTTTGTGGGAAGTTCTTGTTCAATATGATAAAGATTTGTACTGTATGGGATTGATAATTGTAAAAATCACATCCAAATGACACCTGATCTTCTGAATGAAGCTGCACGGACAACGAACTATAGTGGAGCAGAGTTGGAAGGTGTTCTTGAAAGTGTCGTTTCATTTGCTTTGAACCAGCAGATAAGCATGGATGACCTCACAAAACCTTTGGATGAGGAAAGTATTAAGGTTACTATGGATGATTTTGTGAATGCGCTTCAAGAAATTACTCCTGCATTTGGTGCTTCCACTGATGACCTTGAAAGATGCAGGTGTGTGCTATGATATGAACATTAATTTAGCAAAATGATAACTATCTGCACAAATTTGAAATGTGAGATGATCAGTTTCTTCTTAGGACATTGCTGGGTTCATATCTTGTTACATATTACTTCTCCCCATGTGTCCCATGGAACTTTTTTCTATAGAGATTTATTATTTGCACAGTCTTTAACACAGTGTGCTTTCACAAACTTTTGCACCTGGCTGATGCTATGCTTCTACAAATAACTTCTGCAATTCCCATTCCTAATGCATAGTCAACATTGGCTATGGGCATGTCACTCTCCTCCCTTGTTTTCTTTACAATCAGAAAGCACTTGAGGCGCTAGTGTGCGAAGGACTAGAATATGCAGCAATTCATGGACTGTTCGGTGATATATCCATTAGCTAGCTTAGTAGGAAAATCTATTTTTTCTTTGCGCGAATGCATTCAATGTTGATGTCATGCCTAATTTAATTTTTGACTAAAACAAAAAACATGCTTTATAGCTTTGTCAGCCATATAAGAATTTCTTATTTCCAGGATGAACTAAACACATATAGGCTTTCTAAATTCATTAATTTTCTGTGTCTCTTATTTAATCTTTACTGTTGGCCTCAATATTTAATAGAATTTAAATGTTGTTTCATGTGATCTTTGACAACTTTGAATCTTTGTGCAAAATATACAGGTTTCGTGGTATTGTTGATTGTGGCAAGGCACATAAGCACATTTATCAAAGAGCTATGCTTCTTGTGGAGCAAGTTAAAATAAGCAAAGGTAGCCCACTTGTTACCTGCCTCTTGGAAGGTCCTGCTGGAAGGTACAGTCTCTAAAACACATCTTTGTTAGTTTGTTGTCTTTGAAAACGTTGCTGGAACCTCACTTCATATTAACTGCTTGTCAGTGGTAAATCGGCAATGGTGGCTACGTTGCATGACCAAATTCTTACAATCCTTCCATTGGTGCAGATGCCAATCAAGAAGTTGTATACACTTGTTGAGATGGCCACACAGGGGCCATCAGGAGGAAACGCAGAAGCAATTTATGCTGGAGAGGAAAAAAATAGATAACAACCATTTCTTTAGCATGTTGAGTGATATTATCCGCTATTGGGTACACTTACAGCTGAAATGGACGCTAGGTTTCACTATAGGAGTTTGTTTGCACCTTTCTTGACTTCATCTCCCCAGTTTCTTTTCTTCACCAGGTAGAGTGGTTTGATCTTGAGTTGTATTTCTTTGATATGCCCATCAGAGCTTTTGTTGTAACGTTGTCATGATTCGGCCAGAGGTTACTATACACGATGTACCATTTTTTAATTGTATGCCTCATAAGTGTTTATGTTGTTGGTGCTAGCATATAGTTGCTCCCTGCATACACCGGAATACTGGATGCCAAAACCTTTTCTCAAAATACATGTAAGCAATCTGTAGTGACACTTCAACTGCATGTGTGTTTGGTTGCCACGTGGCTAGATTTCCCGAGTGTTCTTGTTGATAAACACTCGGGAAAATCATGAATCTACATGTGTATTTGGTTGCCACGTGGTTAGATTTCCCGAGTGTTCTTGTTGACAAACACTCGGGACAATTTCCCTATTTTCCGGAGTGTAAACCTGAACACTCGGGAAAGTTATTTCTCCCCGAGTGTTTTATTTTTCCCGAGTGTTCAAGATTACACTCGGGAAAGTTATTTTTCCCGAGTGTAAATCTCAAAACACTCGGGAAACCAGTTATGTCCCCGACTAAACTATCCCGAGTGGGTTTTCCCGACGGCCGACCTTCGGGAATGACTTTCCCGAGTGTTTTTGGAACTTTCCCGAGTGTTTCGGGCACTCAGGAAAATAGCAGATTCTGGTAGTGTGTGCTGCTTTGTGTTGTTGGTGTTGCTATATATACCCGTGTCCAATCCCGAGCCAGCTAAATCAGCATCCCAGCCTTAGGTTGTTGGGTCGTTATACCCGGCCGCAAGCTCAAACACCGAGCAACAACCAACCATCCCCCCCCCCCCAAAAAAAAGAAAGACTAGTCTAATAGGTTGAAATACCCTCACTCTTATAAATCATGCTCTGCCTCCTCCCACAACCGATATGGGACTATCCCAACAAATGCCCCCTCACACATCGATTGTGTTCTTCGGCAACCGTGAGGTCTGAGATATATTCAGGATACCTAGTACCAATTGTTGCGCAGTGCCTTTGGACCGCTATACCCATGTCCAACCACAAAGCAACAACCAAGGGGTCTTAGGCCATCTCTGCACTATCATAAAAAGAAGGTGAAATTTTAAGGCTCAATTAGTTTCAAAAGGGTACTCACAAAAGAAGGAGATTGATTATGATGTGGTATTCTCCCCGGTTGTGACACATGCTTCTATCAGGATAGTTCTTGCATTGGTAGCCAGTTGAGATTTGCACTTGGAACAAATGGATGTGAAAACGATGTTTTTACATGTTGATCCTGATGATAAAATCTACATGGAGCAGCCAGAAGGATGCACTAAACCTAAAATTTACATCTAGTTTGCAAGCTAAAGAAATCATTGTATGAGTTAAAAATAGTCACCAAGACAGTGGTACAAGTGTTTTGACTCCTACATATTGAAGATTGGCTACAGGCCACGTGGTTATGATTGTGTGTTGTGTTTATGTCCGATGCCTTGATGATGGTTCATTTTTTGTCTGCTACTATATGTTGATGATATGCTAATTACTACAAAGCACATGCATGACGTGATTGGTTTGAAGGGTTTGCTAAGTCACGAATTCAATATGAAAGACTTAGGGGCAGTAAAGAAACTTTTGGGCATGGATATACACATGGATAGAAGCTCGAGGAAACTGTGGTTTTCTCAACAGGAGTATATTGAGCAGGTTTTGGAATGGTTTGATATGATCAAAGCCAAACCGGTAAGTACTCCATTGGTACAACACTTTAAACTTTCTTTAGAATTTTGTTCTAAATCAGATAAAGAATTGAAGAGATGGCAAAAGTTTCATATGCAAGTGCAGTTGACTGCTTAATGTATAGAATGGTTTGTACAAGGCCCGATTTGGCGCATGGTATTAGTCAAGTCAGCAAGTTTATGATGAAACTAGGAAAGCAACATTGGGAGACAGTCAAATAGATATCCAGGTACTTGAGAGGTAACAAGTCATGGCATTGTTTGTAACATCCCAAAAATAACAATTTTGGGAAAGTATAATGAAAATAAGTGGGAAAATAATTTTTAGCATGTTTTTGTATGGAAAACTATTTTAGCGCGATTTTTGAGATTTTGCATAAATCAAATAGTGAAATCACATGCAAACAACAACTTGTAAGAATTTTTGAGAAAATCACAAAACAAATATATCCTAAAAAAATTACACGAGAAACCATATTGTGTCTGGAGCCCTAAAACAATTCATAAATTTTGGACTCCATTTGCTAGGTACAAAAATTCAAGAAACATTCAGCCAGTTTGAAAAATTCAAAAGCCATTTTTTAAATTCCCACTCGCCATTAGGCCGTAACTGCCGTGGCCCATCTCTCTCCGACATTGTTTTCGGAGGATAGCAAGATAATCCTTTGGTTGTTGGATATGTGGATTCAGACTATGTCGGTGATTTGGATAATAGGAGGTCTACTACATAGTATGTTTTTACTCTAGGTGGAGGGTATATATGTTGGAAGTCTATCAATTCAGTTTATTGTTGCATTGTCTACAACTGAGGTAGAGTACATGGCTATGACTGAAGCTGCAAAGGAAGCGTTATAGCCTGCATGACTAGTGAAGGAATTGGATGTTGAGCAAGGTGGAGTTTAGGTGCATTGTGATAGTCAGAGTGCAATTTATTTGGCCAAGCATTAGGTGTATCATGCCAGGACGAAGCACATTCATGCAAGTTATAACAGGATCAGGGAGTTGACTAACTTCGGAGAGATTGATTTGATGAAAGTGCACACCGATGATAATGTTGTGGATATGTTGACTAAACTTGTCACCGTCAATAAGTTTGAGCATTGCCTCGACTTGTTGGGGGTCACAAGTTGCTGAGCAATGAGGTAACCCCTAGCCCAACAGATGCGAGAGTAGTGTCAAAGCGTTCTCTTTTTTTTTTGTCTTCGAGGTGGTGTATTCGCCAAGTTGGAAATTTGTTGTGTATAGCTCATATATGCAAGGTGAAAGGAGCTAGCTACAGGTCCGAGTCGAATATGTAACCTGGGTATACATATATACCACCGACCTCTTGTAACCCTAATAGAAAAATAAATCCTCGTACGAATGAAGCTGCTGCGATTGGGCTCCCGGAGACGTCGGCTTTACTGAACCTTGTAAACAAATTCTTGTGTATCTTGTATACTTGTTATGATTGTTCTCTCATTGGCACCTGTTCAAACGGTTGGCTTGATGTAGAGGAAAAAAGAACTAGAGGCTTGTGCATTGTGAATTTAACGTGCTGCTGACAAGTGTACTGTGGCCATGGCAGAACAGAAGTTAGATGCGCTATTGTCATTCATAGATAGGAACGTTGGAATGTACACTCCTACTCCTACGTCGGTACGTTCCATTAATTATCCAAAACCTGTTAATAAATCAAAATGATTCTGGTAGCTTGTAGTAGGGAAGGAAGAAATGGAAATCCCCTTTTCTTTTTCACACTACTACAGGAAGCCTCATCATAGACGGTTCGAAATCGTCATCACAGACGGTTTCCGAACCGTTTGTATTTGTATGTCTGTGATAATAGGTGGTTATCACAGACGGTTTTTAATGGAAACCGTCTGTGATATGTACCTTCACAAACGGTTTTAACAAAAAACCGTCTGTGATAGTTCATTACCCTAACCACTTTTTTTTTGGCTAGCCTCAAAAATTGCTAGCCATGCCCTCTAAAAACAAGTATGCAGAAAACAGATACATCACATATAATCAATTGTTGACAACTTGAAGTGATCATTACTCAAAATAAATTACAAAAGAATTTGTTCAAGTATTCTCGCTATAGTTACAATTGGATTACAATTGAATCATTTGTTTTGCACGTGGTTGAGAGGTGCCGACGGGGTGAAACTCTGCGTCGGCGACGGGGTGAAACTCTGCGTCGACGACGGAGTGAAAGTCTCCGTTGGGGTTAATGATATCTGTCTTGATGAAGTCGCAGAGCTTCCCTGGAACGTCCACGATCTCGCTTGCAACGAGTGCATCTAACTCTATCATCAAGCCCTATCGCTAGCAAGAGTAAAGTGGTAAGCATATATATTTAAATTTATAATCCGTAAATAATTATTTTGAGATTGACAAACCTGGGGATCCTTCGTCTTAGCATTAATGATTTGCCGCATATGATGGCAAACGTAGAATGCACATAGCTCATCGCTTTTTTCTTTGGCGGCCTTTGCAAAAATAGAATTACATATATAGGTATAGTCAGTTCGAGACGCATTATTACGAAGTATGATATAGCATTATTGTGTTGTAGCGCGTACCGGAAATCACGTCCTATGTGTTAGTGTGTCGTTCGATCCCCCCTTGTATAGTCCTCCATCGCGAACATAGGCTTTGAACGACCTACATGATTCCAAAAAGTTATCCTCAGCCATTTCAAATGAAGGAAGACTACAATAGAGTTATGTATGGAGGAAATAAGCATACTTGTTGAGTATTCCTGTCAGAATGCTGAAGTCGTGCTCCTCTGCCATCTCGCTTATGTATCATTATTGTCGACGGAAATCCAGACGCATTAGTCGGCGTCGGTGGCGGCGGCGAAGACGGCGCCTCTGCCATCTCAACTAGTCTATACTCTTCACTAATTGACTTTGACAAAACAATATAAGCATTTAAATGACCAAATCAACATATGATTGTTGCAATCATTTAAATGACCAAATCAACATATACATATGAAGTATCTCCATGTCATACAAAAAGCTCAGAGTATTGATGTTAAAGAGTGCTCTTAGTATGTTGGATGCAAAGGATTTAACCTTTGCAATCTCAGTACATCAGTCAATATATCTTCACTAATCAAATTTAACAATTATCAAACAGATCTTGAGCTGAACCTAAAACTTTCCTGTTGAATGTCAAATTTATCTCACGGTAGCAAAATAAACTTTCAGTTCACAGATTATCAAAGACTATCAGAGTCAATATATCCACTGAGACAACAGAAGGCAATGCATTATGAAAAGCGTAGCGAGCAATGATATCAAGATAATCACAATATCATTTCAACAATAAGCCTTATCCACAGATTGAGGATAACTATGTAAGTATCTCACAAAGATCAACTAGCTCATACAAGGATAATCTGAGAATAGAAAGCAATAGTTTTAGCTCAAGATTATTTCCAATTATCAAATTTATTTCAGATTTGACATTCATCACAGAGCTGATTAACCGAGCCCACATAACCACTTTGCTATCTCTTAGTGCACAATCTAATATAGAATTTGAAGCCAATCTAGCACATAAGTATATAGCCAAAGTGATGCACAAACGTAATATATGAATACTCACAGAGAGGATGCCACGCAAGAACTCACGGTGCAAGGAGGAGGCCGGTGCAGGGGAGGAGGCCGATGCGGGGAGGAGGGAGGGCGGGAGGAGGCAGTCAGGGGGAGGGGGCTACGGGGAGGAGGCCGGTGCAGGAGAGGAGGCCGACACGAGGAGGAGGACGACGCGGGGAGGAGGCCGGTGCAGCGGGAGGACGTCGACACGGGGAGGAGGCCGGTGCAGAAGGAGGACACCGACACGGGGAGGAGGCCGTGCGTCGAGGTGGCGCAGCGTCACCGACGTCGGGGGCGGCGGCGTCGAGGTCGGAGGCAGTGGTGTCGAAGCTTAAGGGTCGGTGAATGGGCGAGTCCTAGAGGAGGCAAAACGAGCGCGTGAGATCTTAAGACTAAGTGCACTGGGGAGAAGAACGGGCGAGCCCTAGTGGTTCTTATAAAGGCATATCACAGACGGTTCTGTTACGGAACCGTCTGTGATACGTTCCATATCACAGATGGTTTATAACTAGAACCATCTGTGATAAATCACAGATGGTTTCTATTACAAACTGTCTGTGATATTCTAGCATATCACACACGGTTCGTAATAAGAACCAAGTGCGACTTATGACAGACGGTTCCAGTTATAAACCGTTTGTGATAGTCTAGCATATCATACACGGTTCGTAATAAGATCCGTGTGTGACTTATGACAGACGGTTCCATTTATAAACCGTCTATGATAGTCTAGCATATCACATATGGTTCGTAATAAGAACCGTGTGTGACTTATCACAGACGGTTCCAGTGATAAACCGTCTGTGATAGGCACGTATCATAGACGATTTCTTTGGAACCGTCTGTGATAATAATAACACAGACGGTTCCAAATGAACCATCTGTGATGAAGCCTCTTCTATACCCTTTTTTGTAGTAGTGTCAGTTTTTCCAGACAGTTGGAACAAATTGTAATTCCGTTATCTTCTGGCAATGGAATCCGATCGTTTTCGTGTCAAAAAATATATATATATATGAAGCTCACAATAGTGTGCCCATGTTTGTTTTGTCGTTGCAAGCTAGCAAGCTGGCTATAGTCGAAGAGAAAAGGCATCTAATTTTTGGAATTATTTTTTAGAAAAACACACAAAAGATTTGCACGTCTTTGTACCAAGAGGAAGGGAAAACAACATGCCCAAAGGCATTACAACCAATGTACTCCTGATCCTGAAGGCATTATAGACAACGTCCAAAGGACCAGATGAACCAACAAATCACTGGAAACAAACGAGACAGCAAGAAAGGCGAGAACATCCACAATCAAACAAGACTAAATTGACACAACCATCTACGGAGACAGCAAGCTCCAGAATCACACCAGAGCCGATCTCTTAGAAGATCTCCTCTATTAATTATGCCTTGGATAGTGCTATAATTGTTGTTAAACACTCGCCCATTTCTTTCTTTGAGATTGCTGAGTACTTAGTATTTTCTCATCACCTTGGAGTAGTTGAATTTTAATCCATCCGATTTTGCCTTGCGATTCATGCTCCATATGGCTCCAATGACTGGTAGCGAGATTCTGTCAACGCTTCGGTGAGATTAGGGTTAGAGTTTACTTGGGGGTTAGGGTTGGATTCACCTGAGCCCAAGATATAGAGGAAGGTGGCGGACCAGCGGTTAGTGGTGGTGGTGCCGTCGACGCCACGGGTCAGAGGAGGGCAGTGGGTGTAAAGGTCGGTGGGGGCTGATCCAGCGGCAGTAGCCTTTGCAGATGAGGAAGGAGTGTGGCACAAGAGCCTCTCGTCGGGGAGGAGGAAGAAGGGGGCGCGCAGGCGGCTCCCCGGAGAGGAGGAAGAAGGGTGGAGGAAGGGAGGTGGAAGCGGCAGTTGGGGTGGAGGGAGGAAGGTGGGAGCGACGGTGGTTCGCCAACGCCAGGGATGGCAGTGGCTAGGGTTTGGGAGAGGGGAGGGAAGGGAAGGAGAGAATATATATGTGTGAGGAAAGATGAGATCCTTTGGATCTAGATCTAATGACTCCAAATTCGGATGCCCTCCAAAAAGAATACTCACATACCCCCTAGACACCTCCTACTTTATTTCCAAATTTTCCTGAACACCAAGATTGCCAGAGTGTCAAAGCTGGATTTATAATCCTTGCTCAATGTCTTCCTCGCTCTTAGCCACCAGTCCGAGAAGTCCCCATCCTGCATTAGAGCTGCAAAACCTAATATGGAGAGCACTTGGTACCAGATTTGTCTTGCCACACCACGCGAGAAACCAATAGATGATCTACTGTTTCTTGCTCTTGAGCACACATGACAAATGCTCCTAGCCCAACGGGGAGGTGAATGGGCGAACCCTAGAGGAGGCAAAGGAGCGCATGAGAGCTGAGCAGGCTAAGGATTGGGGAGATGAATGGGCGGCACTGGGGAGATGAATGGGCGAGCCCTAGGGTTATGAAGGCCTATCATAGACGGTTCTATTATGGAATCGTCTATGATACGTTCCATATCACATATGGTTCTTCCACAGAACCGTCTGTGATATGGAACATATCTCAGACGGTGCTTTAATAGAACCGTCTATGGTAAACTCATATCACAGACGATTCCTGATTAGAATCGTCTATGATTCCTTATCACAGATGGTTCCATAATAGAACCGTCTGAGATAACCTGACAAATGAACAAGTCTCTTCATTTTCCTGCGTGTGTCTCTTCGTATCACGATCGCATGGCTTCATCTCTTCATTTTCCAACGTCGCTACAGCTCCTAAATATCTCTTCGTCTCCCGCTCTGGCTTTAGTACTTGTTCTATAAATAGATATCCCCTTCTACAATAGATTTCACACAACCTCATTGATCCCCTTTCTCCACAAACTCCAAATGGCTTCCCCTCTCGTGCTAGCTGTATTGGCCTACATTGTGCTTCTTTACTCGCACCTCTCTGGTCGCAACCTGACCCAAGCTACGGACAAGCCTTCCATTCGTAATGTCATCCGTTGTAGGCCCTTCGATCTACCAGAGACCATAGCGGCCATCATCTATCGACTGGAGCTCCTCCTCAGACAGACTAATGCGAGGGTGGCATCCAGCGAGTAAACCTCATCGTGGAGATCGTCCTATGGAACTACTTGGTCCGCACCGAGGATGCAGCCTGAAGAGTTGAGGACGACATCCGAATTGCAGGAGAGCAGGTCGACCTCACCGAGACGGAGGAGACCAGGGCTGATGGCCTCTGGGCTATATGGGGCTTGGTTGCAGAGTCCGAACGGCTACAAGTGCGAATCTAGCGTGCAAGGTCGCAGGTGGAGGCATTTGATCTGACAGTCGCTGATCCCGCCACCACTGAAGCCAACGAGAAGGCTTATGAAGATTTGAAGGCTAAGATAGGATCGCTAATCCTTTTTTAAATGCGTGATGTAAAAAGGATATGGTCTTTTTATCGTCTGTTTATTACAAGCGCATAATATTATCATTCCACATTACAATAAAGTCCACATTGACATCAAAATCAGAGATGACAATTCCATGTTGACATCAAAATATATAAGAGATTACAAGTCCATAACACATGGCAAGTCCATATTGACATGTCTCATGTTATGGAATAAATTAATCACAATGGAGTAAATTCATAATTAAAATATAGCCCTTCAAGATGATCGACACGCATATAGCTAGCTTCCTCATTGGGTTCTTTGTCAAGCCTGATGCCGTCTCCGAAAGGAGGCAACTCATCAAATTGATTGTATTCTTCCTCGTCCTCTACATTCTCAACTCCGACAATCCTACTTTTTCCATGAAGAACTACGTTGCGCTTCTTATCTGCCGGGTCGGTTACATAGAAGACTTGAACAACTTGGTTAGCCAGTACGAATGATTTGTCTCTGTATCCGACACGTTTGAGGTCCACAGTAGTGACATCATACTTGTCGACCTTCACCTATGGGAGATGGACCCAATGGCACCGAAATAGGGGGATCTTGTAAAGCACATAGTCGAGCTCCCATATCTTCTCTATTTGCCTATAGTAGGAGCTCCTCGACCTATCGATCTTGAATGCATCTATGCGAACACATTGATACGGATCGTGCTCTTCCTATCTGAAATGCCAGTATAAAATGTGTACCCATTTATGTCATATCCTTGCCATATGAAAATTGTAAATTGTGACCCTTTTGCCAACCATAGCAGCGTATCATCACTTGATGACCTCCTAGTGATTCGCACCTTTAACCATTTGTTGAACCGACGGTTGTGCTCTCTCGTGATCCAAATCTCTGACCGGTCTGGATTCTGTTAGCGTACCATGTCTTTGTGCTCGTCGATGTACGGGGGCATTTGGGTCATGTGTTGCAAGACCGTGAAATAGACTTGAGTGTACGTATCTAGAACGGGAGTGATTGATTTCCTTCCGATGGTCCCGATACCATCTAGTCTCCCCTCATGACGAGATAGAGGCACACCTATCGGTTCCACCTGAGCCATGTAGTCGACGCAGAACTCAATGACCTCTTCGGTTGCATAACCTTTGATGATGCTGCCCTCCGGTCGAGATCGATTCCGTACGTAGGACTTGAGAATTCCCATGTACCTCTCGAACGGGTACATGTGACGTAGGAACACAGGGCAACATATCTTTATCTCTTTCACAAGGTGAACAATGAGATGGACTATGATATCAAAAAATAACGGAGGGAAATACATCTCAAGATGATATAGAGTCGTCACCACCTCGGCCTGCAGAGCATCTAGTCCTTGGGGATCGATGACCTTCTGAGCAATTGAGTTGAAGAAATAACATAGCCTCAAGATTGCCACTCGGACCTTGTTCGGCAAGATACTCCTAATTGCAACAGGAAGTATTTGTGTTATCAGCACATGACAATCATGAGACTTCATACCAACTAATTTTAAATCTTGCATAGAAACAAGTTTCTTAATGTTAGCGGAGTAAGAAGACGAGACTTTCACACAATGCAAGCTCTAGCACAGTTCATTTCTCTCGGCCTTGGACAGAGTGTAGCAAGCTGGGGGAAGGTACGTTCGTCCTGTATCGGTCTCTTTCGGTGCTAACTTGGTCCTTATGTTCATATCAACCAAGTCACGCCGTATGTTAACACTATCCTTTGTTTTGCCACTAATGTTCAGTAAGAGACCAATCAAGCTATCACATACATTCTTCTCCACGTGCATGACGTCGATGCAGTGGCGAACTTCTAAGTGCTCCCAATAAGGCAAGTCCCAAAAAATTGACCGCTTCTTCCAGATGTTCTTCTAACGGGTTCTTAATTTACGTCCCTTCCCAAGCACAACATCGATATCCTTAACCATATCATAGACCTCTTTCCCTCTAAAAGCCTTTGGAGCTGAACTGTCCTCCTTATTTCCGTCGAATTGTTTCTTCATCTTGCGGTATGGGTGACTCCTAGGAAGGAACCTATGGTGACACATATACACAGTTTTGCATGAATTGTTCAGCCATACACTCTCCGTAGCATCTAAGCAGTGAGGACAGGCTTTCGCACATTTTGTACTGAAGCCCGACAGGTTACCAAGGGTAGGAAAATCATTAATGGTGCAGAACAACATGGCGCGTAAAGTAAAGTTCTCTCGTTTGTACGCATCCTATACATGTACCCCTTCGTTCCACGGTGTCACAAGATCTTCCAGCAATGGTGCTAGGCACACATCAATATCATTCCCAGGTTGCTTCGGCCCTTGGATAAGTAGTGACATCAAAATGTACTTCTGCTTCATACATAGCTAAGGAGGAAGGTTGTACATATATAGATTTACAGACCAGGTGCTATGTCGGCTGCTCATGTTACCGAAAGGATTTATTCCATCTGTACTCAACCCTAAACTTATGTTCCTCGGTTCCACACCGAACTCTTCGAAGCTCCGATCGAAGTTTCTCCACTAGGCAGAATCAGCAGGGTGTCTTAGCTTTCCATCTTTCTTACGCTTCTCCGAGTGCCAACGCACCAATCTTGCCTCCTTTGGGTTCGCAAATAAACGCTTCAAACGTGGGATCATAGGCAGATACCACAACATCTTAGCAGGAGGTCCTTACTTCACCTTAGCAGTATTCTGACGCTTGTATCGGGATGCTTTGCACACGGGACATACATGCATGTCTGCATACTCTTTACGATAGAGGATACAATCGTTCGGACATGCATGTATTCTTTCTACTTCCATTCCCAATGGACAAAGAACCTTCTTTGCTTGGTAGGTGGTGCTGGGCAACACGTTTCCCTCTGGAAGGATGTCCGCTAGGGGACCTAACAACGCCGTGAAACTCTTATCGGACCAACCATTACTTGCCTTCAATTTAAGCAGTTCAATCACGGTTGACAACCTTGTGTATTCTGGCTTGCAGCCAGGGAACAAAGGTCTCACCGAGTCATCCATTAAGCCCTCGAATTTATAAAACTCTCTCTCACTATAGTTCTCTTCTACATTGCGTAGCATCTGATCCAGATTGTCATCGTGTGACCTATTCTCATCAAAAGCACAGTCCACATCTAGCATATTGTTGACTTTCTCGGTGATGTCGTCATTATTAACCTTCGGTATAATCTGCTCTTCATTGTGACTGGTCCAACATGTATACCCTTTTTTGAAACCCCTTCGAATCAAGTGCGCTTCGATATGCGCCGGGTTGTTAAACATCTTCTGATTACCGCAATCAATGCATGGACAGTACATAAAATTTATCCCCTTCTTCAACATATCCTGCTCGGCGGCTCTTCTAAAAGCAACCACATAATTAATGTACTCTTGACTCACACGGTTCACACCGTACATCCAGTTTCGGTCCATCTACACTACACATGTAACAAATTAGTGTCAAATTAGATTAATAAATCGCAAGTACGTACTCTTCCTATTTACCAAACATACTTAAATTGATTAGCGATTAATTTATAGCAGACATAAAGGGCTATAGATCGTTACCCTCAGAGCTCACGAAGAAAATATGATTCCTCTCCTCCTCCGATCCCTTCCTCCTCCCCTTCACCTCCTTTCCTTCTCCTCTCTAAGGTGGCGCAACGGGGATGGAGGCACAACAAAGGCAGTGTGGCGCAATGCGGAGGAGGCGTGGGTGGAGGAGGCGCTAGGGGCAGGGGTCCGACCTTCTCCTCTCTAAGCTGGCGCAATGGGGGAGGAGCAGCAGGTTGGAGGAGCTAGGGCAGGGAAGTGGCGCATGGGGGAGGAGCAGCAAATCCTCCTGTCCTTCTCCTCCCTTCCCTCTCTATCGGCGGCGCAATGGGAGGAGCACCGGTGGCGACGGCTGAAATGGGAATGGGTAAGGCGATGCTGCCGGGACCGTGTTTTTGTATTGCCAGCCTATCACAGGCGGTTCAGTATTACAAACCGTCGTGATACTACCTCTATCACGACGGTTTTTAAAAGAACCGCTGCGTGATAGTTCCTGACACGTCTTTGTTCACAACCATCGTGATATGAAGATTATCCTGAGCGGTTTTTAAAACAACTGTCTATGATAGTTCACAGACGGTCTTTGTTCACAACCGTCTATAATACTGGAGATTATCACAGACGGTTCTATTAAAGAACCGTCTGTGATAGGCTGGCACGGCAAAAATGTGGTCTCGACAGACCCAACATGGATGGTTCCATTTTAACCGTCTATGATGAGGCGTCTACTATTGCCTGTTTTGTAGTAGTGCCTTCATCGGTATTTCAACCCTCTCCGGTGGATTGTGTATAGACATATGCGACTTGGTTACGCTCTTCAAATCACTAAAGTGGTCAGGCAATTGATTCACTAATACATGCAAATCAATTATCTTTTGGACTGCAATTGTCTTCTAGACTTCAATTCCTTTTAGACTTCAATTATCTTCTAGACTTCTCTATTTGCTTCACTAGTGCGCAGGTCATGTGCATGGATTTTAATTATGTTCTGGACTTCTCTATTTCTCGATATTTTTTCATTAAGGGGTTGATTTTCTCCCCCTAATAATGGGAAACTAGCCTCATCTAATATACTATCAGCAAATTGGGCAGTATGCAAATCTCTTGTCATAGGGTCCAAAATACTTTATTATGGATGATGTCTCATAACCAATGTATATCCTAGACTTTCGGAGAAGGCCCATTGCAGTTCGCTGTGGTGGTGGTATAGGTATATAAACCTTGGAACAAAATCTTCAAAGATGAGAAATTTTCGGTGCTCACCCTTGCGTTAGTTGCATAGGTGGATGGATGTTTATGCCGGTGGTCTAAAATTGATGAGAGTTACTGCGTGCAGGACCGCGTGTCCCCAACATGCAGTTGGTAAATTACAATTCTTAAAAGGTGGTCGAGCAATAAATTTAATCTTTTTAATTAATGCCTCTGCTAGTCCATTCTGGGTGTGGATACGCGGTACAGAATACTCAACTTTAATTTTCATTGCCATACAATAATCATCAAATGCCTTTAAAGTAAATTCTTCAGCGTTGTCCATTCTGGTGGACTTCACATGAT
Source organism: Phyllostachys edulis (assembly GCA_036346405.1). Lineage (NCBI taxonomy): Eukaryota > Viridiplantae > Streptophyta > Magnoliopsida > Poales > Poaceae > Phyllostachys > Phyllostachys edulis. Next base: position 43,255,796 of record CM070561.1, read on the forward strand.
AATCAAGAAAATTATTCTTAATTTCAATTATCTACGAGATTAGCTTTGCAAAAGCGTGGTTTCTCGTAGATAATAAACATACATGCGACCATTTCGAGGAAGCATCGATGAGCACCATAAATACCTAAATGGCCCTTACAGGGGCTGTATAGGACCGCAAAAGTCTCCCTGGATATGGTCCAGGAATGCAGGGACTTCATCCTTCGCTTTCAGAGCAGAATGTTTAGTAATTAAATTCTTGAGGGCACATGCGGGGCGCACAAAATCTTCCTGATTCGGAAAATTCTTTACATTGACAATATGTCCCTGTGAATTGTTAATTATATTTCTCATCATCCTAAGACCTGGGTGGCATTATCTATTAAGCCAGAGATAGAAAAGGTTCAGAGCTTCTAAATACAGTTTTCAGGGCAGTATAGGCTGCAGATGCCTTAATATTAGTGTAGTATAGCCCAGTTTCAAATGAAGAAAGTCGTTCTAATATCATTTTTCTACTTTCTTCATGTTTTGTAATGAGCGGGTATTCCTTACCATACTCTTCTTCAGTCTCTACGTGGAAACCGTTAGCGCGAATATCTTTGAGAGTTCTAGTCGATTCTAGATACAACAAGGCTTCTTCAATTACCAAAGTTGTGCCCATCGGGAGTATAATTGTAGCCCTTCCTGAGCCTATTATACAAGTAACATTGTCCGCGATTGTCGTAAGACTACCAACATTCTTGCTGATCGACTGAAAGATTTCATCTCGCTCAAGGTGGTATTTATTGTGCTGCTATCCTGCTAAGCACACTTCCTCCATAGGGCGCCACACGCGTTCTAATATAATGTACTTTATTAGTATGCAGCAGAAAGTAAGCAACACATAAATAAAATACTTCAGATATCATAACATAACTTGCTATTATAAATACAAAAAAATAAGCCTTGCTAGACTCATCATAAGAATTTAATACTTTTCTCTCGTAAAGCTTACAACCATCATTCAAAAAATAATTTAATGTTCTGCTTCAATTACAAACTGCAAATTACTATAAAATATCCAAGTGCAATGTGTGCACTAGATCGAATCAGTGAAGTATTCAGAAACTTCTGCCTCAATCTGCTCCATGGCGATCTTATCCTCTTGGGCAACTACGGCTACAGCCACTACAATGTCCAAAGGACGGATGATGGGGACTGCTACTAGGCTGTCCACATCCATAAGTGCAACTAATGGATGTAGATCCTTCGTGCCTACAATGGCGAGGTGTGTCTCATGCTGTCATTTGCCCTTCTTCTTAGACTGGAAAGCATTAATAATGTGCAACCCATGATATTACCCTTTTTTGCCCCTCTCCTTTGTGAGAGGCTTTATCACCTTATAGCTGTTAGCATTGGCTTTATGGCCAACATTGCTATTAGGTGGCCGTGAGATGTAGTTCTTCCTTAGAACATTATCTTGTGCTTCCGTGACTTGCATGTTGTCAATTAATGCGGCATACTCCTTGTAGCCATCTTAACGATAGTTGCGTACGGATTACACCGTATTTGGGTGAAAGGTAGAGAGAATCTTCTCAATCATCTGCTCATCCATGATTACATTATCACTGAGTTGAAGACTTGTACAAATTTTGGCCATGTTGGGTCAGTTCTCCGAACTCCTAGTTCGTGATGTCAGTCATTTCCATATTCATACAAAGAGTTCATAAGATTACTGCTAGTAATTTACATAAAATGGTTGCAAAATTCTCATAATGCTCTTCGAACTTCCGGTTCGTGTTCCCGTATTTTTTTATGCATTTTTCATGATTTACTGCTATTTTCAGTGATTAAAAGTAATATAAACAATCACAGATAATCAAAACTGTAAATACAATAAATAAATTGCATAGAAATAACAGTAACAAAGTTAAACATGCTTCAAATGCAAAAACCGATTCAAAATTTGAATTCTTGGGGCCCTTTTCTGCTGGAATATGAGTTTTTGGCGAATTCTGCAATTTCCAGGGGTTAAGTCGTGAAATTTTAGTTCTGAGAAAAAAATTTCGCGTAATTTTCTGGGGGATTTTTCGCAAAATTTTCTTATTCACAAAACTTCATCGTAATTTTCAGAATTCCAAGGGTTAATCTGCAAATTTTCAGAATTTCCTTTTTTCCTTTTTTTCGGCCGATTTTTCTTCGGCCGTATCCCTTCTTTCTTCGGTTTTGGCCTGGCCCATTTCTCCTTTTAGCCCATTAGGCCCAACCGGTGTCTTCAAGACAGGTGCTAGGTTTTCCCTAGCGCTGCTCTGGGTGGCGGCGGCGACCCGCAACACGCACGAGCGGTGGAGGAGCATGGCGCGGCGGGTGGCTACGAGCGACAGCAGGGGAGGCCCATGCGGGTGGCCGGAGGGGGTGTGCACGGTCGACTGGGTCACGGTGGGAGCGGCATGGCGCGGCTGCTGCCTTCCATGGCACGACGGTGCGAAAAGGCGCACGGCAAGCAACTGGCAATGGCGCTTAGTGCGATTCACGATCGCAGTAGCATGTAGCGCGGCGGCGGCGCGATCGGTGCGGGTGCGTGCACGTGTCATGGCTGTGCGGGCGGCGTGGCCGTCTTGGCGGTGGAGGCGGCTCGGCGTCTAGGTCAATGGCGCAGCGTCGCGACGGCCGGGCGCAAGACGACTTCGAGCCTTCGCGGCGGCATGCGTGCGGGCATTGCGAGCCTATGGCGGCGGAGGAGCTTTGGCGACGCATGCGCCCTTAGGGCGGCGTGGTGCGGCGGTGCCATGGTCGTGCAGAAGCGCGATTGCGGCCGAGGCGGCGGAGGTGGCGCTTCGTGCGGGAGTAGCGGCAGACCGGTGGATGCGGTGGCACCTTGTGCGGGGAGGACGGCGCGGCGGTGTAGACACGCGGCTCGGCCGGCGGTGCCGCGTGTAAACAAGCAGCCTGTTCGACTCGGGCGAGTTGGCACTTTCGGCGGCGTGGTCGCTTCAAGTCGGCGGTGCGACCACGGGCGACAAACCGTTGGTTTTTTTTCCCGTGTGATACTGTTCATGATCATGCGGGCAGCGTACGACACCGACGTAGCTGATAAGTGCGTGCATATGAGAGGCACAGATCAGTGATGCGCGCGGCGCTTCTTGGCCAGCTCACCCTTTTATTTCTTTTCTTTTCTTGTTCATGCAAAATCTACGGTGCAATCAACATCATCTCTTTCATACAATCTCACCGATCGGCTTGGCCAGCGAATTTAAGTCGGCTCGCGGTAGATTAGAGAGGATTTTTACTGTAGGAACTAATCTAGAAACCCACATTTGCATAATTAAAAGCGATCTAGAAAAACGATTCGATCTACGAGCGTCGTGCTACAACGGTTATCTTTCGATCCGAATAGAGTAGGCCTAGAGGTAGGTCAGAGTCGATCGTGCTGATAACGTATTGAGGAACTATCGCTAGCGAGTCCAATCCGAGCAATTACCTCGTAGACAAGTATAGAATTATAAGAACAATGCAAGAACACAAGAACAGAATAGTAGATTGAATACAGAGATATAGGGGGCTTCTTGCTTCTCTTTATTCCTTCATCAATCAATCAATCGTTTACAATGAATAGCACTCCCTATTTATAGACTAGAGATCCTGCTAGGGTTTAGGATAGGGAGCCCATACATAGACCGGCTTCTGGGTTAAACCCATAGTTTCCTAACAAAACATACTCAGATCCCCTGGGTTCCTTGCGGCAAATACTGTCTTACACATTGGCCTATAGATTTTTTTTCCATGAAACCAAGCATTTGCCACCTTTGACTTATTCCTCTCCAGTCCACAAAAAAAAACTCCTTTTGTCAATCGTTTTGATCACCCATTGCGGTAGCTCCATTGCCATGCATGGCTTGGTAGACAGGGATTGCCGACAGAACCGTCTTTACCAGTCCACAACAAGCTAGTTTTGGCCAGGCTGGCCGATCGAATTTGTTTGGTTTCCTTTAGGTTTTTTTTTTTCTGTTGTATCTATCTCGTCTGGAGATGGTTTAAGCTAAGCTTTAGCGATCGAGGCAGGTTAAACCGTCGGCCTAGATCGTATGGAGCGCTTCATCCAGACCGTGCGATACTCGTATGTACCTTGAAGACTGAAGTGGTCCGACACATTTGGATCAGCGACCTCCACGACGTACCGTCCTTGATCAGTGTCTCAAATTAAGTACTCAGCAAATGCGAGGTCAGGTCGGCATGTACAGGTCGCTCGCCTCTCGGCAAGCCGCAAGCCTTCTCCTGCCGTGCGCAGGGCTCGCGCGTGAGAAGAGGTGGTTCGTGCACGCCGCGCGAAGGCGCTTCTGGAAAACATTTACACAGCTAAGACGAACTGCACTTATCATATTCTTCTCCTGCCGTCCGCACGCCCCGCGTGTGAGATGAGCTGGTTCCTGCATGGAGCACGCTCAGCTAGGAAAGTTCAAACCTCACACCAGTAACTCCGATCCCATGCATGTTTTTAAAGAAAATATGCTCCGGTTTCATACAAGAGCAATTTTGATGGCAACTTTCCTCTTCCTCCATCTACCCAATTTCTTGAATAATATTCACCTACATCTTTCATGGCCTCAATATTTTCATATTATTCTATGTCTTGCAGTATTCGAGCAGTATTGTGCATATAATCCTTTGTATCCCTATGTACATGACCAATTGTCCACAATAGATCTAGGGCGACAACCAACTATATACCTTATAGAAACTATCATTGTTATTGTGTACATTACTCCATTAGCATAACACGATCCCGCCAAATTTGAGAACACATAAGCTATTACACCCACAAGGATATATACTTGTTTTTACTATTTGATTAGATTTCACCTCATAAATATTTACCACGTAATCCGGTAATTCCTCATGGTTTTTTAGGACCTTTGTGCCTCAAGCACGGCTATAGGAGAATCTAGGGGTAGGATATTGTCATATTGTCCAAACCTAAGTAAACCTTTATGGTTCTCTCTCTCTGTTCATGGTGTAGTATCTCTCATACGGACCATCAAATATTTCGGTCGAAGTTCTTTGAGGTTGCACACTATCAGTAGGAACCCTGTATTTGTATTCTTGTTGAATGGATGTAATTTGAAGCATTTTTTATGTTAATAAAATAATGCAAGTTTGAAAATAACTGTTACATGTCATTTAATATTCAAACATCATTTATAAAACCCGGCCACAACCTATCTATTGATGATCTGTTCCACACTCTTGGCAGCAAATTTTTTCTGCACCAGTCCAAATCCCATAAGACATCTCTCTCTCTCTCTCACACACACACACACACACACACACACACACACACACACACACATTTTCTGCTTGCTCTCTCTCGCCCCATTTGTTCGCCATGAGGATCAGGAGGAGGGGGCCTTCCCCCCTCGTTACTCCGCCGTCTTCCTTCCCGGACACCCACCAAACAGATCCACATGCTTCTTCGGATGCAGCAGCGCCGCCTCTGCCCCCGGTCGACACCACCAAACCCCAGGACAGGGAAAAGGAAGAGATGCTCCGAGATTTGGATCTAACCAAGGAGTCCCGTGACTCCCGTCCCCGTGTAGGTGGTTCCCCGGAGACTCCTCCCTGCGCTACGCCTGATTCAACTTCTGTCCAGGTACATGCACGCAAACACACATCGAAATAGAATTATCAAAGGACTGTCTTATTTTTGCCCTTTCAGTGGTGCTTTCTTCTTTTGGGTTTCTAATGCTGTAACGTGGGACTTGTGTCCTGAATGACAGGTGATTAAAGACGAGGAGAAAGAAGCCATGAGGATGGTTCCCGTGATGGATTTCGGCAAGAGGTATGCTTGAGCCCAGCCTTTTCACTTTCAGAAACGCATCGTTGTATGTTTTAGATGAGCGGTTATCTCCCCCTGTTCGATCCACTGATCCACCTATTTAAATCTAGGCACAAATGTTTGATTTCACCTGATAATCAAATGCGCCCGAAAATATATGCACACATTTTTTTTCTACTGTTGTTGTATGCAATTGTTAGTTTTGTGCAATAATGTGTTAACGTCTTGCACTACTTAGTTATCCAATTCTTGGGATTTTAAATTGGCTGTGCTGCTGCAGTGCTACCGGTGCAAGGAACAAGAGGAAAGCAAGCTGTGGCACTGTCGAGGAGGAGAAGGGCAATGTCAAGGTGGAGGCTATGGGCAATGTTGATGCTAGCTGCGACGTTGGTGGGGATGCAGCAGCATCGTTGTTCCAGGAGGAGAAAGGCGCGGAGAATGCGGAAAGTGTGAGGCGTCTGGGTGATCCACCCGTGCCGGTGGAGAAGCCGCGGTGCCGCCGGACGAACGGCCGTGGTTGGCGGTGCCGCCGGGACGCGCTCCTCGGTTACTCGCTGTGCGAGTGTCACATCGCCAAGGGCCGCCTCCTTGCCATCATGGCTCAGGAGAATAATCCCCAAGCTACTACCAAGTCCATGCCCGCCGTATCCAAGACGACAGCAGATGCAGCGACGTCCACGGTGGAAGGCCAGAAGGATACCGGCCCGTCGTCTCAGACGCCCGCTGCTGGAGGAGCGTAGCAAAGCAAGCACGCCGAGGGAGCGGTTGATGAGCAGTATTATCGATGAAAAAAAGTCATGTTCCGGTGCCGTCGCCGGTTGCACGCGAGCCGTCGTCGAAGTCGCAAGCTTCATCTGTGGAAGCATCCTCACCAGTACTGGCAATATTGGCGCCGAGCAGCAACAATGGTGTGGCGTGACAAGCAGATCGGGCTTAAATTTCATGTGATTTGTGAAGAGTGGTGTGGATCCTTCTTTTGAGCTATGGAGATATCTTGTGTTGAGTTTTATGTATTTGCTGTGGAGCATGCTTGACTTGGCTGTGGTACTGTTGCACTCTAAAACGCAAGCAGATAGACATGAGTTTGCACAATTCTTACTGTTCCTGTCTAATGGTTTTTAATTCCATGCTTATTATGTTTAGCTTATTTATCTATTATATTACTTAGTGGCAGGGTTCAAAATTTCAGCCGATTTTCGGTCAAATGGGTGGTATCGGACCCTGGTAAAATTTCAAACCGGTCATGAAAAATTTGTTTTGCATGAATTTTTTCCAATGTAGAAGACATTTTTTACCAAATTTTATTTTCAAAAATTCCAACCGATATTTTCAATCAATATCGACCGATTTCTTAAAAAAAATCTAATTTTGATTTGATATACATTATGTCATAATTCAATTGATCATTTGATTCAACCCCGAAAAAAAAATTAGAAAACTAACTTGATATCAGGATGGTAAAGAATGAAGATGTTTTTTTTTGTGTGTGTGAGAAAAAAAATCGACATCTAATGGTAAAGTTGTCCGATTTTTACAGTAGTAGTAATAGCAGCAGCACCAGCAGCTAGCTAGACTTCTCCGTTACTACGAGTGACACTACTATCACTTTCTACATCCTCTTCTAACAACATATTCCAAGATTTATCTTAATGTTTGCTCTAATGGAACATTTGTCTTAGCCTTGAAATGGAGCCTTAAAATCCCTGATCCTTTTGTACCAACCGATCAGTTGCTATATGGAAGCACGGGGGAGCCCTCCCCAGCTTGGGCTTTGCTTTGCGCTTCGCGGTCAGACTTGGGAGACGAGCGAGTGGTCGTGGACTCGTGGTGTAGCCATAGCCATGGGCTTGCCCAGACTTCGAAAGGTTTGCCCAAGCTTCAGAAAAGTTCTGGCTCCGCCACTGATATGGAGTATTTGTGCCATCATAAAATGGCAAGTGTATGTGTATCCCTTGCAAAAGAAAAGAAGGAAAAACTCCACTTTTGAACCTCAACTATCGTCCGAGTCCACTTCTCAACCTTCACTATAAAACCGTTTACTTTTCACCCCTCAACTTTTAAAATTGTTAACTTTTCAACCCCAGGTTGGTTTTACAAGAGGTTTTCGCTATGTTGGCGGCCACGTCACTAATTTTAGCTTGCGTGGCATCTAGTGGCATCTTAAGTCACTCTACTTTGGCAACCACTACTCTGACATGGCATCCACATCATCATTTCCATAGAGAAACACCTATAGATCCCAATTGACCCCACTTGTCATCCCTTTCCTTCTCATATTCTATTTCTTTCTCTCTTGTAAGGACTCGGAATTATTGGAGGTTTATACCGAATTAAAAATCATACCACCAGCATAATTCTTAATCAAGAATAACCTGTCCTTAATTAAAATCATACTAGAAGAATAATTCTTAATTAGATACAAATCCAACATTCAGGTCCCCGGATATGCGTCTCATGTTAGCTCCCAGGACGAGCTGCTAACATGCACATATCCTTACAACATTATATCACAAGCATACACGATTAGAATATATCAGTAAAAATTTACAGCGGAAACATTAAGTAAACAAGAAACAGAAGATGAAATAATAAAATAAACTTTCCAGTGGAGCGCCACAACCCAAGGGCAACTTGACTGGGATTAAAGCCGAAGTACCAACGTATTCGTCTCAACTTGAAACATTAACTAGGACGTTCTTTACCTGCAACAAGTGGACAATTTCCACTGAGTACAGAAGGTACTCAGCAAGACTTACACAAACTAATAAAAGAAAGCGTTTGATAGAACCTATACAAAGGATTAGAATTGGTACATGCATAAGGTTAACAAGAGGAAGGTTATAATGGTTAAATTTTTGCGTAAAGCAATACATCTTAACCTACACTTGCTAAGTTTTGATAAGGCAATTTTAATAAATCAATTTGGACTAAAACAGTAAACAAATGAAATCATAATCATAATTTGTAACAGAATCAAGTGGCTACAACCACTAACAAAACATTGCATGGTTACCTCTCATGCCGAAACAGTTCCCATCCAAAATTTTATTTCCAAAATCTATACAAAGCGCTATTCAAATTCAAGCGTTGTCCGTAACCGTGGACACGGCTATTCGAATAGTTTTAACCCTGCAGGGGTGTACATCTTTACCCACATGACTTAGTTAGCCCGTAGCCTCCGGAATAATAGCACACTACCTTTGGTATGCCGGCCAGGTAAACTAAGATTTGGTATTTTTCAACAAGTTGACACTATTGAGCTGGAATACCCATGTGTGGTGATCCCGCCGATTCAAGTTACTAATAGAACACGCCAACCGGGGTCCACATGTTGTCTTGGGAATTGGGCCGATCAATGTAAATTAAATGACAGAAAGTAGAGCTGTGCTAGCTGCACATATTAAATCGCAATCGGAGCCCTTAAGGTACATACATGTGATGGAACGCATGTATGGCCTCACCCTCCTAATAACATATGATATAGATACGAAATCAAACACATATGTCCTTACTTCCCTGTTTTCCAACTCAATAGCATTAACCCTTTACATAACCAAACAGTGCCCATACACCGCGTGTGGAAGTACGTTGGGGCTTGAATCATCCAGCCAATGTTCAGTCCTTAATCAATCCAGACAAGACAACCACATTCCCAATTCTCGTGCACTAAGGTACCATCACTAGCATCCACTTGTCCAGATTTAAAATCAGTTTATTAAACAAGATTTAAATTCATTTCTGATTTAAATAAACTGAACAAAGAATCAAAATAAATGAAATTCATTTATTGTTCCCATGCTTGACAAGATAAGCTTGCCAAACACTAACGTTCTACGGACTGCATGGCTAAGCAATAACGGAAAACAAGTATTTAAGTATAGAAACACTACCTTAAGTTTGAGTGTATGATCAGATTAAAGATAAGCCTCAAGTGTTAGGTTGTAACTATCTAGAGACAGATCACAAATAAATTTTAGAAAATTAGCATGCAACAGTATCCCTGTATTTTGGAAATCTACGGTTCAGAAATTCTGGGATCAACATGGTGCAAAGAGGATGCTTGCCTTGGTAGAAGTCCACTTGTTCACTCTTGTAGGCGTAATTATTTACTCCGCGCAATTCATAATCTAGAGAGAATGCGATAGCGAATAAACACCAATAAAATCTAGAAATCCAAAATGCTCAAAAATGCATGATAATTACATATTAATGAGGTTATGATTCTAGATGCATTTAGGTATAGATTTTAGTTTAATTGAAGTTCAATTTCTTATGAACTTGTTGAAGTTAATTCAATTTCTGGGGTAATCATAATAACTGATGATATCTAGAGTTTAGGTGATATTGTTTTCCTTAACAGGGCACCTAGTACTCACAAACACTCTCTCTAGGCATTCTATGTAAACATCCACGATGATCATACAGTCAAAGTCAATCCTCTTATATGTTCTCTTATCAATTAATCTTCTAAAATCTTAAAAGTATTCAAAAGAACAGCTTATTTCACTATCTTACTAACTACTAAGATACTATTCACACAAATGGAAAGACAACAACGTCCTGAGTTTTAACTTGGCTAAACTTGTTTTGGTTAACCAAATTAATGCTTATTCTTTAGATGATTAGCCTTTGTTAGTTTAAGGGCTAAAGTTCAAATGGACCAAAAAGCTACTAATATCAAAATTAAGAAATGCCTTATGCCTATTGCCATTTGGCCAAAAGTCAGACAACAAGATTAATTTAGCTAAACTTCAATTATTTAGCTAGTTTAAACACCTTAAACTAGCTACTAATCACTAAGCTATTTAGCTTCCTAATTTCACTATATTTCATATTAGAATGCTACTTGCTAGGTAATGACCAAAAGACCAATTAAAATTATTAACACCTCTAGCTACTGAAAAACTACTAGCCAATTTCACTTAGATTGCAACTTTCAGATTAGCTAATTTAGTGGAGTGACCTACAAAGCCAAACACAACATAAAGCATTAAACCTTCCTTTACTATTTACATTTCACAACAAGGGTGAGCTAATTGCCTTCTTTTATTATTCTGAAAATTTAACTTCATAATGGGTTTTCATATTTATTTTTCAGATTTGGGTTACTTACTGCTGTAGATAGCTTAAGTGTTCAAAAGACTAAATGAATTGGAAACATTTCTAACTATTGAATTAACCATGTTATAATCCTACTGACAAAACTAATATCTTCATATTACTATTCATGCATATATAATAGCAGTTTTTCAGAACTAAAGTTCTATTAGCTATCTTCTTTCAAATTCAAACTTCCAATTTATTAACTCAATTAATATTCACAAAATTAGTTAGCAGAAGGAAATATTGGTATGCAGTTGGTTTACTGACATTTCAAGCTTGCAATTTCTTTCTCTGTTCATACAACATTTAATAGAAAGTTTTTCTGAATTGAAGTGCTAGTGTTAGATAAGTGCTCAAATGGCTATTTGAATCAACAAAAGTTCTATCTAATCCTACTGATAATTCTAGTTAATCTTATTAGTCTATTCACCAATTATCTTAAGTAGAATGTTATCTTCTTGATTACTTTACCTACTGACTGCTATTTACAGAAGCATTTAGTTCCCCTAGCCTATTAAAACAACCAACTAAAGAATAACTCAAAGGACTGAAAAATTACTAGCCCAACTTCATTCAGATTTCAACTTTTTAGATTAGTTATTTCACTTAAGAGATCTAGTTGACATTTACAAAATTTTAGTAGCATTAGACCAAAGGTTTTGAAAAAAAAGTTATACTAACAATTCATATTTTCATTAAAACCTTTGTTTGTTTAATTTCCGAAAGTGCATTTTACTGATGTATCAACTTGAGATGCTTCTGATAGCTAAAAATCTAAACAAAACAATAACCTTAAGGATCTGATTTTAGAATTGACAACGGCTCACTGCCAAATTCTAAAATTCTATAGATTGTTGTTCATACACCTACAACAGCAAGCTTTTAAGAACTAAAGTCGTATTAACTAACTCCCTTTAAACTCAACTATCAACTTTGCTAGTACACTTGAATGGCCTAGCTGACATTCACAATACTTGATAGAATAGAATAATGGGTTTAGCAATTCGGTTCCCCTGACAATTCAGATTTCACCCAAAACACCATCTCTTCTCTGTCCAAAACTTCACCAACATGAGTTCTGTTGGTTTTCTGAAAATTTCACATCCAACTATCTATTTCTTGCTAACTCAAGATCCTAATTCAATCATGGTGCTCTTAACTAGTGAATCAATAAACTTTCTAACTATTAGTTTCAGACTGTCACTAGCCTGTTGTCATCTGCATCATCCACGTGGGGAACAGAGGAGCATCAAGGGCGGCTTGGGCAGCTCATGCCACCAACATCAGAGCGGCGAGGAGGAGGAAAACTGGGCTGGCGCTGCATGGGAGTATGGTGGCGGCGCCATGGAGCAGGGAAGAAGGGGAATTTGGGGGAAAAAGTGGGAAGGAAGAGCCGGCCCTGGTGTTGACCGAATGGGGGGAGGAAGGAAAAAGTAAGGCGGCGGTGTGCTCTCTGTTGGGTTTTGGCAGAGGAGAGAAAGGGGGAAGGGCAGGGAAAATGGAGGAAATGAGGTGTGCTGCTCCTTCCAAGATCAAGATACTTCGAGAGATGGGGGTGGCGTGGCGTGGAGAAGCTAGCTCTGGAGGTGTGGAGAAGAACGGCTGCAACGGGACCCACTGGCCAGTGAGAGGGGAAAAAGAAATGGGGTTCCTCGATTTTTAAAAAATGGCTGAAGGATAAATGAATTGTTAAGTATAGTTATCAAGCTCCAAAAATCATAAAATTCTCAAAGCAGTTTTCTGATATATTGTAAATTTTTATGCAATTGCTTGAGGATTTTATGTTCTATGTATATTTTTCTAAAAATTATGTTCATGATTTATTTACTTATTTAAAATTCATTTAAAGTGTATATTTATGAATTAAGTTTGAATTTTTCTCATGGTTAATTTGGATTCCAAAATTTTGGTAAAGTTCATTTTTATTCATGATAATTATTCTAGTATTTCGATAAATTGTTTTTCATAGATTTTTATGAGTTTTTATTTCAACTTTCTTTTGTGACTTGAGTTTGAGTTAGAGGTTTACATTTGATTTTAAAATTTTCAAATGCATAAATTATGCACATGCTCTAAAGATAATATGAAATGCATATAATTACTATTTATTAAAATTAGGCTGTTACATCTATAACCTCTGCTCATGCCAGAGCTGCGCTGAGCTTGGGCTCATGGGTTGCCAGGTGACCACCGCCGCCCCAGCACACTACCTCTCCCCCCCCGGAAGCTATGCCACTCGCCACAGCCACCGTCTCCTGCGATCAACTACAAGCATCAGATCTGCCATCGACGGTGGCTGACGGCCACTCCTCAGTTGTCGACTCTTGAGACGCTCTCTACCATCGCCAGCAAGACTAAGCACCATCGCGGCACGCTGCCCACGCTCAAACCCATGTAACTCCACCGCCTACACAAGGCCCGAGCGGCACTAGCCAACGATAGGGTGGGAGGATGAGGCCTGAGGGTAGTGGTGTGGCCTAGGGAAACAAATTTCGGTTTTGGAAAAAATTCGTTCTTGGCCGAAATAGCCGAAATTTTGGAATTTCAGTCAAAAATTTCGGTGGATTTTCAAACTGGTTTGAATCAAATTTGAATTAAAAATTTAAAATAATTGCAAAAATTAATGTGTTGAGTGGGATTCGATCCCTAATCACCTAGAGGCCAGCAAGGGGCCCTTGCCACTAGGCTATGGTTGGGTTGGTGTTTCTATACTAGTGTTTGCTCAATTGATCCCTCAAAATTCTCTCCAAATTCAAACAAGCTGAATTTTTTTGAATGAATTGAATTTATTTCGCAACCCTCCAAAAGGACTGAAATTTCGGCAATTTTGGCAAAATTTCGCCAAAATTGTGAACACTGCCTCGCTACCAGTCGGCGGTCGCCACCCGCTTGCTCAGATGTAGGCCCGCACGTACACAACGGTATGTGGAAGTAGCAACATGAGAGGAGGCAGATCTGGTGGCAAGGGCATCAACCATCTCTAATCTGGTGGTGGTGATGGCAAAGTGCTCCTTGTTGCCTCCCCTGACCAAATTAGCTCTGGCGGTGAATGGGGAGCATGTCTCCTTGAAAAATCTGGACATGGATGGCAGCATGGATGAGTGGGGTAGGATGGAGAGGGAGGGGAGAGGCCGGATCCGAAGCCTAATCTGCAAAGAAAGGTAGGGGAGGAAGCTTGTCTCTACCACCGGCGCCGATGGCGGTAGTAGCCAAGCTGGAGTTGTGGAAGGGGTAGCCCCGCCACAACGCTGTTTTTGGCTGCCTCATCTTTCTCATGTGTGCTTCCCTTCTTCTTGCTCCTCCTTTTTTCCCCTGAGAAAGGTTATGTTTTTGTACAGATGTATGGGGTCATCAAGTTCATGTTGGTTTCTTTTTGCGGGAATTTCCTAATTAGTGGTTTTGTTGCTTTATTGTTTGTTGAATTGATCATTATTATTCACTTATTTGGTTCGATGTTGATGAGTTCCATGCTTCGATTTGGGATGTGGCAGTGTTGGATTCTTTTACTCAATCAGATTTGATTTGATTGGTGGGAGGATTTGAGAAAGCAAAGTGATTTTGATTGATTTAAACCTTGCGATGTTTTCTTGATCTTGGTTGCTGCAAGAATAGCGGACGCGTAGAAGATGGCCAAGAGCGGCATGGGCATGGAGGGAGATAGAGAGAGAGTCATTGACGGGGCGTTGGTTGCCAGCAAGGACACATGTGTTGGCCACGTCATGCCAAAACCAGGGTTGGATGGGTCGGAGGGTCGATTGCTCTGATTTCAATAGTTGAAGGTCCCAAATCAAACAGTTTTACAGTTTGAGGTTGAAAAGTGGACTCGGGTGATAGTTGAGAGTTGAAAAGTGGACTTTTTCGCACAAAAAAAAAGAAAAGAAAAAATGGTAGTTTTAAAATGTATATGATGTCTTGGCACATTGCAATAGGCCTCTGGGAACTTGAGTTGGGTGGAGAGGCCAATTGGTACAAATCTATGGCAAATTTTTTTTTTGAAGATACGGCAAGAGGGCTGCCGTAAACAGGGCAATGGTATTTGTACTGCAGAACAATATGTGTTGGCTTGTGTGTTGTTGTCGGACCCTAGGTTTTGAATACCCGAAGCCCTTGTATGTGTACCATACTAGTCCCATGATTAGTGGCTAGTACACACATCCACAACTTTGACATGCATATCCATACACAACATACATACAACCTGGAACCAATATGGTGCTTATCTTAAATGATTACATCACATAGTAGGATACACGGCCGACCGGCCAAATAAAATAACAAGTATCAGAAGTAGTGAATTAAATAGTAGAAGCATAACATGTATATAAACCAAAAGTCCAGCGGTATGCCCATCCAAACCCTCAGGCTACTGACAATAAATAAGTCATAGAATGACCTGTCACAGAACCCTCTGGTACTGGGTGAAAAGAACACGTCGTCCAGCATAGGCTCATCCTCTAACTCTGAACAACAATTTAAGCAAGATTGAGTATATTACGTACTTAGAAAGACTTGTAGTGTATCGCAAAATTTATATATATGCATGGCTAACAAAGGATGAGGCTCTATGCTACAAGTTATTTTCAGCATTAAACAATTGTTATTTGCAATATCATTACATTGTACTTTGCAACGAGAGTTTAAAGAGCATTTAAATAGAGTATTAAGTACATTGTTTGTCCCTCAACTCTTGCCCTAGTTTAATTTTCATCCCTAAATTGTAATACCGGATAAAACGTGTCCTTGAACTGTCAATACCGTGCAAAAACTGTCATTTATTGTTTTTTAGAGCTGTTTCGTGCCACATGTCAACACCGTGGAAAGCCACGTAGGTCAAATACCGGTCAAAACCGCTCTAAAAACAGATGAAGGTGTATCTTTTGCGCAATATTGACAGTTCGAGGATGCGTTTTATCCGGTATTACAATTTAGGGACGAAAATTAAACAAGGGCAAGAGTTGAGAGATGAACAATGTCCTTAATCCTTAAATAGATAAAGAACAACAAGTAAGTACTTGAATAAATAACAAATCGCAACCCTCCTCGGCTGTCAGACCCCCGGGTGTAGAATACCAGAAGACCTTATATGTGTACCGAACTAGTCCCATGATCAGTGGCTAGTACACATATTCACAACATTTGGCATTCACATCTATACATTCATATATAAAAGTAAAGCAAAGGGTACTTAACTTAAATGGTACAGTTATTACATCAACAGCTGACCGCCCAAATATAAATAAGTATTAACAGAGTAAAGTAGCAACGGAAGTAAAGTCAAAAGTGGTAGAATCCCAGCAGTGTGCCCATCCAACCCTCAAGCAACCGACAAGAGACAAGAACCTAGGTAGACCCATCACCGGGCCCTCCGGTTCCGGGTGGGAAGAAAGTGTCGTTTGGCATCGGCTCTTCTTCATACTCTAAAAAACAACATACAGACGGTTTCATATATAGACCGTCTGTGGTAGTCGACTATCACAGACGGTTTCATCTCTGAGGCAAATCTGTGGTAGTCTTTGCATTGCTAAATCTATTTACATTTATTGGCTAGCCTCAGAAATGCTAGCCATGCCCTCTGAAACAAGCACATCCAATTCTCATTCATTTCAGAAGCACATCAAAATTACATTCATTTCAGAAACAAGCACACATCCAATTCACAAATCAATTAACTAAATTTAACCATTAATGTACATTAATTTACACACATGTACCATTATGTTCAATCTATCTCAATCAAGTTCAATCTGCTACTTGTGGAAACTCTCATTTGGATTTATGACACATCATTAGGGAATGACGTAAGGTGTGATCGAATTTTTATGAGCTCGCTCTGTTCCAACGCAGTTTCAGCAATTTTCGCAACCTGTCGATATGAAGGTTAAATTCGGGCTTATATAAATTGGTAAGTATATATGAAATAATTGTTGAAAGATTGACAAACCTGAGGATCATTGGTGATCGCGGAACCGATGAGTAGTTGCATGTTGTGGCAAACATAGTATCCACAGACGTTGCGGCCCGGCGGCTGCTGGTGGCACTGCAAAAATAGAATTGGTTAGTTCGAGAGGCATTGCTACGAAGTGTTATATAGGATTAATGTGTACTAGCTAGCAAGTACCGGGAATGTTTGATCATGTTGCAGCGTCCTTCCCTTGATATTCCATCCTTTAGCATGTAACACGTCGAACACCCTACGTGACTCCAAGAAGTTAGCCTTAGCCATTGCAAAGGAAGGAAAGACTACAATAGAGTTTCTATGGAGGAAATGTGTTTACCTGATGATTAAACTCCGGATAGCTGTGAAGTTGTGAGTGGCCTTGTGTAGGGAATCTAGGTATATTACGATTGCTGTTTTGGTATAATTACAATTAGAATCCAATGGAACCTACACGGTATGTCAAGATGGTCATTAAACCTAAGTTCGTGTTGCTTATAAAGTACAAATCAACAAGTATAGCCAGTAGTGCAACACTACTTACTTCTGGTTGTAGGGCAAAAGTATGAATTCCTTGTTGCGGTGAGCCATGAAAAAATCTATAACGTAATTCTCGACGAATGTTGCATTCGCCATGATGCTTTGCTCGGAGACAACGTGTGGGTCGAGGAAACCTACCGGTGATTTCCTTCTTTCGGCTTCACAGATCATGTATCTATTATACAAAAGCTAGGAGTTATATATAACATTTATCGATATTACACGAACATTGATCGTGATTGTACACACTTACGATTGTCGAAGATCGTATGATTGAGACGCCGAGCTCGTCGAGGTTGAAGAGACGAACAAGTCGTCGAAGGTCACCGTGAAGACGGCGTCTTGAGACACGTGGTTAAAATGATGCTCCTTGAACTTGACGGTGACACCCGAGCATCGTTGATCAACCGGCTTGTTGGACTGTTCCATGTACCATGCATGCAATTCCGTGCAATCCAGTCCTAGGGTAGGGCTGTCTAACTTCTCGAGCAACGGCTCGCCTGGCTTGTATTTCCGGGCCAACGGCAAGAAGGGGATATTAGGAGAGGACTCGATCGTCTTCGATTTGCCCTTGCCCTTGCTGCCTCGCTTTGTATAGGTCGACTTCACAAGAGTCGGTGAGCACGAGGTGTAGATGCATGTGATCTGGCGGACCCTTGCCATGTCGGTCAGTAGCCGGTGCGGTCAGTCCGTGGACTTGATGCCGTTGCAGACATTCCGTGAAGTTGACACCGAGCAGTAGCTCGGCAGATGTCCTCCTTGGGCCTTTGGATGAATGTTCCAACGGCTTGCCCTAGAGTCATGACCTCATCGTTTGGGGAATTTTCGGGGACGGCCTCGAAATTGGCACAAACACCGTCCACATTCACTTTTGCGAAACCCGGCGCTAGATTTGCACCGTGCACCAAAGCTCCGATACCGGATGGATACACCTGGCCCCAAGCAGCATCTAGGGCAACAGAGACATATCTCACTTGGAGCTTGCACTTCGTAGCCACCTACGTACATAACGATACAAAATTAGCTACTCCAACAGGCCTATCAATGGATTGAGCATTCCGAGATAATAATTATTACCGGATGTCATCGACGAAAATCTGTCATCACCTATTGTGGTAGGGTTAGGGTTGGACGCGCTACTACTCGGATGTTTGGGGGGGCTGGCTAGCGGTATAGTAGGGGTAGGGGCTTCCAACTGACTTGGCATTTGCAATCCCTTAATCCTTTCCTCAAAGGTCTCTATCCGCTTTTGCTCGACGCATCGAATCCTTTCCTCAAAGGATTGATTGAATTTTCGATGAGCTCATCTCGAGGGATGCACGAAGATCCTCTCGTAGCTTTGCATCGTGCTCGGCTTTGGCTCTCTTCCTACTCGATGCGATCCGAGTCCGCTTGGAACCATTGTTCCCATGTAACAAAAACACCGGCGCCTCTCGTGCGACCGGATGCTCACTTTGTTTCCTAGGGCCGCAGAGAGTATATCTTTCTCCTTATCTGCTCGAATGAGCCTTGGGAAGATTGTGCACTCAACGTTATCTCGCAATATAGCCCGACATGTCATTTCACTTCCTATGAAGTTATGGAGTAATTACAAACTAGGTAGTTCGACATCTTACCAGCGTTGGGACACTTCACGGTCTTCGGGTTTGGAAAGTACACTTCCCGTGGGCGAATACATAACCTCGCAAATAACCACCGTCGGTAGCGCACATTAGTGATCTCGGAAATAGCAGGAGAGATTCAAACCGCTTGCTCGCTATTCCGATCCCTCCATATCGGGCTTTACCCGCATACCAGTGGTGCCGAGTGCGTGGGGTGCTTGTTTTTGCCTCGAGGGCCGTAGCGTGCACTTTCACTCTTAAATTCATCTGTCGTCTTCTTCGCCACAAAATCGGCCCAGGACTCTTCCAAGAATAGATACTTGTGGAAGGGCGGCTTCAGATCCTTCTCCACGTAGTTCTTGACAAGCGTGCTCTTGAAGTTCTTCCACGCTTTGCACGCTGTAGCCAACGTGTGTCGTCGCAACGGAGTCTAGGAGTTCTTCAGGGATCTCGAACGATGCGAGAATTTCCGCCAGCACAGCACAAGTTTTCAGTGGTCCGGGCACCACCTTCCACGAATCATAGGTGATCTTGACCCATTCCTGTGCAACTATTCCGACCATTCTCCGGAATGCGGACGCTGCTCGGCGAGGATTGATAGGGTCCCAGGCTGATCGACCTCCGTGATGGTAAATCGCCCGTGGGCCTTTTCGATATTCCTCTTCTTCTACCGCGGTTGGATATTGTTCCAGAGGATGGTGCATCATCCAGACACATGAGGCGGCGATGACTCAGAATGAGCGGAAGACATCTTCACAAGAAATAGAATTATCATTGCAATGTATTCAAGAGCAGTATCAAAACAAATACCATATGAATAACTGACTAGAACAAATACAAATTCCTAAAACATGTACAATTATCATGATGGACCATGACAGATTATTGATAGAAATAGTTAGGGAAAGGGGCATGGGGGTCGATCGATAACTCGGCATTGGTTACCTTTGGGCGTTGACGAGACGGACGAGCAGGGAGCAGTACCGGAGCAGTAGGGCGGCATCGAAGGGGACGCGCGCCGGGCTCGAGGGAGGGGAGGAGGTGGCGGGCTCGGGGCAGGAGGCGCGGTGGGCTCGGGAGGCGCGCGGGTCAGAGGAGGAGGCTCGGCGGGCTCGGGGAGGCGCACGGGCTGGAGGAGGAGGCGGCGGCGAGGATCGGGAGGAGTAGCGCCGGGCTCGAGGAGGCGGCGCCGAGGACGGTGGCGACGGGCTCGGGGAGGAGGGAGCGAGAGGAGTTGAGAAACTTAATCGCTTGAGAGTGGCGCGGCAAACCCTAGCTAGAGTCCGAATGTAAATAGGGATGGACATCACAGACGGTTTTAAATTAGAACCGTCAGGATATACCTATCGCGCAGCGGTTCTAACTTAGAACCGCTCGTGATATGTGATGTATCCTGAGCGGTTTTAATAAACAACCGTCGTGATATGTGATGAATCACGAGATGGTTTTAATAAACAACCGCTCGTGATATGTGATGTATCACGAGCGGTTCTAACTTAGAACCATCTCGTGATATATGATGTATCACGACGGTGTTAATAAACAACCGCTCGTGATATACATATAGCATGCAGCGGTTTTGATAAACAACCGCCTCGTGATATACATGTGAGACGATCTCGTAGTTCAAACCGCTCGTGATATTATTTTGTATTGGTTAATATCTAGAACGATTCATTTATTGGCTAGCCTCAGAAATGCTAGCCATGCCCTCTCAAACAAGCGAAAAGACAACAAGTACATGTATATACATCCAATTCACATTCATTTGAGAAACAATCACATCCATTTCACAAGACAAATCAATTAATTAACTCAAATGAACTAAAATTAACCATTCATCGTAATGTATATACATATACACACATTGTTCAATTAATCTTTAAAAATTAGCCCTTCATGATGATCGACGCGTATGTAGCTAGTTTCGTCATGTTCTTCTTCCTCGACCCTTATGCCGCTTCCGAAAGGAGGCAACTCGTCAAATTGATTGTATTCTTCCTCGCCCACTACATTCTCAACTCCGACAATCCTCCTTTTTCCATGAAGAACTACGTGGCGCTTCTTATTTGCCGGTCGGTAACATAGAAGACTTGAACAACTTGGTTAGCCAAGACGAATGGTTCGTCTTTGTATCCGACACGCTCGAGGTCCACGGTAGTGACGCCAGACTTGTCGACCTTCACCGTGGGAGATGGACCCAACGGCACCAAATAGGGGATCTTGAAAAGCACGAGTCGAGCTCCCATATCTCCTCTATTTGCCCATAGTAGGAGCTCCTCACCCCATCGCATCTTGAATGCATCTATCACGGACACCGCTGCTCGATAGTGCTTTTTATATCCCGAGCTGCGTGATAGAATGTGTACCCATTTATGTCGATCCTCGCCATGTTACAAGCGTAAATGTTGGCCCTTTTGCCAACCATGTTAGCATATCACTTGACGAGCTCCTAGCAAGTCGCTCCTTCAACCATTGGTTGAACCGTCATGCATTGTGTTGTCTCGTGATCCAAACATCCGCCGCAGCGGATTCATTGCTGTCAAGCACGCCCTTGTCCGGTCGATATCTGGGACACTTCGGTCATGTGTTGCAAGACCGTGAAATGGGCTTGAGCATACGATCCATATTTGGAGTGATTGCTTTCTTCCGATGGTCCCGATACCTCGAGCCTCCCTCATGGCGAGATCGAGGCACACCTATCGGTTCGACCGAGCCATGTAATCGAGGCGTAACTCAATGACCTCTTGATTGCATAACCTTCGACGATCTTGCCCTCGCCGAGATCGATTCCGTACATATGACTTGAGAATTCCCATGAACCTCTCGAACGGGTACATGCTACGAGGAACACGGGCCCGCACATCTTTATCTCCTCACAATATGAACAATGAGATGGACCATGATATCGAAAAACGACGGAGGGAAATACATCTCAAGATCACATAGTGTCGTCACCACCTCGTCCGCAGAGCATCTAGTCCTTCGAGATCGATGACCTTACGAGCAATTATGTTAAAAAAATAACACGACCTCATGATTGTCTCTGACCTTGATCGGCAAAATACTTCTAATTGCAACAGGAGCATTTGTGTCATCAACACATGACAATCATGAGACTTCATGCCAATTAACTTCAAATCTTTTATCGAAACAAGTTTCTTCATGTTGGTGGAGTAACAGGACGGAACTTTCACGCCATGCAAGCACCGCACGATTCGGTTCTCTCGGCCTTGGACAGAGTGTAACAAGCGAGGGGGAAATACGTTCGTCTTTATCGGTCCTTGTTGGTGCTAACTCAGTCCGATGTCCATATCAACCAAGTCAAGCCGTGCGTTGACACCATCCTTTGTTTTGTCACGAATGTTCAAGAAGAGACCAATCAAGTCATCACATACATTCTTCTCTACATGCATGACGCCGATGCAAAGGGCGAACTTCTAGGTGCTCCCAATAAGGTAAGTCCCAAAATATTGATCTCTTCTTCCACATGTTCTTCTTACTTGTCCTCGATTTACATCCCTTTCCAAGCACAACATCTAAATCCTTAACTATATCATAGACCTCTTTTCCGCTTAAATGCCTTGGAGCCGAAGCTGTCCTCCTTCTCTCCGTCAATTATTTCTTCATCCTGCGGTATGGGTGAGCCCTCGAAGGAACCTACGATGACGATATACACGGTTTTCGCGAGTGATTCAGCCACACACTCTCGGTATCATCTAAGCGGTGAGTACTGTGCTTTGGCCCCTTTGTACTCGCCCGACAGATTAGCAAGGGCGGGATAATCATTTATGGTGCGTAACAACAAGGAACGTAAAGTGAAGTTCTCTCGCTTGTACGCATCCCATACCTGCACCCTTCAATCCACAAGATTTTTAGATCTTCCATCAATGGTGCTAGGTACACATCAATATCATTCCCGTGTTGCTTCGCCCTTGGATAAGTATCGACAACAAAATATACTTCCGCTTCATACACAACCAAGGAGGAAGGTTGTAGATACAGAGCGTCACGGGCCAAGTGCTATGTCATTGCTCATGTTACCGAAAGGATTCATTCCATCTCGTACTCAATCCAAACCTTATATTCCTCGGTTCCACACCAAGTCTCGCAAACCTCCTATCGATGTTTCTCCACCGGGCGGAATCAGCAGGTGTCTTAACTTTCGTCATTCTTACGCTCCTCGAGTGCCAATCTGCAGCTTTTGCATTCTTTGGGTTCGCAAAAACCGCTTCAAACGAGGAATTACAGAAGATACCACGCCACCTTAGCAGGAGGTCCTTTCTTCACCTCGATTCCCTCGTCGTCATCTGATTGCTTCTTACGCTTGTATCGGGATGCGTTGCACACCGGACATACATGCATGTTTGTATACTCGTTACGGTAGAGGATACAGTCGTTCGGACATGCATGTATTCTTTCTACTTCCATTCCCAATGGACAAAGAACCTTTTTGGCTTTGTAGGTGGTTTTGGGCAACTCATTTCCCTCCGGAAGCATGTCCGCTAAGAGACCTAACAGCTCCGTGAAACTCTTGTCGGACCAACCGTTGCTTGCCTTCAATTTCATAGTTTAAGCACGGATGACAACCTTGTGTATTCCGACTTGCAGGCCGGGAACAAAGGTTTCTCTGAGTCCTCCATCACGCCCGAATTGAACATACTCCTCTCATCACGCTTCCTTCGCATCGCGAAGCATCTCGATCTAGATTGTCATCGTGCGACCTATCCGAATCGGAACCACAATCGACATCATTCGCAAGATATCGTTGACTTCAGTATAATATGCATATCGTTGACTTCTGATAATATGCTCTTCACCGTGGATGGTCCAACATGTATAACCCTTTTGAAACCCCTTGAATCAAGTGTGCTTCGATCGCACTCGGTTGTTAAACATCTTGATTCTCGCGATCAATGCATGGACAAGACATATATTCCGCCCCTTATTCAACATATCCTCCTCGGCTCTTGTACAAGCAGACACGCCATTAATGTACTCTTCACTCACACGGTTCTCAGTGTACATCCAACTTCGGTCCATCACACGGTTCGTATTGAAAACCCTGAAAATAAATAAAAGGGTGATGACTTTCAAAGCATATTTTCCGAGGCTTAATTACGATTTTTTCATTTTTACATTTTTTGGATTTTATTAACTTACATGTGGGCCCTACTTGTCGGTGACTCATTTTTATTTCATGATTTTATTTATAAAATCTATGGCGATCCCACATGTCATAGACTCGTTAGTTTATTAACTAAATGATTAAAAGCAGAGGATTAATTTGAAGCTCAAAGCGGGCTTAGGGTGACATCGCATTGCTATATAGTCGTGGCTCTCGGCCCTAAGGTCTCGCCTGAGGCGAACCGACGGTGATGTCCCACATGGAGGCGCCTGAAACTAGCGATTTCGGCGTAAACGCCTGAAACTACTCAAATTAAAAGATGCTTATGCTTCAGTATCTCACCTCGATCACGAGGAAGGTGTCAATGAAAGTCGGGGAAGGTCCAAGGCGCGGCTGGGTCGTCGATCGGTGAACAGAGGCGACGGCGGCAAGCTCCTCGGCGACAATATACAACTGAAATGGACCAGGCCAGCTCAGTGAGGTGAGGCGATGTACTCAAACCGGGCACGGAACGACGATGGACCTATCGTAGCGCCAGAGATATGGAGATCAAGAAGACTATATCTGTTTTGGCTGGGGAGGCGGAGCTATATATATACGTCTGTGATGAGTTAATTATCACGGACGGTTTTTAACAAAACCCGTCTGTGATATTGGGCAATATCACAGACGGTTCATGTTTGGAACCGTCTATGAAGTATCACAGACGGTTCTAAAAAACCGCTCGTGATATTGGGTAATATCACAGACGGTTAATGTTTGGAACCGTCGTGAAGTATCACTGACGGTTCCAAACATGAACCGTCGTGATATGACATCTTCCTGAGCGGTTTTTAGCGCGAAGAATAACATGAGGCGGTGGGTAACAAAAACCGCTCGAGATTGAAGTTTATCTGAGCGGTTTCGATGAACCGTCGTGATCAAAGCGCCCAAGATATTAGCATTTCTGTAGTAGTGAAGGGAAAGCATCCAAAGTTTTAAAACTATCACATTTTTATACATTTGAAATATAAACCCTAAATTTGGGGTGCTACATCGGCTGCGATCAACATCTTATTTACAGCCATAGACATGGCACTCAACTCAAATATAAACCAACAAATATTCCCACATTTTTCCAACAAGAGCTGTTTTTATAAAACCAAGTCTATACCCATTAAGACTGCACTAAGCACGCTCATGACTGCAAGCACGACTATTTAAATAGATTTACACTACACAGAGGTGTACAACTTTACCCACAACACACAAATTCTCTAGTTTGTTTGGTATCCGTCAATACCACCACTCACTATCCTTTGGTAAGCAGTCTAGAGCATGTATCGAAGTTGTTACATCACCTAGCCACCTTGCAGTAGCCCGGTGAATGAACACCCTCACTTCACTCGGGTGCACCCCCGTATCAGTGAGGCATTCACCATTGTGTTAGAAGGCTTTGTTCCCAAAGCCTCGGTGAAGGGAGCCCCTTCGAATATGCCTACACCGATCATGCTCTCACTACTACGGCCTACCAACATACAAGGCTAGTTTTCGATGACTTAATTATCTAAGGCTGTCCCATACAGGCACATGTGGTTGTATGCTCAGGCTTAGATAGGACTTGTTGGCGTTCGGTCCTTAATTGAGCCGGGTGACGATCTCCCCCTATCTACTTGTGAGATACACCTCTCACACTTGTCAAAATATAATATAACTCGTCCGCGTCACAAACTAAGTTTTTTATTTTTCTTTTTCTTTTACAAAATAAAAGAGGTAAACCCCTCTAGACCATCATTTCATAATCTCCCAAATTCATGTTCAACATTTTATCCATTTTCCAATTTTAGTAAATCTAGAGCCCGGTTAAGCATTTGCGCGATATTCACACTCGAGATACCCAAATTGACATCATCTATTGCCTAAAACATAACCTATTGGCTACAACAGAAGGGATACTAATATTTCAAGGAAAATCATGCATTGAATAGGATAACTACCATTATCCCCAAACAAGGCAATTTTAAACAAACATACACACATGCATAATAGGATTTGCCAAAATAAGTACAATAATTAAAATAATAGGATCAACATGGTCAAAGTGGGTGCTTGCCTTGCTCTGGTTGCTCTGAATAAGAGGATGAAGTATTGTCGTAAATTTCATTCGAGGTATCGACGTCTATTCAAAAAGAGCCGATAGCAAATTAAATAAAAATAATAATATAAACAGCAACAAAAGTCCAATATTTTTGCATATTCAGATAGATCATGATTTTAGGTGAATTTAGAAAAAAAGATTCATTTGATTTGGAGTTCATATGCAAAAGTTATTAGCATTTCAATTTGCTTCGGTTTTCAAATTTCAGAATTTAATAAAAGAGTGATGTCAAAAGCGTATTCTCTGAGTTTTACGCTTTCCAACATAGAAAGTATATTTTTCTCTGAGTTCTACTAAGGTTTACGCTTTCCAACAGAGAAAGCATATTTTCCTCATTTTTCTGAATTTTATTAACTTACATGTGGGGCCTACTTGTTAGTGACTCATAGTTTTATTTTTCTTGATTTTATTTACAAAATAGAGCTGGATCCACATATCATAGACTCATTATTTATTAACTAAATGATTAAACCTATTTTTGATTTTAATTATCTGACAACTGGGGTCCACATGTTAGTCTCTCGAGTTTTAAAACGTGTTTTAAAATTGAGAATAGTATGTGGTCCCATATGTGAGTGACACCTTAATACGTTTTGAATTAGATTTCTATTAAAATTTTCACCCAATCCCACACATCATACACTTATTAACCTTAACTTCTATTACTTAGCACTAATCAATTCTTAATCGCATGGGCCCATTGGCAGAAGAGAGAGAAGAGAAGCAACTGAGCTGCTCGCGACCAAGGGGAGGTGGAGCTCGCCGGCGGTGAGGCACGTGCGGAAAGGCTCGGGAAAAGGTCAAAATGGGTTCCCCTCTCGACGGTGATTCCACTGGGTGGTGGCGGCGGCCGGAGAGATGGACAGAGACAGCGCTACGTCGGTGGATATCGGCGAGGAGCTTGGGTCTGCGACAGTTTTGGCGAAGGAGGCTGTAATACTACGATTTATTCTAAGAAAGAAAGCGTTCAAAAGAGAAATTAGACATAAGAAAAAGGGGGTTTATACAGTTTTTCGGCAACTTGGGCCTCAGGCCTTAGCCCAGGAGGCCCATGAGGGGCCAGCCACCAATAAAAGGAGGGGGGAAATCCTAGTTCGTACTGTAGCTACAGTACCACTGCCGCTACAGTGGCTTGCTACGTGCATCTCCTCCCCCCCACTGCCGGTGAAGAAGATCCTTGTTGCTACCGGCCAAGTGGAGGAAGAAGGAAGGTCACCCGGGTGATTGCCCCGCCAAGAAGAAGAAGAAGAGGAAGGGGAAGAAGGGAGAAAGGAAGGGGAAGAGGATTCGTGGGCTGCATCATGATCTTCAGCGGTTCGTCAAGGGTAACCCCTGTTTTTCCCCGATTAGATGCGTGTTTAGTTATTTTAGCAATGTCGGTATTTAGAGTTGCTCAGGACAGATTAGAGTAGATCGAGGTTTTGATGCGCTTAAAGGCAGAATTAGTTCTGGACGTCTACTAGAGTATTGTAGAGGATGTTGCCATCTTTCCATGAAGTGCTAGAACGCATTATTTGGACCCCTGTAGCAGAAGTTATGATTTTATTAGTGGGACTGTTCTGCAGATTTGTGGGATTTCTGACAGGTTTTTGTAATCTGAGTTAATCGATTAGTTAAAGGGATATTTAGAGAAGCTCAGTATAACGAAAGTCGTAGGTCATTGTCCCAGATTTTCAGAAAGCTCAAGAACATAAGATTTGGACTCTCGTAGTAAAAGTTATGGTATTTTTAGTGTACTGTCCAGAGAACCCGACGCGAATTCGACGTTTTGTTAACTTGCTCGGTAGGGGCAATAGATGGCAGATTCAGAAGAGCCCCTCAACTAGGTTTAGTTGGAAACTTTAATTACATTTCCATAAAGTCTAAGAACACCTTATTTGGACCCCTGTAGTGAAAGTTATGGATTTTAGAAGTTGGCTATCCATAGAGGGGACAGATCGGTCGTTAGAAGTTGGAAGTTTGGAAGGCGCATGATAGTTTAGCGAGTTTGTGTGTTCTATTAAATATGTATTTGGTCCAGTATGGTTGTATTAGCGTGCGTTATAATTATTATTCAGGTGGTGGACTGGTCCCGGGGGCAGCACCTTCTGCACGTCCCTCGTTCTCTCGCGGTTAAGGCAAGTATAATTATGGATATAATAGATATTATCGAATGACATTGATTGATAATTTCTATGAGTATTTGTGTTGTTCATGATTGATATGGTGATATGATTAGTAATGTTCATGGTTTCTAAAGCTATGAGTTATGTGTTAATCATGGATGTTTGAAAGTTGTGAAGTCTATGATTATGAGCTTTTGTAGTATGAATTGGATATTCATATGCAATGTTGTTGCGGATGCATGTTTGTATTAATTTGAGAATTCATACATATGCATCATGTTGGCTTATTGAAGTCTTGGTCATGTGATGACCAAGCAACTCTTGAGGTCCCCGTCATGTTAATGATGGGCTAAAGGTCCCCATGCTTGTAAAGTATGGGCTTTGGTCCCCATACTTGCGGAGTATGGGCAATGGTCCCTGTGCCAGATGGCATAGGCATGGGTGTGCATCGACGGATGCGCACTTTGCATTACCGGTAAAATGCAAAAGGGAAAGAGAAGGATAAAGATCATGTTAAGCATATTGCATAGCATGTGTGTGTAAAGTAACTGATATGTGGTTTTGTGGAGTATAGTTGTTGAGTTACATGCTTGTATACTATTGATGCCATTTATTATATTTGCTGAGTCTTTGGACTCACCTCTTGTTGTTTGTTGTGTTTTAGGTACCGTTATGAGATCGGCATGCATGGGGGAAAGGAAGGATTAGTCTTGTTGCACTTTTGCACGAACTACCCACCATGAATGAAAGGAAAATTAATTAGGAGATGAATGAACTATTTAAAGTACTCTTAATGATTATTTCTTGCTTGGAGTAAACTGTAATTAATGAAAAGAAGTTTGGATGCACATGATCTATATCTTAGATGTTTAGTTGCTATGGATGTTATAGTAACGAATAGCCAGTTTTGAATATGTCTTGATCATATTGCAAGTTGGATTACTTATTTATGTTATATCTGTTTGTTGGAACCTCCGGTATAGATAACTATTTTTAGTTTATTTAATTTAGTAGCATTCCAGGTATTTGTTTGGCTGGGGTGTTACAGAGGCTTCCTCTGAGCTAAAGGAGAGGCACACTGGACTCAGTGAGTCCAGGCGATGCTAACGGGCTGGGCGTGAGGAACTAGGGTCACTAGAGGCGAGCCAATGGTGTTTTTCCGTGGATGCGCCATGGATGGCTATGGTGAATTCTATGCTATGCTTGCTAACATTCTAATCTAACGCGCACAATAGTTCTAGGGGACTACTAGAAGCTCACCAAGGTCCTTGATGGTGTCGGGGGATGACCAGAGTAGCTTGGCGACATTGAACAGTGGCGACTCAAAGGAGGCTCACGGTGATAGCGTGCTACGTTCATGGAGATGCTACAAGGAGGTGCGCATTAGCTTGCATACACATGAGTACGGTAAGGACAGAAGGAATCAACTAGTGACTCACCGGGGTGATGGAAATTGGTGAAAATGGTTGTGCCCGCTGGATTCGGGGAAGAGCTCGATTCTGGTGAGTATGGAACACAATATGACGTGGTTAGGTGAGGCTCAAGCTCACTAGAGTGTCGGGAACACAAAGGTCCGAATTGGGATGTGTGTCGGAGATAGGGAAGATGATGGTGCGATAATGCTTTGGGATTCCCAAAGCTATATGAAGCAAGTAAAGAGGGTCAATGATGTAAGGGGAAGAAGATGATGTAGGTGGCGAGGGCAAGGAAGCTCACCCGAGGCAATGGCAGCTAAAGGCTTGCTCACTAGTGTCGAGAATGACTCTCTCGTTCTCAGCGATTCATTAAGCTTGGAACTCAGAGAAAGCACGAGATGGAATGAAGGGCGAGCTTGGGAGAAGATGACGTGCTTAGAGGCTTAAGTAGCAGCTAGTAGCACGTGAGATTCACGACGAGAAAACACGGTTGCGGTGAGAAACTCGCAGCTTGCTCTAGTCTCTCCGTCCACGTAGGAGAAGGGAGCATCAATGGGTTGGTAGCATGGGCGGGGAGCAAGCAGAGGCGATAGGAGTAGGTGAGGGGTGAAAATGGTGGGCGCGGCGTTGCAAACCACGGGCAAGCAGCGAAGCGGCGCTAGCGCGTGGAGGCAAGCGCGAGGTGGACGAAGCCTCCTGACATGTGGGCCCAGCATGTCGGTGAGTGCGAGAGCAAATGCACTCGCGTGGGCTCGAGCGGGCGTGTAGAAATGGGCCGTCTTGGATTCGGCCCAATGGGCGAGCGGGATATTCAAATGGAATTCGAAATTTCAAGAAAAGGCTGAGACTTTGCTAAATTTTTAAACCTGTGAAACAGGCTCCAAAATTTATGAAATTTTTTTTCAAGGGTCCTGACACAATATAGATTCTTGTGTAAAATCATAAGGATTTTATCTACTATGTGATTTTCTCAAAAATTCTTCCAAGTTGCTGTTTGCATGTGAATTTACTATTTGATTTATGCAAAGGTCTAAAAGCATGGTAAAATAGTTTTTTTCCATTCATAAACATGCTCAAATTTATCCTCCCATTTATTCTCATTATACTTTCCCAAAATTGTTATTTTTGGGATGATACAGTTGTGAACTTATACGACAACTACTTTTAAACCTACTAGTACGCCTAGAGCCTCATTTGTCATCAAGCAGATTGAAGGATAAGAGAGAACAATGATGTGCAATCTTAGTTTTTGATTTTATGTTCGACTGGTTGGGCAGTAGTACTAGTAATGGGCTAGGTCGGCCCATCAAAGTTTCGCCCAGGGCTTCCTGACATCCGTTATTTCCCCTACCCTTTTGGGCTGAAGATGGTTTTACCTAAAATTCGCAGCCCAACTAACCAGGAAGTGGCCCGGCAAGTTCGGCTCCACGACCGTGAGTCCACAACCTCCTTGTAACGTCCCAAATTTGGCTTTTTAAAAATCTTTTGAGTAGTTTAGATCCCTGGAAAAATTCACCAATTTTATTTGAATTAATAAAGCTTAAATGAGACTTTTATAAATAAAAAAATTAATATGATTAATCTCAACATCAACTATATTCAAAACTATTTTATTTGGGTTCTATGTGCTTGGATATATTTTCTACATTTTTCTAGAATTTTTCCGAGTGCATTTGCTATTTTCTAAGTCTTACTTGGATTTTCTGCTACTTTCTAAAAAGAAAACTAATATTAAATCTCAGTTAAATTCCTGGGCCAAATCCTTTGATCTGGCCCGTTCCACCGGCCTTTCCCTTTCCCTATCCAATCCACCAGCTCCCTCCTCCGGTCCGTTCGCCGCTTGGCCCAGCCGGCCTGCCCGCCGCTCAACCCTAATGCCCACATCGCCACCCGGGCCCGCATGGCAGCCACTGCCGCCGCCGCTCCTACGCGCACGTCCGAGCCCTAGCAGTGCGCCACACTGCTCACAACCGTCGCCGCTATCTGCGTGCGCAACTCGTTGTTGCCGCCGCTTGGGCGTCCGCGTTGGACCCACCTCCCAGGGCCGTATAAAGGCGCCGCCATGGTGCGCCCTTGCCCCGCCTCGTGATGCTGCCCCTCGTGCCCTAGTAGCCGCCGCCAAGGACCACCGCCCGAGCTGTCTTTTCCAAGCCTGGCGCTGGTCGTCTTCACCCATTCTCTGTGCCTGCGCCTCCTCACACCGTCGTGCCCGCGTCATGGCAGCCGCCTCGTCGTGCTCTTCGCATTGCCGCCATGCACGGGAGCTCACGTGCCCTACATCGCCGGTGCGCACTCCATCTTCAAGGACTCCGACCGCTGCCTTCAAAGCTTCGATTCGCCACCATTGGTCCATCTCTGCCCGTGCCGTCTTCGCCTGCGGGTTCGCATCGACGAGGTCTACGCCGTGCTCGCACCCACTTCACCTGAGGACCTTTGCATCGCCATCTTCATCATGCTCCAAAAAAACCGGCCGCCGCCACTCATCCTTGATCTAATCTATGGTGAGCTCTCTTGTCCATCTTTGCATGTCATCTTGCACCAAATGTTGATCTCATCCTATCCCCACCTCTTATTTGATTTCCTTGCCGCCGAGCCGTGGTTCGCCGTTGAAGCCATCAGCAAGATGCCGGCCATGGTGTCTGCTCCAGGAGCTCCTTTGTCTCTGTCCCTCTCTTTCTATGCCATCACCTGTGGATGCTGCTCCCTCTGTGTCCCTTCCTTGTGGGCCCGTCCAGCTCTCCCTCTCTCTTTGGTCTCTATGGCGAGTGGGTCCCGCACGTTAGGTCCGAATCGGGACCATGCCGGTGCCCTTTGCTCTATGCCATGCCTCGTCACTTGCCTCGTCAGCTGCCACCTCATCCTGTGATCCTCCGTGGCCGCCACATCGCTTCTATGTGCATGCCACGCGATCACCCATGACACATAAGCCTCCACCCATGTGCCACCTAACCCAATCCTAAAACCGGAGTAGTGTAGATATGGTTCATTGTGAACCTAGTCTATGACTTGCGGGGCCTTTTGTCAGTCAATGCCAGTCAAACCCTAGCCTTAGACCAATCTATCTTGCACCTTAAACCCTAGCCCATGGACTTGGTCTATGGACCAATGGCCCATATGTCATCCTCTTTATCCTTTTTCGGAAATTCATTTAATTTCTGGAATCCCATTATCTAGTTGGTCCCACATGTCATTCACTGCCTTTGTTCTCTCTCACTTACTAGTGGACCCCACTTGTAAGTCTCCAATTCTATTTAATTATTTGATCCAAAAGAATATTCTTTTCTCTCTCGATTTCATCATTTCATGTGATCTTTCAAAGCTCACATGTTTTGCATTCAAACTCCGATCGAGTTTATTCAAATTCCTAAATTCATCTAGATTCAAGATCTATTTATCTGAGATTATTATTTAATTTTTGGAGTTTGTTTGCTCTCTGTTATTTATTTATTTGGTTTATTTGCTTGTTTGCGTAGTAGACATTGATACTGCGAGAAGTGCTGATCAAGAAGTAGCTGAAGATCAAGAAAGTAGAAGATTAAAGATTAAATAAGATCATCATTGCTATAGCAAGGCAATTTATACCTTTGATCATGTTGAATCCCAGTTTTCTAAAACTACTTTAATTCAAATTATTGCATTCACTTTAAGTATTTATTTAAATGCTTTTTGGTGTAGTTATTAATCCCATTTGTTACATCCACCTTGTCTATTTGATATGTCATAATCTTTTGTCACCCTAGATTGGTTTATTTAGTTGGTAATATCGTAGCACCAACGTGGGTTGGTTAGATACGAGTAGATTGCATAGACATGCCACGAGTCATCATCTCATGTGAGTTGCAAATATAAACTTGACTAAGTGATTATAGAACTATGTGATAAAACTATGTGTACTGTGTGCTATTACTTGTTGATGGCATATGTTGTGCTTAACCAACAGGGTGGGAAAAGATTTGGACTGAGGCAAGTGGTGGATACTGTGTACTACTCATGGTGGCTGTGTGTATGGGAATATTAATCTTTGTGTCTATGTGTCATATTAATCTGTGTGTCATAATAATCTGTGTGTCTTAGTTAGAATTTGGAAGTCTTGCCTTGGTCAATTAAGGACTTAACTTTGTGCGCCATTGAACTGAGCCTTACTGTATAGCCACATGCCTGGTATGGGACGGGCCTAACTTAGTAAGTTATGGAGTTTTGACATTGATTACACGGGTAGTAGATTAGGCTGTGTGTAAGGGTGGAGGTGTGGGCTATCAAGTAGTCACACATGGGATGGTTCGCCGCTTCCCTGTCTAACGGTGTGTGTCGGATTGCTTCCTGTGTGGGGTAGTCTGGCGCAAAGCACACTGGGAGTGTCAATGTTGAGACGAAGTTTCTAAAAGGTTTTGTTGTGATCAGCTCTGATCCAGTTGATTGCATCTTGTGGGTAAAGTGTACAAACTCTGCAGAGTGTTAAATCAATCTATTCGAATTGCCGAGTCCGCAGTCATGGACATGCTCGGGGATTTCACACGAGGGGTAGATTTTCATAAAACAGTTGGGAAGGGAGCTGTTTGATCTAAATCATATGGCTATGTGAATAACTTGTTTTGGCTATGTGTCTTTGTGAAATCAAACTGATAAATTATTATTGTCTATTTGTTTTGAATTATGTTTTCAATCTATTATTCATATTCAAATTGCAAATGTTGTATTTATGCAAAATAACCACAGAAGCCATTCCTTTGGAATAAGACGTCATGTATAATTGCATTTATGTGGTATGACTTGTGAGTACGGTTGTTTACTCATGCTTGCTTTATTAAATCAAGCAGAAGTGAAGGGATCGTCAGTCAACAAGGTCTACTTTAAGGATCGTGGAGAACTAGGTCGCGATCGGCCGATTGCTGTGGGCATATGGATGGGCTTCATCGGGTTATTCCACACGTTCCGCTGCAGCTTCTTTGAGCTTTTCGCCCTCTGAGGCATTAATTGTAAGCTTTGACCTTAAGGTCTTTACTCTGATATTTATTGTTATTTGCTTATTTATTAGTCATCCTTGTATATGAAAATGATATTTCACTAATGTTGCCACTATGTGCACTAGTATGATCTTGGACTAGTGCATTATACACAGAGGGTCCAGAATTGCATTTTTGGGTCCCGACAGAGGTGGTATTAGAGCCATATCGACTGTAGGTCGTGACCTTAGTTAGAATGGCCGTTTTTAAGGAGAACTTCAAAACTTATTTTACAAATGGAAAACCTCAATGATGTGTTATTCTCATCTTGTCTAGCTTCTATACTCTTCCATTTCATACCTTTCTCGTCTATATTCTTCCTCACCATTTTGAGTATTAAATTGGACTCGCTTCCCTCATAACTTCTATAGTTGTCATTATCTGTGCCAAATATCTCGGTGGATGCCCAAGAGTTGTTTTGAGAAAATCTTCGAAGACCATGCAACCAACGACAATGCGTCAATATCTCCCCAAGTGTTCAAGACAAGTTCGTCGCAAGAATTGAAGACCAGAAGAAGTTGTACGTCGCCCCTGCCTTTTCCGAGATTCGTCTGCAAGCATCGCAAGCAATAAACGTTTGATGAAGACCGTAACCAGTTCAAGTTGTCTTCAGACCAGCCATATAGGATAAATCAGTATTGGTTCCTCTCGTGTGTTGGGCCAAGTTACCCAGTTAAGTTAGAGTTTAATCGACTAAACGATTAGATTTTGTCTTCTTTCTCTTGTGTGTAGTTTGTCTGTGAGCTTTATGTTTCTTAATAGCTTTTCGGCTATTTGTGTTCTTTGGTGTTCTTTGGGTTAAACCTGCTCCCCTTAGTAGATTGTCTTCCCTTACCTTGCGTTTTTCCCTCTCATCTATCCGCCCTAGTCAACAAGCAGTTGAAGAACCCAGTGAAGCCAACCTTGTCAGTAATCTTGAGCGATCAGACTACCAGTCTGTCAATCCCGGTGGGCGATTGCCGAAGATCGAGTAGCAGATTCAGTCATGGAACAATTCTTGGTAGCTTAGACCCAATTCATGAACGCCATGATGCAGAACATGAACAACATGATGATACAGCAGAATCAGAATAATCAAGCAAGCCGTCGCACCATCGCCAATGTCAGTACCAGAGTAGATGATAACCAACAACTATCTCCAGTGCCAGTAGTGACACCTCAGAGCCTGAACCAGTTCCTTGCCACCAAGAATCAGCTCATGCCAGCAACGATGCAACCGCCGAACAGTAGTAACCTCTGCAAGGATGCACAACTCGTTGCCATCCCAACGGCACACCCTCAGACCAAGTTTGTGAAGTTCATGATGACCGGACCGCCAGTCTTTGAAGGATCAACCGCACTCAAGGATGCAAAATATTGGATTCACACCATAGAAGAAAAGCTAACTGTTGTGCAATGCACTGATAATGAGAAAGTTTTCTTTACTGCTCAGCAATTAGAAGGAAGCATTAGATTGGTAGGAAAAGTTTTGCGCCGCCCATCAGCACGAGTAGACCATCACCTGGTCAAAGTTCGCCGCTGCTTTTCATCAACAGCATACGACATCAAACAAGAGTGATCAAGAGTAACCTAATATTCTGACATTCTACAGCAAATCCAGCCATTGTCATTTGAAGTGCTGCCAATCAGATAAGTCAGAAGTTTGCGCATATATCCGTTGTGGAGAAATAGGCCATAGCACCGATGAGCACAACATCAATTGTCCCAGTTGCGAAGGAAACCATTCTGTTGGAGAATGTTCAATGAGCTAGATCACATGTTTCTTATGTGAAGGCGATGATCATTGTCCGAGTCAGTGCCCCATGTATTCATTGTTGACTTCTACAACACAACGTTAGTGAAAAAACTTCCAAGCCGCTATCAAAGCATTAACAAAAGAAGACAAGCCATTATCAGTACAAGATTTGCCAGATGAAGAATTCCAAAAGCAAAATGTTGACCTTGGCAACCTGCCTCAAAAGAGAAGCAAACCAGTATCGCCAAAATGTTGTTTCGAGTGTGGTAAGAAAGGCCACTTTGCCCGGAGATGCCCTGCAAAGGGACAAGCTTCAACCTTCGAGAAGGATAGTCATTCTGCCATAGTCGGGTAAGAAAAGTCATGATTTTTAACCCGTGTATGCTACAGTTGTTGTGGAAAGGTCACTACATCAGCTAGTGCCCTCAGAAGAACCAGTCACTCACTCTAGATGCAAGAATACCAGAAGTTGTGTCAGTCAAGATGGTAACTCCCAGAGTAAGTGGTAAAGCAGTAGGATCCGTGTGTCCAACAAAGCAGTCAAAGAAGAGACGTTTGTACGGTGATGTTACCAAGAAAGCATAGATTGGCGATACCAGATCAAGCCATGTCATGCCTTTGTTAGTAGCAATAAAGTCAGAGAATCGTAGTAACCTTTCCTGTGTTTCTGAGCAGAAAAGTAGACATCTTCGTATGCAAGTTATGAAGAAAAAGGATTGTTGAACATTAAAGTATTGGATACCTCGCTAAGCATATGCCATTGCAAGTCAAGTAATCAAGCTTTGGGTCATGTTGATTGAAGGCCGTAGAGCCATAATCATGGAATGTGATGTAGAATTCCAACTAATCATTTTGCGTAGCAATGAGGCAACAGTAAATGGTTGAAGAATCTAACCATTGGATAATGTTGATATCCGCAAGAGAGTATGTAGTTGTCATTGCAAGTGATCAATGCAGCATACAACCATATTCGAAGTCAAGTATGTCTTTGACTTGATACCCTAGATCAGCCAATCTCAGAAGGAATTACATCAGAGATGAACTATGACAAAGGTTTTGTTAAAAGAGTTTGCAGAAATGATAGAGCAGATCAGATGATTTTCTCAGATATAGGTAGTGTCAAATCAAGTTCTTCAGTTTGTCCTGTGCCAACGCGAGCTGTTAAGATGAATTGGTAGCACAAGGATGTGTGAGAATTTCAGTCTATCCAAGAGCTAATCTTCAGGACCTCATAATCAGCTTGTTTGAGTTTTGAGTAAGAATTTCAGTTTTCATCAGAATCATCTGTGAACAAGACAACATCAGTTGAAGATAAGTGAGACTATCATTTCAGAATAGCCAAGACCCCTCATCATTGTAAAAGGACCAGTTCGCCTAGATCGCCAGAAGTGCACCGAGTTAGTGAAAAATTACATAAGTGATTGATCACTGTTCCAGTGTTCGTATTGCTAGATACCAGAAAGAACCTTGATAGCTTTTGTCATGGAACGTCCAAGAATCAGCGTGTTAAGAAGTTTCGCCAGCACTTCCTAATGATTGGAGTATCAAGCAGTGAATTATCCTAGTCGTAATTCAAATTTTGCTGTCATGAAGAAACCAAGATGGTTATTGGATTGAGAACCATGAAGTTGAAATCCATTCCCTCAGGTCAGACCAGTATAGTGATAGATGCTTTGAATTAGAAGAGATACCGCAGGAATCTATTGTTCAGTCAGCTAAAGTTACTTGGGAAAGTCAGAAGTCAAGTCTTGAGTCAGTTTCAAGAGGATATCTGTTGAACCCTAGAGTTAAAACCGATGCTAGAAAATCAGGCTTGACCAGACATTGTCATCAAAGAAATCTGTTGTTTCATTCCTATTAATATCACCGAGTTTGGAGACTATCTAGTAGAGTGGTATACGACAGAGGTTGTATACGACAGAGATGGTATTCACCGAAATAGGTATAGTGCCAGATCGACAGAGATGATCAATTTGCACGATGTGTCAGAAAGGTTAGTGTTAGACTGAGGATCCCAGTTTACCTCGTGACAGCGACAAAGTGTGTATGAAGCCTTGAATGCTCGTTTCAGTTCAGTATTGTGTATCACCCTTCATCTGCGGACAGATTGAAACAGATTAGTGAGGTGTGCCTTAACTCATAGTACCAGGTCGAGCAAGTAAGTGTTCTGTCCAGAGTTCCCCTACAGCACCAGTTTCCAGCTAGTTCGCAGTTCTCACCATCTGATGTTCGCAGTGGTTGATCATGAGTCATTGCTAAGCTAGAGGCAGATTAGATCACAAAGTATGTGAATTGTTGCATTAATCATGAAGCAAAAGACCAAGAGTCTTTAATCCTAAAAGGATTGTCAGTAGCTTAGTTCAAGCGGAAAAGCCACACAGATTATGCAGATTATCACCCTCATAGTCAAGTCTACCACCAGGATACCTGTTGAAGGTCTGTGTTAAGAATTGTATGACAGAGGTAACAGAAATGTGTCAGTTTGTTCAGATTCCGAAGCTCATAAGAGGAGTTAATTGTCAACCTGAGTTGTCAATCAGTAGCAGAATCTCCCCAACTCCAGAAGTGTCTTCAAGCACCGATCAAGCAGCCTTACTAGAAGAAATCGAGTTCAAGATGCCTTTCCTACCAAGAGCCAGATCATCAAGTTTTTGTTGAAGCAAGTTGTTATTCCGTAAGTGTTCAGAAGAACAGTTCTGTCAAAGTCAATCAGTTTGAAAGCCAGAAGTTAACCTGAAGCCTGAGTTCTTTAACCTATTCTATAGTTAGTCTGAATCTCGGGGTCGAGATTCCTTTAAGGGGGGAGGTTTGTAACGTCCCAAAATTTCACTTTTCAAAAATATTTTGAGTAGTTTAGGTCCCTAAAAAATTCACCAATTTTATTTGAATTAATACAGCTTAAATGAGACTTTCATAAATCAAAAACAATTTAACATGATTAATATCAACATCAACTATATTCAAAACTATTTTATTTGGGTTCTATGTGCTTGGATATATTTTACGGATTTTTCTAGAATTGTTCCGAGTGTATTTGCTATTTTCTAAGTCTTACTTGGATTTTCTGCTACTTTCTAAAAAGAAAACTAATATTAAATCTCAGTTAAACTCCTGGGCCAAATCCTTTGATTCGGCCCGGTCCCCCGGCCTTTCCCTTTCCCTATCCAGTCCACCAGCTCCCTCCTCCAGCCCTTTCGACGCTTGGCCCAACCGGCCTGCCTGCCGCTCAACCCTAATGCCCACACCGCCACCAGGGCCCGCTTGGCAGCCGCTGCCACCGCCACTCCTACACGCGCGTCCGAGCCCTAGCAGCGCGCCGCACCGCTATTCGCGTGCGCAACGCGTTGCCGCCGCTGCCTGGGCGTCCGCGTTGGACCCACCTCCCGGTGCCATATAAAGGCGCCGCCCTGGTGCGCCCTCGCCCCACCTCGCGACACCGCCCCTCATGCCCTAGTCGCCGCCGCCAAGGACCACCGCCCCAAGCCATCTTCTCCAAGCCTGGCGCTGGCCGTCTTCACCCGTTCTCCGTCCCTGCGCCTCCTCACGTCGTCGCGCCCACGTCATGGCAACCGCCTCGTCGTCCTCTTCGCGTTGCCGCCACACACGGGAGCTCGCGTGCCTGACATCGCCGGCGCACACTCCATCTTCAACGACTCCGGTCGCCGCCTTCAAAGCTTCGATTCGCCACCGTTGGTCCATCTCGCAATTGATATAAATCAATGTACTTTTGAAATCATAGGTTTAATATGATCAAAGGACCACGACTTGCCTTGGAATAAATCCTGGGATTGATCTTGATCTTGGTGCACTCCTTGCTCAAAATTCCCCAACGTATCAACGTCTACTCGCAAACAAAGCAAATAAACCAAATAAATACAAAACAGAGAGAAAACAAACTCCAAGAATTAAATTAAAATGTTAGGAAAATAGAGCTTGAATTTATATGAATTTAGAAATTTGAATGGGCTCAATCGGACACTACTACAAAAAGGCTAATACTGGATGCCTCATCATAGACAGCTGCCCAAAACCGTCTGTATTACACGCAATTACAGATGGTTTTGGTTTTGCTACCATCTATGTTACTGGCTGCACTAAAAACCGTCTGTGAAGTGGTCATATCACAGACGGTTCATGTTGAAAACCGTCTGTGAAGTATCACAGACGGTTCTGAACAAGAACCGTCTATGATATTACTAAGTATCACAGACGGTTTCAACAAACACTACTACAAAAGGGCTAATACTAGACGCCTCATCACAGACGGTTGACCAAAACCGTCTATATTAAATACAATCATAGACGGTTCTAGTTTAGCGATCGTCTGTGTTACTGGTAAAATCTATGGTAAAATCAGAGTGTTAGTGATTTGAAGCCATGGTAAAATCGGAGAGCTAGTGATTTGAAGCCATGGTAAAATCAGAGTGTTAGTGATTTCAAGTCATGGTAAAATCAGAGTGCTAGTGATTCCAAGCCATGGTAAAATAATAGAGTTAGTGATTTCAAGCCATGGTAAAATTAGAGAGTTAGTGATTTCAAGCCATGGTAAAATCGGCGTGTAAGGAAAATTCAAAGCCATGGTAAAATTAGAGAAGCCATGGTAAAATTATAGAGTAAGGAAAATTCAAAGCCATGGTAAAATTAGAGAGTAAGGAAAATTCCAAGTCAGAGACGGTTTTTAATACAAACCGTCTGTGATAAGATATATGTCATAGACGGTTTTTAATACGAACCATCTGTGATAAGATACATATCACAGACGGTTCTTAATACAAACCGTCTGTGATAAGTATCTTATCATAGACAGTTCGTATTAAGAACTGTCAGTAATATGTTGTCACAGACGGTTTTTATATGAAACCGTCTATGATTCGCAGCGTGGGAGTTCAAAAAATTTTG
Organism: Phyllostachys edulis; assembly: GCA_036346405.1. Classification (NCBI taxonomy): domain Eukaryota; kingdom Viridiplantae; phylum Streptophyta; class Magnoliopsida; order Poales; family Poaceae; genus Phyllostachys; species Phyllostachys edulis. The sequence continues at coordinate 43,297,188 of CM070561.1, forward strand.
AACGCGCACGCAGGAGGCAAAATGTTTTGGTGCTGTTCTTATATATTATAGCCACCCTAGCCTTGTTTTCCATCAGTCTCTCCCTCTCTCCTCCCCACACCGAGCTCCAGCGACCACCATCGATTCCCCGTCGCGGTTCAGCGAGGAGACACAGCCGACGACAATGATGAGGAGGGATGCGGAGGAGCTCCTTGTCTGTCGGAAGGTACGTGTACATCCCCATAACATACATAATTTATTGGCTATTTTTTGTAAATAAAATTATCTTAATTTTGTGTTACCTAAGGTCGGAGCGCCGTTGGAGGTTTTCAGTCATCTCTCTTTGCCGACGGGCTTGAGTCGAACTCGATGACATGCAAGAACATCTTGTGATATGCTGGTGAGGTAGAGAGAGGAGCTCACAAGACCAATCCAAGAAGCCGATGAGTTCTTCAGGAGCTTGGAGGCATAGATGGTTTCTGGCTAGTTTAACTTTGTAACTTTATTCTTTTTTCCCATTCGGAGGGGACGTTGTAAAACCTTTTTGTTTCCCTTTCCTATAATGTGTTTGCCATCAGAATTTTAATTGGATTTTAGTTGTCTTACTAGAGGTTGCATATGGAAACTACTGTCTAGCACTTGATTGGTTTAGCTCAAAATCCGATTTTTTTTGCAATAGAAAAAACTATCATAGACGGTTCTGAACAAGAACCATTTGTGATAATTACTTATCACGAGCGGTTCTTGTTGTAACCGCCTGTGATAATCTATTTTCACGAGCGATTACGAACAAGAACCGTTTGTGATAAGTAATTATCACGATGGTTCTTATTGTAACCGTCTATGATAGCTTTTCACGAGCGGTTCAAAAACCGCTGCAGTGATGACTCGTGTCATCAACGACCCATAAACTCGAGCGGCTCACAAAACCATACTGTGATGATGTTTTTGAACTGTCTATGAAGACCTTTTCTGTAGTAGTGAAACAACCGTCTGTGATACTTCACAGACGGTTTTAATAATAAACCATATGTGATATGAGACTGTATCATGGATGGTTCCATTGTGGAACCATCTGTGATAAGTATCACTGACGGTTCCATAATAGAACCATATGTGATAAGTCTCTTTATTAGTAGGAGACTGCTAGGGTTTGTGCTCTAACTCGTCACTCCCCAGTGCCCTTACTCTCGTCCGTTCCCCTCCCCACCCTAGTGACCCCGTCGCCAACGCCGCCATGCATTCTTCCCATCGCCGACGGTTGTGACACCACGATAAGAGTGTCTTTTTCAGTGTCACTGTTGTGCCACAACTACGGTGATGCTGTGCACCTTCCCCTCTTCCTCCTCCCCTCGGCGTACGCGACCCCGGCTACCTCTCCACCGATGATGTCGAGGTAAGACAGATCTATCACCTATTGGTTTGTGTTGTTGGTATTCATGTGAACCGAGCTACTCCTCCCTCTCGCTGCCAGCTCCCGCACCTCCGGATCAAGCTCCCTCCTCCCTGCGCTGCCGGATCAAGCTCCTAGTCCTCCCTCGATGTGTCGCCGGCCCTGGTTCCTCCTCCCTACGCCGCAGCTCCAGCTCCTCCTCCCTCTTGCCACCAGCTCGTTGCGCTACCTCGGACCTCCCTCACGCCTCCAACCTCTCCGGCTCTCCCACTAACACGTAAGTCCCCTTGTCTTCTTGATGTTGTCTGGTTGTTGGTTAATGCTGATGGTGATGGCCATTGGCCAGAGAGCAGATACTAAATGTGTAATACATACATACATAAAGAGAAGTGCATCATTGCAGAGAAGTGTAAATGTGTAATACATACATGTAGAGAAGTAGAGAAATCATAAATATAAATGAATGCAATGATTGTGCACTTGTAGCTGATTGTTGATTGCTGAATGAGTGAATTCAGAAGTGTAAGTGTTATCTACTATTGAAGTATTGGGCTGTTGATATGTATGGGTTGTTGTCTGCTGATATATTATATTGTTATGACTTATTCAGAAGTGTCAAGTGTTGTATCTTCTATTGATATGTATGGGTTGTTGATATGTTATGACTTATTGGGTTGTTGATATGTATGGGCTGTTGATATGTTATATTATTATGAGTTATGACTTATTCAGAAGTGTCAAGTGTTGTATGATTGATGATTTGCAAAAATAGATGTATAAAATGTGTGATATGTATGTTATGACTTATTGTTGATTTATCATTTTGTCAAGATGTCATATGTTGCTTCTCATCATTCATTTCACCTTTGTCTGTGTAACTGTGTTCATGCCAGTCAAGTTCTCCTACCTTGCGTACTAGGTACGTCCTACCATTCCATTCCTAATCTCTTCTCTATAAAGTCTCCAAGCAAAGTGGTACGCTTGTGCCTTTTAAACGGCATTATATATATATATATATATATATATATATATATATATATATATATATATATATATATATATATATATATATATATATATATATATATATATATATATATGCTATATATCCCTCTGCCACTTTGGGGGTCATCCACATAGCATGAGGAGGATGAGGCAATGACCACGGGCAATTTCATCGAGCACATGCAGACGTTTAAAACACGGTTGCGGGATAAGCGTCGGGACATCCAATTACAGTTCGCGATCGTGATGCCACTTCGATCGAGTACTGCCGTTCTTTAAGAAAGTGGCGTGGGCCGTAGGTACTCGGACCGGGAAGTGGTGTCACGATCGGCAACTGTGTAATTGGATGTCCTAACGCCTCCTAGTAGCCAGTACTTTTTGAACTTGCATGGGCTCGATGAAGTTGACCGTGGTTCTTTGTCTCATCCTCATGCTACGTGGACGACCCCGAAAGTGGCGTGTATGTATGTTTGTGTGTGTGTGTGTGTCTATATATATATATATATATATATATATATATATATATATATATATATATATATATATATATATATATATATATATATATGATGCTGGTTTTAAAGGCACAAGCGATCCTTTGCTAGAGGCTTTATAGAGAAAAGTCATCACAGACATTTTCACCACAAACCGTCTCATGATATATCAGTCATCACAGACGGTTTCAGCCACAAATCGTCTGTGATAGTTAGCTATCACAGATGGTTCTGGGTTAATAACAGTCTGTGATAGTGTGCATCATAGACAGTTCAAAAATAGTATGTGATGACCTCATGTTATCACTGACCCATAAACTTAGACGGCTCACGAAACCATCTGTGATGACGTTTTTGAACCGTCTGTGAAAACCTTTTCTGTAGTAGTGGGAGTTCGGATGAAGGAGAACGGGTTCTTGGACGATTCACATGAAATGATGATATCATAATTTCAAAATTTTCTTTCAAAAGAAAAATCTAGATTATGATGTTAGCATGGCATCATTATTGATTTTTCGGCTGAGAAGAAATAAAGGAAATTGGGCTGACAAGTGGGACCCACTTGACATTGAGATGGTGTATGGTGGGACAGGTTTATGGGGTTTTGGCTCGGGTGGGATTTGGATCTACCACGTGGCTCTGACCTGGCAGCTGACAAGGACGTGATGAGGATCCCACATAAGCATAGATGCTGAGGTGTCATGCTGACTGGCGATGAGGTGGCACAAGAGAAACGCTCCAGAGGTCCAGCCATGACCGGCGATCGGTTTTGAGGTGGAACACGGCGATGGCGACTTGGTGCTTCTTCAGAGGAGAGGATGAGAGCACAGTGAAGCAAGCTTATGAACATGCGATCTCAACGTCGGTGGCAGAACGGCTGAAGATGCACCGTCGATGAAGAAAGTCGACGAAGAACCTGAGCAGTGGGGAGGAATTAGGGTTTCGGCTGAGAAGAACAAGGCGAAGAATATGACGGGTTTGGGGTCCTTTTATAGCGCCGGATGGAAAGGTTTGGATCGAAGTTAGCGGCGCTGCACGTTCATGCAAGACACGGACTGAAGAGTCCAGGAGGAAGATGAATGCCATGCGCTGACAAAGTGGTCCCGCACGACAGAAAAACAAAAGAGGCAAAGCGGCTCGGTTGCGATATGCTAGCGCACGGCTCAGCCAAAGAAAGAAGATGCGGCCTGAGCGAAGCAACGGACTAGCGCAAGGAATAAAGGAAAGCTGGACCGGGAATTGTGCCGACCGAGCGGAAAGAAGGAGCGGGAGCGGCTGAGGAAAGGAAACGGCCGGACCAACAGAAAGGAAAGGCAAAGGCCAGAAGGGAAAAGAAGGCTGGGCTTCGGCCGTGCAAGGAAAAGGATCGACGGGCCAAAATAAATGGGTGGGCTTCAGTTGAAAAAGAAATGGCAAGCGGGCCAAGGACTGGGAAAGGGCTAGCGAGAGTGAAAAGAAAGAAGAAGAGCAGGCCGACTCAGCTGGGCCAAAAGGAAAAGAATGTGGGCCAAGAGAAAGAGGTTTGAGCCCGAAAGCTTTTCTAAGATTTTTTAATAAATTTTCTAATTTAGAAAATACAAAAAAATCCAAATAGCAAATGAACTAAGAAAAATTCTAGAAAAATCCACAAAATATATCCAAGCACATAGAATCCAAATAAAATAATTTTAACAATAGTTGATATTGGCATTAATCAAATCAAATTGTTTTTCTTTTGAAAGTCCATATTAAGCTTTATTTTAATTCAAATAAACTTTTGGTGAATTTTCCTAAAGAGCTAAACTACTCAAAAATATTTTTAAACTTTAGAAAAATTGGGATGTTACACTGACCTCTGTAGCCTACGAGCCACGTACGTATTTTTTAGAGAAACATGTCACTAATGATCTTACTATAGCTAGCATCAACGCCCTTAATTTCGCCTTTTAATTTTCTCTTATGGAGTAATTTGTGTGTTAAGATTATTCTGATGTCTTGAATTATGTATTGGAGCCGCAATGCCATGTACAAGGTGTCCAAGGAGTGTGTCGTGGGGAGGCACGTGGCACTGGAGTGGGAGGAGGCGATGAAGTGGCTGGACAATGAGCGCTACCTCGCCGTCGTCAACCACTTGGCTAGTGTCGGCAACCCAGAGGCCTGCTTCATCGTCGGCCTCACGCTCGTTTTCGTGCACAAGGACATGCAACGTGGCCTCATGTGCCTCGACCGAGCGGCCGTCGCCGGCCACAAGGCCACAGCCTACCTGCTTGGCCTCTTCCTCTACACGACCGGCGAGGCGTGCGACGTTGGGAAGCACTACATCAGCCAGGTCGAGGGCGAGCCGGTCGGCGGTAGGTGCGAGATGGCCAAGAGGATCAACCGGGAGTGCAAGCAGTGCTGGAGGCTCGCTGCGGACGCAGTCCGAGAGGCCATGTGGAAGAAGATGGCTGGGCCGCAGATCCGGGTGTTGGCGCTGCCGGAGGACGGCCACCGATGCACGAGCACCGGCTGCGGCGTGACAGAAGGATGGGACGACTACGTCGTCTTCTGTAGTGACAACTATAGGATTAGGCATGAGTACGCAAAGTTCTTTGCATAGGTGTTGAACTACTTGTAAAATTAGCGGTTTTAGCATAGTTAAAGCATATTGTCGTAAAATTATCGGTTTAGCATAGTTTTAGCAAATATTCAGATATAATTCCTCGCCATTTTTGTCAATATTCTTCACTAATTAAATATGACAACTTCAAATCAGACTTTGAGCTCAAACTAATGCTTTACTAATATTTCAACAATTATCTATAAACATCGATTATACTTTCAGCCAACATGTAACATCACAAATTTTGGTCTATTTTTGAAGTTTTAAAAATAAAAATAACCATTTGAATTTGTCTATTAAAGTTAAAGCTTACTTTGAATTTTTAGAAATAAAAAGATTTAATGTGAATAATTTAAACTTTAATTAATTTAAAAGTTGTTTTATTTGAGTTCCTAATGTTCTAGAGAACTTTCGGATTTTCTAGGAATTTTTGGGATTTAATTGCTATTTATTTGAGCTCAGTTTTAAATATCTTAATTTCCTAAAATAAAAAATCCTTTTAAAATCCGAAAATTGTCTTGGGCTCAATTCCCTTTTGCTTGGCCCCTTCTTGATTTTTTTCTACGAGGCCAGCCGTTTGGCTTTTGCTCTTAGCTTGATCATGCGCCAAATGGCCCCGCCTTCTATCTTTTCCTTCACAAGACACGAGAAGCCCATCGTTGAGCCAGCTCTCTTTTCCTCTCTCCGCTCACTGCTGGTGGGACCCCACCGTCAGCGCGCCATGTGAGCATCGTCTCCTATCTGGAGTTCTCGTTCTCGTGGCCAAACCAAACACAACACAGCTGGCTCTCTCCCAATCCTCCTTCTCGGCCCTATTTAAAGAGCTGATCGTGTCAAAATTCTTTGCCATTCCTCTTCTCTCCAAACCCTAAATTTCTAGCCCATGCCTCGTCCGTGCTGCGTCGGATTTCACCTAGGACCGAGCAACACCAGAAACTTCATTGCGCCGAAATTCGTCGCCCTCAGCGCCTCTCCGTCCGAGCCACCACTTTCCCTGAGATCGCAAGTCCATGTTCTCTACCGTGCTCGCACCATCTTTTCTCGGGAACCCTAAAACGTCGTTTTTGTTCCCGTCATTAAAAGCAGCCACGCCGCCATTGTCGATCTACACTCTGGTGAGAGCTCTAGCCCTCACTACTACAGAAAAGGCCTTCACAGACGGTTCAAAAACGCCATCACAGACGGTTTCGTGAGCCATCCGAGTTTATGGGTCAAGAATGCATGAGGTCATCACGAGCGGTTTTGAACCGTGCTCGTAATATAATATCACAAGCGGTTTGTAGAAGAAACCGTGCGTGATACTCGACTACCAGGAGCGATGCAGATGAAACCGTGCATGATACTCGACTACGACGGTTTCATCTAGAGACCGCCTGGTAGTCGAGTATCACGACGGTTTTATCTACGCATCGCTCAGGTAGTCGAGTATCCTGACGGTTTCATCTGAACCATCTGTGATATTCTTTTGCATTTCTAAATCTATTTTTGTTTATTGGCTAGCCTCAGGAAATGCTAGCCATGCTCTCTGAAACAAGCACATCCAATTCGCATTCATTTCATAAGCACATCAAAATTGCATTCATTTCAGAAACAAGCACATCCAATTCACAAATCAATTAACTAAAATTAACCATTAATGTACATTAATTTACACACATGTACCGTTAAGTTCAATCTATCCCAATCAAGTTCAATCTACACTGTGGAAACTCCCATCTGGATTTAGGACCTGTCTGTTCAGGAATGACGCAAGGTGTGATCGAACTTTTATGAGCTCGCTCTGTTCCAACGCAGTTTCAGCGATGGTCGCAACCGGTCGATAGGAAGATTAAATTCGTGCTTATATAAATTGGTAAGTATATATGAAATAATTGTTGCAAGATTGACAAACCTGAGGATCATTGGTGATCGCGGAACCGATGATTAGTTCCATGTTGTGGCAAACATAGTATCCACAGATGTTATGCCCGACACCGCCGGTGGCAACCGCAAAAATAGAATTGGTTAGTTCGAGAGGCATTACTTCGAAGTGTTATATAGGATTAATGTGTACTAGCTAGCGAGTACTGGGAAAGTTAGATCGTGCTGTAGCAACCTTCCCCTGCAATACCCTCCTTTAGCATTTAACACGTCCAACACCCTACGTGACTCCAAGAAGTTAGCCTTAGCCATTGCAAAGGAAGGAAAGACTACAATAGAGTTTGTATGGAGGAAATGTGTTTACATGTTGATTAAATTCCGAATAACTGTGAAGTTGTGATTGGACCTCTTTAGGGAATCTAGGTATATTACCCATTTCCATTTTGGTATAATTACAATTAGAATCCAGTGGAAGCTACATAGGTATGTCAGCATGGTCAGTAAACCTAAGTTCGTGTTGCTTATAAAGTACAAATCAATAAGTGTAGCCAGTAGTGCAACACTTACTCCTGGATGTAGGGCAAAAGTATGTATTCTGTGTTGCGGCGAGCCCGAAAAAACTCTATAACGTAATCCTCAACGAATCTTGCATTCGGCTTGATGCTTTGCTCGGAGACCACGTGTGGGTCGAGGAAACCTACCGGTGATTTCCTTCTTCCGTCTTCATACATCATGTATCTATATACAAAAGCAAGGAGTTATATATAACATTTATCGGTATTACATGAACATTGACCGTGATTGTACACACTTACAGTGTCCAGCATCGTATGAGTGAGACATCAAGCTCGTCGAGGTTGAAGAGATAGAACAAGTCATCGAAGGTCACCGTGAAGACACAGTCTTGAAGCTCGTGGTTAAAATGATCCTTCTTGAACTTGACGGTGACACCCGAGCGTCGCTGATGAGCCGGCTTGTTGGACTGTTCCATGTACCATGTATGCAATGCCATGCAAGCTGGTCCTAGGGTAGGGCTGTCTAAGCTCTCGACCAATGGCTCACCTAGCACTAATTTCTGGGCCAACAGCAAGAAGGGGATATCAGGACAGGAGTCGACCTTCTTCGATTTTCCCTTGCTGCCTCGCTTTGTATAGGTCAACTTCACAAGAGTCGACTGAGCACGAGGTGTAGATGCGAGGACATTCTGTGAAGTTGACACCGAGCAGTAGCTCGCATGGATGTCCACCTTGGGCCTTTGGATGAATGTTCCAACGGCTTGCCCTAGAGTCATGACCTCGTTGTTTGGGGGAATATGCAGCGGGACAGCCCCGAAATTGGCACAAACACCGTCCACATTCACTTTTACGAAACCAGGAGTAATTGTTGCACCATGCACCAAAGCCCCAGCACCGGATAGATACACCTGGCCCCAAGCAGCATCTAGGGCAATAGAGGCATATCTCACTTGGAGCTTGCACTTCATAGCCACCTACATAACGATACAAAATTAGTTACTCCAACAGGCCTATCAATGGATCGAGCATTCCAGAGATAATAATTATTACCTGCATGTCATCGACGGGAAATCTGCCGTCACCTATTGGGGTAGGGTTAGGGTTGGACGCGCAGCTACTCGGAAGTCTGGGGGGCTGGCTAGCCTGATGAGGCGGGGGCTTGCAACTGATTTGGGAGTTGCAATTCCCTAATCCTTTCCTCAAATGTCTCCATCTACCGTTGCTGGGCAGCTCTGATCTCACCTCTGATGGATTCAGTGATCTCATCTCTGATGGATTCAGTGAGCTCATCTCTGAGGGATTGACGAATCTCCTCTTGTAGCTTTGCATCGTGCTCGGCTTTGGCTCTCTTCCTACTCTGGTACGATCCGGAGTCCGCTTGGAACCATTTTTCCCACGTAACATAAACACCAGTGCCTCTCGTGCGACCCGGATGCTCACTGTTTCCTAGGGCCGCGGAGAGTATATCTTTCTCCCTGTCTGCCTGGAATGAGCCTTGGGAAGATTGTGTACTCGGCGTTACACGCAATAGCCCGACATGTCATTTCACTTCCTATGAAGTTATGAAGTAATTACAAACTAGGTAGTTCGATATCTTACGGTATTTGGGACACTTCACGTTAGCGTGGTTTGGAAAGTAGACTTCCCACGTAGGCCCAATACATAACCTCTCAAATAACCACTGTCGGGAGCGCACATCAGTGATCTCGGGAAATGGTGGGGAGACATTCGAACAGTTTACTCGCTTGCTCCCGATCCCTCCATATCGGGACTTTACCCGCATACCCAGTGCGTGCCGAAGTGCGTGGGGTGGTTGTTTTTGCCCGAGGGCCGTGTCGCCGTGACTTTCACTCCTAAATTCATCTGTCATCTTCTTCGCCACAAACTCGGCCCAGGACTCTTCCAAGAATGGATACCTATGGAAGGGCCTCAGATCCTTCTCCACGTAGTTCTTGATAAGTGTGCTCTTGAAGTTCTTCCATGCTTTGCACGCCTGTAGCAATGCGTGTCGTTGCACGGAGTCCAGGTGTTCTGTCGGGATCTCGAACGATTTGAGAATATCCGCCGGCCTGTTAGCCAGCTTGTCCGAGCACCACCTTCCACGAATCGTAGGTGACGCTGACCCGTTCCCGTGCAACTATTCCGACCGTTCTCCGGAATGCGGACGCTGCTCGGCGAGGATTGATAGGGGTCCCAGACTGATCGACCTCCGTGATGGTAAATCGGCCCCCGGGCCTTTTCGATATTCCTCTTCTTCTACCGCGGTTGGATATTATTCCAGAGGATGGTGCATCATCAGACACATGAGGCGGCGATGACGAAGAATGAGCGGAAGGGGAGGCAGTACCGAGGGGGGTGCATCATCAGACACATGAGGAGGCATCATCATCGAACGAGCAGGGAGCATTACCGGAGCAGCAGAGTGGCGTCGAAGGGGAGGCGCGCTGGGCTCGGGGGGAGGCGCGCTGGGCTGGAGGAGGAGGCGGCATCAACGGGATCGGGGGAGGAGTCGTGCCGGGCTCGAGGAGGTGGCGGCGACAGGCTCGGGGAAGGAGGGAGCGAGGAGTTGAGAAACTTAATCGTTTGAGTGGCGGGCGCGGCAAACCCTAGAGTCTGAATGTAAATAGGGATGGACATCATAGACGGTTCTAAATTAGAACCGTTTGTGATATGTGTATCACAGACAGTTCTAAAGTAGAACCGTCTGTGATATGTGTCACATACGGTTCCAATGAACAACCGTCTGTGATATATTGTATCACAGACGGTTTTTACCAAGGAACCGTCTGTGATATATAATCACAGACGGTTTGTAGCTCAAACCATCTGTGATATTATTTTGTATTGGTAATCTATATATATTTATGGGCTAGCCTCAAGAAATGCTAGCCATGCCCTCTGAAACAATCAGAAAAGACAACAAGTACATGTATATACATCCAATTCACATTCATTTGAGAAACAATCACATCCATTTCACAGTACAAATTAATTAATTAACTCAAATGAACTAAAATTAACCATTCATGCAGCCTATCCGAATCGGAACCACAATTGACATCATCCGAATTGGAACCACAATCGACATCATCCGGCGGCATATCGTTGACTTCCTGTATAATATGCATATCGTTGACTTCCTGTGTAATATGCTCTTCACCGTGGTGGTCCAACATGTATAACCCTTTTGAAACCCCTTGAATCAAGTGTGCTTCGATCGCACACTCGGTTGTTAAACATCTTGATTCTCGCAATCAATGCATGGACAAGACATATATTCCGCCCCCTTATTGAACATATCCTCCTCGGCAGCTCTTGTAAAAGCAGACACGCCATTAATGTACTCTTCACTCACACGGTTCTCAGCGTACATCTATCTTCGGTCCATCACACGGTTCGTATTGAAAACCCTGGAAATAAATAAAAGGGTGACTTTGAAAGCATATTTTCTGAGGCTTCACTAGCGATTTCGGCATAAACGCCTGAAACTACTCAAATTAAAGGATGCTTATGCTCTAGTAGCTCACCTCGATCAGGAGGAAGATGTCAATGAAGTCGGGGAAGGTCCAAGGCGGCTGGTCGTCGATCGGTGAGCAGAGGCAACGGCGGCAAGCTCCTCAGCGATAATAGCTGAAATGGACCACACACGAGCGGGCTCAGCGAGGTGAGGCGATACTCAAACCAGGCACGGAGTGGCGATGGACTCACCGGGCTTGGAGATCTGCCGTGGTTACCGTAGCGCCAGAGATGGAGATCAAGAAGACTCTATTAGGGAGCTATGTACCGTCATGATGAGTTAATTATCACGGACGGTTTTCAACAAAAACCGTCTGTGATATGTAGTAATATCACAGACGGTTCATGTTTAAAACCATCGTGAAGTATCACGAGCGGTTACGACAAAAACCGCTCGTGATATGTAGTAATATCACGCATCGTTAATGTTTAAAACCGCTCGTGAAGTATCACAGATGGTTTCGAGAAAACCGCTCGGTGATATGTAGTAATATCACAGAGCGATTCATGTTTAAACCATTTGTGAAGTATCACAGATGGTTTCGACAAAACCGCCTGCGATATGTAGTAATATCACGACGGTTTTTGGTCAAGACCGTTGTGATACTTCACGACGGTTTAAACATGAACCGTCTGTGATATGACCTCTTCACTGACGGTTTTAGCGCGAAGATAATATAGGCGGTCGGTAAACAAAAACCTTACGAGATTAGTTAATACGAGCGGTTTCGATGAACCGTCTGTGATCGGGCGTCCAGTATTAGCATTTTTGTAGTAGTGCCTTTCACGCGTGTTAAAGCGTGTCTCGATGTCCCCTCATTCGATTCCCCATCTTGTTGTGCTCTTTCTACCACCGAATTGCTGTCACAACTAAGCTCTATTCCGCTGTCAATGTCGACGGCCATGGCTGTCCTATGGAGCATCTCTCTCCTTGCCACCTCACCTCGCTAGCTCAGTGAGCACTTCATGAGCCACATCAGTCTCTTTGCCCATATGGCATCCTAGTCATCCTCTGGTCAGCAGCCCAAATTCAACCCGAGCCAAAAGTCCTTGGAACCAGTCTACTCTAGACCAAGTCTATGCCAAGTGGGTTGTAACATCCCAATTTTCTGAGCTTTAAAAATCCTTTGAATAGTTAGTAGGATAAAATTCACCATTTGATTTTATTTGAATTTAAATCAAAAGCTTAATATGGACTTTGTACATCAAAACAATTTAATATGATTAAAGTCAACATCAACAATGGTCAAAACTATGTTATTTGGGTTCTTTGGGCTTGGATATATTTTCTAGATTTTTCTGGAATTTTTCCAAGTTCATTTGCTATTTTTCTATTGCTTATTTGGATTTCTGGTATTTTATTAAAAAGAAAAAGTATTTAAAATCTCAGATTCTACCCCGGGCCGAATTCCCTCCGGCCCAGTTCATGTTCCGCGCTGCAGCCCCGGCCCATTCGCTCCCGCCCAGTCGGATCGTCACTGGCGGTTGGATCAACTCATCATCCGCATGCGCATCCTGCCTCCGATGTCCGCTGTCGTGTGGGCCTGCCGAGGTTGTCGTCTCCAACTCATCTTCGTCTCCGCGTGAGCTGCACATTCGTCCGCCATGGATAGAGCTTGAGCACGGTCCGACAAAACCCAATCCCCAAATAAAATCTTCTTGATTTCTTTACCAAACTCTATCTCTTGTTTCTCTACTTCCTTATCTGCACGCAATCGGCATCAATTCGACCTCTATCTCTAAAATCCGGCGAAGCTGTTTCAATCCCGAATTGGGGATTCCTTAGCTCGTGCCACCCGGACCCTATAAATAGGACCCCTGGGTTCGCGATCGTACCCACAATCCAAAGCCACCACCCATTGTACCCCAATCACCCCAGCGCCGCCGCAATTTCAACTTTTAGGGTTTTCACCGCCGTCGGTTTTTCTCCATTTCAGCTGCCGCCGGTGATGCCCTGCCCTTGTGGTCTGCATCGCCGGGTTCACCGTCGTGTGGGCTACCTCTAGGGACCACCCACTTCGCCGGAGCATCGCCGGAGGCCTCGTCCGACAAGATCAGAACCCCTCCGCCGCCTTGAGCTCACCGCCGGCCACCACCGTCGTCCTCAACCACCCGGAGCTACCTCGTCAGGTTCGTAATAGCGAGGGCTACACACTGGTACCACCCATTGCCGGAGTAGCACTGTCGTTCGCCATGCCGTTGATTCCCGAGCCGTCGTCGCCGTCGATCTGACGTGGCCGCCATTATATGTTAATGGAGTTTTGGTGATTAATGACAAATCTAAATTGTGAGACTAACATTTCATTGGTATACATATTGCTTAGTCTCATTTGGATATAAAGGTGAAAATCAAGAGGTATGCTTCGACATCATAATTCTTACATATTTAGTCAAGATTCCTCGGATCCAAAATATAGGTTAAACTCACCAAAAGGTTAATTTGAATATGTGCATATGATCCCATTACACATTTGTGTATGCACACATTTAGGGGGAGTTCATTCTATATTTTGTGGTTTCATTAGTAATGATCCATATTATTCTCTTTCCACATAATTAAGAATCCTTACTTTGAAACATATCCCTAAATATATTTAACTTGTGTAGTTGATATATTCATATGAGCATATGAGACTTGTGTAGTTCATATATGCTCATATAACCTTGAGTATATACAACTTGTGTGGTTCAGATATACTCATGTTGAGTACATATATATAACTTATGTAGTTAGTATATACTCACATCAATTTCTATTCAATTATTTGGTATGGAAGTGATTATCATCAATTACCATTTTGGGAAAGATTGTGGTATCTTGTCCCAACCATTATGAGTTAATGGTATGGTGTGGTAAATAATGATAATCATATTGTTGGAACTAACATTTTCTATGAGTTGGATGAAATAGGTTATGTTCCATGAGGTTGACAGTTTGGGATGACATCATGTGTTGATGGTCATCAAGTCAAGAGCTTGGTGTAAAGGATGCATCATGTGTTGATGCGCATCAAGTTCAAGATGAAGGAAATCATCGTGTGTCAATGATGTTCATGAAGAAGATATGATCATGTGTTGATCAAGTCAAAAGAAGCTTCATCATGTGTTGATGAAGGGCAAGCCAAGGATGTCATCATGTGTTGATGAGCATCAAGTCAAGAACCCGGAGTTGAAACAAGGATGTGCATCATCAAGCTTCAAGAAGATGCTAAAGGCAAAGGTATGGCTAGCTAGGGCTAAGGATATGTTCCTAGTCTTTTACCGGTCTTGGTGTTTGGTTGGGAGACCGGATTGCTAGTATAGGTCGTCGTACTATTAAGAGGGGTCTTTGACTAGTAGCTTGAGTTAGTCATGTGTTGATGGCTCATTGTGTTTGCTCTAGCTCACCTTAATATGTTGCCAATATTTGCAAATGTGTTTTGCAAATAGGTGTGGCTCATTGATATTCCTTGTAGCATGTGACTTAGGGGCTGTTTGGATTGAAGCCTGAATAAACCAAACCAATTTTTGGTAATGCCTATACAATTTGGCTACAATTTGGTTTGATACCAAATTTTGGTAGTACCAACTGAAATTTGGTAATGCCAACTCTTTTCCTACTGATTCCTGGACCAAAAACGGGCGCCCATTTTGCTCGCCAGAGAATTGGCAAAGGAAGCTGCCAATGTTTATGACACGTGGCGGAATTTCATTGGACATGGTTCTTGACATTAATGCAAAGTTAGAGTAATTAATCAGTTTCAAATGATTATATTTCCTAAACCGAGTATCTGATTTGCGATCCGATTGAACCGTTGTGTTCCTTGTCATTTTATCAACAAAACAAGACCACTGTTGGCATATTTTGGAGAGAAAAATATATATATATGTCATACAGGACCCACGTGTCAGTCACAATTTTGGCAAATTTTGGTATGGCTGCAATCCAAACACATTTTTTTGCCCAGATTTCGGCATTGCCTGTGAATTGGTTTGGCTGCAATCCAAACACCATTTTTTTCCCCAGGTTTTGGTATTGCCCGGATTTTGGCATTACCAAAATTTTGGTTTGGCAACTCGGGGATTCAAACCAAACAGGCCCTTAGTTTGCGAATGTGTTTTGCAAATGGTTTAAGTCCATGTACCTTATTTCATGTGGTATTGATTCTAAAAGTTGGCAAATGTATTTTGCAACTTGTTGAGAATCATGCCTTGAACTTGTGTTTGCATCACGTATCAATTTGGCAAATGCGTTTTGCAAAATTGAGTTAAAACGTATGCAAACTTTGCTTCTGTTGAAAAACGATAGTACCGCATGTGTTATGCGGAACTGTACGCCCGCAGTATAACCGGTGGTTCCTTGGCGGAACTGCCGCACTTGTTGAGCATGTATTGCTCGAGGTGGTGCGGTAGTACGGCGTGGATATCGCAGAATTACCGTGGTGAGGTAGTACCGGCTCTGTGTGTGCTTGTTACTACCGCGTCGCCAGAGGTTCGGCGTGTTGGAGCGGTATGAAAATTCCAGTAGCGTTGCATTTTGGACTTGGTTTGCTCTGACGGATCGCGGTAGTACCGGCGCTTCGTGTGTGGTACGACCGGCTCGTGAAACTACCGTTCATGTGTTGACGGTACGTAATTTCCAGAACCGATGTATTTTGGTCCTTAGCCGATTTCGTGAGCATGAGTTGCTCTCTCGGTTGAGCGGTAGTACCGCAGTGCTTTGTGCGGTATTACCGACGAGCGGAACTACCGCGTATGTGTTGGCGGTAGTACCGGAGTCCTTTGCGATGGCTAGTTTTATAGCCGTTAGTGCGCTCGCGGTAGTACCGGCCATTGGTTGGCGGTACTACCGATTGTCCCGTTATTTCAGGGATTTTGCTTCCAACGGCTAGTTTGGTTGTGTGGGCTAAAAATACCCACCTTGGCCGTGTGTGGAAGGTTGCTGGTCAAGTGAAAAACATATCCAAGTGGCTGTGTGCTAGACACTCCTTGAGCTAAGAGCAAGCCCTCTCTACTCTAGTGTGCATGTGTTGCACTTAGTGAGTGATTGAGAGCAAACCCTAAGTGCATGTGTTGCCTTAGGTTGTGGATTTTGTATCCATAGAGCTTTGACACTTGATTGGTTCAAGTGAAAGTTGGAGATTTGTTACTCTTGGTGTTTGCTGACACCTAGATGGCGTGGTGGCGTCGTTGCGCCGGTGAGCTTCTCAAAGAAGATTGTGAGAAGATCCAGACGGTTTGTGAGTGGTGTGGTGCTCGCCATCTCCGGAGTGGAGGAAAGAGCAACCCTAGTGGAGCGAGGTGTTGGTTCATTTTGGAACCGGTCCAAGTGGTTGGACTTACCTCGGAGGAAGGCTTAATTCGTGGAGCCGGCCCAATTGGTTTGGGTTTCCCTCAATGTGGATTAGGGGAGACCGGCAAGTCTCCGATCACCACGGTAAAACATCGCCGTGTCAATTGTGGTTTGATCTCTCGTGTTTCACTATTGCAATTTATATTCTTTGTATTGAATTGCTTATTCATTTTGTATGAATGCTTGCCATGCTTTGTGCTATTCACCTTTGCTTAAATTGAAGTGTTTGCAAGTCATATGCTTAATTACTATATTCATCAATAGACTTGTATTGTTGGTGTGCATAGTTGAACTAATTAATTTAGACTAAAACCGTATTGTTGTTAGCTTCCGCATAAGTAATCGGTTTTAGAACTAGAGATTTTTAGAAATGACTATTCACCCCCTCTAGTCGGCCTCCTCGATCTTACAGCTTGTCACCGACGTGTCGCGTGCGTGGCGCCAGATCAGCACCACGTGTGCGCGAGAGTGCCATCCAAGCCAGATCCAAATCCAAGAGGCTCGGTAGACCTAGTCCACCGTGAGCCTTGAGACTACCATGTGGGTCCCACATGTCAGATTTTCTTTTTATTTCTTAATTCCGAGCGCTGACGTCATCGTTGCGCAATAATCCGATTTTTCTTTTAAGGAATAATTCGGAATAATCCAGTTTTAGGGTTTTCTTTCATATTCAAACTTTCCAAGCCCATATCTTTTGCATCCGAACTCCGATTGAGCCCATTCAAATTTCTAAATTCATCTAAATTCAAGATCTATTTATCTGAGATTTTTATTTAATTTTTGGAGTTTGTTTTGCCTCTGTTTTTATTTTTTTTGTTTGTTTGTTTCGTTTGCGAGTATACGTCGATACCTCGGGAGGTTTTGAAGAGCAAGGAGTATCTCAAGACCAAGATCAATACCAAGACCTTTTTCAAGGCAAGTTATACCTTTGATCATGTCGAAGCCCAGCTTTCTAAAATTACTTTGATTCAAAGTATTGCATTTACTTTAATTATTTATTTCAATGCTTTTTGGATTAGTTAATATCCAATTTGTTATGATCTCCTTGTCCAATTGTATGCCATAATCTTTTGTCACCCTAGATTGGTTCATATTTAGTTGGTGCTATTGTATTACCAACATGGGTCAGTTAGATGCGATTAGATTGCTTAGCCATGCTACGAGTCATCATCTCATGTAAGTTGCAAATATAAACTTGACTAAGTGACTATGGAACTATGTGATAAAAACTGTGTGCTCTATGTGCTATTACTCGTTGATGGCATATGTTGCACGTAACCAACAGGGTGGGAAAAGGTTTTGGACGGGGGCAAGTGGTCCTATGTGCTTTTATGGTGGATCTGTGTTGGCGGGAATGATAGGCTAGAATCTGGAAGTCTTGCCTCGGTCAAATTAAGGACTTAACTTTGTGCGCCATTGAACTGAGCCTTTCGTACAACCACATGCCTGGTATGGGACGTGCCTAACTTAGTAAGTTATGGAGTCTTGACATTGGTTACTCAGGAAGTAGGTTAGCTGTGTCGGATTGGGTGGAGGTGTGTACTACCAAGTAGTCGCATCACGAGGCGGTTCACCGTTTCCCTGTCCAACGGTGTGCGTTTGTGGCGGCTAAGCATATTGGGAGTGTCAATGTTGAGATGAAGTTTCTGAACTGTTTTGTTACGGCTAGTGCTAGCTACACTAGTTGTATCGTGTGGGTAAAGTATACAACCTCTGCAGAGTGTTAAACAAATCTATTCGAATAGCCGCGTCCGCGGTCATGGACAATGCTCGGGGATTTCACACGAGGGGTAGATTTTCATGAAAACCTTAGGAAGGGAGCTGTGTGACTTAAGTCATATGGCTATGTGAATAACTTGTTTAGGCTATGTGTCTTTGTGAAATAAATCTATCAAATTATTATTGTCTATTTGTTTTGAATTATGCTTTCAATCTATTATTGTATTTAAACTGCAAAATGTTGCATTTCCGCAAAATAACCACAAAAGCCATTCCTTTGGAATAAGCCATCATGTATAATTGCATTTCTATGGTATGACTTGCGAGTACGATGTGTACTCATGCTTGTTGTAAAACATGCAACAGAAGAGGTGGAGTCTTCGCCTACTTTCGAGGAGGAGTTCATCGAAGGTGCTTGATCGTAGGGTCTTGATCCCAGTCAGTTGCCTGTGGTGAACTGATGGGATGCCACTGCCGTTTCTGTTTCCGCTGCTATTTTATTTCTTTGCTAGCCCTGTGTGGCTTAATAATTGTAAACTCGACCATAAGGTCAAAACCCTTATTTGTTAATCAAGTTACTCGTTTATGTTATTAATCGCTTGTGTGGATCGATATTCACCTGTGTGCACTAGCGTGATCCTGGACTAGTGCATTATACACAGAGGGTTCAGAATTGCATATTTTGGGTCCCGACATGGGTCCCACATGTCAGCCTATTTTTTCCTTTATCTTTTCAGCCGAAAATCATTGATGATGTCAGCATGGTGCAATAAATTGTTTTCCTTTAGAAAAACAATTCCCTAAATCCTAAAATCCTAATTCTATCATTTTATGTGAATCTTTTGAAAGTCTGTTCTCCTTCGTCCTAACTCTGATTCAGTCCATTCAAATTCCTAAATTCGTCTATAATTGAGCTCTTTGTTTTAGAGTTGGTTTTATTGTTTTTGGATTTTATTT
Source organism: Phyllostachys edulis (assembly GCA_036346405.1). Classification (NCBI taxonomy): domain Eukaryota; kingdom Viridiplantae; phylum Streptophyta; class Magnoliopsida; order Poales; family Poaceae; genus Phyllostachys; species Phyllostachys edulis. The sequence continues at coordinate 43,316,539 of CM070561.1, forward strand.
GAATTTCTTTTGTATTTATTTGTTCTTCGTTTATTGTTTTCTCTCTCGTTAGACAATCTGTTTCACGGAGCAGGTGCAGAAGCAAACTTTGAAGATTCAAGTGTGGTGACTGAGTAGAGCCAAATCCAAATCAAGTCATGGTCATTTAATCATATTGAACCTATGATTTCAAAAGTATATTGTTTTATATCAATCGCATGCTATCTTTAGATCAACTGTTTTGGCATTAGCTATCACATGTTGTCATTATGCCTCCATTGAATATTTGAATGCCATGAAACATTTGTCACCCTAGTATGGATAATTTTAGTTGGACATGTTTGTATCACCAACATGGGTATCGTATTGATGCTTAGTCAAGCTTAGTTACGATGGGTTCATTATCACATATACAATAATGATTAATTTTGACTTAATGAGATATGTAATTATGGTGGTTAGCCACTGTTGTTAAAATTGGTGTATCATGACAGGGTATGTCATTAGTCTTGGATAAACAAAATGATTTTCGCTCGGGGCGAGTGGTTGTGGATTGAGGGTGTAAGTATAACATGTAGTGGGTTTATGGTAGACTCACCTGAGTAACTGGTCAAGGACTTAATCCTGTGCGCCATTGAACTGGGCCTTAACCGTACAACCACATGTCCTGTATGGGTGTTTTGATTTGGTTCTGTTTGGGTTGTGTTTGGCGCAAGAGGGGGCCAGGTAGGCGAAACCTTAGCGTGCAAAACTGAGTTAAAGCAAAGCTTTGTAAAGGCTTTGTGATGATCATTTAGTCGCACACCTACGGAAGTGTGTCAGACGGACATTATAAGTTGATTTATCTCTTGTGGGTAAAGTTGTACAACCTCTGCAGAGTGTTAAAACTATTTGAATAGTCGTGTCCGCGGTTATGGACGTGCTCGAGGATTTCACACGAGAGGTAGAGTTTCTTCATAAAATATATCGGAGTGTAGATGGGAAGTTCACTTGATGAATATAATGTTTGTTTGGTGAGTGGGTAATTCACTTGATGGTTTGTCTTGGGAAGTGAATGGGAAGTTCACTAGTTGTTTCAAAGAAATTATTTATTTATTTGCTATTCTTCTCAATTACACATTTTAATCTATTTATTATATTTATCATAAATGTTGCTTTCTGCAAAAGAACCATACAGCTAACCTTTATTCAAGCCTTGTGTGAATATTAATTGCATACTATTTCCCCATGACTTGTTGAGTACTTTATGTGCTCACAACTCCAATATCTGCTACTCAGTTGAAGAATATCAAGCTGCTCAAGAGTTCTTCGCCTAGGAGTATACCATGAAGGCTTTGCGGATTAAGATGTATTCTCCACTCGATTGCTTGTGGGTATGTTGATTGGCCTTCCCAAGTTTTTTGTTCCGCTACAAGAGTTTATTTGTTTCTTTCACCCTGCGTGGCAAGTTAAGTAAACATTGACCATGAGGTCTAGTTATTATTATTATTTGTTGATTTTAGATCTTTTTAGTTAAATCGAATAAATGGAAGGTATTTCATCACTGTTTCCTGAGTGAGCTAGCTACTGATCTGTGACTAGTTCAGAATACATAGACGGTTCCTGAATCATATTTTTGGGTCCCGGCACAACAGAGGATCATTTGTTTAACAGTGTAAAAGAAATCACAATTTCAGCACATTAGCCTTTCGGCAAACAGGATCAAAGCCACCGAGTAGAATCGGGCAAGGCACGCGAAATGCGCTGTCTCAAAAAACCAATCGCTCTGCTGTGCCATGAATACCAGACGAGAAAACATGTTTACTGAATATTTTTTAGCTATAGATGGAACTATCACAGGTGGTTTAGTGGAACAAACCGTCTATGATATGATCGCATATCATAGACTTTTTTTTAATAAGAATCGCCTGTGATAATTCACAGACAGTTCTAGAATAGAATTGTAACAGCCTTATTTTATATAAATAGTAATTATATGCATATCATGAGCATACATGACATTTTGGAACATGTGCACAAATGGGTGCATTTGAAAATCTCAAATTCAAGTCAAATTTAAAACTTGAAATGAAACTCGAAAGAAAATTTTAGTTAATGCTTGTAAAGAACTCGAAATTAATTTAATCAAATACTAGATTAATTATCATGAATAAATATAATTTTTTGTCAAATTTTTAGAATTTATCTTGACCTTAAGAAAAATCTATATTCTTTATTTAAACCTATTCGTTAAGGATTTTAAATTAAGTATTTAAATCATGAACATTATGTTTTAAAATTTTATATGGGATCTATATCATCTCAAGAACCTCCTCGAAAATTTCATAATTTTACAAATGCATTTGCTATTTTTAACTCACTAGTCAAACTAGAAGTGTTTGAATTCTTTTCGGTCAACTAATCGGACCTGACCCAAACTCGTTCAGACTATTCTAACTTGAACCAGTGGTCTTGACAGGACCTAACCTGCTCGCCGAGCCACACTCTGGTGCATCGCTTTGCTTCACCCGCTGACAAGCCGGGCCCGCTCGTCAGCCTCTTCTTCCCTACGCCGCCTCTATCGCTGCGACCGCCACGCCACTCGAAGGCCAGCAGTGAGGTGGCGCAGCACTGGTCGCTCCATCCATGTAGTGCGACACTGTTTTGCCACCATCGTCAGCATCCATCTAGGAGCCACCTCGAGTGACGTCGTCACTTTCTCCGGCAAGAAATGCCATTAAAACTGGGTCATCTCATTTGCGTCCGAGTTGTTGCACTCGACCATTCTTCCACTCCTCTCGGGAATTCTTCTCACTCTTTCAATGCTCTTATTCTTGTTCCATGTTGTGTTCATCCCGCTAATTTGGGCTCTTGTTTTTGCCTATAGCTCTGGGAACACAAGTGTGTCCTTTGGCCTGTCCAGAGCACGCACCGGATGTCTTCCCCGTGTCATTTTCGTGCTCGGGTGAGTTCATTCCTTTTCTTGTTCATCATCTCATGTTTTAAGGTATTAGGATTAACTCCCCTCAATCAATTCGTCCATTGATTCACAGGATCTTTGGGAATTTGATTTTGTTTCATCTACGGCCAAAAGCACCCCCTTTCGTCTCCATCTCCGGCATGGTGCATTTCTTTTCAATTCCTTCTTGTCATACTACCTATGGTGTATACTTAATCTTTCCCGATCACTTATTTCATTAGGTTTTACCCAGGATTTTCTCTCCACGTGGAGCTCTCTTTGCTTCTATACGGTCATCGTCGCTGGAGCAACCTCAAGCTTCTCCGGTTCCCTCCTTAGCTCCGGTAGGTTCCTTATGCCCCATAGATACTTTTGTGCACTTTCTTTTGCTCAAAGCATTATCAACCGTGCTAGCCATTTTGGCTGTAGGAGCACCACCGCCACTCACTATCGTGCCGCCACTACAGCTCACCGCCGGCCAAACTACGGCCACCACTAGGACCATAGGGCTATTATGAATCTATTTCAAGTCTTGGACCACGCCGCCGTGGACCACAGCGTCGGCGAGCCACTGGGCAAGCACGTAGGAGCTAGCTGCTCTATTGTCGAAACGACCGACAATTATTGTAGTGGGATGGTTAACCCTAATCGTCGTTGGATTAGAGTTTAAGTGTCATTTAAGTTCGCGTAATCGTTAGTTTGTATCGCTGACCGGTGGGGCCAATGAACAGAAAGCGAGAAAGTTAATTGAAACTGGTTTGAGTAGTGACACTGACATGTGGGACCATGCAGTTAAGTGCACAATTACCCCAACCGTAGACCATGGACCGAGTTCGTGAACTTTTGGTCCACACACTATGCGGTGGACCGAGTCGATGACATGTGGACCCCACATGTCAGAAGTTTAATTTGGGTCTTAAATGGAAAATAAAAATATTGTGCGCTGGACCCCACTTGTAAGTGGGTGTAGCTAGGTTAACCCATGTATAAAAAGTATTAAAACCATTTTCAAATCCCTGAGTGAATTACTTTTACACTAAAGATGGTTTAAACTTCAAAAATTCATAAGTAATTCATTTTAACTCCAAATCAAGTGAAATAAATTTTGTTAGTTTTAAGTTTGGTGTCATTTAATCTAGAATAACTTTGAAACATGTCTCTGTTACAGAAAAATTTGATAATTAAATTAATTGTGCATTAAGGACTTAAACAATATAAAATTCATAGCAAATTCATATGAACTCCAAATGAACAAAAAAATTTCACCTAAATTCGCTTAAAATCAGAACCTCTCTATTGTAAAATTTCCATGCATTTTTCAACATTTTGACAATTTGAGATTTTCTCAGTGTTTATTTGTTATTATCATTTTTAGATTCTGAAATACCTGACGCGAGTGAATATATTTCTGAGAATCCTGAGGTGGAATAAGTGGAATATCAACAAGGCAAGCATCCTGTTGCATCATTTTGATCCTAGTTTTGGTTAATCTAGTATTTTGAAATGCAATGATAATTGCGTGCATGCTAGTTTGGTGTATCAATAATTTATGAGTCTAGCTATGTCCTAAGTATTGTGGCTTACCCTTAATCATTCCATACAGTTATGCTTAAGTTAGATATCATGTGATAGTATATTCACTACTACAGAAAAGGTCTTCACAGACGGTTCAAAAATGTCATCACAGACGGTTTTGTGAGCCGTCTGAGTTTATGGGTCAGTGATGACACGAGGTCATCACAGATGGTTATTAACTGAGAATCGCCTGTGATAGGTAACTCATCACGCATGCTTTATGGCTAAAACCGCTCTGTGATGACTTTTCTATAAAGCCTCCAAGCAAGGGTCGCTTGTGCCATTAAAACAAGCATATATATATATATATATATATATATATATATATATATATATATATATATATATATATATATATATATATATATATATATATATATATATATATATATATATATATATATATATATATCGCATGAGAAACATTTAAATCGTTTGTCAAGAACACTGCCAACCATTCTCACATTTCAAAAGAATTCTCAACTTGTTGCTTGGTGTTCTTGTTGGGTTTAAGGACGATTGCATGCTTAAGAATTGTTGGTTGCTGATAGATGATGCCACTTCCCAGTCGGAGTACCTACGCGTCCACGTCACTTTCTGAACATAGCGACGTCCAATTACCGATCGACAACATCCAGGTAATTGGATGTCCTAACGCTCTCCTTGCATCCATACTTCTTAAACCTGCATGGGCTCGATGAAATTGCTCAGGATACCGCCTCATCCTTCTCATGTCAGGTGGACGAATTCCCAAAGTGATCGAGGGACTACTTAATGGCACAAAGCAGCCATTGCTTGGAGACTTTATAGAGAAGAGAGATTATGAATGGAATGGTAGGACTTACCTAGGATGCAAGGTAGGAGAACTTGACCAGCATGAACACAATTACACAGACATACGTGAAATGAATGGCAAGATACAGGTGAAGAGGTGTTGTAGTAGTTTTTGACTCATTTGGTCTTGTTTTCGAATACAATACACACCAATTAATAAATAATTTGTATGTTAATTGTAGCTTTACAAATTAGCCTAACCTTTACAAATCTGAAAAGTTTATTGCAGCCAAGCCCCATCCGAACCACATCCAATGTAAGCCAAACAAGCACAAAGCTAGAACTGACATCAATAACCCTCAATACCCATCAGAGAGCATTAACCAAACCCACCATCACCATTCATTTTTATCAATCTGAACCCACAGCATGAACTAAGCAAGATGCATAGAATGCACATACACCAATAGCCCTCAATTTACATCACAAAGCAAGGGGCATTAATATGAACTAATTATCAATTCAATTTCAGATAAGACTATTAACATCATTGAGCGTTCAACAGCCTAGCAAGGTGCCACTAGCCAACAAGCATCTCAGATGATCATTACATTCTTTTATATTTATGATTTCTCTACTTCTCTACATGTATGTATTACACATTTACAAGATTTCTACCATCACCATCAAGATCAACCAACAACTGCACAACATCAAGAAGACAAGAAGGGACTTACGCGCTAGTGGGAGCTAGAGCCGAGAGGTTGGAGGCGCGAGGGAGGTCTGAGATGGCGCAGCGAGCCGACGGCGAGAGGGAGGAGGAGCTGGAGCTGTGGCATAGGGAGGAGGAGCCAGGGCCGGTGGCGCAGCGAGGGAGAACTGGGAGCTTGATCCGGCGGCACAGGGAGGAGGGAACTTGATCTGGAGGTGCGGGAGCTGGTGGCAAGAGGGAGGAGGAGCTCGATTCACATGAATACCAACAGCACAAACCAATAGGTGATAGATCTGTCTTACCTCGACATCGCCAATGGAGAGGTAGCTAGGGAGGAGGAAGAAGGGAAGGCGCGTAGCGTCACCGTAGCTGTGGCACAACAGTGACACTGAAAAAGACACTCTTATCATACGAGTGTCTTATTCAGTGAACCGTGGTGTCACAACCGTTGGCGACGGGAAGAATGCATGGCGGCGTCGACGACGGGGTCACTCGGGTGGGGAGGGGAGTGATGAGTTAGAGTGCAAACCCTAGCAGGCTCCTACTAATAAAGAGACTTATCTCAGTCGGATCTATTATGGAACCATCAGTGATACTTATCACAGACGGTTCAACAATGGAACCGTCTATGCAAGTCAGTTGTCCGGTAGTTTTGTTGGCAAGGTTATCTCATCAATCATGGAAAACACTAAACCAATTTTAATTTTCTTTGTTCAGATCTTCGAATATGAGGTTTGAGTCAAAAATTTATCTATTTAAACATGATTTAGATCTGGACAAGTGATTGATAGTGAGGGTGCCTTCGTGCACGAGAATTGGGTATTATGGTAGTCTTGTCTGGATCACTAAGGACCGAACTTTGAACTGTCAATTCAAGTACCATACGTACTTCCACACATGGTGTATGGGCGCCGCTTGGTTAAGTAAGGGGAAGGTTTTATTGAGTTGGAAAACAGGTGGCATGAGAACATAAGTGTTTGATTATATGTTCATAGGGATCCGATTGCAATTTAATATGTGCGAGTGAGCACAGTTTTAAATTTTTGTTCATTGGGTCGGCATTCCCAACAAAATTTGCGTGCCCCGCTTAGCAGGTTCTATCAGTAGCTTGTACTAAGTGGGATCTCATCTCGCAAGGGTGATTTAACTCAATAAGATCGTCTTGCTGAAAAATATCGAGTCTTAGTTTCCCCAGCCAGCATACCTAAGGAAGTGTGTCTTTATTCGGAGGCTTACGGGCTAATCAAGTTGTGTGGGTAAAGATGTACACCTCTGTAGGGTTAAATCTATTCGAATAGCTATGTCCACAGTTACAGATGACACTTGTTTTGATAGACATCATCGTTAGACTCTGAAATAAAATTTGACATGGGTACAACTTGGTATCGGCATGAATGGTTGTTCATGCGTGTTAGGTTATCAAAGTGGCCAGCCACTTTGACATGCTTTGATTTATGATTATGTCAATGTTATTTATTTTCTTATGTCCAAATTTTTGTTTCTAAATGGCTTTCGTAAATTAGAATGTGTAGGAATAAAACTTGTCGCTTTATGCAAAACTTATGCCAATACAACCTTTCCTTTGGACAACCTCTAACATGTATATTCTCATATCTTTTAGATAGGCTCTATCATACACTTTCTTTTATTAGTTTGTGTAAGACTTGCGAGCACCTTTTTTACTCAATCAGATTAACCACTTGTTGCAGGTGAGGAAGAATACGCTGACGATCCATCCGTTAGCCCCGAATACGATGACACTAACGAATGATGTTGTTTCTACCTCCACGAAGTTGCCTTCGGGTTTGAGCACACTTGGATGGAACTTTTGGTGTATTATATTTTTTCTGCTGCGTACTTTTGTTCATGTTTAATAGACTGCTCGGTCACTTGTGTAATTTATGGATCTAAGTCCTAGTCTTGTAAATCGCCTTTTAATAATGTATGACTTGTGTATGACTGTGTACAATGTTGCTCAGGACATGTGTGTATTAGCCATTGATCTTGAGAGCTAATGCGGGACACATATCTGGGAACTTGAAATCGGGATTGTTTCCTGTTAAGAGTTATACCTCTGGTGTAATCTTTTTACTTGAAACGGAATTCGATTTCAGGGTCTCACAAGAACCATCTGTGATAATCAGAGAATCAGAGACCGTCTGTGTTTAAAACCGTCTGTGATACGTATGACAGATGGTTATTAACAAGAACCGTCTGTGATATGGCATGCTGAAGAGGATTGCGGGTACGTCTAAGAAAGCAACCAAGCCCACCGCGAAGCATGATTTTGGGGGGTCGTATACGCAGCATGAGGAGGATGAGACAGCAGCCACATCCTACTTCATCAAACCTGACACACTGGAGTGTATGATTACCTGGCGCTCTCCTGACAGCCATGCTTCTTGAACTTGTAGGCTCGATGAAGTAGGTCGTGGCTGCTGTCTCATCCTTCTCATGTTGCGTAGATGACCCCCAAAAAAACTCATGCTTCGTGGTGGGACTGGTTTACATACAGATTGGGACGACCAGATATTTAATGAAGCATATTGTCACATCCCCAATTTTTTTATTTAATGGAATTAATATGCATCACATGAGCATGCATATCATTTCTGGAGCATTTGCACAAAATATTGTGTTTGAAAATTTTGAATCAAAGTTAAACAAACAACCCAAACTAAAGTTCCAAAAGAAAACAACATTTAATGTTTGTGATCATCCTTGGGAAATAATTTATTTAAACCTTATATTATTTATCATGAATAAATATAATTTTTCCCAAATGTTTAGAACGTAATTCGACCTTGAGAAAATTCAAATACAAACCAACAACCACTACAGAAAAAGGAATTAAAATAAGCAAATAATAATTGAACAGTGAGTTTATAAAATTTATATGGGTACTAGGTCATCCGAGGAACCTCTCTGAAAAATTTTAGAATTTTAGGAATTTATTTGCTATTTTATCTAGCCCGGTCAACGCAGGAGGTTTGGATTAATTTTCAGTCAAACGTTGGACTCAAACCCGAACTAACCCCCATTGTTTAACTCGAATCCGACCCAAACCACTTGCCTCGACCGAGCCAACTAACTAAACCGACCGTGCCACACTTTGACTTGCACCGCCTTGTGCCACTACCAACCCGGGCCCGTGCGTCAGCTCCTTCTTCCTCTGGTTGGCGCTCGCGAAGAGCTCCCAAACCACGTGGCCGAGTGCCTCTGAGCCGCACCAATGATGCCATGAATCCACCACGCCCATCCTCCACTCTTGAGCTTTGTTAGTAAACGCCACCTCCATTTTCGTCTATCTCCTGTGCTAAAACCCCCTCGCTACCCTCTTTCTCCCTCATTCCTTATCTCGGTGGCTGAAAAGGAAGAAGCTCACCTATGCAACCAGCTCGGGTAAGTTCCTTGCCAGAGCATCCCTCTTTGTTCTTCTTCATCGCCGTCCCCATTCGGCAAATGCGAGCTCCATCTTTTCCTTGTAGCGCCCGGAACGCGAGTGTGTCTTCGTCAGCCCCAGAGCGCGTCCAGAGTGCGCACCCGTGGAGCTCCACCGTGTCTTTTCCTCTCTGGTGAACCATCTTCTATCTTATGGGCGTCACCGTGTGTTCTAGAGTACAAGTAAACTCTCCCCTCAACCCTTTTCACTAATGCATCGTAGGAGCCCATGAATTTTGAAGTTGCCCCATTTCGGCTGAAGAACCCTACTCCTCTTCTCCAACTCTGGCCGGTAAGGCGTTATCCTATTCCATTCATTTACACCATACCCTTAGCATCCTTAAGCTATCCCGCATCTTCCTTACTCTTTGTTTTGCACAGGTTCTCCTCTCCACGTTGAACCTCATCGCCACCGTCCCCATCAACGACGACAAGCCTACTTCGGCCATCCCCGACCACCCATCTTACTCAAGTAGCATCCCTGAGACTCACTAATGCTCATGCATGCACTCTTGAGCCATAATGTGACATGCATAGTGGGCTGTAGTTTCTCTCCACCCATCTCCGGCACGCCACTGCTACAGGCCGCCGTGGAGCTCACCACTAGTACCGAGAGGTATGCACGGCTCATAGATTTCCATTCCTACCCTTACATCGCACGGCAGAACCAGAAGGCCATGAACCGCCAGCAAGCCACAAATGAGGAGCTCCCCTATTGTCGAAAGTTCCGATCGAACTATAGCACATGATTAGGGCTAAATCTTGGTCGCTAGGACCAAATGATTGGTTAACTGTGTTAATGACTGATCAATTAATAAGATTTGAGTCTATTACATGTTGGGTCATGAACAGAAAACAAGGTCTTAAATTAAAACAGTATTACTTTAGTCACCGACAACTGGGCACCACACTTAAATGCACAGTGCGCTGAGCGGTGCATCGTGTGGACCGTGCGTGTTGACTTTCGGTCCACGCACTATTGCATGGACCGAGTCAATGACAGCTGGGTCCCACCTGTCGGTAGATTTAAATTCAAAATTAAAATGAAAACGAGTACTGTGCAATGGACCCCCACACGTAAGCAACTGAGGCTAGGTAAGCTCGGGTGAGAAAAGTATTTAATGGATTTATAATTTCTGGAATGAGTTATTTTTGCACTATAAAATCAAATAACTTCAAAATTTCATAACTATTTCAAATTAACTTCAAATCGAGTGAAACCAATTCTGTTGGTTTTAATTTTTAATGTAATTTAATTTTAAATAGTTATAAAATTGTTTCTGCCACCAAAAATAACGATCTTGGAATTTACTCAAGAACTGAATTATTTTTGCACTAAAAATGTTGTTAACTTTGAAAATTCATAGAAAATGCAAAATAACTCCAAATGGGGTGATTCAAGTTTTATTGAACATAAATTTTTATTGTCTTTCATGCTATGTAAAGTTTATCCCCACCACTGTTCTACAAATTTTCGCTAAATAATTAAAAATTGGATGAATAGTAACATAACTGATTTTTCTAGCTTTTTCTCCTAAACTGATTTTCAATCTGCTATAACTCTCACATGCTAACTCCAAATGAAATAATTATTTCACCTAAATTCATATAAATTCATGATCTCACTACTATATAAAATTCATGCATTTTTTAGCAATTTGAGTTTTTCACCTTTTTCTCTATGTTTATTCGATGTCGCTATTTCTATAGAGTCCGAATTACCGCAAGTCGACGATTGTGCCACCGAGAGTGAACAACTTGACTTCCAATAAGGCAAGCATCATTTGAACTTTGTTTTGCATCATATTGATCCTAGTTTTTGTTAAGAGAGTATTTTGAATTGCAATGATAATTGTTTACATGCTATTTTGTTATGTCGATATGTTGTGAGTTGTAGATAGTTATGTCCTACTCTTGTTGTTATCCTTGATAATTCCTTTATAAATATGCTTAAGTTAGATGTTTGTGATGCTATATCTATCATATATGGGAAAGCTTAGCCATGCGGGTCTAGAGAAAATGTTAGTTCGATTGACGGGATTATCTTCTATATTTTTTTCCAGATCTTCATATCTGGCTCTTGAGTTAAACTTTGCGCGCTTATTTCAAATGAATTTTGGTCTGGACAAGTGGTTAGTAGTGTGGGTGCCTTCGTGCACGAGACTCGGGTATGTGGTAGATTTTTCTGAAGCGCTAAGGACCGAACTTTGGGCTGTCGATTACAAGTACCATTCGTACTTCCACATGCTGGATTGGGGCCAGTTTAGTCAAGTAAGGGGAGGGGTTTATTGGGTTGAGTCCCAGGTGGTGTGAGGATATTTGTGTTTGATCATCTGTTCGTAGGATCCGATACAATTTTCTATAATGTGCATGGGAGCACTATTTTTCTTTATTTACATTGTATCAGTATTCCTAACATAACTTGCATTCCCACTTAGCAAGCTCTATCAGTACTTGTACTGAGTTGGCCGGGCTTCATCTCGCAAGGGGGATTCAACTCAATGGGGTTTTCTTGCTGAAAAATACTAAATCTCATTCTACCCAGCTGGCATATCTTAGGAAGTGTGTCATTATCTAGAGGCTTACGGGCTGATCGAGTCATGTGGGTAAAGTTGTACTCCCCTGCAGGGAGTTAATCTATTTGAATAGCCATGTCCACGGTTACAGACGACCAATTGGTTTTGAAAGACATCATCGTTAGACTCTAATTAAAACTTGACTTGGTTACAACTTGGTTTTAGCATGAATGGGATATTCATGTATTTTAGTTTATCAAAGTGGGCTACCACTTTGGTATTGATTGATCTATATAATTATCTATGTCTTTTGTACTTCTTTTACTAAAGAATTGTTTACAAAATGGCAATTTCAAACTAGATGGTGTAGGGATGAAAATTTTGTGCATTTATGCAAAACTAAGCCACTAAAGACACCCTTTGGACAGCCACTAGCATATATAATTTTTATTTGTGTAACACTTGCGAGTATGTATGGTGTCCATAGCTCCAAGCTCAGCCAGGTCCTCTCACTTAGATGGAGTTAAATTGGATTTCAATCCTGTAACACCCTGGCTATTCGGAAGCCAAGACGTTACCTAAAAGACTATATACAACAACAATACGGAAGAAATTTCAACAATATCTCATCTATTAGCGTAAAAAGATCAACATCTATTAGAACAAATGCAGGAATATAATCTTAATCCAACACCAGTTCACATATTACAATTATTCAAGTCTACTGAATCCACTAAGATAATTTTATCAAAAGAGTAATCAAGGATCACAAGCAGTTATTTATTCAACCTTAACATAGAGAAAGATATCATCCACCATCAAACTCTATTTATTACAATTCACCACTTAACGAATGAAAGACAAGGACAAATTCATAATATTGAAAATTGAATATTGTGAAGTGAATGTATTATGCGTGTCTACTCCCTCCCAAGAATGCCATCATCAGCGATCACCTAGAATAAACAAACACGGGCAAGAATGAGTCCAAGACTCAGCAAGTACAAGGAATAATATGAACTACAATGAATATGAACAAGACAGTATCATTAAAGAATATGAACATAGAACTGAAAGAAACATATGAATGAATGGAATGAATGGACTACACTTCGCTTATACCCCAGATAGCCAATGACACACTGTCAAGATTCACTTAGGCCCAAGATTTAACAAAATGCGGATCCAAGACCCGTATGAAGAACGTTTCATACGAGGATCCAAATCTGCCCACATTGGAATGGTGGGTCTTACGTGCCCATACTGGAATTGATGGGTCTTTACTTTCCACTCCCGTGGAAGAAACATGAACAATGAATGAATGGAATGAATTATGAATAATGAAAGACATCATCTCATTAAACATGGATTAACGAACGTGAAAAGAACATGAAGCATTGAATCTACTCATGGATCATAGAAATAGCAGTATGAACAACAAGCACTCAGCATTCACAAACAATAAGAATTACAAGGTACCGCCTCCGTTTCTGTGGCGTTATGAGGCAACACGGATGCCGTTACACTCGAAATCCCCCCTCCTACACAAATTAAATACTTGAATAAGGAACCACATGAACAGGACATCACTCGAAACGCTTAATCACAGCATCCTAAACCCAAGGTTCACAAAGTCGATCTACTCAATTAAACCGACAGTCTAGCAGGACAACAATCTAGACAACAGTACTAAACAAATCATAACTTTTGATCTGAGACTTGAAACGGAGTGAGCTCAGATCCTAAGGAAACATAACGAAAATATCCACAAAAGCCTAGTTGGCAAAATCTCCCAATTCGGCCAAAAATCTAAGTCGAACATCCAAACTGTCTAACAGAACCACATAGCAGTAGAGAAATAGTTATATCTTTTGTTCTACAAATCCAAATTAAGTGTTCTTTATCAATATGGAAAGGTTAACAAAAATGATACAACAACCTAGTTGGGTGGAAACCCTAAAATTGCCCTTAACTTAATCATAACTTAATAGACAAAATGACAGTTAAATCACGTCAGATATTCAGGACAGCAGGAATGAATCTATCATATCTTTTGAACCATAATTCAGAATTGAGTGTTCTTAGTGGCTAGAGAAAGCTAAGAACGATTCCCATAAAACTCTACCAGATGGAAATCTCAAATTAGACCTCTAAGAACATGAAATCGGCCGCACAACATACTGGACAGAACCGATCTAGTAGCAGTAGGAATTCGATCCAACAAACCTAATCGAATTCGCATCTATTACGAATCATACAGCGAAGAATTGTTCGTTACCCTTGAAGACAACGTGCCCGCTGAATTTTCCCCGAGGTTCTCCTCTCACCCTTTTCCTTTCTTCTTCCTTCCTCTCCTCCCTTTCTCCTCTTGGCATAGCAATAGGGGAAATTGTTATATCTTGGTGCTACAGTACCAGAGGCAAGTGGTATTTATGAGCAGCTAGGGTTTTTTCCTCCTTTATTGGTGGCCAGCCCTCATGGGCCTCTTGGGCCAAGGCCCAAGGCCCAAGTTGCCGAAAAACTACGGAAATCTCCTTTTTCTTATTCCCAATTTCTTTTTTGAACGCTTTCTTTTATAGAATAAATCGAAGTATTACATTCTAACCCCCTTAACAGGATTCGACCCCGAATCTACTCGAAAGAAAACCGCGATTGAATGTATCAATGACAAACACGCATTGCTATAACAAATCGATATTGTTCGCAAGCATTTAAACTCCAACTCCCAAGTGGCCTCTCTCGAACCGATGAGACCACAACACAAGGACGAAACGACGCCTGTCCTAACACTCAACCCGACAATTCCGTGTACACTCATCGGTGAATCAAGGTATGACCCTACTCAAGGTCAACGCGTCTTTAACGAAATCCCAAGCTTTGAACCGCTCACTACTCACTCAAAGACGAGTAACATACCAGACGTCACTTTCCTCACGTATGGACCCGAGACGGTCAAAGCGATACGCCAACTTCATAATCTCTGCAACTATCGAAAACGAACCAATGTACCTGGGCCAACTTCCCCTTTGGTACCAAGACACACAACATGCTCAAAAATCGAACTCTATATCTAACAAGGAGCACCTCCTTTAATCAAGAATGCACAACAGAACTTGATCTTAAACAACTATTTTACAAAGAGAACCCGACTGAAAATAAGGAGTTCTCATCGCAACCACGCAATGCCAACACTCCACCCAAAAGGGTCAAATCCAAAATTGACAATTCAACACGAAAAACTATTCCACTTTCTAATTAGGCAATTTGCGAATGAACATCACGAAAACTAAAGGAGAAATCACTCGAATCCCCAAATCAAATATTTATTTTATTTCGTCTGAACTGGAAAGAATCACACATGCCAACACCGTGCCAACTCAAATTGCAGAAGACAACAATCAAAGCTCAAACGAGAATCAAGAAAACGCTTCACTACTCGAGGAAACATTCTTTTTCTCAATTTCTCTTTTAGGAATAAAATTTCTCTCAAACCTTGGAATTCAAATTCATCACATACCACACGAGCTCAAATCTCTTAAATTAGCATCCTCAAAATTATGCTCAAACCGAAACACATCATCCACCCTTTGTGGAGAGACTCTATTGATCCCACCGAACACTCTAGACAACTCCGTCTACTAACGAAATTAATTTGACAGATGACTCCCAATGCATCTCGAAACAGATTTCACACTCAATCATATCACCTCAATCATTTAGTAATAACCAATCAGGATTCACATCACGCATTCTCATGTACTACACCAAAAGGGTCTTATCAATGATCATCCCACAATTCGGAATCCACCATTATTCTTCTTCCTCTAGACAAAATCCTTGGGCGACCAAAATCCCAGCATAAAAATGCGAAGCCCAAAAATTAATCTCCAAGACTCCTAGAATGAACTTCTGGTGTAAATGTTAGGGAAATCCTCAGATTCGATGAATAAAATTCCCACTATCTAATCATACTCGGTCATGAAAAATATATCCTTAACCAAACTATCCTTTGAAGGATTTAACTCCAAGAGAGTTACTCATTGAACCAAGCCACGCCTAACGATAATCCAACAATATCTGTCTTCTCATTAATTCCTTTGACGGTTAGATTTCTTCACTAATCTTTCTCTCATTATACTACACCGTCCTATTTCACCTTCACAACCGGTCAAACCACCCAGTCACGGTACTCTAATAAACTGATCAAGATTTCCATTCTTTCGATAATTCTAATGTTCCACCCAAAACAAACAAAACTTTGGACCACAAACCACTATACATTCTATTAGTTGCAACAATGCAATTAGTTTAGTCTCAAAGACAAACCTCCTGTATAACTAAAATTCTCTCCAAGAATCATACACGAAATTAATTCATTCTCTAATGCTCCTCAAATAACTCACAACCCAAGGTCTCACAAAAACAATTAGTAACACACCAGAAGACCCATGTGAAACGAATAGGTTGATTCTTTCTCAAAAGAAGAGGCAAATGAAAATAATTTTCACCAACTAGAAAAACGTTTACCACTCGCAGTGAACACAGGACCAAGGGGAATAATCAATTAGGCAATGAACTCAGAAAACATAAGTGAAGTCCACGGTTGAGGGCACAAGTCCCGCACGAAGAGAAGATCAAATTCCAGATGAGAAGAAGGTATTTCCTTTGAAAATTAGGAATCTCTTATGGGGCAAAAGCATAAGGTTTAGGCATACTCAATTAAACTGCAAGATATAACACTTGACTTCAATCTCAAATACTTATACTTCACTCCTTCCTTTAACAAGGAAAGTTATTTTCTATAATTACTGCATCACTTTGCCAGCTCAAGCAAGATGAGTTCTTAAGACCCAACCACAAGAACCACTTAAGAACCAATAAAAACTTCAACACGTCTTTTTGCTCGGAACAGTTCAACTACCACATAAATCATGAGATCCAAATGATCTCGGCCGCAAAACTCGAAACATTTTCATTTACGGAATATCACGAAAAGCAAGCAAAAATTTTCTCTTCTTAAAGGAATCAACATAATAATCCTCTTTGATTGCAACCTCATGTTGCGAACTCAGACCAAAGAACCTTTAAAATTAAATCACATGAATTTCTTAAGAAGCAATAGGACATTCCAATACATCATTTTATTTAAAACAATTTCAGCTACCACATAACTCATGAGCTCCCAAAAGATTATGAAAGCAAAACTCGAAATATTATCATTTAAGCAATATCACCATAGGTGATCAAATTACTACGAGAATTAACATCAATCTCACGTTCTGACAATTTATTAACATCAACAACACACACTAGTACCAAGAATCATCAAACCTTCCAAAAGAAACACAAACCACAAGGTTGAAACAAATTGGTTTAGCAAGATCATACTACGCAATAGCAATATCACAACGCACGCTATCAAAGACCACTTACGAAATTCATCTACTCAACTGTTGGTGTTGCTCAACACCATCTTCAGCTCTCAATAACAATTGATGATTGTAATAATCATGTGTGTAAATATGGTGCTAATTCTATTTGCAATCACATAACCATTTATAAACATAGATTCAACATTTCACTTTATGTTCAGAAATCAGTTCAAAACATGAGTAAAGATTCACTAACATAATTTTCTATAAACGTGGTTTCACGAATCGATACACCAGCATCCATCTGGTCCTTTATACAGGTTTCAACAATTTTAGCATGTTAGAAAATAGGTAATCTAGCACTTATGTAAGATCATCAAGTAGATGTTTACGAGATTGCTTCATATTAAAATTCACTCTTCCTAGAACGCTGTTGATTCTAATCAGGAATAAATATATTCTAAATCACAGTTCGTCATGCAATCATTGCAAGGCAACAATAAATTAACCAGCTACGCTATCGAGGACATCGGTTAAAATTAATTATGCATCACACCAATGACACAACTTGACGTCATATATTAACAATTATCTTCTTTACTTACAATCTCTCACATAATACCACAAAACTTTCTTCAATGAACTTTGTAAAAGATAATTCCCATTATCCAAAATACCAAACGGATAACCAGATCACCTTTATCAACAAGAAAGATAGGACTCTCATGAAAGAAAACAATCATGTCAATAACAACGTTTACAAGTAGCAAAGAGAGCATCACAAAAGATTTTTAACACTTTCCTTCAGAAAAGAGATGCATTAAACTTCAGCACTCGGAATGATCCAAAAGAAATACATGTAGCCAAAGCTTTCTCATGTTAACGATCTTGCAACATAAAACTCTCATTATCCAAACTATCAAACGAATACATGAGTCATTCTTTTCCAATAAGAAAGAAGGAACAACCATGGAAATATCAATCTCGCCAATTGACAACGATCACAAGTAGTAAAAGCAACTCTACAGTCGAAGCACAAAAATTGTTTCAGAGAACAATTAGAGATCTATTGAAATCCATCAACTTCAATGAACCACGAACCAAGAGAAATTCATCAACCACCACAAGACAAGAATTGGCCAAATTCAAAAATCAAGGAAGAGAACAACTTTCTAACGTAGCTCACTCTCAACACCTGTAACTATGGTACTCGAGGTAACTACTCCCCTATCCGCATACCAAGAATGGTGGTGTAACCTGGTGAATCCCAGAGCAACAACCACAATTTCAACTTCTTAACATCCATTATCAACATGCATAATCAATATAATCAATTACGAATATACCAGATCATCTCATAACCATCATAGAATAAATTCATAGATATAGAATATCATAACATATCATAGATTAACAACAAGAACGATAGTAAAGAAGCAATCCAAGATAGTACAGCATAATGAAACATACCACTAGAAAAGCGGATGCAATGGATTACCCAACCCCACCTACTGTGCACAGTGTGTTAATTTAATATTTCTATTTACCACGGACCTAAAGCCCGCTCTGATACCAACTGTAACACCCTGGCTATTCGGAAGCCAAGATGTTACCTAAAAGACTACATACAACAACAATACGGAAGAAATTTCAACAATATCTCATCTATTAGCATAAAAAGATCAACATCTATTAGAACAAATGCAGGAATATAATATGAATCCAACAACAGTTCATAGATTCCAATTATTCAAGTCTACTGAATCCACTAAGATAATTCTATCAAAAGAGTAATCAAGGATCACAAGTAGTTATTTATTCAACCTTAACATAGAGAAAGATATCATCCACCATCAAACTCTATTTATTACAATTCATCACTTAACGAATGAAAGACTAGGACAAATTCATAATATTGAAAATTGAATATTGTGAAGTGAATGTATTATGCGTGTCTACTCCCTCTCAAGAATGCCATCATCAGCGATCACCTAGAATAAACAAACACATGCAAGAATGAGTCCAAGACTCAGCAAGTACAAGGAATAATATGAACTACAATGAATATGAACAAGACAGTATCATTAAAGAATATGAACATAGAACTGAAAGAAACATATGAATGAATGGAATGAATGGACCACACTTCTGCTTATACCGGTATAGCCAGTGACACACCTGTCAGTGTTCACTTAGGCCCGCATTTAACAAAATGTGGGGATCCAAGGCCCGTATGAAGAACGTTTCATACGAGGATCCAAATCTGCCCACATTGGAATGGTGGGTCTTACGTGCCCATACTGGAATTGATGGGTCTTTACTTTCTACTCCTGTGAAAGAAACATGAACAATGAATAAATAGAATGAATTATGAGTAATGAAAGACATCATCTCATTAAACATGGATTAACAAATGTGAAAAGAACATGAAGCATTGAATCTACTCATGGATCATAGAAATAGCAGTATGAACAACAAGCACTCAGCATTCACAAACAATAAGAATTACAAGGTACCTGCCTTCCGTTCTGCGAAGCATTATGAGGCAACACGGATGCCGTTACACTCGAAATCCCCCCTCCTACACAAATTAAATACTTGAATAAGGAACCACATGAACAGGACATCACTCGAAACGCTTAATCACAGCATCCTAAACCCAAGGTTCACAAAGTCGATCTACTCAATTAAACCGATACCTAGCAGACAACAATCTAGACAACAGTACTAAACAAATCATAACTTTTGATCTGAGACTTGAAACGGAGTGAGCTCAGATCCTAAGGAAACATAACGAAAATATCCACAAAAGCCTAGTTGGCGAAATCTCCCAATTCGGCCAAAAATCTAAGTTAACAATCATATGAAAGTCGAACATCCAAACTGTCTAACAGAACCACATAGCAGTAGAGAAATAGTCATATCTTTTGTTCTACAAATCCAAATTAAGTGTTCTTTATCAATATGGAAAGGTTAACAAAAATGATACAACAACCTAGTTGGGTGGAAACCCTAAAATTGCCCTTAACTTAATCATAACTTAATAGACAAAATGACAGTTAAATCACGTCAAATATTCAGGACAGCAGGAATGAATCTATCATATCTTTTGAACCGTAATTCGGCATTGAGTGTTCTTAGTGGCTAGAGAAAGATAAGAACGATTCCCATAAAACTCTACCAGATGGAAATCTCAAATTCAGCCTCTAAGAACATGAAATCGGCCGCACAACATACTGGACAGAATCGATCTACTAGCAGTAGGAATTCGATCCAACAAACCTAATCGAATTCACATCTATTACGAATCATACAGCGAATAATCTTTCGTTACCCTTGAAGACAACGTACCCGCTGAATTTTCCCCGAGGTTCTCCTCTCTCCCTTTTCCTTTCTTCTTCCTTCCTCTCCTCCCTTTCTCCTCTTGGCATAGCAAAGAGGGGAAATTGTTATATATGCGCCACAAGCACTGAGGCGGTGGTACTGTAGCAGCTAGGGTTTTTTTCCTCCTTTTATTGGTGGTTAGCCCTCATGGGCCTCTTGGCCAAGGCCCAAGGCCCAAAGCTGTCAAAAACTACATAAATCTCCTTTTTCTTATTCCTAATTTCTCTTTTGAACGCTTTCTTTTATAGAATAAATCGAAGTATTACAAATCCCTGAGACCCAGAGTTATGTCCATAAGACCGGGAAGGCCTCGGTCTTACGGAAATAACCCGGGGATCCTCACACATATCACAGACGGTTTTAAATAGAATCGTCGGTGAGGTCTCCAAATATCACTGACCATTTTTATTTAAAACCGTCTATGATACGCGCCATTAAATATCTGGCCATCCCGATAGATCTGTCTGTAGTGAGATATGTCTCTCATATGCAGCTGCTTTGAAGGAGGTAGGTGCTTTTAAGGAGGTGGCCGGCTTTGGGGCATTTGGTGAAAGAAATACCATAGATTTGCAAGTGTGTGCTTGTAGATCTATTTATTCTTAGTGATCTAAGGTTAGTATTCCTTTTTATTTCCCATCAAAAACGAATAGCATATTGTTCTGGAAATCCTAGCTATTCTTGGCATGATATTGGGGAATCTCCTTGCTATTACTCAAACAAGCATGAAACGTATGCTTGCATATTCGTCCATAGGGCAAATCGGATATGTAATTATTAGAATAATTGTTGGAAACTCAAATGATGGATATTCAAGCATGATATATATATATATATATATATATATATATATATATATATATATATATATATATATATATATATAAGCATTAATCTAATTAAACACTAATTTGTTACGACGTTGAGAACCGTATGAGTGAAGAGTACATTGATAGCGTGTCTACTTTTAGAAGAACTACCGAGTAGGATATGTTGAAGAAGGGGATAAAGTTTATGTACTGTCCATGCATTGACTGCGATAATCTGAAGATGTTTACCAACCCAGCATAGATCAAAGCGCACTTGATTTGAAGGGGTTTCAAAGAGGAGTATACATGTTGGACTAGTCATGGTGAAGAGCAGATTATACCGGAAGGTAGTAACATCGTCGAGAGAGACAACGATATACCGGATGTGGATTGTGCCTTCGATGAGGGTAGATCGCACGAAGATAATTTGGATCACATGCTACGCGATGCAGAAGGGAACTATAGTGAGAGAGAGTTTGGTAAATTCGATGGCTTAATGGAGGACTCAGGGAAACCTTTTTTCCCGGGCTACAAGCCGAAATACATAAGTTTGTCATCCGTGCTTGAACTACTGAAATTGAAGGCAAGCAATGGTTGGTCTGACAAGAGTTTCACGGCGTTGTTAGGTCTCCTAGCGAACATCCTTCCAGAGGAGAACGTGTTGCCCAGAACCACCTACCAAGCCAAGAAGGTTCTTTGTCCATTGGGAATGGAAGTAGAAAGAATACATGCAACATCCTCATTTTGTATAAATGGTAATTATATGCATTTCATGAGCATACATGACATTTTGAATCATTTGCATGAATGGTTGAATTTGAAAACAACAACTTCAAATCAAATTTAAAACGTGAAAAGAAACTCCAAAAGAAAAACTGAAGTAAATGCTTGTAAAGAACTCTAGAAAATAATTTAATCAAATACTAGATTAATTATCATGAATAAATATAGTTTTTGTCAAAAAAATTAGAAATCGCTTTGACTCGAGGAAAAATCTTTGTTCAGTATTTGATCCTATTCAGTTAAGGATTTTGAATTAAATATTTAAGTAATGAACAATAATATTTGGGATCTATATCATCCCAGTAGCATCTCTAAAAACTTTTAGATTTTTATAAATTTATTTGCTATTTTTAACTCCCTAGTTGAACCTGAATCTTTTGAATTAGTCTCGGTCAACTAGTTAGACTCAGCCCGAACCACTGCGCACTGTAGCGACTCGAACCCGCTTGACTTGGGTAGACCCAACCCAAATCTCTTCGGACCGACCGAGAGTGACGTTCGGACTGACCGAGGAACTTTCAGACCGACCGAGGAAATCTTCGGACCGACTGAGTTTGCTACAAGGTTTGGTCTAACCACACCCATTTGCTCGCGCCGATCCAATCGCAACATTTCGCCGCTAAGACTAACAGCCCAGGGCCACATGTCGGTCTCTCCCTCTCATCTTCTCCACGTCGTTTAACACCGTGCTGGCTCCGAGCGCATCGAGCGTGAGGAGGCTTTGCGCCCGCGTGTTTCGGTGCATGCAATCGCCCCGTACCTTCATCACTTAATCTATTGATGCCACACATCATCTTTGTGTTAGTTGCAGTCGGGGAAGATCATCAAAACCATCTCACCTTTCTCTCGGCCGAATCAGGGCGGCCATTGTTTCTTCCTTTTCAATCAGGCTTTCCTAATCATTCTTGCGCTCTTGTTCTTCTATCTCCATACCATAATCCTCGTGTTAACTTGAAATATTGATATTGTTTGTAGCCCCGGGAATGCAAGCATGTCTTTTGGATTGTCCAGAGCACGCCCTGAATGCCATTCCGTATCATCTTCGTGCTCGGTGAGATGTCTCCAATCTTTTGCACGTCATATCATGTTCTAGGATATGCTTAGTAAAACCCCTCAATCAATTCGTCTTTCGATTCATAGGATCAATGGGAATTTGGATTTTCTCTATTTCCAGTCAACTTCAGGTATTTTGTTCTCATTTCTAATCAGGTAAGTCATTGCTCAATCCCATCTTTTCAGAGCATCTAGGAGCTCTACTTAAGCTATTCCGACCACTCATTCCGTTTGTTTTGGTCTAGGTTGTCTTGTCCGCGTGAAGCTCTCACCGTCGGCACACGGTTGCCATCGCCGGAGCTATTCCTTGGACCTCTGGCCGTTTTCTTAGCTCAGGTAGCTTCTTTATGCTCCATAGATGCTTAAGCATGCGATCATTTTCTTAAAGCATAGCTAGGTCATTGTAGTCGTTTTTTCCGTAAGTTCACCGTCGCTCCTCCATGTCGCGCCGCCGCTAGACCTCGCTGTCGGTCAAAAACCAGCCACCACCAGGACCGCCTAGCTATTGCGCATCCATTTTGGGTGAGAGACCATGTGGAGGTCGTCCCGTGTGTGTGATGAGTAATTGACATAGGTTTAGGAAGTCGAGTTTGGTTTGGGTGGTTTGGACCATGTCGCTATGTGGTGCAACAAAGCTCGCCGGTTTGGTCAAACTTGGTCGTATGGGATTAGGATGCATATTCTTTGATTCGACAAGTTTGGATTTTGTCATGGTAAGTATGTTGGTATTTACGCTTTCATGTATCGAGCGGTGCTATTTGATGTGTTTCTTGTGCGTAGGATCGCAGGACATCGGGTGGAGTCGTGGCGAGACACGGTGGACCGGACTAGGTGCAGGTGGCACTGAGGTCAGAACGGTCGGGATGTGTCAAAGACGACGTGGACTCGAGGTGGTTGCGAGGCGGCGAGACGAGGAGCGGAAGCTTCCTGAGCAGGCGGAGGGCTAAACGGGAATTTCGCAAGGTCGCACAAGCGGAGCGGGCTCCGTTGGTTTTAGCGGGCGTAACGGGGTGGAGACCCGTTAGCCATGGGCTATAAATAGGATGGAGGGGGTGCTGCCCAAATCTGAACACTCCAAGGGTTTCTAGGGTTTCCTTTAGTCAAAATAGGCTTTAGAGAGTTTGTTTTGCTTTAGGCTTTAGTTGTTGAGGGTTGTTCCCTGCTTGTCCCCTCCTTTTTCATCAAGTTGGGTGAATGTTCTTGAGTTTTGAGAGTGGGAGAGGATGAGTTGAATGCTTGTAATCATTCCTCTTGTTTCAATCTTGTATCTCTCTTCTTTTAGATCAATATGAGATGGTGTTTATTGATTTGGTCGCTTTTTTCTTGTCTTGCTTTCTACCGCATATTGATTGCTCTGTGTAGTTTTGTTTTCGCTTCTGTGCGTAAGCGTGCGTCTTTGTCCGATTGCTGAGAGCTTCTTGTCGGCTCGCTTTTTGATTTGTGCGAAGCTTTTCTAGCCGTGGGCGGTGGATTGTTTTGTGATGGGCGCATCAAAAAAAAAATCTCATTGTGTCGGCGGGTTTGTCAGGTCGCCATAGCTTAATGCTTGCCGTCATCCGCCAGACATAGGTTGCGTTTTATTTATATAGCTAGCGCTTTGCATCATATCTTTGTGCGCATCTCGTTGAGTAACGCTAGTTTATTAATCCTCGCTATGTGGCCGTTTCCTTGTTTGTGCTTATTGTTTGGAGCCCATGTAGCACCCACAGAGAAACCAGAGGCTTTGCGGTGTCGCAGATCTTGTCCTCTCGGTTTTTCCGCTTTTGTTGTTTGGTTCGATCTCAATGAAACCGATTCACCTGTTTATTTTATGGCCGTGACTCGCTATCAAGATGCGATTGAATCAGACTTTTTAAATAGCAAAGCGGTTTGATGTATTTGCTTTGTCTTTCGTGAGAAACCCGTGCAGTTGTCTTCTTATTGCATTTAAGTTTTCGTGTTTATTTTCTTTGGTTACTTTTTATTTGGCCGCAAGCTTTGAGTTTTGATTTGATTGTTGTTGGTTGAAAACCGTTGAGGTTTGCTTGTTTCAGATTACTAGTAAACTTTGTTTGGCCTGTTGGAGCATTAAGTAGATCCCCTTTAAGATTTTTTTTTGACCGCTCTCTCGATTCTACTATTGCTTGACCGATGCTCTCAAATCCTTGGCTCTGTTTGGTTAATTGAGGTCAGCCGTTTTGCACTTGTTCAATGCGTGTGGAGCGTGTAGTGATCAATGGCAAAGATTACATGCGTCTCGTAGAAATCTTTGGTCGCTTGTTGTTTCATCGATTATTCTTTGCGGTTGATGCTCAATTTTCGGGTTGCTACAATTGCATTTTTTTCTTTTTGCTGATTTTCAACTATTTTGCATGCATTAATTAAATGTATTTTCGCTTGAATTTTTACCGGTGGTCTCTCGATTTATGCTGAATTTTTCAGTGTTACATGCGCTCTGTGTTTCAGAGAATTAACTCTCTCGTGAATTACTTTGTTTTGCTTCTTCTTAAAAAAAATTTAGTGTACGTTTTTCGGGCGATTTTTAAGAGAGCGACATTCACCCCCTCCGTCGCCATTTCGTCCTACAATTGGTATCGAGCGGTTAGCTCTTTTCAATAGATCTTAACGGTCTCAAGAGCCGTGGCGATGGACAAGTACTCGACAAGTCACTTTGCTTTTGATGGCATCGACACCCTTCCGAAGAGCCGAATGGAGACATACATCCAGCCTGTGGGTATGCCATCCGCGAAAGGTCAAGGTTCGATTCATTGTTCTCGCCGATGAGAACATCAATGCCGGAACATGGTTGATGTTGAGGCGAATGCAAAGGCAAGGAACATCATCATCCGTGGTTTGAGTCGAGTGAGTTTGATCAAGATATCTCACTGTCGTCCGCCTTACGATATCCGGGTGACCTCGCGCGATACCATGAGGGCACCACCCAGATCAAGACGGTTCGACAGACCGGCCTCAAACGAGAATACAACAAATTTGAGATGCTTGTCGGTGAGTCCCTAGATGAGTGCTTCAGACGCTTTCACAAGATCTTGAGCAACCTCCGAGCGGTCGGTCTCACATACCCCGACTCGACAATGCTCACGATGCTCACAGACTCGATCTGCGTGGTTTGGGAGATGAAAGTGACCACCATCAAAGACACGACAGACCTTTCGACTCGACTCTTGACGCTACCAGACTCGCTCAAGACTCACGAGATTGACGTTGTCTCGCGTCGGTCAAGTCACACCGATGGCCTTAGTCACCAATCCCGTTTCTTCTTAGGGCTTTCTTCGATTCTTCTTGTGGTTTCTCCTTGTCGCTCTCTCGTGACGAATCGATGATCGCTAGAGCACTCGAGGATGAGCAATCGCCCTCCTAGCTCGGAAGTTTTCTCATGCTTACAAGAGGAGGAGGGACAGAAGAGGGAGGACCTGTGATTTGCTTCGAGTGTGGTGGCCCCAACCACATTCGCAAACCGCCTCTAAGCCGAGAAGGGCAAGAACGACTACGGCGGTTCGGGCAAGAACGACTACACCGACAAGAACTGCAACAAGAAGCCTCCACTCAGACGCCCAAAGAAGAAGAAGTTCCGCGACTTGGCAAAGCTAAGAAGCTCTTCCACAAGCGCCCTCACCGCTTCGACGACCTCGACCTCGGCGAGGTGGAGGGATGGAGCGACGATGACGGACGGGTGACCAAGAGCCCAAGGATGGCGGCGACGACTTCTCCAAGATGTGCTTCATGGCCCTCGAGGGCGAACTCAAATGACAATGAACAGATCTGACTTCGGACGAGGTAGATCCCACCTACGAACAACTAAATCATGCTTTTCTTAAGCTAGGAGGTTTTCATGCTAAAGCTAAGGCTAGGTGTGCCGAGTTAGAGAAGGAAATAGATAGACTGGTCACTAGAGATTATTGCTCTTACATCCGCCTCCTTCTAGTGATGATTGTGATACATGCTCGCTTTTGTCAAGTTGATATGGAGAAGTTAAGGACCTCACATGATAGTGTGTCCTCCAAACTTGATAGTGTTAAGGTGGAGAATGTTAGTCTGCTTGGTCGAGTTAGAGTTGAGTAGGATGGTCATTACCCTACTTATTATCGATGAGACTACTTCTCCCACCTCATGTGAGGGTAAGAACATTGTCGCTAGAGGATCTTATGCCATGCTTCTTGATCCGCCCGAGTCTTGTGAAAATTGCAATAACTTGAAGATGAACTTAAACAGGCAGATCATAAAATTGTCGAACTACAAGCTTTTTTACTTGAGCCGATTGTTTCATGCTTAAACTGTCCTAAGTTAATCATGAACTTGAGGTCGCTTCCAAACAGCTTCAAGATATGATTGATCATGAAAGGAAGATGGCTCGCTTTGCTTCTAAGGACCCCGTTAGCTCGCCATGCATTAAGTGTAACAAACTAAAATCGACTTGATTGCTTTGGATGAGAAATGTGTGAAGCTAACTAAGGATCTTCTAGAGAAGCCACATTGTGCTTGCAATATGATTGTGGAGAAGGGGAGAAGCCCTGTGGTAAGGATGAGACGCTTAGCAACGTGAACCAACCGGCTAGCAAGAGGATCGTCCCTTCAGAGTCGGCCGTGGCGTGCACAAGCCATTCTTCCTCTCTCGCGGCCGTTCTTCTTTTGCTCCCTTACCTTCTGCTGCTCTTCTTCCCTTGCTCTTCTTTGCTCTCTCTTTCGGGAGTGTCAAGACTTTATGAACACTCTCGAGAGATTTGTAGGAGGCAAGAAGAAGCTCAATCTTATTCTAGACCAATCTAAGATCTCGCAGATTTAATCGTGGTCTAGGATATGACTTCTTCGAGGACATGAGGAAGCATCCACCGCCGTGCTCGCACTCCATAGCACTGTGTGTGATCGAGATCGAGCCCAGACCGAGAAAGTCCATTTCAAGTCGGCGGGATATGTCCAGGATTTCGACAAGAAGGTAATTTCACATGTCGCTTTACCTCTCGAAGGTGAAGTATCACCGCACCTTCGCCGTAAGGATGGACACACATCGATCGATGCTTCAGCGCGCCAAGATCAGCGTAGAGACTATGTTGAGTCTCTTAGGCGCATTCTGTGGTCGGCCCAGACTTTGAGTGCACCTAAGACCAACACGAGGTCTAGGCTTGTTTCTTCGATGGGTTTGTGCAAAGATCGAGGACTTGGTTTTTCCGAGTCTTACGGTTTTCGCCCTCATGTCGCTTTCGACCGTGACTTCCGCAAATCCCCGAGGGTAGATCTCGTTTTCCCAATCGAGATAGCTACATGGCGTGTTCATCTGCTCATAGTGTGCTCGACTCGCTCCTTCAGAGATCGGACTCAAAGAATGACTTCGGTCTCGCTCTTAGACCTTCTCTTGTGAGTGACAGAGAGCGAGGGTAGATAGAGGTCACGGGCTTGACTACTTCATCTCGCCGACGTGTTACTCAAGATTGGGTGCCAAAATCATTGTTGATTTATCCCAAGATCGAGACTTTACTCTGCTTGACTCAGTTCGCCGGTAGGGAAGGAGAAGGTTTGGCTTGTAGACTCCGGTTGTTCTCGTCATATGACCGGAGACTCCGCTGGTTCTCTCCCTAGTCCGCGCTCCGGTGATGAGACGATCACCTTCGGAGACGCTTCGTCTCGCGCGTCATCGCCAAAGGTACTGCGGCGATTAATGCTTCTTTTATTCTTAAGGATGTTGCCTTGGTTAGTAAGTGCAAAGACAATTTGCTTTCGTTTCTCACCATGATGACGGTTTCGAGGTAAGCTTTAAGAAAAACAATTGCAAAATTCTTGATTCTTTGGGTAGTCCGGTTTATGGATTTCTCGTTATGGGAGGATCTTTCGTGCTGATTTTTCCGATTCTTCCGTGATCCTCTCCGGTGTTTGGTTGCTTCGAGTCCCGCGATCTCTCTTTCTCGCATAGGAGACTTGGTCATATTGATTTGACCATTTGACCCGAAAGTTAGCGACCATGATCTCATTCGTGGTCCGCCAAACTCAAGATGGTCAAAGATCTTGTTTGCACTCCATGCCCAAGACGCAAGCAAGATGGTTGCCGCTTCTCATCCTCCCATCCACAAGCATTATGACCGACAGACGGACAATGCTCCACATGGACACGCTTGGACGGCTCGAGTGCAACAAGCAGGAGGGAAGTGGTATGTTCTTGTTGTGGTCGATGACTTCTCAAGGTATTCTTGGGTGTTTTTCTTAGCGTCAAAGGATGAGACGTTTTCACTCTTCCGAGGTCTTTTTAGTAGGCTTTCTGCTGAGCTTCCCGGTGCCTTACGAGCGATCCGCGATGACAATGGCACGGAGTTCAAGAATTCCTACTTTGAGAGTTCTGTGGTGAGACAGTGTAGAGCACCGCCTTCTCTTCTCCATACGCCCTCAAAGAAATGGCGCTAGGAGAGGAAGAACCGTGCACCTTGGTCGAGATGGCTAGGACGATGCTTGATGAGTACTCTACACCGAGGAAGTTTTGGTCGAGGCCATTGCATCACAAGTGCCATGTTTCGAATCGAGTTTTTCTTGGGCACTCCTACACCAAGACTTATGAGCCGAGATACGCGTAAAGCCAGCGTCTCTCATTTTCGTGTGTTTGGTTGCAAGTGCTTTATCTTGAAATCTGGGAACCTAGACAAGTTCGAGTCACGTTCTCGTGGCGGTATCTTTCTAGGCTACTCGACTTCTTCGGGCTTATAGGGTCTGAACCGCGAGTCTAGCAAAATGGTAGAAACCCGTGAGGTGACCTTGACGAGGCCACCCGGGACTAGGCCAGATATCTCGTGTTCTTTAGAGCAGTCCGAGACCATCTTTGTGGATGATGAGGACGAGGAGACGATGGTTGTTTACTCCGATCCAGCCTCCTCTTCCTTCCCTTGAGATGCCTTCTTCCACGGCACCTCAAGGTGATCCGCCTGCCTTCCGCTTCCTCCCGAGCTAGTGGCTCTGCCCCGCCTCGTCGCACACGAGGTAGAGGCCACTTCTTCTTCTCATCCAGACCTCCCACATATCCGAGAAAATGCATCCTTCAGAGCAGATCATTGAGATCTTTTTGAGCGTGTCACACGCTCAAAATCTCGCACTTCTTTTCGTCTCCATTCTCGCTTTCATTGCCTCCTTTGAGCCCAAGGACGTTTGTCACGCCCTTTACGATGAGTCTTGGGTCAATGCCATGCATGAGGAATTAGGGAACTTTGAGAGAAACAAGGTGCAGTCGCTTGTTGAGCCCCCACGAGGCCACAATATCATTGGAACCAAGTGGGTGTTCAAGAACAAGCAGAGTGAGGATGGGGTAATCATCCCAAACAAGGCTAGATTGGTAGCTCAGGGTTTTCCTGTGTTGAGGGTCTAGACTTCGAGGAGACCTTTGCCCTCAGAGCTCGACTTGAAGCCATTAGAATCCTCGCTTGCCTTTGCAACTTCTAAGGGTTTCAAGCTTTACCAGATGGACGTGAAGAGTGCCTTCCTCAATGGCCTTATTGAGGAGGAAGTCTACGTCCGATGACCTCCGTGTTTCGAGAACCCCAAATACCCTAACCATGTCTTCAAGCTTTCAAAGTTACCAGATGGATTCTAAGCAGTGCTCCCGTGAGCTTGGTATGAGAGGCTTAAGTCCTACTTGTTGAGTCATGGGTTTGAAATGGGTAAAGTTGACAAGACCTTGTTCATTCAAGCAGCATGGCGGTGACTTTCACTCGCCCAAATTTATGTGGATGATATCATCTTTGGTGGCTCTTCTCATACTCTTGTTTCTCGGTTCCGATGTTATGAGCTCGAGTTTGAGATGAGCATGATGGGCGAGTTGAGCTTCTTCCTTGGTTTCAGATCAAGCGACTCTGGAGGGTACTTTCTTGCATCAAGGGCAAGTATACTCGTGATCTCCTCAAACGCTCGACATGAGTGATGGTAAACCTGTGTCGACTCCCATGGCTTCTACAAATTTATCTTGATCCAGATGAGGATGGCGAACCGCTTGATCAAAAGGAGTTTCGCAAAGATGATTGGCTCCTCTTGTACCTCAACGCTTCGAGACCGACATACATTTTTTCGTGTGTTTGTGCGCTCGTTTGAGCTTCTCCTCGCTTTCACCGCCAGCGGTGAAGCGATCTTCGTACTGCGAGCTACCATTGACTATGGTATTTGGTACTCTTCCTCATCCCTGCCTTTCCTTGAGGGCCTTCTGATGCGCACTTATTTGGTCAGAGGATAGATAGGAAGAGCACTTCCAGACCGCCAATTTCTTGGCACTTCTCTTGTTTCTGGTCTTCGAGGAAGCAATCCGGTGTTGCCTGACCCACCGCAGAGGCCGAGTACTTTGTCGCAGATTCTTTGTCAGAGCCAAGTGCTCGATGACTTCGACCTGCGGGACTTTGGGTTAGTTATCGATGTTGTTCCACTCTTTTGTGATAACACTTGCGATTAACATTGCCAAGAACCCAAGCAAAGATTCCGGACCAAGCACATCGATATCCGCTTCCACTTCCTTAGAGACCATGTAGAGAAGGGCGATATAGTGCTCCAGCCAGGAGAGTGACCACCGGCTATCGACATTTTCACCAAGCCATTGGATAGTTCGAGGTTTTCACTCATGGGAGAGCTTGGGGTGGTTTGTCCTTATGGACCTGTGAGTGAGGGAGCTTTGGGTTTTATCGCTTACTATATTATTTATGCTCTTGCTCCTTCTTTGTTGCATTGCATTTTGGGTGCATTTGGGATTAGTCCTCCTAGCATAGATTAGAGTGCTTCTTTTGTCTAGTTGTTGATTTGCTCTTATCTTGTGTTTCTAGGATGTCGCTTATTAGTCATTACTTATCTCACTAGGTTGAGCTCACTCACTTCTTGTAGGTTCTAGCGAGGGTTGGGCCACCCCTGCAGGCAGGCACGGTTTGCTCCTAGGTGTGTTAAGTGGCGGTTGATAGTCCTAGAGTCATATGGGGTAGATGAGAGTCATCTGAGCCATAGTATTCTCTATATCTTATCTATGCTTTAAGGATCATTGTTTTATGTTTTCTTTGCCAGCTTCTCGATTTATTGTTTTGGTTCAAGGGGAGTTCATTTGGGAGCTTCTGGAGCTTAATTTTGACATAACTCAACTTGAACTAAAAGTTGCATCTATTGTTGAGGGGGAGCTGGATCTTCTGCATTTCTAGCATTCTGCATTGTAATATAACTACATTGAGCCTTGATTATTATCCTGCTATGACATGTTTACAATGCTTTACACCTTGCCATGACTTGTGCTTATTTGCTAGATTTATCATGACTTCATATGTGTAGCCTAGCTTTTGCCATGATAAGTCAATTAAAATTGCTCAACTTAAACTAAAACTTGTCATGTTAGCACTCGAGATTAGTCTTTCTTGAGCTATCCTTTTATGATTCATGCCATGTCAAATAAATTTGGGTAGAGTGATGAATCTATATTGAGCCTTAGATTGAGCTGTTTTAGTCTCTTGATGATGCATGAGTTAGTACAACTTGTTAAAAAAACTCTTTTGTGCGAAAAAACCGATCTCACCAATTCTCTCCTATGAGACGGCTGCCATTGCACTTGGCATGAACTTAGGGGAGTTTTGGGTGACCTAGACTATCTTCTTAAGCTTCTCGCTTGGAGTAGTCGATAAGGCTTGAGACCTAGCACATGATAAAACAAAAATCTGGTTGGAAACCACCATGAATTTCAAAAGAAAATATGTTTCATGTGTTCAATGTGCTTAAAGCCACAAAAAGTATCATGTACTTTCACCAATGTTTCAATCTTGAGCATAGCACTCTATTTGGTCTCAATTTAAGCTTCTTAGTTCCGCTTAGCTTATTGACATGGCCTGCATCATCCTTGGATATCTCTAGCGAGACTTTGCTCATTGATGACTTGACTTGCTCACATAATGTACCTCATTTTCAGATTGTCATCTATGTGTTCTAGCTAGCTTATACATATCTTGTCATGATCTAGGTAGCGTTTTATTGAGTTATGGCTTGGTGTATTACATGTTGGTCATTATGGATAATTCTCATGGCTCAAAATGCTTAAATAAACACACTTCAGCCATTTTCATCCATTAACATGTCATATTCTCTCTATTGCATCTTGATCGTTTATTGCCAAAAGGGGAGAATAGAGAAGAAAAGTCATGGGGAGCAGTTTAGAGCTTTGGAGATCAATTTGCTCTTTCAGTTGTTGCTCTAGTGTTCTTTCTGTCGACATGGTCATTAGTTTCACTCTTCTTCTTTGGACCATGTTGGATTCTTCAAACTCAAACTCAACTTTGCGCTTTTTCGGAGTTTGTCAATATACTCATCAAGGGGGAGATTGAGAGACCATGTGGAGGTCGTCCTGTGTGTGTGATGAGTAATTGACATAGGTTTAGGAAGTCGAGTTTGGTTTGGGTGGTTTGGACCATGTCGTTCGTGGTGCAACAGCTCGGTCGGTTTGGTCAAACTTGGTCGTATGGGATTAGGATGCATATTCTTTGATTCGACAAGTTTGGATTTTGTCATGGTAAGTATGTTGGTATTTACGCTTTCATGTATCGGCGGTGCTATTTGATGTGTTTCTTGTGCGTGTGATTGCAGGACATCGGGTGGAGTCGTGGCGAGACACGGTGGACCGGACTAGGTGCAGTGGCACCGAGGTCGAACGGTCGGGATGTGTCAAAGACGACGTGGACTCGAGGTGGTTGCGAGCGCGGCGAGACGAGGAGCGGAAGCTTCCTGTAAGGTGCGGAGGGGCGAACGGGAATTTCGCAAGGTCGCACAAGCGGAGCGGCGGTTGGTTTTAGCGGGCGAACGGGTGGAGACCCGTTAGCCATGGGCTATAAATAGGATGGAGGGTGCTGCCCAAATCTGAACACTCCAAGGGTTTCTAGGGTTTTTTAGTCAAAATAGGCTTTAGAGAGTTTGTTTTGCTTTAGGCTTTAGTTGTTGAGGGTTGTTCCTGCTTGTCCCTCCTTTTTCATCAAGTTGGTCAATGTTCTTGAGTTTTGAGAGTGGGAGAGGATGAGTTGAATGCTTGTAATCATTCCTCTTGTTTCAATCTTGTATCTCTCTTCTTTTAGATCAATATGAGATGGTGTTTATTGATTTGGTCGCTTTTTTCTTGTCTTGCCTTACCGCATATTGATTGCTCTGTGTAGTTTTGTTTTCGTTTCTGTGCGTGTGCGTCTTTGTCCGATTCTGATAGCTTCTTGTCGGCTCGATTTCTTTTGATTTGTGCGAGCTTCTCTAGCCGTGGCCGGTGGATTGTTTTGTGATGGGCGCATGAAAAAAAAAAATCTCTTGCAGTGCGGCTGTGTTTGTCCGCCATAGCTTAATGCTTGCTGTCATCCGTTGTGACATAGGTTGCAGTTTTTATTTATATAGCTAGCAGTTTGCATCATATCTTTGTGCGTGCATCTGTTGAGTACTGCTAGTTTATTAATCCCTGTTGCGGTGGCCGTTTCCTTGTTTGTGTTTATTGTTTGGAGCCTGTGTAGCACCCACAGAGAAACCAGAGGCTTTGCAGGCTGCAGATCTTGTCCTCTCGGTTTTTCCGTTTTGCTGTTTGGTTCTGATCTCGAATGAAACCGATTCAGTCTGTCTATTTTATGGCCGTGACCTGCTATCAAGATGCGATTGAATCTGTACTTTTTAAATAGCAGTGCGGTTTGATGTATTTGCTTTGCTGCTCGTGAGAAACCTGTGCAGGCTGTCTTCTTATTGCATTTAAGTTTTCAGGTTTATTTTCTTTGGTTACTTTTTATTTGGCTGCAAGCTTTGAGTTTTGATTTGATTGCTGTTGGTTGAAAACCGAAGCTGTAGGTTTGCTTGTTCTGTATTACTAGTAAACTTTGTTTGGCCTGTTGGAGCATTAAGTAGATCCCCCTTTAAGATTTTTTTTTGATCTCTCTCGATTCTACTATTGCTTGGTGATGCTCTCAAATCCTTGGCTCTGTTTGGTTAATTGAGGTCTTTGTTCTTGCACTTGTTCAATGCGTGTGGAGCGTGTAGTGATCAACTGGCAAAGGCATGCGTCCCGTAGAAATCTTTGGTCGCTTGTTGTTTCATCCGATTATTGCTGCGGTTGATGCTCAATTTTCGGGTTGCTACTGTGCATTTTTTCTTTTGCTGATTTTCAACTATTTTGCATGCAGATTAAACAGCGGTATTTTCAGTTGAATTTTTACCTACTGGTCTCTGATTTATGCTGAATTTTTCAGTGTTACATGCGTTCCAGGTTTCAGCAGAATTAACTCTCTGTGAATTACTTTGTTTTGCTTCTTCTTAAAAAAAAATTTAGTGTACGTTTTCTCGGGGGCGATTTTTAAGAGAGCGACATTCACCCCCCTCTGTCGCCATTTCGGTCCTACATTGGGCCTTAGCTTGCACTGTCGTGGACCACCGCGTCGGCTAGCCGGTGAGCAAGCGAGCGGGAGCATAGAGCTCTATTGTCGGATTTTCGACCGGAACTGTAGAAAAATGATTAGAGTTAAACACGGTCGGATTAGGTTGAGTCCTAATTAGGTATTAAATGATGTCTCTTAATGTTTTGCTTACACGTGGGCCCAAGCTCAGAAACCCGTGTGCTTTAACCACTAGTTTCCACACCGAGACGCTGACGGGTGGGCCCATGTGACTAGTTAAGCGTTTGAGTGAAGTAGTGTAATATGTTTTCTTTTAAGAAAAACGTACTTCTTATATGCTTAGACCGAGAGTACGTTTTCGTAATTGTTAAATGTATTTCATAGAATTTTATTTCAGCGTCCTTTAGCAGTGACTAGGACTAGATACCTTCCGGTATGAAAAGCGTTCGCTACATTTTAAAATCCCGAAATGAATTACTTTTACACTAAAAATAGTTTAAACTTCAAAAATTCATAAGTAATTCATTTTAACTCCAAATCAAGTGAAATCAATTTTGTTAGTCATAATTTTTACTGTACTTTAATATGGAATAACTCTCACACTTGTCTCTATTACAGAAAAATTTGATAATTAAATTAATTATACATAAAGGACTTTAACCTTATAAAATTCATAAAAAAAATTCAAATGAGCTCCAAATGAACTAAAAATTTTCACCTAAATTCATTTATAAATTGAACCTCATTACTATGAATTTATCATGCATTTTTTAGCATTTTGGCATCTTGATATTTTTCTCGGTGTTCATTTATTATTGCTCTTTCTAGATTATGAATTGCCAGACGTGAGTGAATTTATATCTGAGACTCCTGAGATTGAACAAGTGGAATATCATCAAGGCAAGCATCTTCTTGCATCATTTTGATCCTAGTTTTGATAATTTAGAATTTTGAAATGTAATGATAATTGCGTGCATGCTATTTTGATGTATCAATAATTTGTGAGTCTAGTTAGTTATATCCTAATCATCGTGGCTTACCCTTAATCATTTCATACACTTAAGCTTCAGATAGAAATCATGTGATGGAGTATATGGTCTTTATGTGAATGCTTAGCCACGCAACTGAGTAGATCAGTAGTTTGGTTGACAATGTTATCTTGTCAATCATGGGAGACACTGAACCTATTTTAATTTTGTTTCTTTGTTCAGATTCTTGAAACTGGAGTTTAAGTTTAAAATTATCTATAAAAACATGGTTTAGATCTGGACAGGTGATTGATAGTGAGGGTGCCTTTGTGCACGAGAATTGGGTAATGTGGTAGTCTTGTCTGGATCGATAAGGAGGGCTGTCATACCAAGAACTACTCGTACTTCCACACGCTGGATTGGGGCCGGTTTGGTCAAGTAGGGGGAGGATTTTATTGGATTGGAACACAGGTGATGTGAGGACATGTATATTTGATCATATGTTCATAGGGATCCAATTGTAATTTAATATGTGCGAGTGAGCACAGTTTTAAATTTCTGTTCATTGGGTCGGCATTCCCAACACAACTTGCATGCCCCACTTAGCAGGTTCTATCACTAGCTTGTACTAAGAGAGATTCATCGCGCATGGGTGTTTCAAACTCAATAAAGTGTTCTTGCTAAAAAGTACCAAATCTCGATCTACCAAAGGAAGTGTATCATTAGCCGGAGGCTTACAGGTTGGTCGAGTCATGTGGGTAAAGATGTACACCCCTGCAAGGTTTAAAACTATTTGAATAGCCGTGTCCCCGGTTATGGACAATACTTGGTTTTGATAGACATCATCGTTAGACTATGAAATAAAATTGACATGGGTTTTAACTGGTTTTCAGCATGGATGGGTGTCCATACATGTTAGTTTATCGAAGTGGATAGCCACTTTGATATGTTTGGCATTATGATTATAACTTTATTACTTGCTATCTTTTGGTCCAAACTTTGTTTACAAAATAGCCTTTGCAAATTAGAAAGTGTAGGTATAAAACTTGTCACTTTATGCAAAACTAATGCCAATACAGCTTTCTTTGGACAACCTCTAGCATGTATACTCTCTAATCCTTTGAATAGGTTCTATCATACACTTTTTTGTTAGTTTGTGTAAGTCTTGCGAGTACCTTCTGTACTCAAACAGATTAACCACTTGTTGCAGGTGAGAACGAATATGCTTACGATCCATCCGTTAGCGCCGATTATGGCGACGCTAACGAATGATGTTGTTTCTACCTCCACTCGGTTGCCTTAGGGTGTTGGGCACATTTGGTGGTATCTTTTGGTGTTTATATTTGTTTCTGTTGTGTACTATTTTTTTTGTTTTTTTGTTGACCGTTGGTCACATGTATAAGTTATGTACTTGAAGCCTAGTCTTGTAAATTATTGTTAATAATATATGACTTGTGTATGACAATGTACAATTTTGTTCAGGGTATGTGCGCATTAGCCTTTGATCTTCGGAGCTAATGCAAGACACATATCCGGGGACTTGAAATCGGGCTCGTTCCCTGTAAAAAGTTATGCCTCTGGTATAATCTCTTTACTTGGAACGGATTCGATTTCGAGGGTGCCCACAATACATGCATTTCTGAACGATTGTATCATCTACTGTAAAGTGTATGCAGACATGCATGTATATCCAGTGTACAAAGCATCCCGATACAAGAGTAAGAATCACTCCGATGACAGCGAGGGCATCGAGGTGAAGTAAGGATCTCCTACTAAGGTGTTGTGGTATTTGTTTGTAATTCCCCGTTTGAAGCATTTATTTGTGAACCGAAAAGAGGCAAGATTGCTGCGTTGGCGCTCGGAGGAGTGTAAGAAAGATGGAAAGATAACACACCCTACTGATTCTGCCCAGTAGAGAAACTTCGATAGGAGCTTTGAAGACTTCGGTACAGAACCAAGGAATATAAGGTTTAGGCTGAGTACTAATGGAATGAATCCTTTCGGTAACATGAGCAGCTGACATAACACATGGCCCATGAATCTATGTATGCACAACCTTCCTCCTTCGCTGTGTACGAAGCGGAAGTACATTTTGATGTCACTACTTATCCAGGGTTGAAGCAACTTAGGAACGATATTGATATGTACCTAGCACCATTGCTAGAAGATCTTGTGACACCGTGGAACGAAGGGGTACAGGTTTTTGATACGTACAAATGAGAGAACTTCACTTTACACGCTATGTTGTTCTACACCATCAATGATTTTCCTACCCTTGGTAACCTGTCAGGGTTCAATACAAAAGGAGCCAAAGCCTATCCGCACTACTTAGATGATACCGAGAATGTGTGGCTGAACAACTTGCGTAAAACTATGTACATGCGTCATCATAGGTTCCTTCCCAAGTATCACTCATACCGCAAGATGAAGAAATAATTCGACGGAAATAAGGAGGATGGTTCATCTCCAAGGACTTTTAGAGGGAAAGAGGTCTATGATATGGTTAAGGATATCGATGTTGTGCTTAGAAAGAGATGTAAATTAAGGGCCCGTCGAAAGAATATCTGCAAGAAGCGATCAATTTTTTAGGACTTACCTTATTGGGAGCACTTAGAAGTTCACCACTGCATCGACGTCATGCACATGGGAAGAATGTATGTGATAACTCAATTGGTCTCTTACTGAACATTTGTGATAAAACAAAGGATGGTGTCAACGTACGGTGTGACTTGGTTGATATGAACATAACGACCGAGTTAGCACTGAAATAGACCGAGAAAGGCCGAATGTACCTTTCCCTAGCTTGCTACACTCTGTCCAAGGCCGAGAGAAATGAATCGTGCTAGAGCTTGCATGGTGTGAAAGTTTCGTCCGGTTACTCCACCAGCATAAAGAAACTTGTTTCTATGGAAGATTTGAAAATAATTCGTATGAAGCCTCATGATTGTCATGTGTTGATGACACAAATGCTTCCTGTTGCAATTAGGAGTATTTTGCCGAACAAGGTCCGAGTGGCAATCTTGAAGCTATGTTATTTCTTTAACTCAATTGCTCAGAAGGTCATCAATCCTGAAGGACTAGATGCTCTACAGGCCGAGGTGGTGACGACTCTATGTCATCTTGAGATGTATTTCCCTCCACTATTTTTTGATATCATGGTCCATCTCATTGTTCACCTTGTGAAAGAGATAAAGATATGTGGCCCTGTGTTCCTATGTCATATGTACCTGTTCGAGATGTACATGGGAATTCTCAAGTCCTATGTACGCAATCGATCTCGACCGAATGGCAGTACCATCAAAGGTTATGCAACCGAAGAGGTCATTGAGTTCTGCGTCGACTACATGGCTCAGGTGGAACTGATAGGTGTGCCTCTATCTCGTCATGAGAGGATACTGGAGGGTATCAGGACCATCAGAAGAAAAGCAATCACTTCCGATTTGAATACGTACGCTCAAGCCCATTTCACGGTCCTGTAACACATGACCAAAGTGTCTCCATACATCGATGAGCACAAAGACATGGTACACCAATAAAATCCAGGCTAGTCGGAGGTTTGAGTCACAAGAGAGCACAACCGCCGGTTCAACAAATGGTTAAAGGTGAGATTCACTGGGAGGTCATAAAGTGATGATATGTTGCGATAGTTGGCAAAAGGGCCAAAATTTACAATTATGACATAGCAATGATACGATATAAATGGGTACACATTTTATACGACATCTCAGGATAGGAAGAGCATAGTCCAAAACAACGGTCTCCGCATAGATGTGTTTCACGAGCAGTTAAATACCGCTGGGCCATGTGGGTTGAGCTCCCACTATGAGTTCGCAGAGGTGATTTGGGAGCTCAACTACGTACTTTTTAAGATCCTTCTGTTTCGGTGCCACACTACTAGGGAAAACCTCATCACAGATGGTTCGGAACCGTCATCACAGACAGTTTCCGAACTGTCTGAATTTATTCGTCTGTGATGATATGAGGTCATCACAGACAGTTTTTGAACCGTCTTTGAAAACTCATCACAGACGGTTCTGAACAAGAATGCTCAGGAACGTCATCCTGCATCGCTCAAAAAGAACCGTCTGTGATAATTGATTATCACAGACGGTTCTTGTTCAGAACCATCTGTGAGGAGTTCTCACATATGGTTCTTGTTTAGAACCGTCTGTGATAGCCTTTTCTGTTGCAAAAAAAAAACCGAAAACGATTGCTAAAACTTCGGAGGCTGTTTTGAGGCCCTAAACGACCTTTTTTTGGGGGTTTTTACTTTGTCTGGAGTCTCCTAAGCCTCATGAATGAATCTGATATGGATTTATGGATTTTCATATTGAACTTTTCGTTAGCTTTCCAACGAGCCAAAGAACGTCGCAATCCGAGTTCGTATGCAAAAGTTATGACGGTTTTACCGGATAGTGTGCGATCTACCATCTATATTTTTGCCCAAAACAAATAACTCAGTATGAACTACACATGCACATAGAGCCTCCAACAATAAACCACAGCATCACCCACATCACAGATAGCATCAACTCAATCCACTCACAGAGCACTAACACTAGCTCTCAGTAATCCACATCACAAAGCAAAGGGAGGAGTAGAGAAAGTGAGGTCGTGGGAGGCCAGGGCCACGAAGTGGAGGAGACCGAGGGCGACAAGGTCGTGGGAGGCCAGTGACGACGAGCCCAAGGCGAGGTGGAGGAGGCCAGGGACGACGGTTCGGAGGAGGCCGGTGACGATGAGGCCAGGGCGAGTTGGAGGAGGCCGCGGGCGACAAGCTCGGGGGAGGCTGGGGCGCAAGGTGTGTGGAGGAGAGACGGCAAAGGAGGAGATGGAGGTATGAACTATGAGGAGGAGAGACGGCAGGCGCAAGGTTAATATAAAGCGAGTTTCGGCAGCCCGCCCATTATTTCCAAATTTTCGTTTCCCGCCCAACAATCAGAGACAGTTCTTGTTAAGAACCGTCTGTGATACGTAACTATCACAACGGTTTTTTAATAGAACCGTCTGTGATCATTCACAGACAGTTCTATTAAAAAAACCGTCTGTGATAATCACCGTTATCACAGACGGTTTGAAACTAGAACCGTCTGTGTTAATTCACAGACGGTTGTTCTCAAGAACCGCTCTGTGATAGCGGTGATTATCACAGACGGTTTTTAATAGAACCGCTCGTGAATGATCATAGACGGTTCTATTAAAAACCGCTTGTGATAGTGCGATATCCAGACGGTTCATAATAAGAACCGCTCATCATAGGCTATGCCTGGGCCCCGATAGACCCAACACAGGCGGTTCCTTTTGAACCGTCTGTGATGAGGCGTCTGCTATTGCATGTTTTGTAGTAGTGCCATTGGGTCAAACTTTCACAAGGTGTGAAGGTCAACAAATACGACGTCACTACTGTGGATCTCAAACGTGTCGGATACAGGTACAAACCATTCGTACTCGCTAAGCAAGTTGTTCAAATTTTTTATGTAACAGACTCGGCAAATAAGAACCGCCACGTAGTTCTTCATGGAAAAAGAAAGATTGTCGAAGTTGAGAATGTCGTGGATGAGGAAGAGTACAATCAATTTGATGAGTTGCCACCATTCAGAGACGACATCAGGCTCGAGGAAGAACCCAATGAGGAAGCTAGCTATATACACGTCGATTATCATGAAGGGCTATTTTTTAAAAGGAAATTGTTCCATTGTAATTAAGAAACTCGGCATGTAATTAGGAAATTATTCCATTGTAATTGATTTAGTAATTAAGAAATTATTCCATCTGTGATTGTATCTGCTTTCTTGTTTTCAGAGGGCATGGCTAGCATTTCTTGAGGCTAGCTAAAAAACAGAATATTTTTTAGCTATAGAAGCAGGTATCACATGCAGTTTAGTGGAACAAACCATCTGTGATATGTATCATAGACAGTTTTAAAGTACAACTATCTGTGATATGGTCACATATCACATACTGTTCCATTATGGAACCGTCTGTAATACTTATCACAGACTGTTTTTTATAATTAAACCATCTGTGCTATGAGACCATATCACAGATGGTTCTATTATGGAACCGTCTGTGATATCCCTTTATAAGAAGGACCCCGCAAGGGTTTTGGCCCTTACTCCTCACTCGCCCATCTCCCTCCCCAGCGCCCTTAACTCCTCACTTGTATATGACCTCAAATTTCTAATAAATAAAGATAATAAGGTGTCGTTTCACAAGATCACTTTGTTCATTTTGGCAAATTAGGCAACAAGTTACAATTCATCTCCTCAAATTTCTAAATTCCAAACTCCAATCGATCAAAATTTCAAAAGGAAATACCATCCTTTGGTTGGTATTATGACTGGGAATTATTTTATTTCAAAACTAGATGAAGTATTATGCCCAAAAATAATTTTGTTGAATTTCTGAAGTTAAATTGATTTCAGAAAAATAATTGTCTTTAAATAAACCCTAGTTGATTTAAATGAATTATTTATGTAATTATAAAGAAGAAACAGTGATTTTAAAATTTATTTGGGGAATATATCTTCCCAAAGAAGTGATTCTGCAAAATTTCAAGATTTTACAAATTTAATTGCTATTTTAAAACTCCCACCAAAGTTTGGAAGTTTTGAATTCAATCTGTCAAACCTCCGGCCTAAACCCGGTCTCAGAGCTTTTGCTTGACCGGTGGTTCAAACCTTGTGACTTGGCTCGGCAAGGCGCCAGAGCCGTGCGGCTCGGCCACCTTCCCTTCCCCGCGCGTCCGAAAGCTCCAGCCCATCTCAACCATCCATTCTCGCGCGGACGGGCCAGATGAAGTGGGCGTTCGAACCCGCCGTACCTCGCCTCGATCCGACCGTTGATTCAAGCTTTAACGGCGATGGAGTCCTCGGGTCAAGAGCTCGCGAAGCGCTTCATCTTGGGCCGTTGATTTGCGATCGCACGGCCACGTGGATTGGGCTAATCGGACCACTCTGGCGCCACTGAAATCGCGGCGTTGGCTTTGAATCCGACGGCCGCGTGAGGTGAGACCTTCGACCACTCGACCTCGCGATCGTGGTCGCCCATGTGAGATCTGTGGCCCATGTTCACCCATACTGGGTTCAACGTGAATTAAGCCCCACATCCGCGCCGTTCCTCCCCGATCGCAGACGGTGGTCGTGCGTCGTAGCTTGATGCGTGCGGCTTATTCTTGTGTTAGCCTTGGGCCCAGTTGTCAGCG
Source organism: Phyllostachys edulis (assembly GCA_036346405.1). NCBI lineage: Eukaryota > Viridiplantae > Streptophyta > Magnoliopsida > Poales > Poaceae > Phyllostachys > Phyllostachys edulis. Next base: position 43,360,370 of record CM070561.1, read on the forward strand.
GCGGTTTCACCCGTTGCGGGCGTGTGCTACGTGCGTGCATGGCTGTAACAGCTCCTGGGCCCACGCGTCAGTGGCCGATTTTGTTCCCTGCGTGCACTACATGCTGTGTATATCTCTGGGACCCGCATGTAAGTGAGTTAAATTATGTTTTCTCTCTGGTTTTCCACCATAAACATTGTGGTGTCCGAAATAAGGGTAGAGCACAGTATTTTGAGGATATTTCTCTTGTAATATCTATCTTTAGTGCCACCTATTGGATTCTAGAGAATTCTCAATTGCTCTACACATTCCATACACTATATAACCCTTAGTCTTGGAAGTTCTGACATTGTTGACCAAGGGAGGAGCTCATTTTCTTTATCTCCTTCACAGTGAAGCACCCTTGTTCTTCCACCTTTGTTCAACTACAAGCATATCTACATCTTATACTAAGGTGGTTTTGGATATTTCTTGTAGGTTGAACTTAGAGCTTTGCTCCCTATCAACTTGAGCTGTGAAGCTTCATCTGGGCAAACTTCACCTGGGTGAGCTGAGTTCCATTTTCTCCTTAGCAAGAATATACCTAATGATCTTTAGAGTCTAGTTACATCCTTTTCTTTTGGTCAGCACAAGTAAAAGGTCTACTGGATCTTGTTTGACCAAGAGCTTAACTCATCTTTTCTAACCCTAGTGGTGAGTTAACCTTTACTCATTAGCTTAAGCTCTTTTAGGATGTTCATCACTTCCTTATTCTGTGATGATCCTTGATCTTTTAAACCTAAAAGTTAGTTTTATAACTTTTCGGTCTTTCATATCGCTTACAAAAGTTAGAGTTTCTCTTGTCAAACTACTAGTCTATCTGGTCATTAGTAAACCCTAGTAACATTATACCTCCATTTAGGTTATTGTGATCACTAAAATATCTTTTAGTGTAAACCTCCTTATTGTTAGTCTCGTCGACTAAAATCAATAAATAGTAAACTTTCTATTTCTCTCTCGTAATCTAGCCGCTAGGATTAGCGTAATGATGGGTGATATTTGTGACTTCCGCTTAGTTCTACTTCTTAATTAAGTTTATCATCCTATATATTTCTTGTACATCACCGAAATCTAGAAAGTAGTTCTTTACTGTTTTGAACGATCCGACAAAATCACTTCTGCATTTTCTTTATTTAAGCCGGGCAGTTAAGTAGCATTAAGGTCTTGTGGTATTTATGACTCCTAGTAGTCTTCACTCCACTTAAAAGCTACTGAACCGGTATAACTTCACTAGCTGGCCGGAATTGGTAATTGATGCTTTACTGTTTTTGGCTATTAACCTAAACCAACATCAACAAATTCCATGTCTTAAATAAATATTGTTAGTTATTAAATGATCAAGAGGTCAACCTTAGCCTTAATATACTTAGTTTCAACTTAATTTTCATTTATATGATGTTTAGTTTAATAGGTAACTTAACTATAAGTCATTCTGTTTCAAGATATAAAAATCGATCCTCGTAGCTATTTTCTAATTATAAAATCTGGTTATCAAATGTCAAGAATGATATATATGGGTTATTAACTTAGTAAATTAAATATAGCATAAGCATATTGCTACCCATGCATTATTAATTGATCATGCATTCTTTTATGCCTTTTTGTTCTTTGTTTTCCGTGTTCATTGGAATTCTTTTATTCTCTTTTAGAATCCGGTTCTTCCGAGTTGGTTGAATCTTTTGTTGAACCCCAAGAATCTGAACAAGAGGTTATATACTACTATCAAGGCAAGCTTCTCTCTCGCACTATGTTGAACCTAATCTTTTGAACTCAGAGAATTCTAAAATACAAGGACACTGCATGCAAATTTCTAAAAATCTATTTATGCCCTGTTTCTAGTTAGTTATACCCTGAACTTGTGGCTTATCCTTAATTCAACCATACACTCAACCTAAGCTAGTTGTGATGTTATAATATTTAGTTTTAATTTTTGCTTAGCCATGCAGTCCATAGAACGTTAGAGTTTGGCAAGCTTAGCTTGTCAGACTTGGGAACAACAAATGATTTATAATGATTTGATCTTTGTTCAGTTTATTTGATTTGGAAATGCTTCTAAATCCTGTTACCAAGTCAATTCAAATCTGGACAAGTGGATGCTAGTGATGGTGCCTTTGTGCACGAGATTTGGGAAATGTGGATGTCTTGTCTGGATTGATTAAGGATTGAACTCTGACGGCCCAATTCAAGCCCCAACGTACTTCCACATGCAGTGTATGGGCGCTGTTTGGTTAAGTAAAGGGTTAATGCTATTGAGTTGGATACAGGAGAGTAAGGACATGTGTATTGATTTCATATGGCATAGATGCTTAAGTCTTCGGGCCGTGTCGTATGCCATGTGGAGCTTATATTGATATCAGATGTTCTTAGAAGGGTAAGGGCGTAGATGTGTTACATCGCATGTACGTTCCTTCAGGGCCCCGACTGCAGTGTAAAATGTGTGGCTAACACGAGTTTGCATTTAATTGACTGGTCGGCATTCCTCGCATAAACATGTGAGCCCTGTTGAATGTATGCTATTAGTCCGGTTTAAGCGGGATTAATCTCACATGGGTCATCCAACTCAATAGTGTCAACTTGTTGAAAATACCAAATCTTAGTTTATCTTACCGCATACCAAAGGAAGTATGCTATTATTCCGAGGCTTACGGGCTAACTAAGTCATGTGGGTAAAGATGTACACCTCGCAGGTTAAAACTATTCTAATAGCCGTGTCCCTTGCTACGGACAACGCTTGGATTGATGTCACCTGATAGAAGTTATTCTAATTTTGGGTTTTGGGAATTGGTTCGGCATGATGATTGTTCTGCATAATTAATTGTGAGATGTTATTTATTCTTGTTCTTGCTTATGTTTACAATTACACTTATTCACTTTGTTTTAGTCCAAATCAATTTATTAAACTTGCTTTATGAAAACATAGCAATTGTAGGGTAAGATGTCTCGCTTTATGCAAAAATTGAACCAATTAAGCCTACTGTTGATAACCTTATGCATATAAAATTCTATTCCTTTGTATAGGTTCTAACAAACACTTTCTTTTATTAGTTTGTGTAAGTCTTCTTCGAGTACCTTTCGTATCGTGGTTTTATGACCCCTTGTTGCGGTGAGGATGGATATCAGATGAGATGCCCGTTAGCGCCGATGTGGGTGACGCTAACGAGTAGTGCTAGTTTTATTCTCCACGCAATAGCCTGCGGGATGATGGGGCCATTGGTGGTTTTGTTTTTATCTTTTCGTTTCCGCTGTTGTTCTTTTTGTTAATGACCCAAGGTCATCTGTTCATATTTCGGTTACTGTAGCAACCTGGTACTGTAGCAACCGAAATTGGAGATGTAATAATTAATGTATAATTATGTGAATGTATGACTTGTATGTGATTGATGCAATGTTGATTAGGATATATGCTAATAGTCACTAATCACAGGAACTATTGCATGACATATATCCGGAACCTAATTGTTGGATTGTTACTTATTATTATTATGCTTCTAGTATGATTTTTATTAGGACATTATATCGTTCCTTAATTAAGAATTATGCTACCAAGATAATTTTAATTCGGCACATTCCAATATTTGAGGGTCTCACAGCGTTGGTATCGAGCATACTGTTTTTCAGAGGATAGAATTAGCATGGTTGTTGCCTTTAGTGGGTCTCTGTGACATTAGTTTAACTTAAATTAATTTCTAAAGATCTAAGTCTGCTATCTTTTACTTCTTATCTTCTTTTAGTATCAATTCTTATCCAACTTTTCGCTGATTTTTCAAGATCGATTTCTTACCTACCTTGTCTTTTCTCTCAGAGATGAGTGGCCGACTTGTGTATTTGGACTTATGGTGTTAATAAAGTAGGGCCGCCCCTTTTCTTCAGTACTCGGCTTGGTGTTGTTTTGATGTTAATTGGCTGCATGTCATGGCATGATGCACAATTAGATTTAGTAATTATTTCTTTTCTATCTTAGAATCTTGTATGTGTTAGCCCGAGTGTATCCTTGTTATGTTGTTAACCATTATATGGCAAGGATGACAGACCAACCACTCGATCGCGAACACAACAAGAGGAGAGGTTCTCCACCTGCTCTCCGAGACTCGGGAGAGCGGTCGACCCTTCCGGATCTCATGGTCCACAAGGTGGTCGTCAGGAAGAGGAACTTCCTCCACCACCCACTATGGCGGACGTGCTCATGCAAATTGAGCGCAACCGCATGGATCAGACGCGCATATTGGAGCAGATTGCGCGTAATACCTCCGCCACTCCGACACCAGCTGGTCGAGCAGGAGTTCAACATGGGCAGGGTAGTCTCGCTGATTTTCAGCGGACTAACCCGCCAGTGTTCTCCAGCTCCCAGGATCCAATGGAGGCAGAGGATTGGCTTCGGGAAATCGAAAAGAAGCTGACCATTGCCCAATGTTCTGAAAGGGAGAAGGTCTTATATGCTAGCTACCAGTTGACTGGACCAGCTAGTAATTGGTGGGATAATTACCTAGCCATCCAACCCACCGGACATACTCCCACCGGCTTGAGTTCATGGAGACTTTTCAAGCCCATATTAGGAGGGAGTGATGATGCTCAAGCGGCAGGAATTCCTCGCTCTCAAACAAGGGCGAAAGTCGGGACCGAGTATCTTCATGAATTTAATTTTCTTGCTCGGTATGCCCTCGACGATGTTTCAACGACACTCGTCGTCGAAACCGCTTTTATGAATGGGCTATCTCAAGAATTGCGCTTGGCTTTGGCAATACAAGTCTTCGTAAATTTCCAACACCGTGGACAAAGCCATAATTTGAAACAAAGAGTAAAGCCTTGAAGATTCACTAAGCGGCGAAGGCCACTCGGTTCACATATAGTGGTCGCTCGATTAGACCGCGATCGTGGCAACCTTAGTCTTTCCGAGCACCAGCTCGGTTCCACCCAGCGCCAGATTTGCTTTTCGTCCATCGCCACCATTTGGGCGGTCCCGACCTAGTGGACACAGCACCACCCATCGCTATCAATGTCGTCGGGTGATTTGTTACCATTGTGGTCGCCGACATTTTATAACCAATGTTTTGCTAAGGCAAAGGATTACCACCTATTCACCATCTCCACCATCTTGTCGCCCCGCACCTTCCCAAGATAGTTGTTAAGCGACCTGTTCTCGTCGTGGCCGTGTGAATCAATTGATCTGGCCAAGAAGCGCCGAGACACCGAGGTTATCCTTGGTATGCTCCTAGTTAATTTCAGTTCAGCTATTGTTCTATTTGACTCGAGCATCCCATTCTTTTATTAGTAGGCGCTTGCTACTCAACATCAATTAAACATGCATCCGCTTCAACCACCTCATATTATTCACTCACTAGGGTCAGTATTTATGAGTGATCAAATCTGCCTTAATGTCAATATTAATATTGAAGGGGTAGATTTTGGGCCAACCTGATTGTGATAGACTTTAAAGGGATAGATGTCATTTTGGGTATGGATGGTTATCCTGCATTTCGGCCAAATCAATTGTGCCCAGAGAACTATATCCCTCACTAATAAAAATGGCCTTTCAGTCATTTTTCAACCTAGAGCAGTTCATTCCCACCTTGGTGCATTGAAAGCTGATATCACTCCTACCTTAGAGTCAGTACCAGTAGTGTGTGAATATCAGGATGTCTTTCCTGAAGACCTTCCCGGTATGCCACCAGATCGGGAAGTAGAGTTCGTAATTGAACTAGTTCCTGGTACTGCTCCCATTTCGAGAAGACCTTATCGCATGCCTTCCAATGAGCTGTTTGAATTGAAGAAACAGCTTGGAGAATTGCTTGACAAAGGTTTCATTCGACCGAGTTCCTCACCCTGGGGATGCCCGGCCATCTTTGTCAAAAAGAAAGACCAAACTTTACGGATGTGTGTAGATTACCGTCCATTAAATGAGGTTACTATCAAGAATAAGTATCCTTTGCCCCGAATTGATGATCTGTTTGACCGATTAATCGAGCCCGTGTCTTTTCTAAGATTGATTTATGCTCGCTATCATCGATCAAAGTTAGAACCGAGGATATTCCTAAAAAAGATTCTCTACTCGTTATGGATTATACGAGTATACTGTTATGTCCTTTGGTCTAACAAATGCTCCTGCTTATTTCATGAATCTAATGAATTCAGTATTCATGGATTTCTTGGATAAGTTTGTTGTTGTGTTTATTGACGACATTCTTATCTACTCCAAGTCCGATAAAGAGCACGAGCATCATTTGAGACTTGTGTTGATACACTTCGCAAGCATCACCAGATGCCAAATTTAGCAAGTGTGCTTTACGGCTCAAGCAAGTTGCATTTACGGGTCATGTATTATCCGAAGGAGGCATTACTGATTGATCCCAAAGAAAGTACAAGATGTACTAGATCGAAGCACCCAAGAATGTTCCTGAAATTCAAGTTTCGACTTATGGATATTACCGTAGGTTCATTGAAAATTTTTCCAAGATTTCCGCACCATCGACTCAAACTTTTGAAGAAGGAGAACAAATTCTTTTGGTCGATGGAATGTGAAAACGATTTTGACTTTTGAGAAAGCTCTGATCAAGCTCCCTTCTCACTCTTCCAGATGTCCATAAGGACTTTGATATCTATTGTGATGCATCTCGCCATGGACTTGGTGTGTGCTTATGCAAGAGGGCCGAGTTGTGGCATATGCATCCAGCGATTCGCGACCTCATGAGGTTAATTATCCTACCCATGATTTGGAATTGGCGTCAGAGTCCATGCATTAAAGATTTGGCGACATTACCTTCTTGGCAATCGCTATAAATCTATATCGATCATAAGAGTTCAAATACATATTCACTCAAGTTGATCTGAATATGAGACAAAGAAGATGGCTTGAATTGATCAAAGACTACGATATGGGTATTCATTACCATCCCGCAAAGCTAATGTTGTGGCCGATGCTCGAAAGCAGAAGTCACAAAGGCAATTGCTTATCAACACTTCCTTTGACTAAGAGCTTATGTGTCGACCTTGGGCGCTTAAGTCTCGAAATGGTCAAGATGGATTTCTTCTTGCCTTAGAAGTTAAGTCCACTCTCGAAGATCAGATTCTGGAGGCCCAGAAAACTGATGCGAAGGTAGCAGAGATCAAAGAAAACATGAAGGCAGGTAAAGCCAATGAGTTTTCTGAAGATGCTCGTGGTACCATTCGATATCGCAATCGTCTGGTTGTACCTCGGATCCACGGTGAGAGAGCTAATTCTTAAAGAGGCTCATAATTCTAAGTTTTCTATACATCCTGGAAGTACTAAGATGTACCAGGACTTAAAGAAAACATTTTGGTGGAGCAAGATGAAAAGGCAAATTGCTCAGTATGTTGCTGAATGTGATATTTGCCAAAGGGTTAAAGCCGAGCACTTGAAACCTGCTGGTACCCTTCAGCCTTTACCTATTCCACCATGGAAATGGGAAGAAGTCGGTATGGATTTTGTTACCGGGCTTCCCAAGTCCCAGAATGGGTTTGATGCCATATGGGTCATAATTGATCGACTAACGAAAGTGGCTCATTTCCTCCCTGTTAGAACCAATTTCAATGGCAAGCAACTAGCAGAGCTGTATATTGCTAGGATTGTTTGTCTCCACGGTGTTCCTAAAGTTATTGTTTCAGACCGTGGATCTCAATTCACTTCCCACTTTTGGAATTGTCTTCATCAAGCAATGGGAACCTGAATTATCCTTGAATCGCTTATCATCCTCGCACCGGTGGTCAAACCGAAAGGGTGAATCAAATAATGGAAGATCTTACGAGAGCTCGTGTTTTAGCATATGGCAAGAATTGGGAGAAATCTTTGTCAGTATGTGGAGTTTTCCTACAACAATAGCTACCAAGCAAGTATTCAAATGTCACCTTTTGAAGCCTTGTATGGAAGAGCTTGTAGGACTCCATTGAATTGGTCGAATCGGTGAAAGACCATTCTTTGGCCCAGACTTGGTTTTAGAAGTCAAGAACAAGTTAAATCGATTCGAGACCGCTTAAAACCGCCCGATCTCGTCGGAAGAGCTATGCCGATCATCGACGCCGTGAACTAAGCTTTGAAATAGATGATTACGCTTATCTTAAGGTGTCGCCGATGAAAGGTACTCATCGCTTTCAAGTGAAAGGAAAGCTAGCGCCTCGTTATATCGGACCCTTCGAATCATTGCAAAACGAGGAGCCGTGGCATATCAATTGAACTTCCCGACACTCGTCGGCAGCTCATGATACCTTTCATGTTTCTCAATTAAAGAAGTGCCTTCGTGTTCCTACCGAGGCCACTACTTATGAGAATCTTAATCGCAACTGCACCTTTCCTATCAAGAACAACCGGTCGTATCCTCGATTTAAAGGGAACGAGGACAAGAAATCATACTGTCAAGTTCTTAAAAATTCATGGGCTAATCACTCGAAGATGAAGCCACATGGGAGCGCCAAGATCGATGAAGATCGAGCATCCCCATCTTTTGTTGCTCAATACTTGCCCTTGAATTAAGAAAGGCAAGGTTAAACAAAGCAATGTAAAAAGAAAATGTAATGACAACACTATGTGTCATGTGAAATCTTGTTCTTGTCTTTGAAGGAAATAAAGACAACCGATGTTTTCTTTCTTAAAGCATCATTTCAATTCTATCTTTGTCCAACTTGAATCACTAAATCTCGGACGAGATTTTCTTAAGGGGTAGGTTTGTAACAGCCTCAAATTTCTAATAAACAAGATAATAAGGTGTTGTTTCACAAGATCACTGCTCATTTTGGCAAATTAGGCAACAAGTTACAATTCATCTCCTCAAATTTCTAAATTCCAAACTCCAACTCGATCAAAATTTCAAAAGGAAATACCATCCTTTGGTTGGTATTATGACTGGGAATTATTTTATTTCAAAACTAGATGAAGTATTATGCCCAAAAATAATTTTGTTGAATTTACATAAGTTAAATTGATTTCAGAAAAATAATTGTCTTTAAATAAACCCTAGTTGATTTAAATGAATTATTTATGTAATTATAAAGAAGAAACAGTGATTTTAAAATTTATTTGGGGAATATATCTTCCCAAAGAAGTGATTCTGCAAAATTTCAAGATTTTACAAATTTAATTGCTATTTTAAAACTCCTACCAAAGTTTGGAAGTTTTGAATTCAATCTGGTCAAACCTCCGGCCTAAACCCCCGGCCTAATCAGAGCGACCGGACCAGGGTTCAAACCTTGTGACTTGGCTCAGCCCAGTGCGCCAGGCCCGGTGCGGCTTGGCCACCTTCCCTTCCCCGAGCGTCCGAAAGCTCCAGCCCATCTCAACCATCCATTCTCGCTACGGACGGGCGGATGAAGTGGGCCGTTCGGACCGACCGTACCTCGCCTCGATCTGGACCGTTGATTCAAGCTTTAACGGCGATGGAGTCCCTGGGCCGAAGAGCTCTCGCGAGCGCTTCATCTTGGGCCGTTGATTTGCGATCGCACGGCCCTGGTGGATTGGGCTAATCGGACCAGCTACAGCGCCTACGAAATCGCGTGCGTTGGCTTTGAATCCGACGGCTCGCGTGAGGTGAGACCTTCGGACCACTCTGGACCTCGCGATCGTGGTCGTCCATGTGAGATCCTGTGGCCCATGTTCACCCATACCGGTTCAACGTGAATTAAGCCCGCGATCCGCCGTTCCTCCCGACGATCGCACGGTGGTCGTGCGTCGCAGCTTGATGCGCGCGCGGTCTTGTTCATTTGTTAGCCTTTGGGCCCGCTTGTCGTGGCGGTTTCACCGTGCTATGGGCGTGTGCTACGTGCGTGCATGGCTGTAACAGCTCCTGGGCCCACGCGTCAGTGGCCGATTTTGTTCCCTGCGTGCACTGCATGCTGTGTATATCTCTGGGACCCGCATGTAAGTGAGTTAAATTATGTTTTTTCTCTGGTTTTCCACCATAAACATTGTGGTGTCCAAATAAGGGTAGAGCACAGGTATTTTGAGGATATTTCTCTTGTAATATCTATCTTTAGTGCCACCTATTGGATTCTAGAGAATTCTCAATTGCTCTACACATTCCATACACTATATAACCCTTAGTCTTGGAAGTTCTGACATTGTTGACCAAGGGAGGAGCTCATTTTCTTTATCTCCTTCACAGTGAAGCACCCTTGTTCTTCCACCTTTGTTCAACTACAAGCATATCTACATCTTATACTAAGGTGGTTTTGGATATTTCTTGTAGGTTGAACTTAGAGCTTTGCTCCTGTCAACTTGAGCCGTGAAGCTTCATCTCGGGCAAACTTCACCGGGTGAGTGAGTTCCATTTTCTCCTTAGCAAGAATATACCTAATGATCTTTAGAGTCTAGTTACATCCTTTTCTTTTGGTCAAGACAAGTAAAAGGTCTCTATCGATCTTGTTTGACCAAGAGCTTAACTCATCTTTTCTAACCCTAGTGGTGAGTTAACCTTTACTGTTAGCTTAAGCTCTTTTAGGATGTTCATCACTTCCTTATTCCTCGTGATGATCCTTGATCTTTTAAACCTGAAAAGTTAGTTTTATAACTTTTAGGTCTTTCATATCGCTTACAAAAGTTAGAGTTTCTCTTGTCAAACTACTAGTCTATCTGGTCATTAGTAAACCCTAGTAACATTATACCTCCATTTAGGTTATTGTGATCACTAAAATATCTTTTTAGTGTAAACCTCCTTATTGTTAGTCCGTCGACTAAAATCAATAAATAGTAAACTTTCTATTTCTCTCTCGTAATCTAGCCGGCTAGGATTAGCGAGAATGATGGGTGATATTTGTGACTTCCCAGTTAGTTCTACTTCTTAATTAAGTTTATCATCCTATATATTTCTTGTACATCACCGAAATCTAGAAAGTAGTTCTTTACTGTTTTGAACGATCCGACAAAATCACTACGCTTTTTCTTTATTTAAGCAGGCGTTAAGTAGCATTAAGGTCTTGTGGTATTTATGACTCCTAGTAGTCTTCACTCCACTTAAAAGCTACTGAACCGGTATAACTTCACTAGTGGCCGGAATTGGTAATTGATGCTTTCTTGTTTTTGGCTATTAACCTAAACCAACATCAACAAATCCATGTCTTAAATAAATATTGTTAGTTATTAAATGATCAAGAGGTCAACCTTAGCCTTAATATACTTAGTTTCAACTTAATTTTCATTTATATGATGTTTAGTTTAATAGGTAACTTAACTATAAGTCATCTGTTTCAAAGATATAAAAATCGATCCTCGTAGCTATTTTCTAATTATAAAATCTGGTTATCAAATGTCAAGAATGATATATATGGGTTATTAACTTAGTAAATTAAATATAGCATAAGCATATTGCTACCCATGCATTATTAATTGATCATGCATTCTTTTAAGCCTTTTTGTTCTCTGTTTTCCGTGTTCATTGGAATTCTTTTATTCTCTTTTTGAATCTTTGGTTCTTCCGAGTTGGTTGAATCTTTTGTTGAACCCCAAGAATCTGAACAAGAGGTTATATACTACTATCAAGGCAAGCTTCTCTCTCGCACCATGTTGAACCTAATCTTTTGAACTCAGAGAATTCTAAAATATAGTGACACTTTGTGCATGCAAATTTCTAAAAATCTATTTATGCCTGTTTCTAGTTAGTTATACCCTGAACTTGTGGCTTATCCTTAATTCAACCATACACTCAACCTAAGCTAGTTGTGATGTTATAATATTTAGTTTTAATTTTTGCTTAGCCATGCAAATCCATAGAACGTTAGAGTTTGGCAAGCTTAGCTTGTCGACTTGGGAACAACAAATGATTTATAATGATTTGATCTTTGTTCAGTTTATTTGATTTGGAAATGCTTCTAAATCCTGTTACCAAGTCAATTCAAATCTGGACAAGTGGATGCTAGTGATGGTGCCTTTGTGCACGAGATTTGGGAAATGTGGATGTCTTGTCTGGATTGATTAAGGATTGAACTCTGACGGCCCAATTCAAGCCCCAACGTACTTCCACATGCAGTGTATGGGCGCTGCTTGGTTAAGTAAAGGGTTAATGCTATTGAGTTGGATACAGAGAGTAAGGACATGTGTATTGATTTCATATGGCATAGATGCTTAAGTCTTGGCCGTGTCGTATGCCATGTGGAGCTTATATTGATATCGATGTTCTTAGAAGGGTAAGGCGTAGATGTGTTACATCGCATGTACGTTCCTTCAGGCCCCGATCATGTGTAAAATGTGTGGCTAACACGAGTTTGCATTTAATTGACTGGGTCGGCATTCTCGCATAAACATGTGAGCCCGGTTGAATGTATGCTATCACCTGGTTTAAGCGGGATTAATCTCACATGGGTCATCCAACTCAATAGTGTCAACTTGTTGAAAATACCAAATCTTAGTTTATCCGCCGGCATACCAAAGGAAGTATGCTATTATTAGGAGGCTTACTGCTAACTAAGTCATGTGGGTAAAGATGTACACCCTCGCAGGTTAAAACTATTGAATAGCCGTGTCCCCGGTTACGGACAACGCTTGGATTGATGTCACCTGTATAGAAGTTATTCTAATTTTGGGTTTTGGGAATTGGTTCGGCATGATGATTGTTCTGTACAATTAATTGTGAGATGTTATTTATTCTTGTTACTGTTTATGTTTACAATTACACTTATTCACTGTTTTAGTCCAAATCAATTTATTAAACTTGCTTTATGAAAACATAGCAATTGTAGGGTAAGATGTCTCGCTTTATGCAAAAATTGAACCAATTAAGCCTACTGTTGATAACCTTATGCATATAAAATTCTATTCCTTTGTATAGGTTCTAACAAACACTTTCTTTTATTAGTTTGTGTAAGTCTTCTTCGAGTACCTTTCGTACTCGTGGTTTTATGACCCCTTGTTGCGGTGAGGATGGATATTCAGATGAGATGCCCGTTAGCGCCGATGTGGGTGACGCTAACGAGTAGTGCTAGTTTTATTCTCCACGCAATAGCTCATGGGATGATGGGGCCATTGGTGGTTTTGTTTTTATCTTTTCGTTTCCGCTGTTGTTCTTTTTGTTAATGACCCAAGGTCATCTGTTCATATTTCGGTTACTGTAGCAACCTGGTACTGTAGCAACCGAAATTGGAGATGTAATAATTAATGTATAATTATGTGAATGTATGACTTGTATGTGATTGATGCAATGTTGATTAAGGATATATGCGCAATAGTCACTAATCCTGGGAACTATTGCATGACATATATCCGGGAACCTAATTGTTGGATTGTTACTTATTATTATTATGCTTCTAGTATGATTTTTATTAAGGACATTACACTGTTCCTTAATTAAGAATTATGCTACCAGTATAATTTTAATTCGGCACATTCCAATATTTGAGGGTCTCACACTCGCCTGCCCCTTCCACTTCTCCCCGACGCCGCCACCGACGCTGACGTCACCCCTTCCCCAACCCCAACATCGACGCCGCCCTTCTTCCTGTATCCATCGGTCCCTGCTGCTCCTCGACGCCCCCCTGCTACTCCCCGACGCCACTCGTCCCTGCTGCTTCTGTGCGTCCATCTCCCTAACACCGTCGGTCCCTGCTGCTCCTTGACGCCGCCCTGCTACTCCCCCGTCCTCCACGCTTGTGGGTATTTCCTTGTACCTCATGGTTTACTGCCCGATTATTGCTAGTACTCGACGCTTGGTTTTTTGAGACACCGTCTTTGGTCATGCCTTGCCTGGTTCTACTCGGTGGCTTCGATTGCCATCTGCTTTGTGAGTTGTTTCTGTTTATAGGAGTGTTTTACTTTGCATATATGTGTTGTTCTAATCTAAATCTGAATTTGCATTAATTCTAGTACTGGGATTTATTGCATGGTACTGCTGTGGGTTCAGTTTACTGCCCAGTGATGATTTTTGTCATATTGTGAAATTAAATTAATAACAAATCAGCCTTGAGCTGCTAGGATTGCTTACTGTTGTTAGATTATATCTAATAGCTTGGCTCTGTTGCTTTCTATTTTCGGCTGTGATTGATCTGATCATGTTATTCTGATCCTGCTGTTCCTCTGTTAGTCAATTGGCTTTCTCATATTAGCCGAGTGGCTCATGTTGCAGAAATTAGTGATCTGTTTATTCTATCAAGTGATTAATCCTCAATCTGCAGATTGGTTTATGTTTTAATCAAGTGATTCTTGTGCATTGTTAATTGTATAACCTTCTGTTGACTGAGAGTAACTTTGTTATTTGAGAAAATTCTTGACATAACCATTAGAGCATTGTTATCATTTTTAATTAGTGGAGAATCTTCACAAAAGTATCGAGAAAGACCAAGATTGTATCTTTGTGCAACTCTACATATGAGAGCAAACTTAAAACATTAAAGATCTGAGCAATATGCTGATTTTGTATGTTTTCATGTCCTATCTTTCAAGCATATTCCCCTGTTTAATTGACATGCAGAAATTACATGTTTGTATGTTATTTTTTGTCAATTATATGCTTTAATTATTATTAATTATGCTAGAATTAATTCTGAATATTTGCTAAAACTGCTTTATTTACAACAATTCAGAAAATATATGCGTATGTTACTTATATATTTTTCTATATTTAATATGTTAAATTCTCCATGAAAATACAAACTAAAATTTTAGTCATTGGAATCCTGCAAATTTAGTTCTTTGGGTGTGTATCTTCAGAGATGGCGTCTGCACAGTCTTCGCCGTCGCTGCCGAATGCATCTAGGGCTCCGACGGACTATGCGCCGCCGTCGAATGCGTCTGGCGCTCCGAAGAAAGGGGCCACTAAGCGAGATGATAGAGGAATATTGAAAAGGCCTAAGGGCCAAATGATCATCACAGAGGTCAGTACCGCTAGGGTCCCTCTGCTTCCCAAGAAAGTAGCGGTAGCATTCCGGACCACCTACGACATACTTGGAAGGGAACGAGTCCACATCACCACACCAAGCTGGAAGTCTCTGACGAACGTAGAGAGTGGCTAGCTGTGGGCTGAAATTTTAAGCTCGTTCGAGATCCCAGTAGAAGTCCAATGACTTGTGCGACGACCTTCAAGCTCGCGATGGGAAAAGCGTGGAAGGCCTTCAAGAGCACCTTTGTCACGGAGTACGTGAACAAGGATCAGACACCCTTCACGAAGTATCATTTCGTATTAGCGGATATATGGGACGTCTTTGTGCGGATGAAGACGACGGCCAAATTTCAAGAGCAAAGTGCGGCGCACAAGGCTATCCACACGAAACACTCACCCCACAGACTTGGCACCGCTAGGTACATGGGTAATATCCCACAATGGATGACAGAGGATGATAATGCAATCCGGTGGGAGGCCTGCCTGCCATTTGTTGGGATCATAGACGAGCGCGTCCGAAACTGGTTAAGAGAGAGGTCATCAGGCACATCTTCGGGCGCCATCTCTTTCACAAACCCAGCAGACGAGGAAGTGTCCCAACGTCTGGTAAGATATGTCAAACTACCTAGTTGTTAATAAGTCCATAACTTCATAGGGTCTAAAATAACATGATGGCCTCTTGCAGCAAACATTGATTACTGAATCTTCCCAAGGCTCCTTCGAAGCAATCTGGGAGAAGGATATACTATCCACAGCCTTGGGAAATAAAGAGCACCCGGGTCGCACACGAGGCCTTGGGGTTTACATACCTTAGAGATAGGGATTCCCACACGACTCCGAGGCGTATAGGAGTCAAAAGAGATCTAAGGCTGATCGCGAGGATCGGTGGAAAGAGGAGATTCGTGCAGAATTTTAAGGACATATAACATCATTGCAGAAACAAATGAATGTCCTCAACTAGTCGCGTACCACCCTCGTTATTTTTGGAGTAGTTGTGCGTCCACGCCACTTTCTGAACATAACGGCATCCAATTATCTATAGACGACATCCAAGTAATGTACATCTCTAGAATGCTCTAAAGATAGACCTGTAGGACGCCTTAGCAAATTGTGTATCGTTTTGTTGGAGCCCACGCCCTGCAAGCTCCAAGTGAGGCTAGTTGAGTCTATTTCTATTGAGGTTGGGTGGGGGTGGCGTTTCCATGCTAGGAATGGACAGTGCTGCACGGCGTCTAGCTGGGGTAGGGTTACGCTAAGGTCCAGGTGGGCATTGTACATGACAATTCCATGGTCTTCCCGCTGGAGAAGGCCTCGAACAAAGACATCATAACACTAGGAGATGCCGTGTACACTTTTGACTAGTGGCCCGAGAGGGACATCGCTTTGGACCCTGTAGTGCCGCGATTGGAACACGACCATGCCTCTTCAACAGATCCCTCTATGACTCCACCTCAACCCCTGCTTTAGGCGGCCTCCGTATCGGCTCCCGCGGAGACGGTGACAAAGAAACAAGAAAAGCGTGACTAGTCTTTTCCCACCAGGAAGACAAATAGCACGCGAGACACTAAGGCCAAATCGAAGAAGATTAAGGCGCTTTACAAGCCCGGGACATTCTCCCTCGAAATGTTGTTGGTCCCCGACACACTATTATCCCGTCTTGGAATGGGTTGCGTGACTTTGCATGCCTAGTACATGGAGACAACCAACGAGCGGTGGAAAAACCGACCTACTAGAATCACCATCAATTACACGGAGAACCATTTCCTCCACAAGTTAGGCCACTTTGTCGTGGACTTCGATGACTTATTCAAACTATTCAACCAAGACGCCCTCAACGTCTCACTTCTACGATGTTGGACACTATAAGTGGATACAATCAAGTTATACATTCACGCAAATACCAATAAATATCATAACTCATTGCTTATGTATATATATACATGATACAACAAGCCCGGTGATCGCGAGAACCGGTGGGTTTCCTCGACTCACAGTTGATCTCTGAGCATAGCATTGACTAAGATGCATCCTACATCGAGAAATACATAACGAAGGGGTTGTGTGCTCATGCCAACAAGGACTACATACTGGTGCCCTACAACCAGAAGTAAGTGCTTCACTACTTGCTATACAAATTTTATTTGTACATTATATGCAGCACAAACTTAGGTTTAATGACTTTAGCAACATATATGAGTAGGTGGCACTGGATCCTTTTAGTCATTGTACCAAAGTGGAACAAGGTAATATACCTTGATTCGCTACTCAGCAAGAACCACAATTTCACCCTTGTGCAAAAAGTACTCAACAGGTATGCTCATTTCCTCCATACATAACTGTATTATAGTCTTCGTTCATTTGAAATAGCCGAAGATAACTTTTTAGAATCATATAGGTCGTTCAACGCCTATGTTGCTAGGGAAGAGACACACAAGGCACCGAGCGCACACTGCAACACAAGACGTGATTTTTGGTACCCGCTACAACACAGTAATACTATATCACACTTCGTAACCTGGTCTCTCCAACTGACTATACCTATCTATATGTAATTCTATTTTTGCAGTGCCACCAGCAACTACAAGGCAACGTATGTGCATTCTACATTTGCCATCATATGCAAAAAATCATGAGTGCTAAGAAAAAGAATCTAGTGGTTTGTCAATATCGCAATAATTATTTCCTAATTATCAATTCAAATATATATGCTTACTACTTTACTCCTAGCGACAGGGCATGACAATCGAATCAAGTACATTCGATATGGACGAACTCTTGGAGGGTCGAGGACGGCTCTGCCTCTTCATCAAGACAGAGATCATTAACTTGCAAGGAGAGTTTCACTCCTCCGATGACACCAATTAATACTTGTTCAGTTGTAATTCACTTTGAGTTGTAATTCAATTGTAACTCTAGCGACAATACATGAACATTCTTTTATAATTGATATTGAGTTTTAAATCACTTTGAGTTGCTCTATATCAAATCAATTGTGATTTATCTGTTTTCTGCTTGCTTGTTTTCATAGAGCATGGCTAGCATTTCGTGAGGCTAGCAGAAAAACAAAAAAATATTTAGGTATAGAACGAATTATCACAGACGGTTTTGTGGTATAAACCGTCTGTGAATGCATACTATCACAAGCGGCTACCACTAACAACCGTATGTGATATATCGGATATCACAGACGGTTATTTTTACTAACCATCTGTGATGTGTATCCAAGCACAGACGGTTATAACCAACAACCGTCTGTGATATGTCGGATATCACAGACGGCTACCACCAACAACCGTCTGTAATATTTATGATATCACATATGAGTATTTTTACTAACCATCTGTGATATGTTTCCAATCACAGACAGTTGATACATATATAACGGTCTGTGATGACCTACGTATACACACGGTTATTTTTACTAATCATCTGTGATATGTCTCCAATTACAGACGGTTGATACATATAACGATCTGTGATGACCTATGTATCACAGACGATTTGTTGTATAAGCCGTCTGTGATAGTAGTCATTCACAGACGATTTATACCATAAAACCGTCTGTGTTGTGATTTATCACAAACGGCTCACAAACCATCTGTGATAATCACCTGTTATCACAGATATATAAATTCAAACGGTCTAGAAATCGTCTATGACGACGGTTTAGAACCGTACGTAATAACCTTTCTCTAGTAGTGTGTGGCCATAGAAACAGCCGACCAACAGGCAACAACCTTTGGACCTCCTGCGGCGCGCGTCGAGTAAAGACCACAAACCGAGATGAGGTGCTCCGCGCACCCGGTGCGGAGGCGGCAGCGAGTGCATCGTTAAGTTGAAACCAGAAACCTTGAGATTGTGTGCGCGCCAGCGCGCGTACCGTATTTTGCCACTAACATTGGCCGTGGTCTACACAATGCACTTCTCGTTCATTACCGTCACTTAACTTTCTTTACATATGTTCATCACCACGAATCCACGATCATCACCCAGATCTGGTTTTTCTTAACACAAGCCGAAATCACATAGCCGTGGTACGTGAATCACTGGCACAATGGCACCGGCACGGCCTTGAGCGGCGTAACCATGTTAAGCGACGTGCCGAACCGGTCCCTGACATCCACATCGCACGGCTGCATCCCCTCGGGCAGCCTCCACTCGAACGCGTGCAGCACGGACGCCAGGATCAGCGTCACCACCCTCGTCGCCATCGGCGTGCCGGGGCACGCCCTCCGCCCCGCGCCGAACGGCATGAACTCGAGCCGGTCCTTGCCCCGGAAATCCACGTCCACCCCCAGGAACCTCTCCGGCACGAAGGCCTCGGGCTGCGCCCACGACGCCGGGTCGCGCATGATGACCCAGATGTTGACGATCAGCTTGGTGCCCTTGGGCACTGCGAAGCCGCCGACCTCCGCACCGTCGGCCATGGCCTCGTGCGGCATCAGAAGCGGGCTCGGCGGGTGCAGCCGCATGGTCTCCATCACCACGGCGCGGAGGTAGGGCAGCCTGCCGATGTCGGACTCGTCCGGGTGCTGCTTTGAGCCGAGCGCTTCCTGCAACTCGGCGCGGACTTTTGACATCGCGGCCGGTTGCCGGAGTAGCTCGGCCATCGCCCACTCGACCGTGATCGAGCTCGTGTCTGTCCCGGCGACAAAGAGATCCTGGGCACACAAAATGTTTATCATTAGTTGAGTTTGATGGTAACATGATACTCCCTCCGTTTTTAAATACATGACGTTTGACCAAACGTGCAGTCAAACTTATCTAACTAGGATCTTGGAATGGGAAATTGCAGGTCATATTGTCATGTATTTAAAAACGGAGAGTAATTTTTTTCAAGCAGTTTGACCTAGGATCTTGGACATATGTGCATTCGTGCGTTGAACAAACAAGTGGAATGGGAAATTGCAGGTCATATTGTTTAGTTCGAAAACGACGATGATCCGATCAACACGATCAGCTGCTCCATACGACAGAGTCCAAGATAGATTGTTACACAAATTTCAAAACTGGAAATGAACTAAACAAAACTGATTGAGATGGCAATAGTGCAAAGTGCAAACTCGCCCAAAAATATTTGGGGAACCTTCAAGATGTGGAGTTTTGTAGGAGATAATTTTTAGTAACATATACTAATATTACCAGTAGCTTATACGTACCAGAAGAAAAGATTTAATTGTTTGAAGGCTGAGCTGATCCACTGAGTGAAGCTGGAGTAGCACATCTAAGAAATCCTCCTTCCTTTTGCCGCCAGCGTTCAGACGGCGGCCGATGATCCCGTCGAAGAAGTCATAGAACCTCGTCACATGCTCAGCAGAGCGGCGGCGGCGGCCCTGCAAGTCTAGGGCGGAGAGCACGGGGAAGAGGTCGGACAAGTTGGGCTTGGTGACCTCCTCGACCGTGTCCCTCACCAGCATCTCCAGCTCCTGCGCCCGGTCCGAGCTCAGGTCGGCCACGTCCTCGGAGAACAGCACGTTCGACACGATGTTGAGCACGCCGGAGAACACGACGCGACCGACGTCCACGGTCTCGCCGGCGTGGCTGTGGAGGCAGCCGACCAGCTCCCTCACCTTCTCCTCGCGCACGTCCCGCGTCGCGTCGAGGCCGCGCGCCGAGAAGAGGTGGTTGGTGCACACGGCGCGGAGGCGCTTCCACAGCGGGCTGGTGCCCGGCAGCCATATGATGGAGCGCTCGTGGACGCCGAGCGCGCGCCCGGCATCGGTGATGGACCGCGCAGCCAGGAGGTGGTCATACTTCTGCAGGACGTCGCGGGCGCCGGCGGCGGAGGAGGCGACGATTGCAGTGGTCGTGCCGAGCTTCAACGACATGATGGGACCGTATGTCCCGGCGAGCCTGGCGAGGGCGTGGTGCGGCTCGCCTTGGAGGTCGAAGATGTTGCCGAGGAGAGGGAGTGGTGTCGGTCCCGGCGGCCGCCGCGCATTGCCGGAGCCCGTCTTTGGATTCTTTTTGGCGGAAATAAAGACTTTGTAGAGGACGCAAGAGGCGAGCGAGATGTAGAGGAGCCACAGGATGGTTGAAGCTTCCATTTTCAAGATTAGAAGTTCGGATGCCATGGGCTGTTGGTGGAGCTATTGAGCGGTATGGTCTTATCTAGTGGCGCACGCAGTGAGCTATCCTAATTTTGTTAATTGTTTTGCATTTTTTTTATCGTTTTCTTTTAGCAAAAGCAGTCATACTGCATAGATATTAATTAAAGTTGTTTATGTACAAGCATTTTTTCCCAAAAAATGTTCGGTGACTTTTAGGTTCCGGAATCTGTCCGGTGACTTTTAGGTTCCGGATTATTTTCTTGATTTGCCCATGGCACCACCGTAAATATAAATATAGCTCTTTTACCATCGTTTTTACGAAAATAGCCCCCAAACAAGCACGGAATCAACCGGGAGACGACACATGTCTCCTTCCGCGGTCGGCGAGCGCGGCAGGTGGGTTGGGCGCGGAACCAAAATCCAAAATGGTGCGGAAGCGGGGGCGGCCACCGAGCGCGGAAGCGCGTGCGCATGCCACCGAAGCGCGAAAGCGCCAGACGCCCACCTCCCGCCACTACTACAGGAAGCCTTATCACAGACGGTTCGGAACCAGACGGTTTCCGAACCGTCTATATTTGTTGGTCTGTGATAACAGGCAGTTATCACAGACGGTTCAAAACCGCTCGGATACGATCGTCACGAGCGGTTTTTGGTGAAACCGTCGTGAAGGCTATTATCACAGACGGTTTCCATTAAAAATCGTCTGTGATCCGAGAATATCACAAACAGTTCTATTTAAGAACCGTCTGTGATGAGTTTTCACAGACGGTTCGTTCTAACAAGAACCGTCTGTGATAGCCTTTTCTGTTGCAAAAAAAACCGAAAACGGCTGCTAAAACTTCGGAGGCTGTTTTGAGACCCTAAACGACCTTTTTTGGGGGGTTTTCACTTTGTCTGGAATCTTCTGAGCCTCGCGAATGAATTTGATATGGACTTCGAATTGAACTTTTCGTTAGCTTTCCAACGAGCCAAAGAACGTCGCAATCCGAGTTCGTATGCAAAAGTTATGGCGGTTTTACCGGACAGTGCGCGATCTACCATCTATATTTTTGCCTAAACCAAATAACTCAACATGAACTACACATGCACAGAGAGCCTCCAACAATAAACCACAACATTACCCACATCACAGTAGCATCAACTCAATCCATTTACAGAGCACTAACACTAGCTCTCAGTAATCCACATCACAGAGCAAAGGGGGGAGTACAGAGAGTGAGGTCGTGGGAGGTCGGGGCGACGAAGTGGAGAAGGCCGAGGGTGACGAGGTCATGGGAGGCTAGTGACGACGAGGCCGGGGTGAGGTGGAGGAGGCCGGGGACGACGGTTCGGAGGAGGCCGGTGACGATGAGGTCGGGGCAAGTTGGAGGAGGCTGCGGGCGACAAGCTCAGGGGAGGCCGGGGCGCAAGGTGTGAGGAGGAGAGACGACAGAGGATGAGATGGAGGTATGAGGTGTGAGGAGGAGAGACGGTAGAGGCGCAAGGTTATATAAAGCGAGTTTCGGCAGCCCGCCCATTATGTCCAAATTTTCATTTCCCGCCCAACAATCAGAGACGGTTCTTATTATGAACCGTCTGTGATACGCACCTATCACAGATGTTTTTTTAATAGAACTGCTCATGATCATTCCTGACGGTTCTAGTTACAAACCGTGCTGTGATAACGTGATTATCACGCACGGTTTTTAATAGAACCGTTTATGAATGATCCTGAGCAGTTCTATTAAAAAACCATCTGTGATAGGTGCGTATCACAGACGGTTCATAATAAGAACCGTCTATGATAGGCTATGCCCGGTCCCGATAGACCCAACACAGACGGTTCCTTTTGAACCGTCTGTGATGAGACGTCTGCTATTGCATGTTTTGTAGTAGTGCGCGTTCGCAGCGCGTCGCCGCACCGAAGAACTTCCGTGCTCACTGAGCACGGAAGGACACAGGCGTCGGCTCCCGGTTGATTCCGCGCTCGTTTGGGGGTTATTTTCGCAAAAACGGTGGCAAGGGGTCTATTTTTGCATTTACGGTGGTGCCACGGGGCCAAATCAAAAAAAAATTCTTAGGTTCCGTTTGGGACATTGATTCTTGATTCCGTATGGAACCCCGTATCCCTTGAAAGTTGATGTTTTTCTTTCCTACGAAACAAGCAGGGTGACCTGCGTATTTGCGTGGCTAAATTTATTTTAAAGTTTGTAGTGATAAATAATATAACTTAGATGCTTCAGAACATATTTACAGATCTTGTAGCTATGTAGATTTTTAAGATATCATAAATATTAGAAAATGATAATAGAAGCTTGAAGAAAAATACAACCTGAGTAACGTAATTGAAGTATGAGCTTTCATGGAAGAAAATCATGAGTATAATAAGTTAATCACTCTCCATTATGTATACATCATGTAGTTGCATACCCTTAACTCTTTTCCAAAATGTTTGCATGCACATGTACCTCTGTTAATCTCAAACAATACATTGATTATATGTGCAACAAAATTATCTTATTAGTTTACATGGTATTAGATTACATTGTCCACATATACACCGATACACCATGGATGACCTACCTTGAACTTATCTTCCCTTACGTCAATTGCTCCCACCGAACCGTGTGCCTTCTATCTCTTCTCCCCGCCACAATTTTTCTGCTTCAACCTCCAAGAGCAAGCCCAATTCTTGATCGATATCTCTTAGCTGCTACTATTTTCAATGCAATACTTTACCACATAGTTATCTTCTACTTCTCTTCAATTATCGCTTAATGATGACCGTTGTGATATCTACACGTATATGCATGAAAATATCGTCGATCTCTGCCGGGACACCTGCCGCACTCTCTTCAGTGGCCCCAAGCCTATTCCTTACCGTTGCGCTATCTCTACTCTAAGCTTTTTTCTCCTTTGTTGATGTACGCTCATGCCTCTATTCGTAGGATGCATGCATGTACATACACATGTACGATGGTAAACATGCCCGATGTCTTCTTCTCCTGTGTCGGTCACTCCTCTTCTTCTACATTGTCCAACTCAATGATGTGGCTTCCTCACTAACTATGACGACCTCCTATCTTCACTGATGTCGGTATGTCTGCCTTAGTCGTTGTCTAATGTTAGGGAGAATTTGCTCGCTATCGTCGGTGATGCTATGTCACTCACTAACGATGGCATGCTCCTAGCTACCCGATGGTCACATATTGTCGACAACTCATTTTTAATCTAAAGCTTCATCTCCTCTCTGCTATGTCTTCCCTATTATCGAATTTCTTTGGCCATGGACTTCTTCAACAACGCCGATGCTCACCATTCGTCGTCATAACACTTGTCTCCTTTGACTCCGATCTTTCTCTTCAACAGCTCCCGCGAGCAGCACAACATTGTCCCTATCGAACAGCTAAGGTGAGTAACATGGAATTATTCTCATCTTCATCGCCATTGCCTCGACTATTCGTTTCCTTGTGGATCAATGTCTTCTTGTCGAACAGATCGACGTCATTGCACTCTTTCATGGTCTTATCCGATACCATTCACGATGTCCTCATTATAACTTATATTTCATTTATTCGAAATTTTAGTTATTAAGAGATTTTACTTCGGAATTCGTATGGAAATTAAATTACAAATTTTCTTTTATTTGTTGTCCCTAATTTCAATTATTTTTGTTGAATCCTGTAAACTAATCTAACTGTTAATTTTATGCTAAATTATGGTTATTTATATATTTTACTTTAGAATTAGTATCAAAATCAAAATGCTAGTTTTATTTTATTTTTATTCCAAAATCAATTTATTTTTGTTGAAATTTGTATACTAATCCAATTGCTATTTTTGGTTTAATTTTTATTCGAGTTATATTTATTTATGATTTTACTTAGGAATTAGTATGGAAATCAAATTAATGATGTTTTTTTTTCTAGATTCTATTTATTTAAGTATTTTACTTTGGAATTCATATGGAAATCAAATTGCATATTTTGTTTTATTTTTTATCTCAATTTTTATTTTTTATTTGTTGGAATTCCTATACTAATCCAATTGCTATTTCTTAAATCTATATAGTAAGAATTACAATTATTGGTGATTTTACTTTTAGAGCATTGACCGTCGATTTGCATGAAAACATGATGGTAAAAATTATAAATTTATGATCACGTGAAAATATTTTTAGACAAGTCCATTAAGAGCATAGTATGCCATTGAATCGGGTACTAGGAAAACAATGGTTATTGATCCAAATTTACACTCGTAGAGCCAACCGGTAGTATTTTTATTCACCTGGTATAACATCTATGCTTGACCTCACGATTACTAAGTCTTAATCATAACTGTGATAACTGAGAGCGTCTACGATAGTTTGTTCCTTAGCTTATTACTAAAAGAAGAGAGAGTACTCAACCTAATAAAAAGAAACAAGTCTTCTAATATGTTGTTTCTTGAGCTTGTATATAAGACTTTAATTGCTACAAGTGTGCATGATTCTTGATGATAAATAATAAAGTACAACTTTATGGTCTACATGTTTTGACTCATTTATCATATCAATAATGAAGTCGGACGGCACAAATGATCCAGTGGATATTTTACTTGGAGACAGTATGACCCATAAAACACGTTTTTAAGTAACAAGTAAGTCTTCAATATAGTAATTTATTGTTTCTTGTGTCTTGGTATTAACAATTTGCTGATTTCTTTATCTAAAAACAACCTTATATTCTCTCCTCCACATCATCTAAATACTAATGTGATACCCTCTTAATAACAAATGACGTGAACTGTTGTAGATGCTGTAACGTTCAATTATATTTTTTACGTTCCTAGCTAGACTGCAAAAACAAATGTTGAGCCTCGTATTTTGAACCGGAGGGACAGAGCAGGCGTTAATCCTCGAGATCCATGCTAATCTACTATATAATAGCAGCAGACGGCATGCATGTTATAGGTTTGGAAGCAACTAGCGCTTCATCATTTTCATGCCTCTTGACTTCCGAGCATCGGAGCATAGCAACTTGTTCTCCAACCGCCCGTCAGAGTCCTCATTCTGAGCGTGTGATTGGATGATCCTGGCCTCCTAGCTAGGATTGGATGTTCGTCTCTTTTTAAACTCGGAACGCACGAACACGATGACAACACAATACACCCCCGCTCACCGCCCAGAAGGTGGATTTGTTCCCAGATTTGCGCGAGCGGCATGGGGTTATATCTTTGACGCATTCGCGGGTCAGGGTTAGTGACGGAGAGGTGCGGCGGCAGCCGCGTGTCGCGTTGCAGAAGACGATGCGGGTCGCAGAAAACAAAAGAGCGGACGGCTGCTATCTTCTCTGTGGGCGAGGCTAAAATATTCAGGCTGTCTTTTGGACTTGGTACGCCATGGAGGGCGTGGGCGTGGGAAAGTGACGGTGAAATCTGCAGACGAGACGTGCAGTGGATACGATACGAGCGAGGGCGTGGGAAAGTGACGGTGAAATCTGCAGACGAGACGTGCAGTGGATACGATACGAGCGTGATGTAACAAGATAAACCACTTGCCCGCAGCCGTGGTACGCTTTTTACAGAATCTTTTTAAATAATCATTATTTTATTCTGAAATACAGTAATATACTTATTTTTTTAAAAAAAATTACAGATATAATCACCTATCGTTCCACCGTTGGACGACTTGAATCATATCGCCTAAGTGGGTGACATGATCCAAATTGCCCAACGATCGAGCGACACGTGGACTAATCACCCAGTGGTTGAGCGACTTGTGAAAGTCGCTCAACTGTTGGGCGACTAGTCTATTTGTCGCTCAACTGCTAGGCGATTTTAAATAATTACATTATTTTTTTAATAATCTGATGGAAATTATTTTGTGTGATTTTACCATGACATGAAATACCAAACTCTCTGATTTTACCATGACTTCAAATACCTTACTCGGTTGTCTAACTCCCTAATGTACCATGGCTTGAAATGTCTAACTCCCTAATGTACCATGGCTTAAAATGTCTAACTCCCTGATGGTAAAATAAGAGAGTTAGGCATTTCATGTCATGGTAAGCATTTCAAGTCATGGTAAAATCACAGAGTTATTCTCCCATAATTATTTCTATCAGATTAATAAAATAATAATGTTACTATTTAAAATCGTCCGACGGTTAGTCGCTTAACCGTTGAGCGACTTTTAAACCACCAGGCGACTACTCCACGTGTCGCTCAACTGTTGGGTGACTTGGATCAGTTGCCCACTGGTTGAGCGACTAGACACAAATCGTCCAACAGTAGAGCGACATAGGATTATTTCTGTAAAAAAAAAACAGGTATATTACTATATTTCAGAATAAAATAACAATTATTTTTTTTAAAAAAATTCTTTTTTGCACGATATGATGTACGACGTGCGAAGAATCAAGATTGCTCTTTTTTTAGAACTAAGATTGATCTTTAAAAAGCTAGAGAGCTTAAACAGCAGATGGAAATTGTATATTTTTCTTTTCTTTCAAGCGAAATTTGCCGAGGCCCAAAGGTGTGCCATTGGAAATTGGAACAAGGCACAGCTCGATTGGGCTGTGGGTTGGCCCATATAACTAGAAGCCTTACCTTTCTTCCTCGCAAAATAAAATTTGAAGTCTCACCTTAAGTCATGAAAATTTTACTCATGTACCAACATCAAGAAGTTCACTCCAGATGAATTCTTTTCTTTTGAAAATATAAACCACTTAGATTGTGGTCCAATCTCCAGTGTGTAAAACTTATCGATACTAACATGTTTACGCCGCCAATATATTTTCTACTTTAGTATAGCCCATGCAAATTAGTTCTTCATGACACAGTACATACAAAAAGAGCGTGTAATTTTGACATGATCGAGTACACGAATACTCGGTGTATCAGTACACTGAAAAAATTATCAAAAAAGTAGATCAGAGCAACCTAAGTCAACTCTGTGGGTTCGTGAACTCTTCTACGCACCGCGAAAGCAATAAATTATGCCGAATGACATTACCATCAGTTGCCGTGCCATTTGCTCACGTTTGACCGGTGAAAAGACTAGTGTATCCTTTCCATCCGGCTGCAGAGGTCATGTGAAATGGATCCGTCCTCATCCCATGTATAAAGGAAGCTGACCCTAATTTTTCTCCATTTCGCTCGTCGTCTCCCTCGCCTTTTTTTCTCTGCTGCTCTCTCCTTGCCTTCGGTTTATTTTTCCTCGATAAGCTCCTAATCGGTCTCCTGGACTCTGGTTCATTCTCTCTCTTTCTATTTCCTTTGCCTTCGGTTTGTTCTCTGTCTTCTCCTTGTTGAGCTCGAAATCCATGGAAATGAGCCAAGGAGGGGACACTTCTTTCTCTACTCTATCTGTGAAATGCCCTAATTGCAATTTGGTGGTGAGGCGCACGACGTCCGGCTCTCAGAAAAATTCCGGCCGTAGTTACTGCAAATGCCCTATGTATTCTGTAAGTATTTGGATTCAGGATCCCATTTGGTTTTTTCTATGTGAGGAAATTTGAATTTTGTAGTTGATATGCTATTCACCCTATTTTTGAAGGAAACTAGAAATGGGTGTGCGTTCTGGCGATGGGCAGAAGAGCTAGAATCGGTCCAAGAGGCTACAGACCATGCGCAACGTGATGAAAGAAGTGGAATGGTGGATGTCGAACGGCTAATAGAGACGGTTGAGACAATGGAGGCCAATGTTGTCAGAATGTTGGAATACAAGATTAATTTGACGATTGATGTAATTTTGCTTCTTGTTGTTATTGTTATTTTAAAACTGTGATGTAATGGTCATATTGAAATGAATGAGAATGTGTCTTGTTGTTATTGCATTGAGGGAGCTTGTAGTGTTTTAGTCGGCCTTATATTACAATAAGAAGCATCATCTCAAAATGATATGTTTCATAACAGATCATACCACTAGGTTTTAGTATAAGGATAATAACAGCCACAGTGCAAAGCATGTTCACAAGAAATGTTTCAGTACAAAATAACAGATTACAGTAAGAAGCATCATCTCAAAATGACATGTTTCATAACAGATCATACCACCAGGTTTCAATATAAGGATAACGACAGCCACAGTGCAAAGAATGTTCACAAGAGATGTTTCAGTACAAAATAATAGATTACAGTAAGAAGCATCATCTAAAAATAACATGTTTTAGTACAAAACGTGTTCATAACAGCAGATTACAAAGGATCATCAGAACATAGTATCATCATATCTTGTCGGAGGTCTGTTTGCCCTCTGCCTTTCTTGGTGATGTTCTCCTAGTTTGTGAGGAGGCTGTTGGAAGCTGAGTGGTCAGGGACCTCTTCATGGCTGTAGTAGTGGGAACTTGGCTTTCTTCATTAGCAGTGATGGTTTTTCCCTTGGTTGCCCTACATACATGATGGAAAAAACTGAACTATCACTACAACACAACATCTATGTAGAGACGTCCAATCTATAGGCTAGAGACGTGTTATTTCATCTCTAGAGGACCGTAGAGCCGTTTTTATAAAGCGTCTTTGGAGCGCCTCCCCACGTACCGTGTCAAGAACCGTAGAGACGCTTGTAAAACATGTGTACAAGATATAAGACGCTTTACATAGACGTTAAAATTCATGTCTATGTATGAAGAGACGTTTTAGTAGATACACTTACATAACGTCTTTACTGATATAGATACGTCTGATTTGCGTGCCAACAAACATAGAGACGCTTTTACAAATTTATTCAATTCATGTGCGCACAATTTATACACATTTTGTAGACGTTATATACGTCTCTAGGTACACAAAAGCGTCTTTTGGACATCTTACTGTGAAAAAAATTATTTCGAATTTAATTGGATTATTTCGAATTTGATTCGCACATTTTGCTACAAACGGAAACATATATCGTCGTATGAAGACATTATTCCACCTCATCCAAAAAAAGACTAGAAAACAGTAGAGCACATGTCTTCACATGGAAGCATCATATTCTCACAATCAAGAAACTAAGAAAATCAGAGAGCATGCATGCACTTCATAGCAACAACAAATATTTGAATTTACAACAAGTGGAGTTCACAATGAATCAAACATCCATATAAAAGCAGATGCGAGATACATCGTAAAAAGATTCTATGGATTGACACAAAAAAAATTCTAAATAGTTGGAATCTATCTATAAGCTTTTGCCTAGGAGAAACTAATACATTAGCTCCTCTATCTCCATTGCATTCTCTTTGTAGTCCTTAATTATCCCGCAGTTTGCTGAAAAAGAAATAAATGTTCGGTTAGAAAAGTGTAAGATGACAAGTTTATTTGATGAAATTAGAAGAATGTAGCATACCAAAGTTGTTTTGTGGACCGATTTAAAAGTGTTTTCTTAGCTCTTTTGACCTAAAAAGCACAAAGGTTCTTCATGAATAATAGAGTTTAAGCAACTATCAAACATTGAAATGTACTCAATGATTATATGAAAACGGACTTACATATGACCGAGGCCAAGCAACAACACAACCAATAGCATCTCTTACTATATGTATATTTTCATATTGTCTAAGCAATCTTTCATCGCCAATATTTGTAACAGCGTGAACAACAACTCCAAAATATTCATCTCCAAGCATGTCTCCTCCAACCACACATGTTTTATCTTTACTCACTAAACCTCCTTTGGCCACAACTTTATTTTTGTTTCTTGGGTTCGTCGAAAACAAGAAGACTTCAGTATTATCCTATCATTTTAAAAAATACAACGTTTGTTATTGATCAACTTTTAAAGGGTTTATTTTATACAAAGACTAGGAACATCATATATTGAATTGTACCAGCTATATTCTAGTACTTCCATTCTTTGAGGTACATGTGAGATGTGACAGACATAATATAAATGAGGAAGATCAGTGAATGCACAAACAAAATCGGTAATACTACTGTATGAAACAATATGGGTGCAGTAATTTCGATTTGCAGTTTGCATATACCTGATAAGTAACTTGCTCATGCGGTAAAGCTGATTCAACACAACCCTGGTTGGCTTCAACACAATTTTTAGTATGTGCTTTCTACAATTGAAGTTCAGTTTAGTTGTAAGTGAACTTATACTAAAAATGAGCATAGTTTGATAACTGAGTGAAAATTTCTTCACACACCATAGCAATCATGTGTTCATGTGGTATAGATGAATTGGAACCTCTTTAGTTCTAGTATAATTGCCTGCACGCAATTGTCGCAACTTATGATAAACGATAGTTTTAAAACATTAGCAAAACTTGCATTTAAATTTATTAATGCATAAAATAAATGAAAAATCACTGCATCACCTGCATAGTATTCGGGGGAGCGTGTGCATTGCCATCTGATTCTTCAAGGTCGTTATCAGATTCATGTCGGATGTCATTATCAACAACTCTTTCAAAAAGATCAACCTGCAATGAGAACATGACCATAATATATCAATGTTCATTAATTTATCATTAGACAATCATGATGCCACCGGTAGTGACCCCTATGTTGTGCTCCACTTGGACAATAAGGTCGACCTTTTCTTTCTTTCTTTCTTTCTTCAATATTATTAGCCACTACTACGTTTTACTCTCGTGTGTGCAAAGGTTCTTAATCATGTGCGAAACATGTATGAATCCACAACCACATGACTGAACATTGCCTATCTTTGTGGATGTACTTGCTACTTATAATAGTAGTTCTGCTTAGTTGCACTTACGGATCGACGATGCAACTAGTTAGAAATTTCCATGACTTGAGATTGAAGAGTGATGCTATCTCACAACAAGTCCATCCTATCCTGCTTATTGCAAATTAGTTGTATCAATAATCACCTACACACAATGATATTCAAACTAATCATCTTTTGAATACTTTTATACCCTAGAAAGAGAAATCCGAAATTCTAAACAAGATAAGCAATTGAAGGGATGGTATGCGCTAACCCGCTTTGGATCGTTGTACATCGAGTTTCTTGGACATTTTACTCGATTTGTTATGCTTTGTCATTATTCGTTTTACCCGCATACGTAAAGTGAAGACAAGTGTGATAAAGAAGACGATTAACCCGGTTTGGAATGAAGATCGAGTTTAGCTATCAAGAATCCAGAGACACCTATCAAACTAGTAAGCGTCAGATAACTTTCCTATGTCAATGGAAGAGCAAAAAGCTATCACCTTATACCCGGTCATAAGCTAGCTAGATCCTCTTAATATGCAAGATGTGGTTAAACAAAGATAAATATGCATAGGTGAGGCAATCATTACTTAAGAAATTAGCAAATTCAAATTTATGTATTAGTCATACCAAATCAGTAGCAAAGAGCACTTTCTACAATCATAACACCGCAGTTTGAACATATGATATTGACACCCATAGTTTGTAACATATGATTCTTATTCCACTAACTAATAAAATAATATCTCATTCATTGTCAATGAACACAGATGTAAATTCACACTTTATTTGTGAATGCATCCCATATTGCAACGGCTAAGACTTGTGCTTTATCCATCTACAGAGCATATGAGCATATATGAAACTATACCATGCAAGTCCAGCAAGTGATCAAATCCCCTAAAAAAATTATTACTAATGATATTCAAACTATATCATGCATGGCCAACTAGCAAGACAGTAACCAAGACATGTGAACAAAGATATATTGGCGGCAGTTCACATAATCATGTGAACTCAACTCAAGGGAAATACAAATGCCAGATTCCCTAAAAAACTCATACAACAGCAGTTCACAGAATCATGTTCAGTTTAACTCCAAATGGCCGATTGCAAACAGCTCAAACTTATACACAAAATTGATGCATATATTCAACACAAATTCAATCAGATAATTGATGCGTAACTACTTTCACCACATAGATTGCAAAAATTGCAATCCAGGAACATCTGCAGGGGGGTTGAGTATTCACCAGATAATTCCTCATGAGCATTCACCAGGGGGAGTATTCACCAGATATATCCATTGCAACTATTTTCAACAGAATAATTCCTCATGAGCATTCAACGGATTGCCAGATATATCTTGCGTGGAGAAGACCGGAGGCGCGGGCGTGGGAAGAGGCGCGAAGACCGGCGTGGGGAGAGGCGCAGACCGCCAAAGAAGACCGGTGTGGGGAGGCGAAGACCACCGGCCAAGAAGCGTGGGAGAGGCGCAGATCGACGCGTGGGAGAGGCGCAAGACCGACGTCGGGGAGAGGCCAGACCGGCGTGGGGGAGAGGCATCGTGGGAGAGGCGCAAAGACCGGTGGGGGAGAGGGCGCAGCAGGGGATCGGGAGAGGCGATAACCCAAGGGGAGGCGAGCACCGCGTTGGATTTCTTTGGAGGTTGAAGAAGTGGGGAGTGGAGAGATGGAGCGTGGGAAAATAATGTATCGGGGAAATTTTTTTAAAGGAAATGGCGGGGAAACTCTTCTTAAGCGGTAAAACTAAGAAAATAGTGTGTCAAAACAAGTATTTTGCTGTAATATCTAGCAGGTGAGAACGAGTAACATAATATCCATCCGATCATGTATTTGTAAAATATACGCATGTGTTGATATTTTCTAGATTAAATTTATATTCTATATATTCGCTTATGAAATTTTTCATGGGACGTGTGTTATGATACGGACAATTAATATCTGAACTTTTTTTATGATTTAATCTTTTTTTAAAAAAATATTTGAAAAATAACATCTTCCTAACTTTATTTACAATTCTAACTTCTTTACTTTATTTTAAAGATACTTCACCGACGGTTTTTAATATAAACCACATGTGATGAGCTAATATCACAGACGGTTCATATTGATAACCGTCTGTGACTCCCTTATTTTACCACGACTTAGACGTTTATATTTCTTACTCTATGATTTTACCATGACTTGAAATGACTAGCTCCCTGATTTTACAATGACTTGAAATGACTACTTCATGATTTTACCATGATTTGAATTGACTACTCCATGATTTTAACGCTAGGTGCAGGGTAACCGCCTTGGCGCCTCAAATTTCAATCAGCCCCTAGGTGCTCGGCCCGCCTCGGTCAACGCCATCCAAGGTGGACCCAAAGGCAATGAGAAAGGGCAAGGCGAGGCGGTGGTCGGGTGGTTCAGCATGCGCAAGGCGATGTAAGGCGAGGGGGCGGGCGAGGGATGGAACAGAAGAGACGGGTGGTCCGACTCACCGCTGCTGAATTTACCTCCCATAACGCATTGAATCGGCCGGCCGACGCCAAATCGACCTTCCGCCGCTCGATTTGGCCTCTCTGTCGCCGATTCAACCTCCGTGGTGTGGAAGCGAGGCGCGGAGGAGCGCGAGAGACGAGGAGAGGCCGACTTAGTCATTTCAAGTCTGGTAATTTTGATTTTACCATGACTTGATGGTAAAACCAGGAGTTACTCATTTCAAGTCTTGGTAAAATCAGGGAGTTAGGCATCCAAGTCATGGTAAAATCACAGAGTTAGTCATGGTAAAATCACAGAGTTAGTCATGGTATAATAAGAGAGTTAGTCATTTCAAGTCATAGTAAAATCAAGGAGTAAGTCATGGTAAAATTACCATGATTTTACCATCCAAGTCATAATAAAAATTATGGTAAAATTAGGGAGTAAGACATCCAAGTTATGGTAAAATCAAACTGTTTTTGTTTGAAACAGTCTGTAATTCGCAGTGCGGGAGGGCAAAAATTTTTGAACGCGTGCGCAGAAGACGAAATGTTTTGACGCTGTCCTTATATATTATAGCCATCCCTGCCTTATCTCCCATCAATCTCTCCCTCTCCCCTCCCCACGCCGAACTCCGGCGACCGCCCTCGATTCCCCGGCGAGGAGACGCAGCCAACGACGACGACGAGGAGGGATGCGCAGGAGCTCCATGTCTACCGCTGGAGGCTGATACTCGTCCGTAGCCTGCTGTTTCACGAAGCCTCCGGTGAGCGAGGCGCCTGGCTCGACTCAAGACGGCTCAGGATAGCTTTTTCACGAGCGGTTATCTGTTCAAAAACCGTCTGTGACAACCTTATATTATCAGAAACCCGTAAAATTAGATGGTCCACACATCCAGAGCATCCAGCTCAGGCATTCCTAAATGGATACAGATTCGCGTACACCATGTCCATAGACCCAGAAACCCAAGTCGAAAGACAAAGAGGCCAATTTTTCGGTTGTCACTCATGATCATCAACATGATATATATTTATCTTTTTGAAGAGGACCATGATAAAGATTTCAGAGTTCATCAAATAGAGCCTACATATTAATGTAATTTTACCAAAGAGAAGCCTTTTTTAATAAAAAAATCGGTAACATATAGTTTAGATGATTTTTGTAAAGGATTTATGAGCTGGTGATTTTTTTTAGGTCATGCAGCCACACAGAGAACTGATTCTGATTTAGCTTCTGTCATTTCACTCGACATTCTTAAAGAGATCATTTACATGTTAGGGATAGGTGAAGATTAAAGCCTCTACTAGCAATAGTCTCACCATATCACTTGGTCATTCAAATTAGGTAGTTGACATGCTGAGACTACTTACAACAATAGGATAAATTATTTCTACATGCAAAATCATTGTAGACTAAAATTGGTTTGAGTTATATTTCCTAAAAGAACTGAATATGAGGCTTAATTCTGCCAATTTTCATGTCTTAATTCTGCCAATTTTCATGTCCATTTCATGCGCAAAGACAGAGCCTCTGGGTATGTTGATGCGAGCCATCACATGTGAGCCGCTCATCCATCTGCATGTATAAGCATGCTCCTGGATTCTGAAACAGAAGCCAAAAGAAAATTAGTTCCAGGTTCCACACTAACTCTGAATACGCGATGTTTATGCCAGCAATGTAAGTGTATCACAACATAGCTGATATGTTAAGTCAATACTGATATGCACCCATGTAACATTAAATTCTTAGCTTTTCGAGTTCCTTGTGTTACTAAAATGATCATTTCACTAGGGTGAAGGCAAATACATAATGAGTAAGGACTTCAAATGCCATAAAGTTTGGAAATGTAGAATTCTAGAGAAGATTAAGAATCTAGATTTAGTTAGTTGCACAAAGACTATTTGACAGAATATCTAGGAAGGCAATGAAATATCAAATACTGAATGAAAAAGAGTGAAGACAGTGGAGATTTGATCAGGATACTGGATCAAAAACAATGACAAGAAACAGTTGCTGCTTTTTAATGAATGACAGCTGAATGGCTTCTTGATGCTCCACTATCACAGAGATATATTCGTTCTGTTCAAATTTGCATGTAATTGCAAAAGCCTAGAAGGACAGCAGGCTGGGATTTTCATTTTCGAAGGTATCTGAATGAATGATTAACAAAGGAATTCACACAATCGATAAATTTATGATAAATATCGCTTTGAGTGATTGCAGCAATGTGGGGGATGGCTGACTAAAGATAGTGACATTATGTGCAGCTGTGTCAGAACACTTTAATAACTGGTTATTAGGTGATAGCTTTTTGCTCTTCCATTATCTAAAAAAATCATAAGCGTGACAAAATAAGGTAATAAGAAACACACAAGGCCCAAAAGACACGGTCAAATCATGTAGTTTAATTTGAGGCCACGACATGTCCAGCTTTTTTGCCCGTAAACAAAAATGGAAAACATGCATGGTAACTGAACGGCGTTTCAAGATGATGAACGAATGGACCGATCGAGTATATGATATATCTTCGTACGTTAGTGGATTGTTATCCCCTTTACATTCCATTTCTTCTTCTAGGTGAGAAAAGTACTAGGAAAAGAGAGAATTTCAGCAAGAACAAGAACAAGAGATGTCTCAGCTGCCAGGTTTCCTCAGCGTCCGAGTGTTGCGAGGAGTAAACCTTGTCAATCGTGATGCCACCAGTAGCGACCCCTATGTTGTGCTCCACTTGGACAATAAGGTCGACCTTTTCTTTCTTTCTTCAATATTATTAGCCACTACTACGTTTTACTCTCGTGTGTGCAGTGTTCTTAATCATGTGCGAAACATGTATGAATCCACAACCACATGACCTGAACATTGCCTGTGCTGTGGATGTACTGCTACTTATAATAGTAGTTCTGTTTAGTTGCACTTACAGATCGACGCATGCAACTAGTTAGAAATTTCCATGACTTGAGATTGAAGAGTGATGCTATCTCACAACAAGTCCATCCTATCCTGTTTATTGCAAATTAGTTGTATCAATAATCACCTACACACAGCAGACATTCAGCTAATCATCTTTTGAATACTTTTATACCCGGTAAAGAGAAATCCAGAAATTCTAAACAAGATAAGCAATTGAAGGGATGGTATGCGCTAACCCAGTTTGGATCGTTGTACATCGAGTTTCTTGGACATTTTTACTCTGATTTGTTGCGCGCGCCTGTCATTCGTTTTACCTGTACATACAGAAAGTGAAGACAAGTGTGATAAAGAAGACAGTTAACCCGGTTTGGAATGAAGATCTGAGTTTAGCTATCAAGAATCCAGAGACACCTATCAAACTAGTAAGCGTCTGCATAACTTTCCTATGTCAATGGAAGAGCAAAAAGCTATCACCTTATACCCAGTCATAAGCTAGCTAGATCCTCTTAACAGTCTGCATGTGGTTAAACAGCATAAATATGCATAGGTGAGGCAATCATTACTTAAGAAATTAGCAAATTCAAATTTATGTATTAGTCATACCAAATTGCTTGGAGCTTCATCTACAACTTGGGCAGGCTGATCTGGTCCAAGACTGTGAAAGCAACCACTTTTGCATCTCATATATCTCTGCAAACTGGTTTCGACAATATAACATAAGCAAATGTAATGCTGCATAAATTTATGAATTGATAAATAATCATGCAAAAACATCAACACCATTCCAGTTCATATCAGCTTACTCTCCACCCAAAAAGTGTTCTTGTGCTGATGAGACATTGAACAATTTGTTTAAAATAAAAGTGAGGCAAGGTATGGAATGCTATGGAATTATAATTGAATGGTATGGCAATGATGCAGTACTAAATTATAGGACAGTTTATGAGCAACATTTTTTTGTCACACACACCTTGGTGATTAACATATTCCTCAGACTGATCAATGAACATGAGTGCTCATGATATAACATAGATTTATAAACCTCAGGAGTCAGGACTGAGACCGGTCTGATGTTGAGCTGCCAGTCCTTTCAACCTTGTTTCCAAATTCGGTCGAATTTGAACCCTCCGCAATAGACTCGATATCCATGCTTCCTGTGCGACTCCTCCGGTTTCTCCGATCCTTTTACAAATGGAGAGATGTTAAGCAAATATTTTACGTACAGTATACATTAATGTAGGTTTTCAGTCGTTACCTCCCGGTATGGAACTTCTTCGAACTCAAGCATCCTAACAACCTGGCCCATCATAGGTCTCTTTTCAGAGTCAGGATCAACACACCTTAGTGCGATTAACAGAGCTCGTTTAAGAGCCCTAACAGTTGGTCTAACCTCTAGGCTTGGATCAACTACTTCCTCTGCTCTCCGATTGGCCACCATCATTTTGAGCCACTCAATAAGATTGACCTAATGAAATGGTTCGTTTATCATCTGAATAAAAATATCTACTGATATTTTTTGGAAACATAAATAACATACTGGAGTAAGTGAATTACAAAAGCAAAATGGCCAGAGAAAGTTAAAAACTAATACAAATGTTCCAAAGGACACAATACTAGATTACCATATAGTTTAGAGTAAATTTTGCATAACTGCAACATTACTTCATGCGATTTTCCCAACTAAAAACACCATGCTGACGCATAGCTCCATGAAGCCACTGCTCTAAGTTACCATTGTTCACAAACTCATATACCAACATCCTATTAAAAGAAATCACTGTTATATCGTTGTTGTGGTGTATGCTTAAGTAAACCACAAATTTTTGCTAGTCTCCACGAAAGTTATCCCTTCGTTCAGGAAAAATAAGTTATAGAGATCATGTCAATATTCGTTTGCTCTGTTAAATCAGCTTAGGTACTAGGCAGGCTTCATTAAGGGGGGAAAACAACACATGCGAAGTCTGGCTACTGACATGTGGGAGAGCTCAAGATTCAATAAGAATGCCAGCAGTCAGAAGATCAAGATGGTAGCTGCTGAAACTCAGGACTTTGTGTTGTCCTTGATGCTTACTTTGTTTCTTTCATCCCTGATCTCATAATGTAGGATGTAAGATAGATACTAGTGACTGCTGTCGTTTCTCTGTCAGTTTCAGCAGATACAACGTTGTGCAGAGAAACAAATTAACAGATTTAAAACCCCTTGCTGGTTACAAAATTGGCTATTTTGAGGGGGAAAAATGACATATGCTAAGCACAGTGAAGGACACTTTCGAGTTGGGGCATAGCCAGAACACACAAAAAGGCCCTATGGCATATAAAGTGGGAGGTGAAAATTTTCTCTTTTTCTAGATAGATCCTCTTAACAGTCTGCATGTGGTTAAACAGCATAAATATGCATAGGTGAGGCAATCATTACTTAAGAAATTAGCAAATTCAAATTTATGTATTAGTCATACCAAATTGCTTGGAGCTTCATCTACAACTTGGGCAGGCTGATCTGGTCCAAGACTGTGAAAGCAACCATTTTTGCATCTCATATATTTCTGCAAACTGGTTTCGACAATATAAGGTAAGCAAATGTAATGCTGCATAAATTTATGAATTGATAAATAATCATGCAAAAACAACAACACCATTCCAGTTCATATCAGCTTACTCTCCACCCAAAAAGTGTTCTTGTGCTAATGGGACATTGAACAATTTGTTTAAAATAAAAGTGAGGCAAGGTATGGAATGCTATGGAATTATAATTGAATGGTATGGCAATGATGCCCAAAAATGCGAAGGAGTGGTCGTGCGGAGAAGAGCCTGCTGATTTGGCATTGGCGCACAAGGGACTGTGGGTGCTGGAACAGCTAAAGCGCATGCTGCCACTCTGCCTCGCGCCCCTCGCCGCCACCGCCCGGCAGTCCGTGCTTGACGCGGTGCCCGAAGGCCGCATGCCGCCACCAAAGCAGCTGCCGCAGCGCGCCCGGTGTATGAGCTTCGGCGGGAGGCAGATAAGTCCATGGTGCAGCGTGCATCGCCGCCGCCTCTCGCAGGTACAGCGGCTGGGCGCCGCCACAGGTAACGGCGCCTCCCGCATGGCGATCGCGCAGCTGGCGTCTGGTGTACAAGCTCGGCGGAGGCAGATAACTCAGCGCGCGCGGTGGTGCCGTCGGGGCATTCTTTGGCGTGGGAGGCGGCATCACCAGCTTCTGCTTCTGCTTCTTGGAGTGGCGGCGGCGGATCCGAATACACGCTATGGTCATTCCTTGGGAGGGCAAGAATGCGGGTTAAAGAGAGTAGCAACAGTAAAGAAACAAGACACGAGAGACATCTAGTGATAAGAGTATGTACAATGGGCTTATGTCAGCCGTCTATAACTATTGACACGTAGGATTTTTGCTGACGTGGATGAAAGAGAATAAAGAGAGAGAAAGATGCTGTCTACAATCCTGTAGCCGACTATAGCACAAGAAACAAGAAAAGCATTAAAAAATTGTGTGTTCTATAAAGACAACTAAAAAGACAGCAGCCGTCTATACCATTGTATGAGCTGTCTTTAGTGTTGTCTACAAGTGACATAGATAATTGTTATAGACAGCAGCTGTCTATACCATTGTACATGCCCTAAGGTGCTGTCGTTTTTTTTCCCACGAGCAAGGATCAAAACCCCCTCGGAGCATTAATTTTTGCAAATGTTTTAGATTTTAAATTCATATTTGATCCAAAACGTTGAACGAAATTCTTTCGAAATTATTTTCAGTCCTTTCGATCCCCACCGAAAAAAATTTAAAACAAAATACTTTTCCTAGAGCTGTAGAGGCATATTCTAAAACGTCTCAAGATTCGTCTCTATAACTAAAATTTTGTCCTCTTAATTCTCAGACATATTCTCAAACGTCTCAAGATTCGTCTCTACATAAATGTAAACGTATATGTGCCTTCCTACAGTAAGATATTTTGTGGCGTCATATAAAACGTCTGGAGAAGCGTCTTTACATACGAGGTGTTTCTCAGCGTAGAGACAGACATAAAAACGTCAAAACGAAAGCGTCTCTACGTGATAGTTTTGTTGTAGTGTATATCAAATGGAAGAAAATGAAATATATCAAAGGGAAGGAATTGAATTAGCTGAAAGGGTAAAAAAAATGAAATATATAATAGGGAAATGACAGAAGTAGCTGAAAGGGAAAAATGACCTTTTTATAGTTGTTCCTGTAGCTGGTAATGCTAGTGCATCTTGACCCTCTTATATAGTCTTGTTCTTGTACACTCTTTTCCTGCAGACACATCATGTAAGTAACAATCCAAACAATTTAGGTGGCATAACAATAACGTAAGAAATAGGGAATCTTTTGTTAGTTAGTGTTTGAGCTGGAGCTTCTTTCCCCACTACCGGTACACTGTTTTTGCACCCCTTCTGCGATGTCCAAGTTCACCACACCGCTTGCACCATTGTCTTGTCCTAAAGGGTTGCTCTAGACGGTCCTTGTACCTATGTGTTTTTGGCCTACCAGCTGGCCTCTTCAACTTTAGTGGGTAAAGCTTGAAACCAGGGTCAAAACTTTCCCATTGAGACTTGTCAGGCATTGACCTGAATACACCAGCATAGGCAGCCTTGAACTTATCAACTCTGAAGTAATCATCGACGAAGTCCTCAAGATTGTCCCTTGTGTGGCATATGAATGCTACTACATGATTGCAAGGCTTGCCACTGATTTGCCATTGTTTGCAGGAACACATCTTCTCATCCAACTCCACTGCATATCTTGTGTCATTTCTTGTTGCTTCCAGAGTGGAAACCTCAGCACCACTAGGGGCCATATCTAGTGATCCTATGATGAGGACATCAACCCGTCAGATACGACAGCTACTCCACGTGCCAAGTTCATATGGGATAAGTTTTGGAATCCAGTTCGTCATCTAGAATCAGCCTGACACACCAACTTAAAACAGGCGTAACTTTCACATACGGAGTCCGTTGGAGGTCTACGAGTACTGATGGAAAGCTTATTTCGGACTCTTTCCAATGGATCTGGCCTCACCTCCAAATTCCTTCTGGACTGATCGCAATCATCAAAAGAAGGCGGCATATCACTTGTTTGGGCCAAACTGGGCTTTGTAATCATACTGAACTTGGCCCATCTGCTGACAGCCCACCCGGGGTGCGGCTACTGTTCACGTGAACAGTAGCCCATGGCCTTTAGTACCACCCCGCTAGTTCTTTAGTTTTGTAGCTCCTCGTTCCCTATTTAAGGAGGCCACACCCCCTCTAGTTTTCTTGGATTTTGTTGAGTTAAAAGTCAGCATTGCTGCAACTTCGTGTATTGGCTTGTGTCGACTAGACCAACCTTAATACCGCTATCAAAATCTCAAATTCAATATTTCAATCTTTATTTGCAATTTCTGTTTGCTTTATCTTGTTCTTGCGTGCTTCTTCAGTGTATGCAGGAATCGACCTTCGTGGTCGTCAACCGGTATTCGCACGGCTGATAACGACTTGTCAATCGATTCAGCGATTGCGTGGTTTCGAGCCTTACGTGTTCGTAGCTAGGATCGTTAGGGTTAAGCGACGCCTACCGGACTTATCGTTTCTCATCGAAAGATCGGGCCAACAAATAGAACCTTAGGGTTCATCATCCTATATCCCTTCAAGCATTGCTAGATTGTCAACAATGTTGCAATCCATCTATGATACCTCCATGCCTAGCAATGGGTCGCCTTGCCAATATAGAGCTACATCCACCACCTACACATTCAGCAAGACCCTTCTATTTTTCTCCAATGCAAATGCGCTATCCAAGTCTGCATCGGAGCTTATGTTGACGTGCTCGCTAATGGCATCATTCCAATAGGACACAGAGAGATATTGCCGACTTCCCCACTTGAATTCTGAGTGCAAAAAGGCAATAAAATCCCCCATTTTAAAATTCCATGAGTCCATTACCTTTTACACCCACTTAGCCTTGTTGTATTCGATCATATCCCTATCGGACTTTGCCATGTAGGAGCCAACTCTAACACTTAGCCGTATAGCCTTGGTAGGATCCATCATACCACAACAATGAAACAAAAACATTGCAAGAAATAAATAAAGCACCGTTTACCGTAAATAATGCAAATAAACATGATAAATCAATAATCCCCTTTTCCCCAATAGTAAGCACGATTCACAAATCTGGAACCCTAATTCCACAAATTGGAAACCCTAATCCCACCCATTCCCCAAATATTAAGCACAATACACAAATCAGAAGCCCTAATTCCACCCATTCCCTAAATATTAAGCACGATTCAAAAATCCAAAACCCTAATTCCGCCCATTCCCCAAATAAAAAGTATG
The DNA here is from genome assembly GCA_036346405.1 of Phyllostachys edulis. Classification (NCBI taxonomy): domain Eukaryota; kingdom Viridiplantae; phylum Streptophyta; class Magnoliopsida; order Poales; family Poaceae; genus Phyllostachys; species Phyllostachys edulis. Next base: position 43,403,599 of record CM070561.1, read on the forward strand.
ATATACAAATCTTTATCCGTCTGGCACCCATGAAGCCGAACTTGTCACATCTTTGAGAAACCTCTCTGCCATGGTCTTGGCCGACTCCTCAATCTGGGTTTGCCCAGACTCATCGCTCCAACTCGATAGCTTCACTTCTTGGGAGAGGAAGATGCTTCACTTCTTGGGAGAGGAAGATGTTGTAGAGGAGCGCTGATGGCGGACTGTAGTGGTGGTAGCACCCGAGTGGGGTCATCGTGGTGGTAGAGTGGAGGGGTGGAGTGGAGCGGTGGAGCGGAGTGGAGTCGCGGCGGCCAAGTAGGGAGAAAAGGAGACAAGGGGAAAAGCGGACCGAGTTGGTCGGGATTAGGTTAACAACTTGGGACTGAAGGGGCAATATTGTCATTTCCTTTTTTCTCCCGCTCTCGCAATTAGTCAAACATGAGCAAATGGCACGGTAACTGATGGTAAGTGACGGCAATATCATTCATCATAATTTCTTGTCTTCGCGGTGTTGTTTTGCACTGCCTCACGAGCGGAATGTCATTCCTCTAAATATGGCTGAACGTGATGTTACTGAGCCAATTTTCCCAATTTCTTATGTCGTACGGTGCTATACGAAAAAAAGAGAATAGAATTGCCAATTGACGACATCTAATAATCATCGATTAATTAAATTATTTATCTGTAATATTTGTTATAGATAATATGGTTCTTACACAACCTTTAAAGGTGCCCCTCATTATCCATAATGAGGGAGATTATAAATATTTAGTGGTCGTAAGCTATTCTACGACCACTCTATATGGTCGTAGGTTATCCTACTACCATCTTATGGTCGTAAGTTCTTCTACAACCACCCAATGATCGTAAGTTCTACTACGATCACTTTATGGTCGTAAGTCTTACTACGACCAGGTCATTCACAACCACCCTATGGTCGATAAGAACCATAGAAATGTGAACCCAATCGACTAAGGACCCCATACATTGTGTCTAATTACACAGTAGTTAATATGTGCCATTGTTCTCTGATATAACTACACATATTAATCTCTGTCTCTAGCATAACTGCAAGACGAACGTGGGGTGTTGTCTCTCTGACAATAACCGTCATCAACGTGCACAATTCATCAATTGTTGAGGTTCCTCTTGACAATTGTCACCCCCTCGGACGCTATATAAGAGATAACACCGATGGATAGAGAAGAAGGAAACAAGCAACGAAACAGATAGGAGTCATTAGTGTTAGCCTTCGGTGACTTCTCTCCTGTTGTAAACACAATGGATTAGGGTAGTTATTCCCTTAGGAGAAGGCCCGAACCTGTCTAAATTCTCTGTGTCTCATCCCTGTGTAGTCTCGAGTAAGGAGACCCCCATTCTAGCATTCATTTCATAAGTTCGATATTAAAACATCGACAGTTGGCTCCGTCCATGGGGATATTACATTCTCCCCTTCGTTCCACTCTGATGCTACCATGGAAGTGGAATGAGGAGAATTGATTCGATCTCGCAAACTACGCAGGACTCAACATGGATGCCTGCTACGACTACGAGCCAAGCATGGTTTCGTTCGATAACAATGTTGGTTGCAAGGATCTTTCACCAGATCCGGGAAGCCGCATACCGGACAAGGTTGATGAGGGAACTTTCTCCCCCACAACAGTACGCCTAGATGGTGTCACAGCCCCATTTTTAATAAATGGAATTTAGGTGCATCTCATGAGCATACATGTCATTTTTAGAGCATGAGCACAAATTGTTGCATTTGAAGATTTCAAATCCAAGTCAAATTTATAACTTGAAGTGAAACTCCAAAAGAAAACTAAAGTATAGGCTTGTAAATTCCTCTAGAAAATAATCTATTCAAATACTAGAATAATTATCATAAATAAATATGATTTTTTTTAAAAAAATTAGAGTTTAACTTGACCTTGAGAAAATTCTATGCTCCTTATATAAACCTATTCAGTTTTTGAATTAAAATAAGCATTTATTTTTCTAGAATTTTTGGACTCTATTTGCTATCTTCTAAAATTGTATTTGTTTATTGCGTAAATCTGAATTTCGAATCTAAAAAAATTTAAAAAATATTTTATTCATGTGCGGGCGGGTTCCCGCTGTTCACCCATCGTTTTCCTGCTCCAGTAACAAGCTCACTTAACGTGCAAGCACTACTGACCATCCCTTCTCTCTTTCAATTAGCAATACCACCCTATCTTTCCTTTTATCCCCTATTTTCTCTCTTCTTCTTCCTCCAGCTATTCAGCTTTTCTTCTCTGTTGCAAACCAAACAACCATGGTAGCGCCGCCAGCCCTGGCCACCTCGCCACCGCCGACCACCACCGACGCTACTTCCTTCCCACGCCCCATCTCCACACCGTGCCGCCTCTCCTTCCCTCCCCTCCCTTTGCTTCAACAGTTCAACGCCATGAACCGAACCATGAAGCTCCAAGCTCCATTAATGGCTGCCACCAATCTTTCTCCCCTTTCTCCGCACTCGGTGTATTAAAACCGATTCTGTTTGAAGGGGAATGCCCGAAATAACCTCGCGCACGTCACCATACGATCAATTGGACATTTCCTCATTTGCATTCAATCAATTTGACAGATTTCAATCGTTCTTCATTACACTGAAAATTTCGTGATTTTCTCAAAGCGAAATCCCTTGATTCAAACCTCCTCCCTATATAAAGGAGAACCAAGAGGCCCTCTCCATCCTCAACCCATCCCCCAAAACCACTCCTCCCCTCTCCCCTATTTTGGTCGAATTTGAGTTCGCCTCGTTGGTCGAACGCCATTCATCGGCCAATTACGCCCCTACGTTGGAGCCACGGCATCATCGATCGCGACGGCTAGCCGCCAGGACGTTTCGCCGCGGTTCACCTCTCGCCGCCGAGCACCGCCGCCCATGAGCCACACCGCGTCGACCTCGTCGTCCTCACCTTCGACCATCCGTACATGTTCCACCACCACCGAGGTGAGCACCGGCATCCCCGTCCTCCCCTCTCTCCATTCCACCTCTCGCCGGCTGCCAGAACATCGTCGCTCACTGGCAACGTCGCCATCCGAACCTTAAGCCGAAGCTTTTTCTATTGCGAATTGCGTCGCCATCGAGCTAGCTCAGGCCACACCGTCTCCACCATCGGCATCGCGATATCGCACTCTTCGTGATGCTCTCTTTTCCTCGCTAATGCCGCCACCCGAGCATCGCTAGCACCTTGTGCAAGCCACGGCCATGGCGCTGCTTGCTTCTGTTGTTGTTCAGCCGAAATGCAAGAAGATGAACAGTAGTTGATTATTTAGTCAAGCATGTGGTTTGTACATAGACTTTTTAATCACTCCAAAAATTGGTTCTCACATGCAAGCTCCAAATCCGTTGATTCTTCCTCCTAAATTCATCTACTATTTTCAGTATTTATTTTGTAATTTTTAGATTTTATTTAATTTCTATTATTTATTTGGTCCATTTTGCACGTCGTCGCCGCCGCTGGCCGACCTTGCGCATTCCTCACGATTCCCTCTTCATTTTGCTGCAAACCTCACCTGTTAACTCCTCTCCGTTTGCGCCGAACGCTGACGTCAGCCCGCCGCCCACCAAAGGTCTTCTCCGTCGGACTGCGTCGCCATCGAAGATCCTCTCGCCGAACCGTCGACACCGTTGAGTTCACCTCGACGCGTTCAACATCGTGCTTCCGTCGCCATCGCCATGGCCACAAAGCTCTTTCTTTGTTCCCAGTCATCCGAAACCACAATTTCCACATGAATAGTGAATTTTTCGGAATTCTATTATTTCATGTGATTTTCAACCTTCTAGAAATTCGTTCTCCCTCATGCGAACTCCGATTCTATCGATTCAACTTCCTAAATTCATATAAAGTCGATACCTTCCTAGTAGTATTTATTTTATAATTTTTTGGATTTTATTTGAATATTATTTGAATTTAGATCGTTTACGCGTATAGATTTCGACGACTTCGGACAACCAAATTTCGACACCGTTTGAGAACATCGTCTAATTAAGCAAGGCAAGTTATATCTTTGATCATATTTGATCCCATTATTTTAAATTATTTAAATTCTGTTTTATTACTGCATGCTTATTTCTACTCATTGTAATTTAAATACCTGTTTTAAATTGTAGTTATGCCTAAATCCTTTGTACTGCCAATCTTGATATTGAAATAATTCATACCTTGTCACCTTAGATGAAAGTCTAGTTTATGCAATAGTATGAACTAGAACATTTATGGGAAAATTATGCTTAGCCATGCTTAGACCTGAAATATTTGATTTGGAAATTTTCAGCCAAAAATCAAATGTTATTTAAAATGTATCATAGCATTGGTGTGCCATGGAAGTTTGCAAATGATTTTGGAAAACAAAATAAAATCAAAAACTGGTTTGGACTCGGGCGAAACGAATAGTTGGTGGGTGCATGTTTATGCACGGGCTCAATGCAGCGAATGGTTGAGGCCTAGGGATTGTTTTGGAAGTCACCCAGTCAATTAAGGACCGGTCTGCGAGTTACGGATTGTTAAGCCAAAATCGTACTACCACAAGTCTCAAGTGGGACAGACCTGGCTAACTAATTTGCAAGGTTTCAATGTGGTTGTGTCATCTGATTGTGTGGGTGTCGTGAAGACTTATTGTTAATACTCACATGGCGCAAGAGGGGGTTATCGTTTGGTGCGAAGCCTACAGTAGCAAAACCATAGCGGGCATAACTACGTTGGGATGGCACATTGTAAAAGCCTTGTGATAATCACTTAGTCGCACACCTTTGGAAGTGTGTCAGACGGACATTACAAGTTGATTATCTCCTGTGGGTAAAGTTGTACAACCTCTGCAGAGTGTCAATCTATTCGAATAGCCGTGTCCACGGTCATGGACATGCTGAGCAAAGCCTTTCGCGGATTAGACTATGATTTTGTTTTAAAAATGGTTTGACGAAATGATTTCATGGATGCTATGGAATCAATTGCAATGGAGTAAATTCTTAATTAAAATATAGCCCCTTATAATGATCGACGCACATATAGCTAGCTTCCTCACTGGCTTCTTCCTCGAGCCTGATGCCGTCTCCGAAAGGTGGCAACTCGTCAAATTGATTGTACTCTTCCTCATCCACAACATTCTGAACTTCGACAATCCTTCTTTTTCCATGAAGAACTACGTGTCGGTTCTTATTTGTCGGGTCTATTACATAAAAACTTGAACAACTTGCTTAGCTAGTACGAATAGCTCGTCCTTGTATCCGACACGTTTGAGGTCCACAGTAGTGACGCCATACTTGTCGATCTTCACACCTTGCGAAAGTTTAACCCAATGGCATCGAAACAGGGGGATCTTGAAAAGTACGTAGTCGAGCTCTCAAATCTCCTCTACGAATCCATAGTAGGAGTTCAACCCATGTGGCCCGGCGATATTGAACTGCTCGTGAAACGCATCTATACGGACACCGCTATTCTAGACTGTGCTCTTCCTATCCTGAGCTATCGTATAAAATGTATACCCATTTATGTCGTATCCTTGCCATGTCACAATTCTAAATTTTGGCCCTTTGCCAACCATAGCAGTGTATCATCACTTAATGACCTCTTAGTAAATCGCACTTTTAACCATTCGTTGAACCGACGGATGTGCTCTCTCGTGATCCAAACCTCCGACCGGTCTGGATTCTGTTGGCGTACCATGCCTTTGTGCTCGTCGATGTACGAGGACACTTAGGTCATGTGTTGCAAGACTGTGAAATGGGCTTGAGCGTACGTATCCAGATCAGGAGTGATTGATTTCCTTCCGATGGTCCCGATACCCTCCAGTCTCCCCTCATGACGAGATAGAGGCACACTTATCGGTTCCACCTGAGCCATGTAGTCGATGTAGAACTCAATGACCTCTTCGGTTGTATAACCTTCGATGATGATTCCCTCCGGTCAAGATCGATTCCGTACGTAGGACTTGAGAATTCCCATGTACCTCGCGAACGAGTACATATGACGTAGGAACATAGGGCCGCATATCTTTATCTCTTTCACAAGGTGAACAATGAGATGGACAATAATATCGAAAAATGACGGAGGGAAATACATCTCAAGATGACATAGAGTCGTCACCACCTCGGCCTGTAGAGTATCTAGTCCTTGGGGATCGATGACTTTTTGAGCAATTGAGTTAAAGAAATAACATAGCCTCAAGATTGCCACTCGGACCTTGTTCGGCATAATACTCCTAATTGCAACAGGAAGTATTTGTGTCATCAGTACATGACAATCATGATACTTCATACCAATTAATTTCAAATCTTCCATAGAAACAAGTTTCTTAATGTTAGCGAGAGTAACCGACGAAACTTTCACACCATGTAAGCTCGCACGTTCCTTTTCTCGGCCTTGGACAGAGTGTAACAAGTGGGGAAGGTACGTTAAGTCCTTTATCGGTCTCTTTCGGTGCTAACTCGGTCCTTATGTTCATATCAACCAAGTCACGCCATGCGTTAACACCATCCTTTGTTTTGCCACTAATGTTCAAGAAGAGACCAATCAAGCTATCACATACATTCTTCTTCACGCATGACGCCGATGTAGTGGCGAACTTCTAAGTGCTCCCAACAAGGCAAGTCCCAAAAATTGATCGCTTCTTCCGGATGTTCTTCGACGGGTTCTTAATTTACGTCCTTTCCCAAGCACAACATCGATATCCTTAACCATATTATAGACCTCTTTCCCTCTAAAAGCCCTTGGAGCTGAACCGTCCTCCTTATTTCCGTCGAATTGTTTCATCTTGCGGTATGGGTGACTCCTAGGAAGGAACCTACGGTGATTCAGCCATACACTCTCCGTACCATCTAAGCAGTGCGGACAGGCTTTAGCTCCTTTTGTACTGAAGCCTGACAGGTTACTAAGGGCAGAAAAATCATTGATGGTGCAGAACAACATGTCACGTAAAGTGAAGTTCTCTCGTTTGTACGCATCCCATACTTGTACACCTTCGTTCCACAATGTCACAAGATCTTCCAGCAGTGGTGCTAGGTACACATCAATATCATTCCCAGGTTGCTTCGGCCCTTGGATAAGTAATGACATCAAAATGTACTTCCGCTTCATACACAGCAAAGGAGGAAGGTTGTACATACATAGATTGACGGGCCAGGTGCTATGTCGGCTGCTCTTGTTACCGAAAGGATTCATTCCATCTGTACTCAACCCTAACCTTATGTTCCTTGTTCAAGACCGAACTCTTCAAGTCAGATAAGTTTCTCCACCGCGAGAATCGCAGAGTGTCTTAGCTTTTCATCTTTCTTACGCTCCTCCGAGTGCCAATGCAGCAATCTTGCCTCCTTTGGATTCGCAAATAAACGCTTCAAACATGGGATCACAGGCAGATACCACATCTTAACAGGAGGTCCTTGCTTCACCTTATTTCTTACGCTTGTATCGGGATGCTTTGCACACAGGACATACATGCATGTCTGCATACTCTTTACGGTAGAGAATACAATCGTTCGGACATGCATGTATTCTTTCTACTTCCATTCCCAATGGACAAAGAACCTTCTTTGCTTCGTAGGTGGTGCTAGGCAACATGTTTCCTTCCGGAAGGATGTCCGCTAGGAGACTTAACAACGCAATGAAACTCTTGTCAGACCAACCATTGCTTGCCTTCAATTTCAGCAGTTCAAGCATGGTTGACAACCTTGTGTATTCCAGCTTGCAGCCAGGGTACAAAGGTCTCACCGAGTCCTCTATTAAGCCCTCGAATTTACAAAACTCTCTCTCACTGTAGTTCTCTTCTGTATCGCGTAGCATTTGATCCAGATTGTCATCGTGCGACATATCCTCATCAAAAGCACAATCCACATCCGGCATATCGTTGACTTCCTCCGCGATGTTGTCATTATTAACTTCTTATATAATCTGCTCTTCACCGTGACTGGTCCAACATGTATACCCTTTTTTGAAACCCCTTCGAATCAAATGCGCTTCAATCTGTGCCGGGTTATTAAACATCTTCAAATTACCACAATCAATGCATGGACAATACATAAATTTTATCTCCTTCTTCAACATATCTTGCTCGGCGGCTCTTCTAAAAGCAAACACGCTATTAATGTACTCTTAACTCACACGGTTCACACCGTACATCCAGTTTCGGTCCATCTACGCTACACATGTAACAAATTAGTATCAAATTAGATTAATAAACCGTAAATACGTACTTTTCCTATTTACCAAACATACTTAAATTGATTAGCGATTAATTTATAGCAAACATAAAGGGTTATAGATCATTACCCTCGGAGCTCACGACGAAAATACCAAATATCTCTCGAGAATCCTCTCCTTCTCCTCCCTTCCTCCTTCCTTCCCTTCCTTCTCTCTGTCGATGGCGCAATGGGGGAGGACCTGGTGGCCACTCAAATGGGAATGGGCAAGGGGATCTGTCGAGACCAGGTATTTGTAATGCCAGCCTATCATAGACGGTTTTTATTATGAACTGTTTGTGATACGCACCTATCATAGACGATTTTTTAATAGAACCGTCTGTGATAATTCACAGACGGTCTTTGTTGAGAACCATCAGTGATACTGAGATTATCATAGACGGTTCTTTAATAGAACCGTCTGTGAAGTATCACAGACGGTTCTATTAAAAAACCGTCTGTGATAGGTGCGTATCACAGACGGTTCGTAATAAGAACCGTCTGTGATAGGCTAGCATTACAAATGTCTTGTCCCGATAGACCCAACACAGACGGTTCAAAAGGTTCCTTTTGAACCGTCTGTGATGAGTCGTCTACTATTGCCTATTTTGTAGTATTGACCACTTTTTTAAGTGAGGAAGAAATACGCTTACGATCAATCCGTTAGCGCCGAATATGGCGACGCTAACGAATAATGTTGTTTCTACCTCCACTCAGTTGTCTTTAGGTTTTGGGCACACTTTGTTGGAACTTTTGGGTTATGATACTTGTTCTTCCGCTGCATACATTATGTTAATGTTAAATTTGGCCGGTCGGTCATTTGTGTAAATTATGGACTTATGTCCTAGTTTGGATGTCTTGTAAAATATATGTATGCCTTGTGTATGACTGTGTACCATGTGATAAAGGATATGTGCGTGTTTGCCATTGATCTTGGGAGCTAACACGAGACACATATCTGAATATTTGAAATGCTCTTTGATTCATTTAAGTGTTGACTTGGGATGTTGAGAATCGATTTGATACATATGCGTTCAAGCGGTATGTGGATCGATTACTACAATGAGCCAAGTCCTCTACTTACTTGAATTTCAGATCTTGGAGACTCAGAGTTTATTTCGTATGAACTAGAGGATATCGGTCATATGAAATTAACCCGGGGTCCCCACAGCGTTGGTATCAGAGCCATACTTACTGTAGGTTAGAAATAGCATGGTCATTAGCATTAGTGAGTCTTTAGTGAAATTATTTTCAAATTAGTAAAATAATTTCCGAAACTTTAAGATATGAAGGTATTTTCTTTCTCATCCTAGTGTCATTCTTACCTCAACTTTCAGTTGGATTTACAAACTAATTTGCTCACTTACCTTGTCTTCTTGTGTTTAGATGAGCAATTGGTTTTTGATAAAGGAGACCCATGCTGAGGACGTGGATGGATACCCGGCGTTGCTGCGGGATATGATGTGAAAAGCCAACTTCACTTACCAACCGGAGTATGCCATCTACCAGAGAGATCGAGGATCCGGAATGGAGGAGTATCGAGCCGTAATCAACATTCTTGCAAGACAGGTGGCAGAAAGTACTCCATAGTGTATCCAAGTGCATGGCACCTCCAAAGCCATGGTAATTTAGGAAGTGGCCAGTGGGGCTATGAGCCATCTTCGTCATGATTTGACGGAGTTGTCTTAGCCACCCTACGACCATTTCCCAAAACGAGGTCCTAGCGCGGAGGTGAACACCTTTGATGAGATCCAATATGGAGAAGACCCACAAGTACGGCAGTTGGCAAGACTGGTTCATATCATGGTCCAGATTCATCGCTGCAACGCGTACGAGTTCTGGGAAACCCGACGCCGCCTTAGGGAAGCCCAAGAGTACCTCAGGATCGGAGTCAACATGAATGGCGTTCCTTATAACGTGCTTTATGGTGACAACGAGACCTCTCTAGTTGCTGCTGCACCACTAGGGTTTCGACTTTTGGAAGTGGCAGGGCTAGTACCCATTTATGGACCGCGCCGCCAAGCTCGAATGTCGGTGGATTTTCCTCGTACACAAAGGCCTGCACCCCCTGGAGGCCATGTTCCCTTATTAGGATCCCCATGATGTCTCTTCCATTCGAAGGACTAAGGATCGCCTGGGGCATGGCTCCTAAATGAGTTTCCAGTAAACTTTAACCGGAATCCTTTGGATGTTGGTGTCGAGAGTACTTGTGAGAGTGTAGCTAATGAACCAAGTCTTTCTAATAATGTAATATATGTGGAACTACTTATGTGTTGTATGCAAACACGTTGGTTTTGAACGGTTGTAATTCGCCTACTGACATATATGGATGTAACCATGCCAAAACTTTATTGTTTATTTTAATGGGGTCTTGTACTGGCCTAGGTGCCTTTGTACACTCTTTTGGTGTTAATTTTTTGTGCATTTCATATCATTGTGCATGTCGAATTAAGTATATTATGCTTGCTGTCCAGAATTTAAATTTGAGCTCGTTCGAACGCATCTTCGCCAGATTGCTAACAATTTGTGTGGCAACAGAATGGCAGGAGCGACCACTCGTTCCAGAGCTCAGCAGGGAGAGGGGTCACCACCCTTGGGATCCCGCTCCGCTGCTGTCCATGAGCTTTACACATGAGGAGAGCGTGTGGAGCCTTCCAGTCGCCAGGATCATCATGGTGGTCGGCAAGAAGAAGAGCTTCCTCTACTACCCACAATGACCGAGGTTGTTGCTCAGATTGAGCGTAATCGCATGGACCAAATGCGCATCCTTGAGCAAATTGTGTGCAACACCTCCACGGCTCTAGGACCATCTAGCGGGGTAGGAGCTCATTGGGTACATGGAGGTCTCACTGATTTTCAGTGGACCAATCCACCGGTGTTCTCCAGTTTCGAGGACCCTATGGAGGCGGAAGACTGGCTCAGGGCTATCGAGAAGATGTTGATTGCCCAATGCTCTGAAATAGGGAAAGTCCTCTTTGCCAGCTATCAACTAGATGACATAGCAAGTGCATGGTGGGACAATTTTTATGCTATCTAGGCCGCCGGACACGTCCCGACTTCAAACGAGTTCAAGGAGGCTTTCCGTGAAGCACACATTTCGGAAGGAGTCATGATGATCAAGCAACAACAGTTTCTCACTCTTAAACAAGGGCAAAAGAGTGTGACTGAGTATCTTCATGAGTTCAACTTTTTGGCTCGTTACGCTCCAAATGATGTTGCCACTAACATTCGTCACCGGAGTCGTTTTATGAATGGCTTGACGGAGGAAATGCAATTGGCGCTTGTCGTTCATGATTTCCACAATTTTTAGCATCTTGTCAACAAGGCCATAATAGTGGAAGG